>CAMZMU010000039.1:24586157-25796091 GCA_947311845.1 Poa pratensis
GGACAAGACCAAATTGGATTGGATTTGTCACATCCGCGGATGGAAGACCGTAGATTTCTCACTTTCCCTACTCGGAGAGCACGTGTATGTAGTCCGCCTGTATCTACTTATTTATTCGGAGAGCGCCATTAATAGGATTCAGAAGTCGTACAAGCTATGGCGGAGCCGTTTACCAATGCACCCAGTTCTCCTCATATTTGATTCTTTTTTTTGTATCATTGGTTCCACGTACGTCTTTTGGGCGAGCTTTCTTCACTGTCATCAAAGCCAACGCTCAAACCGAAGCTTTCCGAGCAGTTGTTTATTTCTCACTTTAGCTGCTGTCGTTTTCCTCTTCCGAATTAAGCGAGTGAAAAACAAGGGGATCAGAAGAACAAACAATAAGAATGAGGGATTGAAGTCCGTTTCCTTCGTATCGTATTTCAACGGATCGGGTAGTTCTAGTCTTTTTTGATTACTCCTTCCTTTTTCCCATCATTTGACATAACATAATTAATAAACTGTTTGATGGTCAACGGAACCGGATCTGCTCCCTTTTTCTTTTCCTTCAGGATCCGTTCTTGAACTTCTTATAGTAGGTTGAACAGGTTTCACATACTCAGTGAGTGGTGAAGACCACTGACCCCAATTGGTAGATCAGCAGATAGCTAAACGAATTCGGTATACTCAAATAGTAATTCGGCATACTCAACACCATAGGTAGAAACGGGAGTTCGAAGGTACCGACCACCTAAAGTGAATTAAGACCAGGAGGGCTAGGAACGAGTAGAGAATCAAAATGCCCTTATTAGGAAGTGAGTGCCAAAGCGAAAATAGAGTAAAGAACAAAAGAACGAAATGCAAGGGTTGCATCCGCTGTTTCAAGTCCGGACGGTTCCTCCGCTAGGTTATTGAGTTGGCTCCCCCGTTATTCTTCATCAGACAACGCACACTTAATGGAAAAACGAGGTATCTTTTTGGAAAACTTCTCTACTTACGACTTTGTTAGCGCTTTGAGGGCTTCACTATGTTCTCTGAAATCTTGTATAAATAAAAAAGAAGTCTTTCTCAGGAGATGACTCTGCTGATACCGAGTTTCAATGCAAAATGGCTCCCGCTTCTTCTGAAAGAAAACTGGGGAAAAATCAATATGGAGCCGTCAGAGGCTTATCTGGCCGATATGACTTCCAGAAATGATTTCCTGAGCTCAACCTAAAATTGAGGGGTTGGCTCCAGGCTCAAACTCTATCTTGTGGTAGACTGCCCGGAGCGCTTGGGCAACTCACTTTTGGGGCATGACATCCCAAATTCATCATTCGGAAGAAAAAAGTATTATGTGTATTGGATCCGCTCTTCTGTTAGCATGAACACATGAATGAGATTCTTCTTATTCTTCCTAAATAGAACCCCCCACCCTCACCTTTCTTAGGACTATCAAGCCTTCTCGAATTAGGTCTATGGGTACGAAGGCCTCTCGAATTTGTTCTACGGTAGAAGCTTTGAACGTAGACCCGGATACAAATCTTTCACTCACTGAAAAGTGAAAACCTGTGACTATATCGTCCTGAAGACGGATGCGACGGGAAGAAGTGGCATTTAGAAGTGTTGCTGATTTTACATTTAGGTTTCGGCATAACAAAGCTTGCACTGTCTTTTCGCACTTAGGCGCACAGCGTGCCGTTGGTAATGATTCTACTACGGTGCTGCAAATTCGCAAGCTGATCCTAAGTAATCGTTGTTGTTCATTGGATTCCTCCGGAATTACTTCGTTAGGATTGAAGAATTGCTGCAATTCTTCCTGAATAGACTCGATTCTCCCGTCGAGAGTTTCTTTGAAAGTCTTACCTAAACTCTTCCGACTGAATATGAGAAAGCCTATAAAACAACGAGCTACTATCATTTCTTCATTATAGATTGAGATCTTCTTCGGACTTGATGCACAAATAGATGGAATAGCAGCAAATAGCATATTTATATCCTTCATACCCGATGAACTAAATCTCACCGTAGGGTAACTCCATCAACTCTGCTCCCGAAAAGAGAAAGGAGACTGAGACAGGGAGACTTTTTTTTTTGTGGGCGCCGGTTTTTCCAACGAAAGCCTGATTTCGCATGTAACGGACACCCACCTTTAACTGAAAAGAGCTAATAACATGTATGCCCAGCAAAGCAAATAGGCGAGCCTCCGCGGAGCGGAGGAGACTTGATCAGAAAAAGAAGGCTGCTCAATGGAAATCGGAGGAAGAAGGACAAGCAGCCCCCCGTCGTGAATTCCGGGATTCGTTAATGAGAAATTGACTTTCTTCGCCATTCTTCCCATTTTCCTTGGATTTCATTGCTATTTCCTTAGTAACACAAGTGGGTGATGAAACCGAGAGATAGTACCTGCTTTCCCTTCACCAAAAGTGGCTAGTTTTCAATTCAAGAGCCAGTTTCAGAGCTCTTTATATGATATTTCATTCCCACATGTGACTTCATTTAACGGAGAGGACGTACGACCTTGCCATACATCCATAAGTTTCTATTACAAAACAACCAAGGCTCCATCGAACCGATTGAAACTGTCTTCACAGCCTTGAATCGAAGGGAACTACTATAGAGACTTGAATAAGCAACAAGGCATAACACTAATTAGGGTCCCTAGTCTTTAGATAACCTTAATCACACCAGCTTTTCCTCATGGGAGAAATGGGAGGCTAAAGGAAATAGGAATGTAGGAAATCTATGCCAATAATAAATGCTGAAGGTTGTCAACTAGAAACAAGTTATCAGTCTCTTCTTCCGATCGTGCCATCAGTTTCTTGTAAGCCAGCTTCCTCCGATGATCGGTTGCGGCTAACTTCTCTCTCTTCATCTCTCAGAGTTCGCTTCAAGTGATCTTCTTGGTAGTAGTTACCCCTGTCAGAACCATTGTCTACTCTTTCGTTGCCCTACGCGGGTCTGCCTGCCAGCCGAAAGTAGAGAACCACATTGTAAGATCTGGGGCAACAGTCAACTCTCTGTTATAGCTGCTATTTATTATTCATTCAGGGCGCCCGTTCATGTGTTTAGTCTTAACCCTTGAGATTCTTATTTCAATAGAGATTGGATTCG
Organism: Poa pratensis; assembly: GCA_947311845.1. Lineage (NCBI taxonomy): Eukaryota > Viridiplantae > Streptophyta > Magnoliopsida > Poales > Poaceae > Poa > Poa pratensis. The sequence continues at coordinate 24,589,230 of CAMZMU010000039.1, forward strand.
TCGCATCTAGAGGAAGAGCTCGACCTGAAACCGCAGAGTTAAGTTGGACGGATGCTGTGGTAGCGGGTCAGGCTTACGATAGCCTTGGTTGGGATCGTCGCCTGACGCGCGTCATTCGTTTTAAATAATCTTCCGGATTTTCTGCTCTGTTAGCAGAGCGTTTGGAGGCCAAGGCTCAAGAGGCTGTTCCGGGTCGCACTCAACACTAAGTAATCCAAGCCAACCCACATTACTAACTAACGGTGGATAATCATCTTTCTTAGAGGTACTAAATACAACTCCATGAATGAGCAAAATGAAGGTTGCGTTAATGATAAAGATCTCTGGGGAAACCGCTAAAAAAAGATTGAACATGTGGTTCCGAGTTTCGATAACTTCTTCTACTTTCATTTCCTCCGTCTTCCAAATCGCAGAGTTAATTCAAAAGCCTAGGTGTTATTACTTAGCTGCAGCTCCCTGACTTTAACGAATTCCCCTCCGTCGATCCTCCTCCTCAAACAAGAGCAGTGCATGCTCATGCTCAGCCCTTTCGAGGCTTGCTTGAGTTAATCGGATCTCTTCCCACAGGATCCTCTGATTTTCCTCTATCTATGTCATTATTGCCTTACGGGTTTGTGTGTCTAGTCCTTCTTTGCACCTTATCATTATTGCTTACTTTCACTTTAGTACTTTACACTATGGACCTTAGTTCAGAAAGAAATATGAATATGAAAAAACACTTTCTTGTTAAAGTACAATCTGAGGAGTGATGTCGTATTCAAAACATTTGAAATATACTATTAGGATCCACGTGTACAGGCTATGGAGTAACTGTGACTCATTTTTTTCCTAATATCCTTTTCTTTTTCTTTTGACTTAGATCAATGTTCTATTGTTAGTAGAACACTATATGTTTATTTCTGCGCGAATTTCTACCCAACAACCAATTTGACACAAGGATATTGTGCTTTCCTGTACTTTCGGCAGATTATCCAACAATCTAGATTTAGATTCTCAATAAGTACTTTTTTGACATAAGTAAATAAAAAATGTTAATTGAAATGTTATGATTGAATATGAATACTTGTTCTCTTTTTTTTGATCTCTGTGGCGGGTGTCTTATCAGTTACAGATTGTGAAGATCAACTTTATGATCTTGAAAGCTTCCTAGATGCCAAAGTATGATTTTCTCTTTACAGTCTTACGTTGTACCTTTTGAGTCTTACCGTTCTCTCATTAAAGTAAAGTAAAGTATGATCTTATTTTAATGAGCTTGAACATGCTTTCTGTTCTGCGTTTTCCTTCCGTCCACTGACTGCTTTTCCTGTCTCACCTTAGCTCCTGAGATAGGAAAGTCCTGCTTAAACCAAGAAAAAGATACATACTAGTTTTCATAGGTAGGCCTCTCTCTCCTACAGAATTGGATCTAAAAGACAATGATCAAAACCCATCCAGCAATCTTCTCTCTTCAAAGAGAGCTGTCAAAAGCGGATCGAAAATATGTAAAAAATCCCGTGGAAAGTGACTCTGCCTTTCTATTGGTTGTGTGCTATTCCCTCATCATTTGGCCTTGCCCTTCCTCTCGTTTTTCTTTGAGATTGGCAATCTTATCCACTTTTTGACTTTGCTCCACACAGATGAAGGCCAGCTTGTCTTGTCTCCGCTCTATCTTACCTGGAAAGTGAGAAATACACTCCCCTGTTGGTTAAAGCAGACTTGTATGCCTATTCTGATGCTGAGGGATCAGCCACCTCTTTCTGTTCGAAAGATTCCAGACCAGACTTAAAGCCCTCTTTCACAAGACATTTGGTTGAGAAGGATTTGGTAAACCTAGAGATCCGATTCTGGTATAGGGTAAATCTGTTCTTTCTGCTTCTGCGTATGCTTGTCTTTTTGCATTCGCCTATGCCTGTGAAAGGATTGAGATACATATTTATATCTAGCTGGGCAAAAGAGCACAAAAGGGAGTGGTTTCTATATAAGTTGCAATAAAAACGACTATAACTACATTGAACTATGCCCGCTTTGGTTATCTTTGACTTGCATTGAGAACTTTCTCGACTGGACTGATCTTTAAGCGTGAAATCGCTTTATCATCCCGTACCCGACCCCGTCGTGGAAGGTCATATTCTCATTTTCTAGTTGCAGAAAGCCTTTATCGAGGAAGTCCACCTTTTTAGGTTGGTAAGTCCCATCGACTCATCAAGGTTAAGTAAGCTGTCTATCCGTCTGACACTGTCGACTTCATCGCATTGCTCGCGTCAGTATCAACATCAGATGAATGAGATCTTCTTTCAACGAGTTAGGGTGGGGCTGGTTAGAGCTTTGTGGTACCCCATAGTCTGTCTAGTGTAGATGGAAATGTGACTTCGAGATATGATCTTTCGGTAGAAAAAGAGTTGTTGGGTTTGCAAAACAGGATATCCTTTTATTAGGAAAACGTCGTGAAGAGTGAACTAGATTATCCCCTTTCTATGGTAGGTCCAAAATACCAGTTTCTTTGGTAGAATGATAGCTAAATTGGGAAAGTTTTAGTTTTCTTAGGTTGTATCTACTGTTGAGACCTATCGAAATGCTCTTGAATGTGATTGAATTTAGAAAAATTATCACGCATAGCTAATACGCCGTTGGGCGAGAAGGGAAGACCGGGCTTCGCAGTCCAGTTAATCAGTAGTGGAAGAATTCCATGACATTAGTCATTCAGTAGTAGACCAGCCTTTTAGTAGCACACTAGAAAAGCCGAGTAGTAAACATGCCTTGTCTGCCCACCTCTTTTGAATGACCCCATCATATCCATTTTTTTTCCCGGTCAAACCGAGGCTCTTCTTTTTTCTTCCTAGCAGCTAGCATCTCCGGACTACCCGATCCATCAGTAGAACGAGATAGAAGTTTCCCGACCATTGAGATCTTCCTTTTTTAGGCTAATCTCTAACCATAGAAATAGGACTTGATGCTCTCGCAGGTGCAGAAGGAGTCAAAAACGTCATTTATTTCGTAGTGGAAAAACTGCCATCTCAGTATAACCTGCTTCAACTGCTTTAGCTTTGTGCTCTTCTTGAGCAAAGTCCTAGAATAAACTTTCAGTGCTTTTCACCTTTCCGCCAAACCAGAACGAGAGCCAAGCGGGTCGATCAGAATTTCTTTCGCTGCGCTATAACATTCTCGACGTTATAGTCTGACTATCTCGATCTATTCTAAGTAGCACCCGAAAAAGCACACGCTAAGCAGATCTTTACCAAAGCCATATCTCCATAAGCATCCAAAGCTGCCTACTCATTGGTAGTGAAAAAGCAACAACATAGAAATGTTTACGAACGAAGCAAATACCCAAGAGCTGCTCGCCACAAGACATTCTAACCTTTCAGCATATTGAGAGAAAGAAAGATAGGAGTGGTTTCTGCCCTAAAGTAGGAAGAGCAAGCTCAACATGATAGCTCAATGTGTTCAACTCTTGCTAGACAGACGTGGCTTAGATCACGAGTTTGAGACCCGCCCGGGGATGGGGTCCGAGAAGGCATAACCAGAAGAATTGTGAGAAATAAGTCAATTTATCAAGTTGAGGCATTTCGATTTGGATTTCTCATAAGTCAGAAAGAAAAATACTCCTGCGCCCTCGAGAGCTACCAACACAATATTTGATCAAATAACAATGTAATGCACATGATCTGAATGAAGTGATCCAAGCCAATGGTCTATAGTTTGCAAGCAAGTAAATAAAGAGTAAACATAAGTGATCACACAAGTGCAAACTTTCATGAATAATACTATAAAACATTTAGAGATATAATATTCTAACATAATAGTTAGCTCACAGCAGCAATAATTCTCAACATGAAAGTGTTTGTATCAACACAAAGGAAGATAATAGCTTCAGCATTTGATTCAACTTTCAACATGTATATCATATAGATAATGTCAATGCAAAGAATATGATCAACCAAACACAAAGTTATGTAAAAACTGTTATACTAGAGTTAACAATGATGTTTGCTTAAGGAGACAGAAAGAAGTGGGAAAACTGACTCAACATAAAAGTAAAAGAATGGCCCTTCGCAGAGGGAAGCAGGGATTAACATCATGTGCTAGAGCTGTAGTTCCCGAAGGCATATAGAGAGCATAAAATATTGTTTTGTAAGGTAATGGTGTATACAGGTGTCAACAAATCAAATAGCAGGTACTTGTCATCTTCCATGGCTAACTAACTTTTAGAGCAGTTCCGAGAGTTTTTAGGACTGCACTTGTAACAAGCACTTATTGGTGACACTCCTCCCAACCATTTACTTTCCACAAACCATGGCTAACCGAATCCTCGGGTGCCCACCAACATTCACCATGGAGGAGTGTCTATTTATTTATTTATAGGGTGGACTAACCAGCTCTTTAATGCAAAATAAAAGGTGGAGAAGCAGATGAAGCTGCCAATCCTTGTAAATTAATTAGCATGGAAGATGACAAATCTCACTACTACGTCCTTATGAGCTTTTCAAGTAGTGACACAAAAAGGAAATGTAACAGTTTTGAGTAGTTAGTAGATAGCACATGAAGAAATTTACTTGGAATGGTGAAAACACCACATAATAGGTAGATATGGTGGACACAGGTGGCATGGATTTGGCTCAAGGTTTTGGATGTACAAGAAGCATTCCCTCTTAGTACATAGTTTAGGCTAGCAAAGTTATTATAAGCAAACATCATTATCAACTGGAATAGCAAGAGTGTACATAAAACACAAGGTTTCACGAACCATAGACTCCCACTGTCTTCCTTGTTAACACATAGCCTTCATCCAAAAATTATCTAGACTACAATGGACTTCCAATTATGCAACAGATTATTATAGCAGAAAATCCTTATAGTAGTTCTTAATTAATAGCCATTACTTACATGATGCACAAGTTTAAACATTAATTACTTGACAGCTCAAAACAATTGGCAAGCATCAAATTACTCAAGACAACGATCTAAAAAGATTCATGTAAGCATTTTATACCACTACCACATGCATAGCATTTTTCTGGTCCAACCAAACACCAATCAATTTATTTGACAACTCTCCAAACAGATATAAGTGACGCAAGAGAGTAATTTCTTCAAAAGAAACTGATAGCTCTAACAAGAGATACATGAAAAACTGAGAGCTAAAAGCAATAACAGCAACTAGACAGGAATACTCAACAAGTATAAGTGAAGCACAAGAGTATTCTAATGAAAAAGTAGAGCGTGTCTCTCTCCCAAACATGAATGCTAGGATCCAACAAGTATAGCACAGCAAACAAAACAAAACAAACTGAAAACAAAAACACACTGACGCTCCAAGGAAGAGTACACTAGTATGAAGCAATAAAAAATATAGCACCATTAGAGATGACCTGATAATTTGTAGATGAAGAAGGGGATGCCCAAGGCATCCCCAAGCTTAGATGCTTGAGTCTTCTTGAAATATGCTGGGGAGGTAAGCCTCCCCAAGCTTAATCTCTTCACTCTTCTTGATCATGTAATATCATTCTCCTCTATCAACACTTGAAAACTTCCTTCACACAAAAACCTAACAGCTTTTCTCATTAGCAGGTTAGTGCACTAAAAGATAATACTTCAAAGTTCTAGCAAAGACAAAACTCACAAGCCAACTATTTTAAACATTAGCCACTGTTACTAGGCTCAAGTGGGCACTTTTACACGAAAAGAAACTGTAGCGTACCAGAAAATGGCAAGGTACCTGTGTATAGTGCAAACCCCTGGATCGATTCATTTGCACACACAGTCTAAGATGAATTATCACAACATTGTATCAATTATTACACGCGGATCCAGTACTTAGGAAAATATCCTTTACAAATTGCATAGCACGAAGCTAGCTCTTAAAGAGTAAAGCAGCGGAAAATTATTCTTCATGGAGTCTCCATCATCTTCATGTGCCACAGGCGAAACATGTTAGTTGCAGACTCGAAACCCTTAACGAAACTCACTCGTCGTCAGAACAATCTGCAACAAATAAAATTTTGCAACAGAGTGGGTCAGATACCATTAACAATGGATCTGGCAAGTGACACTATGTGGACACTTAGTGGAATAACTCTAATAACCTATATGCATATTTGGCTGGTGGAGTTCAAGGCTATTTTGCATAAAAGCCAATTTTTGCCTAACACTTTGTAAAACATTTTCTTCAAATGTTGGAGAGACAATATGGCATAAAATCCATAGTCTCTTCTACCCTTGTTCACCCATCAAGTTTTACTTAGAGAAATAAGATGTTGGGAGCCTCCGTTGCCATCCTTGATCAGCTGCTTCAATTGTCCGTAACCGGGGACACGGCTAAGTACTTAGTTTTTAACTCTGCAGAGGTTGTGCACTTTCACCATTAGACCCAACAAACCCAAACTATCCTCAAGCACTCAAATTGTGCTAAGGAAAAGGAGAGAGTTGAGACAAGATTTTTCAGAAGCCTTTCCTCATCCCATGCCGCCTTGACCCGTTCCCATTCTAACCATCTACCACCACCTGTCAAGACGGGACGAGTCCACGCAACTTAATCCATCAAGTCAGAGCCCATATGACTAATGGTTGCACGGTAAGCAATCTTCACTTAGAGAAAACATTGGCCCCTTAATACCCTGGGTGGCAACCACAAGTGACCATCCCTTAGAGGTCACCCCTAAGAGATGACACTCAACCTTTCCATCATCTTTTCAAAACCAAGTCCACCCAGGTGGTAAATTAACTTAGTAGAATTAAGCTTTTCAATAAAACACTTTTGCATAGCATCAGTATTTCTACTAAGTTATCAATAGGATTCTAGACACAACTAGTAAAAAGGAGATAGTAGTTTTAGCATAGCAATACTGTCCTACACATGCATATAAAGAAATACACTAAGTCATGCATAGAAAAATACTTAGGAAATTTATGGGGGTGTGCCACTTGCCTTGGCAAACAGGAGTGTAGTAGTAGCAGTTGCAACCATCTTCGTCTCTCTCCGAAATTTCTAACACATCAAACAATACACCATAAATATGCAGCCAAACAACATTTAAGAAAATATGACATGCATGAGATGCAGAATGATTTATGATGTGAAAGACATACAGAACACAATAAGGATAAGACATAAAACAACTTATTCCAAAAAGGCTAAGGCAAGGTAAAGGTTGGGTAGACATAACAATGCTAAAACAACAACTTGAAAGGTTGTAAGGCTACTCTAAGTCTTCATAATTTTGGTCTTCAAATAACCTTCAACTCCTTTGTAGCTTCGTTGATCTTCAATGGTATTCAATTAGCACTCTAGGGACTTAATCATAACACAAAGAACTTGGTCTATGTCCAGAGTGAGACAATAATAGAAGGAAAGAAGATAGAAAGAAGTAGTCGGTCTTCAAAAATTCTTCTCCTTGTTTCCTTGTAGTTTTTACTTGATGCGATGACTTCATTGCACTTGTGGACTTGTTGATTCTGAAGACTTGATGATGTTGATTTCATTGAAAAATTGTAGACTTGATGGTTCTGCAGACTTGTTGATCTTGGCATCACCAGGGCTTGTCTTGAATGTAACTTAGCCACCATGAAGTCTAATAGAAGAAGGAAGAAAGAGAGAAAGGGGAGAAAGACTTAGAAAATGTAGCTGGTTGGTCTTCATGAACTTTCTCTTGATTTCTTCTAAGTACTTTTCTTCTTGGAGATGTTCCTGAGTCTTGTCTTCTTGGCTAAGTCCTTCTTTGGTTCTTGATTGTTTCCACTAATTTCTAACTTAGTGGTTTTAACTAGAGGGGTCAAAAGAGCTAACATTCATCCTCAAAATTTCTAAGGAGATGCATGCCATGTTTATGTAAATGCTCTAAGGAAATGCAAGCAAACAAGATGGTCCAAAAATGACTAAGGACCAAGGTCACAACATAAGATTCGAAATTTCCACTAAGGGAAATAAAGGTTAAGACAATAAGTCAAAAATAAACCTAAGGAAAAGTGAACCAAAAAGAGGTGCTAGATTTTGCTAAGGAAAAGTATTGTCAAAAACACTTGTCAAATAATTTCTAAGGAAGAAATTAGTTTTGTTTTGAGAGACAAAAAATTTCTAAGTTATTTTGCATCCAACATAGTCATAATGACTTAGCTCAAATTTCTAGTCGAAAATAATGTGGAGAACAATTTTTAATATACTTTACTTAATAAAATAACCCCTAAAAAGCAATAAACAAATATACATAATAAAACATAGAAAAACAATTGTACGAAAATAATAGATTAAGCCTACGGCCAATACTTAGGCCTACAAAACTATGGCAAAAGAGTTTGCCCAAAAATCTATTTTTAAATTCAAAATATAGCCAAAATACTATTTAAACAACTATTAAAATTTATCTAAATTAATTTCGACAAAACCACAAAATAAGTATACCAAAAGTTTCTACAAGTCATAAGCTTTCCAAAAATATATTTTTCATAAGATTTGGATAAACGAGTAAAAATTAATAATGAATCTAATTTGTAGGGACCTATTCGTGATACGCAGGGCTAAACGGTGCAGAAAACTGAAAAGATCCTCGCACTGCGGTCCCTGGGCGACGTGTCGTCTTCCGATTGGTGCGGATCTTCTCGCGGGCAGATGCGGTTGCGGGCGGACGGGTTGCGGGCGGACGCGGCGCGGCTTCGTGGGCACCTTGTTGACGTGGCGCCTCCGGATTCGCCGATACCTCTTCGCGTCGATGCTCTAATCTCGAGCGTTGATCCTAGATCTAACGGATGGGACGCATCGCGTCCACAGATGGGCGGCCGACGACCTAAATATGCGGTGGCGCCATGGCCGGCGGCGAGCTAAGGCGAAAATAACTAAGGAGGGGGAGGGGGCTTGGTACCAAGAGACGCGGGCGACCGTGGCGGAGTCGACGAAGATCTCGGGGTGGTCGCGGACGTCGTGCTCCTCCGTGCGTGGCTCGCCGAAGCTGCTCCCGCGGACGTCGTCGATGTCGCAGATGCGGGCGACGTCTTCTCTGCACGAAACGTTCGCGCAACAGGGTCAGGGGGTGCGCAATAGTGTGGGGAAGCTCGAGGAGGCGGATAGGAGGACAATGCGGCCGTGTTCTCACCGGATTTCGTGAAGCACGGCAGCGGTAATGGCGGCATGGCATCGGCATTTTGTGGGCAGCCTGGGGCTCCGAGCTAGGGTTTCTGTGGGGAAAACGACGGCGGTGTCGTGGGGTTTATATGGGGCGATCACGCGTGCGTATCACGTCAAAATCGCAACGAATTTGGATACGATTCGGTTAGGGTTTGCGTCGGGGACGAGTCCGTGTTCGTCACGGCTGGAGGATGGTGCTGACAGGCAGGCCCCGCTTGTCAGCGAGAGGCTGCACGCTGCTGGGCTGCGCTATGCACCGCACACGCGCGTTAGATTAGGCGGGCTCGGCCCAAACGGTGTAGGAGCGCATTTTTTTTTGCCAGAAACTTGTTTTCCTTTTCTGTTTTTAAACAACAACAAATATCTTTTGAATTTTAAATCCAAATCAAATCAAACCACTTTCAATAATTTTGTAAAAACAAACTCTTTGATCTGCAGCCTTTAAATATCATTTTCCAAAACATTTTATTATCTAAATTTTCTGAAATGTGTTTAAATGAATATTGGACACTTAATGTCATTTGAAAATCTATAGGGTTTTATAAATTCCTTTTGAACTTAAATTTTAAAACCAAAGCAAAATATGAGTAATATGATTTATATCCCTCAATAAAATAATCTTATAAAAACTCAAACAGTTTTTAAAAAGGGTTTGATAAATCAAAATGAATTTAGAACTCATTTTAGAATCCAAATACTTATTTTGTTTCAAAAGCAAAACTATAAAACTTGAAAATAGAGGATAGGTGAGTAATAGAATAAAACTCAATGCATACAATTAATTCACAACCAAACACACTTTTCCATTAGAAATCATTTTGATTTCCAAATTAGGTCTTTAATAAACAATTTGACACTTGATGTCCAAATTAAAATAGGTTTAAAACAATCAGAGGTGGCATAAATAAAACTTGAATATCACAAGATAAACCTTTTGCAAATATTTATATTTCAACAAATACAATCAATTCACAAACAACATTAACAGAACAATACATAAAAGTCAAAAGAAAATTTTGGAGCATAAATGCTCTACCAATATATTTTCTTAAATATGTTTTCAAGTGGAAATTTATTTCCCACTTTTGAAATAACCAAAAGCAAACAATGCAAGATGATGATGAATGCATGCATGAATTTTCTTTTCAAAGAAAAATACATCATAGTTTTCAAAAGTTTTAAATTTTTCTGAATTTTCAACTTTTTGAAAAACTTGGGATGTTACAGAAACCAGTTAAAAACTTGTAAAAGAGAGAATGCAAAATAAAAGACAGAATCTGTCAAACCAGAACAGTCTGTAATGACAAATTTTTTTGAGGCACTTAAGGTGCTCAGATGAAGAACTTTTGAAATAATGAAAGTTGCGTAACATCATCAGGAACATGCACAAAAAGTTTCAGCATTTTTCGATTTTTTCTGATTTTCTACTGAATTAAACGGTGACGAACAGCAATCTGTCCCAATGCAGTCCCGAAAATAAAAACCAACTTTGCATTAGTAACTCTCCTTGGCACAACAAAACAGCAAATAAAAGATACAAAGGAGTTGCTACAGAGGTAAACAAGCATCCTTGACTCAAGAAAACAAAAATAAAACAGCAAATAAAAACATGGGTTATCTCCCAGAAGTGCTTTTCTTTAATGCCTTTGAGCTAGGCATGAAGAGATGCATCAAGTATTGCCAAAAATGTTGAAATCCTCCACTCTTTCGGTGGGATCCTCTTTCTTAATTGGGAAGAAAAACTTTCGGTTGATAGGTGCAACAAACTTCATGAACCCATATTTTGCATTGATAAATCCCCCATTACTCTTCAAAAAGATCTTCCCAAAACTATATTACTAGGAGATTTTGTAAGGATCATAAAAGTTGTAGGTATATTTTTATTTTGCATAGTAATCTCAACATTAATGATCCCTACACTTTTTATAATAGTGCCATCAGCATGAAAATGAAAAACAGGATAATCAACCATACCATCAATTTTTAACAAGTCAAACACTATCTTAGGCATGATGGACATTGTGGAACCAAGATCACAATAGGCACGAAATTTCTCACTACCAATGCTTATTTCAATAAAGGGTTCCCAATAATTTTTTAACTCAACATGAGGTGGTTCCTTAATGTGGTGGTCTAAGGTTAAGTCCTTGAGTGACTCTTCTATTTTATCAAGCCTAGTAAGCACACCTGTCTTATCCTCTTGAGGAAATTGAGCAAGTCCATTCAAAATTTTATAGGCTTTTTCTGTATCATGTTCATAGAAAGTCTCCCCCACCATAGTATCTAGATCATTTTGGTATAAAGGTAGCAAGCCAAAGTAGAAACGTTTAATAAGAATGTCTAAGTCCATTTTAAGTGGCATCTTCCTATGCAGTTCTAACATCCTTTCCCAAGCTCCTTTAAAAGTTTCTCCACTCTCCTGTCCAAACCCAATAATTTCTCCTAAAGGGGAAACAGTAATGAAAGGACTGGAGCTAGACATGGTAACAAGCAAGTAACAACCGAAATAGTAAACTAGATGCAGGAATTTAATTTTTTTGGGTTTTTGATTTTTAACAGCAAGCAAAACAAAACTAAAACAAGACAAAAAACAAAGTAAAGAGATTGGAACTGAGAGACTCCCCTTTCCAATAGCCTCCAAGTCCCCGGCAACGGCGCCAGAAAATAGCTTGATGGCTACGTGTTGGTGAACCCCAAGAGAAAGGTTATGATGTAGACAGCAGAAGTTTTCCCTTGAATAATCTACCCAAGGTTATCAATCCAGTAGGACTTGACGATCTATCGGAAGGTTGTTGATGTTGACTCCCCCTGGCGCTAGGGAGCTTGCACCAACGTGGAATCTGCACAGACACAAACCAGAACTTTGCCCAACACGAAACAGAGAGGTTGTCAATCTCTCCGGTCTTGCAGAAACAAAGAGTTAAACGTATGGTGTGGAAAACAGCAGGAAAAACAGCAAGTAACAGGAAACAGATGATTGCAGCAGGTTGTGTAAACAGTATGAGGAAATTGGACCAGGGTCCACAGTTCACTAGTGGTGTCTCTCTCAGAACAGATAACTAGCATGTTGGGTAAACAAATTACAGCTGGGCAATTGAAAAATGGAGAGGGCATAACAATGCAATACATGCCAAGATGTCTACTATGAAATCTAGTTGGGCATTACAACAAAGTACATATACCGTTATTCCAACAGCATCTATGCCTAAATAATCCACCTTCAAGGCAGCATCCACATCCTGTTCAGTATTAAGTTGCTAACAACAGATTATTGCATGAAGTAAAGTGTGTAATGTAATCAATACAAGTGCCCTTGGACATTGCACCAATGTTTTATCCCTAGTAGCAACAGCACATCTACCATCTTAGACCTTTCTGTCACTGATCCAGATATCTAGAGACTGAACCCACTATCGAGCATAAATACCCCCTCTTGGAGTCACAAGCATCTACTTGGCCAAATCATCTACTAGCAACGGAGAGCATGCAAGATCAAGAGCACATAGATAAACAACTTGAATAAACATGGTATCAATATTCATCGGATCCCAGCAAACACAACATCTAGCATTACAATAAGATGATCTTGATCATGTTAGGCAACTCACAAGATCTAAACATGGAGGCACAAGGTAGAGAGACAACCATCTAACTACTGCTATGGACCCGTAGTCTAGGGGTGGACTACTCACGCATCACTCCGGAGGCAGGCATGGTGATGTAGAGCCCTCCGGTGATGATCTCCCCTCCGGCAGGGTGCCGAGAAGAGCTTCAGAACTCCTCCGATCTGAGATTGACGATGATGGCCGCGACGGAACTTTTCGTGGAATATGATCGACCGTCCTAGGGTTTTCGCGTCGCGGAGAATATATAGGCGAAGAGGCGGCGTCGGTGGCCGAGGGAGGCCACCACGCCATAGGGGGGCGCGGGCCCACCCTGGGCCACGCCCTAGTGTGGCGTGGCCCCCTGGTGGGTCTGCTCCGACTCCCCTTTGGACTCCGTGATCTCCTCGTGATATTATTGACGATGTCTTTTGTTTCGTCCAATTCCGAGAATATTTCCTTAATAGATTTTCTGAAACCAAAAACAGCAGAAAACAGGGAACTGACACTGTGGCATCTTGTTAATAGGTTAGTCCCAGAAAATGCATAAAAATGATATGAAGTGTAACCAAAACATGTAGCAATTGATATAATATCAGCATGGAACATCAAAAATTATAGATACGTTTGAGACGTATCAATCGTGTGTTCTTCTCTTTCGGTGTATGCATAGAAGCTTTCACTCACTGTCGACCAGTGATCTGTGTTGATGGTACTTTTCTTACTGGCAAGTATAGGGGACAGATCTTGACCGCCATTGGTCAGGACGGCAACAATCAAATCGTGCCACTTGCATTTGCTTTTGTGGAGAGCGAGAACACTGAAAGTTGGACTTGGTTCTTCAGGCAGCTGAAAATAGCAGTAGTGAAAGATAAGCCGAACGTGTGCATCCTTCATGACCGCCATGCTGGTATACTGAACGCCGTGAAGGCACTCACAAACCCTGTGGCTGCGGAAGAAACGCCAGGGCTAGACCTGCAGAGTCGTTGGGGCATGCGCCATTTGGGGGCCAATTTTTTCTCACAGTTCCGAGATAAGGCTTTGATGAATCTATTCAAAAAACTTTGCAAGCAGAACCAATTCTGGAAATACACTTTCATACGTGGTAAGCTTGATGAGTTTACTAACCGGCATGTTAGACAGAGGAGAGCTGCACGAAATGTTGAAGTAGCAGCACATGTGCAACTTGTGGCGCAACAGCTAGCAACCGGACCTCCACCTGCTGACGATGTACCTGTTGGGCTTTGTGACTTGCCAGGATTTGATCCGCCTGGTGTTAGGAGAAAGACTGGGAGGTTGATTAAAAACTTTCAGCAGTGGATAGAGCACGAGCCTCTTGAGAGGTGGTCTTTGCTGCACGACACTTATGGAGCCAGGTACGGTGTTATGACTACCAACCTGGCTGAAACTTACAACTTTGTTCTGAGAGGAAATAGGGCCTTGCCACTTACAGCCATTGTGGAGGGTATTTTTGAGGGCACAGTCAAGTATTTCAGAGAAAGACGCCAGAAAGCTCACTTGCATATCGTAAACAACCCGAACACACCTTACTGTGAGAAGATTATGGAGTACATGGATAGGAAGATGGCAAAAGCTCGGAATCACACTGTGCAGGCCATAGGAAATCAAGAAAGGAGGTTCGAGGTACGCTTACCTTATGACAAGTTTGGTTGCGGAAATCAGCTCAGAACGCATGAGGTGAGAATTGGAAATGAAGCCCGACCAACATGTGACTGCACATGCAATAAACCAAAATTGCTTCATCTGCCCTGCTCCCATGTATTGGCTGCTTGTGGGCAACTCGGGCTTCAGCCATCTCGTTCGTTCACCATATTTTTTGAACGAGTATGTTCTTAATACCTGGACTGGTGAAATGGTGGGATTTCGAGCTGTGGGTAATTTCAACACGGTTGACCCTAATGAAAGGCAGTACATCCCCGACCCAAGGCTACTGCGTCCTGGTAGAGGTAGACGACCGTGCAAGCGTATCCGAAATGGTATGGATGAATCTGAAGCCGGAGGCCCAACAATGCAATGTTTTCTGTGCAGTGATTTTGGTCACAGGACACTGCTTGTACAAAATTCCCATCTACGGATGCTGCTCGGCATCTAGAGCAGCTGCTCCACGTGGGCGAGGCAGCCGAGGACTAAGAGGAAGAGGAAGAAACTAGGATATGTTTTAAATTTAGACTATGCTTTTATCTGTAATAAGTGTGGATCAGTGTTTTAAATTTGGACTATGTTTTTATCTGTAATAAGTGTGGATCAGTGTTTTAAATTTGGACTATGTTTTTATCTGTAATAAGTGTGGATCAGTGTTTTAAATTAGACTATGTTTTATCTGTAATAAGTGTGGATCAGTGTTTTAACTTAGACTTGTTTTATCTGTAATAATCTGGATCAATGTTTTAAATTTGACTTTGCTTTCATCTGTAATTAGTCTGGATCACTGTTTTAAATTTAGACTTTCTTTTATCTGCGCTAAGTTCATAATTTATATTGCAGAAATGGAACAAGTATACTTGATCAGTCCGGATGTGGATCATAACCATCGCGCCAAGATATTACAGGAGCGTAGCCTCGAACCTCTAGTGACTCGCGGACCGAGGGAAAATTGGATGATACACCCTGCTTGGCAGGAGAGGTACGTGTTTAATGTACTTGTCCGTGTCATATATTATCTGTATTAATTTACTTGTCCGCTTTATGTTTATATTTGTTTTCTGAACATGCAGGTTGAAGTGGGCTGGGCTTTTACCTTTCGCGCGTCTAGTTGAGGCCACTCGTGACTCTCCACGCATGCTGCTAGACCACTGTCTTCTCACATGCTTAGTGGACAGATGGAGGCCCGAGACCCACACGTTTCACTTTCGATGGGGTGAGATGGCTCCTACTCTCGAGGATGTATCTTTCTTGCTCGGACTGCCGTTGGCGGGTCAGCCCATAGGGCCGTTGCAGGCCCCAGAAAATTGGGAGCACGAGATGTCACTTCGTTTTCAGGGTGTAAACCCCCATGCTGGAGTGTTTATGTCAGAGCATCACGGACCAAAGCTTGAATGGTTGATGGATTTTCAGGTTTGTTCTATTTTCGCACATGTTTTATTTACAGAATTGTTTCCAGCTTATCGTCTAATACAATTTCTTTTTTAATGTACAGATACAGAAGTTTCCTGGATTTCCTGACATGCCGCTGAATGCTACACAAATCACTAGAAGCCTGGAAGCATATATCTTGTGGCTACTCGGAAAGGTGATGTTTACCGAGACCCATGTCACCACTATTAGCGCGAGGTACATCCCTATTGCTTTCGAGATTGCGAGTGCTACAGAGCAGGCCCATATCACACAGAGGAGTTGGGGATCTGCTGTATTAGCGGCTACTTATCGAGCTATGTGCAATGGTGCCAGCTAGTGTCGAGTTCAGCATCCATACTTGGATGTCCTTTGTTGTTGCAGCTTTGGTCATGGGAGAGGTTTCCAGTTGGACGACCAGACGTGCGTGCTGGCGAGGCTT
Source organism: Poa pratensis (assembly GCA_947311845.1). Taxonomy (NCBI): domain Eukaryota; kingdom Viridiplantae; phylum Streptophyta; class Magnoliopsida; order Poales; family Poaceae; genus Poa; species Poa pratensis. The sequence continues at coordinate 24,605,440 of CAMZMU010000039.1, forward strand.
ACCCAGTGGGTGCGTTTTTTGATGCTGATCACATAGACATGCCTACTTTTGGTTTTCTCTGGACACGTCGTCAGGTATGTGTAATCTACATATTTATCACAACTGTTACATTCGACTTGGGCTAACTTTTGTTTCGTGCAGAGACGCTTTGCTCATTCTAACGTGAAGAACTGCTACTCGGCATTCACCGAGCAGTTCGACTTTCTGAGAGAGGATGCGGTAATATGGGAGCCGTACACGAATGAACAAAAGGAGGCTAAATACCCGGGTGGTATCTCTGACCTCTGCACGAGAGATCGCGCATACTGGATGACAAAATCAAAGATTATCTTTGATATCTGCGTGGAGGAGATGGCCCAGCAGCGGGTTATGAGGCAATTTGGTCTACGACAGCTGGCACTTCCTCTGTCGACAGAGGAACACGTCCCACCCATCATCCACAGGTGTGTTTAACTACGCAATGTTTATTTATCGAAAACTCAATACATGTATGAATTACTAAATTGTCTAACACTGAGTACAACTGTAGCCTCACAAGAAAGGGAACTAATAGAAGCGCGCTATCGTGGATGCGGAGGGTTGGCGCCTACGTTGCAGAGTGGGAGACTGCGACGACACGAGTCTGGCAGGAGAATCTCGGGTTTGATATTGAACTATTCAATTCCTATTTGCAAATTTACATGCTCTCGACCCGGTTACGCATTACGTATCACGAGCACCCCGAGCTTACACAGACTCCCACTACGTGGGATATGTATCCGAGCCGGTCTACTGCAGGCTCCAGACAGTACGCGGTAAGAGAGTAGTTCATTCTTACAAATATCTCTAAAATTATGTACAACTTACTGATAACCATGCAAATTACAGGCTGAATTGACATACCAGCTACAGACGGATGTGTCCGCTTACGGCCGTTCCCTATCGTCCGGCCCTCTATTGGACCGCCCGCAGCAGTCCTGGGTGCAGCGCTTAGAGGAGAGTTGCGACGTATCTACCAGGCTATCACGTGCACACGTACGTCGGACGTCGATCACCGCCAAGCACCACAACGCCCACCGCGTCATCCCCCGCAACAGGAGCAGCCACAGCCGCAGGTCACGCCCCAGGATCGACACAGTCCGCGACCTCGTATGACGTCGCACCCGTCGCCCAGGGCACCCTCTCCTGACCAGGCTGGAGGCTCGTCTTGGCATCAGCAGTTCAGTCCCACGACGGGCTACCAGCTTCGACCACCTCCCCAGCCAGAGGGTAAGTACCTTGTAAATTTTTATTCACCACGCTTAATGCTACGTACTTGTTTCTTACAGTTTTATTGCATCCAGGAGCCTACGGATATCGTACGTCTATGTCCGCTCAACAGTCGTCTGGATCCGCATGGGAGAGTGAGCAGGAAAGTGGGAGCATCCCTCAAACTCACACACAGCTGGACCATTGGATGGGTATGTACAACACTCCACCACCACAGCCCACACAGGAGACACAACAGGACCACGACGAGTCCCTGGTTCCTGGACGTGACGTTCGGCCACCGCACAGGTATGGATGGACGCCGCCTAACGCACCACCTCCGCGTCGTGGCAGACGTCGTGGCTGACACTTCACTCTATTCGTTGAGACTTGTCTATCTATCTATCTACCAGACTTATTTATATCTATGTTGGGACTTGTCTAACTATCTATGTACTAGACTTATTTCGCATTGATATTAGGTGTATGAGACATATCCGTATTTCTATGTATGAACATATTATTATCTACGCACGAGACATATTATTATCTATGTATGAGACATTTTATGTTCGTATGTACGAGACATATTATTATCTATGTACGAAACATTCCACATTGCATAAATTAATTTAACATACACACTACACGTCCACGTTACAACTTCACTAGTTCTAAACACTGCATAGAACAACTACTGGTACAAATATTACATGCAACTCAACGATAACTAATTCGAATCAACGACTTCACTTCCCTCTGCCACGTGCTCGTGTTGGAGGCATGAAGTCGTCATCACTATTTTCATCGACGACAGCCTTGGATGCACCAACACTCTTCAACTTACGTCTACAGTTGGCTCGTTTAGGAGGCATGAAATCATCATCACTATCATCTTGAACGGCTTTCTTGGATGATCCACCACTCTTCGCCTTTGATATAGCCCTCTTCACTGCTTCAGCGTGAAGGGCATCTCCAGGACCATCACGAAATGCGCCAAAAAGCATTTCCATCCAACCAAAATGAGGGATCTCTTTGTTCAGAAACTGTCCTTCGGCAGGCCAGTGCTGGACATTCACAAAATCAGGGGAAAAAAGTTAGTACGATAACACTACATTCTAACATAATATAAATTCGGCACTCAGTTACTTTAACGTGATATGCATAGGCCTCCGGCGAAAAATGGATTATCTTTGACTTAGGTGTCATAGGCATGTCCCTAAGCCTCGCCTCAATAGCTTTTAGCTCATTAATTCTCTGCCACTTCCACCGCCACCCATCAATTTCATCTGAAATTTCTTCAGGGGTCATCTGGATTTTGTTTTTTTGGCTATAATTTCTCCCACCTCACGAATGTTGCCCCGCTCACTAACTAGCTCCCTATAACAGCTCTTGGGCCTACCCTCCCTAATACTACCTTCAGTCCATATTGCGGCGTGATACAAAACACACCACGACCTATGCTCCGAACTAGGATGTAACATCCTGAAATTTGGCCTTTTCAAAAATTTCTTTTGTGAATCTATTATTGGATTTTTGGGAATTAATATTCCTTTTGATTTCACTGCTATTTTAAACTCTCAAACTTTTACCAAATATTGTCCAAGTTTGGGATCTTATGTTTTGGATTCCCTCCCACTTCCTGAACATGTTGCTGGCTCATTTCACCCAAAAATATTATTCCAATATTTTCCTTTATTTCAATAACCAAAATCCTATTGTTTTGGCTTTACAAAGGAAGTACCTCAAAGATCTTTCCAAAAATTCTGCAAAAATTAGGGAATGACCCCTAGGCAATATATAGCCTAAATATGCAAAAACAATTGATACCTTGTTTACAAAATTTTGGAGTAATTCTCCACTTCAGTTTCTGCCCATTTTCTTCTTTATTTTCAAAGTTCAAAGCAAATGTTTTCTCCTTGGTGATCCAAGACCCTAAACACAGCCACTAGGAGTGCACACACCTCAGGGATTTATTTGAACCCATTTACATTTCATTTACTTCACCAAAACAGCATTTTGCTCTTTTGACCAGAAGTGTTTTTCAAAATTTCCTATAGACCAACTTTGGTATTTGGGGAAACACTAGTCGGGAAAGTTGCTGCATTTGCAATTTTGCGCACAGAGATCAAAACCACACTCGATTTGGAGCAGTGAGCTGGGAGATGTGGATCGATGTCACTCCTGGCCATGCCCAGGGTGGTGATCACCTCTGGCCGCACAGTGCCGTCGGCGCCGCCAGGTGTTCGTCGCCTGAGCACGGCCCCCCCAGCCACTCCCCAGCCGCTCCCTGGCCACCTCCACCTCCCCCGTGCTCCTCCAGCAGCTCCACGACGCCGGCAAGCCCTCCGCCGCAAGGCTCCAAGCACACGGCGACGCGCCGCGCCGCACTGTGGCCGCCAGATGTCGATCACCGCCGTGTCGCCCCTGCTGCCTGCCCGAGCCCCCCCTGCTTCTCCACCGCCCCCTCGACCTCCAGCCAGCACGCGTCGCTCCCCAGGCCTCCTCCGCAAGCGTCGGAGAAGCTAGAAGATGCGCCGCCCGGAGCAGTGCCGCCACGGCCCCGCCTGCCAGCCGCTCCACCGCACCCTCCCGTGCCTATCCACCCCTCCTGTGAGCCCGTGATGCTCAACGCCGCTCACAGCCGCCACTGACTCCGCGACGCGCCGCAGCTACACCATCGACGCGGAGCTCGCCGGCCGTGGCCAGCTCACCCCGCCACCTCGCCGTGCGCTCCCGTGACGGCCACCTCCCGAATTCGCTATAAAAGGACCTCCCCAGCACCGCTAAGTAACACACCACATTCCCCTGCCCCTCAGCTCCCTCCCCCTCCAGTGCCAGCTCCTAGGGAGCGCCCGAACTCCGGCGACGAGCACGCCTCCGCCGCACGGCCTCCGGTCGATTCCCCCTCTCCAGAACCTCCCCACCACCATCTCTCCACCCCCTCCTCTGATTCAGAGCACCAGGAACCCGTAGCCATCCTCGCTGGAGTCCAGGGTGGCCTGAGCCGCCGTCGCCGTCCTCGCCAGCACGGTGAGCTCGCCGGGGTAGAGGAGCCCGTGCTGTTTTTCTTTCTTTTTTTTTTCTTCTTTTTCCTTCGCGTGTACTGGTTCGGTACAGTGGGCCACCGTCTAAATGGGCCGGCCCAGTTACGTTTTAAAATTTCTGAAACGTTTTCTTATTTCTATTTCTTTCCTTTAAAAAAAAAAAAAGAGGCAGATGCTAGGCTATCTTTGGAAGGTCAGAACTTTTCCAAAAATTGTCAAAAAAATATGAATCCTTTTGGGATGGCTTTGTTTTCAAAATGTCTGTCAAATGACATCAAAAGTATTTCATTTGAAGTTCATTTGCTTGATCGTTTGTTCGATGCCGTAGGAAGGGTTTTTAATACCGTTTCATTCTTTAAATAGATCCAAACTTCTCCAACGAAGTTGAAGTCGAACCCGAACCCTACCACTCCGCTGAAGGCAAGCCACCAACCCAACTTCAAACTTGGTCGACTTAGAAGTTATTTGTCTGTTGAAATAATGTCAGCTGCACATCGCATGTCATATTGCATGTTAACTTTCTGCACTCTATTATATTGTTATCTGTGCAACACTCACACTTCCGGGGCAATGGCAGGGCCTCCCGCCTCAGCCGAGGAAGTGGGGGAAATTATTACAACTGTGCGTCTCGCTTTGCGGGGCTTTGTTTGGATTTTCCACTTCTTCAGCGCCGAGGTGAGGTGCGGACGAATGTCGGCTTATGATCCTCGGGGTTGGGGGCATTCGTGTTAGTTGCCTCTTGTCCCACCGTCGTATATGGTTGGCTTAGGCCATCCGGACTGCGATGCTGGGAGCTGACTCTTCCGTGGTTCTTTTGCCGAGATTGCTGACACCACCTTCGAGTGGAATGGATGCTCTCTCATTTTTATGAGTGCTTTTCGGTTATTCCTTTACGGTAACACTCACACTTCCGGGGCAATGGCAGGGTCTCCCGCCTCAGCCGAGGAAGTGGGGGAATTATATGCTATCATTGTTATTGTTTTATCACTAACCCCCGAGTAACACCGGCCGGGTTGCCCGCCACCGTCACCCGGGTATTATTGTTATTATTGTTATGTGTTGTTTATTCATGCAAGTATTATGTTGTTATTGTTATATGCTTTGCTTGTGTTGCTTGTTGATGGTTGGAAACTGGATATAAAATTTGACTAAGAAGATAATCACCTCCCTCGACTAGATTGAGTCACTTAGTGCCACTCACCAAACACCTCGCACAACCATGCGTCGTCCGTGTGGGCGGACCATGGCCGGGTATTTTATCAGCCTCCTTTGATGCCACCCCTTTGGCAAGTCTAGTCGGTTACCATAGTTGGTCGGGGCTAGGCTTGCGAAGGTTCCGGAGCTAGGCGTCGCTCATGGGTTGGGGACGTGCCGGATTCACTTCTGCATAAGGCATAGAGTTATGTCGGTGGCTATACAGGGAGTGTCTTGGTGGAGTAAACGACTGTGGAAGTACAGGTTTGTGCTGCCGCCATGGTTGGTTCTAGTACTTCGGTACCGGCGGTACAAGCCTAGACTTCAGCGTATGGACAAAAGTTGCAACCTCTCGAGAGTGTAATCTAGATTCTAGCCCTGTCCCCGGGTTATGGGACTTGTTTGGGTCAAGTCACACTAGGGGTCAGTCCAGTCGACTTGGGGAATTAATTAAGTTGAAATCAGCGAACACAGGAAATTGTTGTGAGTCTAAGCCAGAGTTGGCTAAGGACTCGGGAATTTGTGTTTAAAGCCAGAGTTGGCTAGAGGCTTGATAGCCTAGTTGTGTTGTGAGTTGTTGAGTGAGAAACATGATCTCACTCGATGACATGAAACTCCCCTACAAAGGTAAGTAGGTAAGTTATGTCCAACCGTTAAGCTTGGACTCACCCTCGCACCCGAACTCTTGCCATGTTACTTGCTGAATCATGCCATGCCATACAGGTAGACCTTGTTTGCATTTGGGCTGTTGTCTTGCGAGTACTTCAAGTACTTACCTGGCTTTTCATGTGGCCACACCCTGCTGAACCAGTCGCCGAGTACCCGCTCTACGAGAACTAGGAACCCGTATTCCAGGCAGAACCCTGTGGAGTGATGCCCGCTGTCGCCACGCTACCGTCTATGCTTCCGTTACGACTTCCGCTAGAGGCCGATGTTAGAAAAATAATGTACATACTGTTGTGTGCGCCGTTGCGCCAAAGCTGGGGCCTCACCCCGTGTTGTAATATGTTGTATCTGTCCGAACTCGAAGCCTTTGAATAAATTTGGTTATGCTTTTGTATCAAGCGGTCATATATCCAGTGTTTCTGGGACTGGTATATGGGGTAACTCGATCATCTGGATCGGGGTGCCACAGAGCTTGGTATCAGAGCCTAACTGCCTGTAGGATACCCTAGTTCTACGGACGACTTAGTATAGAACTTTTACGTTGCCTGCCTTTTGACTGTTTCTCTACTTGTTTGCGTTTTAACGATTAACGCTCACCCTTTTTGGCTTCTGTCCCGATACAGATGACGATCGAGTTTTTCGCCGAGACTTCCGCCGTGCACGTTCCCGGTTTTCCGCAGTTTCTCCGTGAAGTTTGGGAAAACCTCTACCCGAGCTCACCTCCTCCGGTCTACCGCGTGTTCTACAACCGTCCCAACGGATCCGCCTCCGAGTTCACCGCCACCGTTCACTTGCGCCCGGAGCCGTTATCCCACGGGATCTTCCACGCCATCTCTTCCGGTGTCACTACCCAGGCGACTCCAGCTATCCAGGAGGCTGCAGCAGATGCCATCACCTTCCCCCGCACGTACGACCCCGTCATGAGGCAGAGTACCCGCTACGTCTACTTTCCGAGGTTGGACTTGGAAAATGGGGATGTTCTTTTTCACAGCCCAGGTGACCCCCGCTCAGCTCTCACCGCTCTCCTTCAGTACACCAACCTCTTTCACCACTATCTCCACGTTACTCTCGCCCAGTTTGCCTCACTTCGCGCCAACGTGGCTATGGCCGAGGTGACAACATCTGGAGCTAGATCTTTACGCCTCACACCTCGCTTTCCTGTTGTCACCCGCAGCTCCCTTGACCAGATCCGGAGGGCACTTGTTCCCACTCCTGTTCCTCGCGTCCCGCCGCCGTCTTTTCGCACTCCCAGCAGCACCCCTCGCCACTCCTCACGCTTCGTCCCCTTTCGTACCTCCAGGGCACGAACTCGGTATCGTCGCGTTAGTGCCGACACGCCCCCTCACTCTGGAGACTCCGGAGATGACCGCGCTCCACCCGACTACAGCACCGCGAGGGAGGACATCGACACCATTCCACCAGCGACGCCCCTCGAGACGGAGTTCTAGACGCTCAGAGATCGCATCGCCTAGTGTATCTCACCTCTCCGCTTTATCAAACGCTCGAATAGTGAAGTGGTAGCTTTGTATCTCGCTTCGTGTATCGTGTAGCTCGTATCTTTGTCCTGTATCTAGTGTAGCTTAGTATCGTGTAACACCGCCAACCGTTATATAACATCATGCTTGTTGTCTTTACCAACCCTTGGTCACATTTGGTTTTCTTGGATGCCACTCTCTTCCCATGTGTTGCCAAACCTGGTTTCCATTTGGTTTTTCTTGGATGTTACACTTCCCCAAGTGAATGCTCATGGTACCCGCCCCACGTTCAACCGTTCAGGATGAGGCCCAATGATGGTGCAAGTGGTAGTCAAGGAACACCAGTTCGTCGCTCCGCACGACAGGCTGGCGAAGATCCTGCGCCACCTCAGTCACCTCCTCCACCGCCAGTTCAGGAACCAAGTCCAAGTCAGTTTATGATGATGATGGATGAACGCCACAACCAGCATCTGACACAGATCATGAGGGAGTTTGGCACATACATGCAAGCCCGGAATGCTCCACCCCTGGGCCGCTCAAAGCTGCAAGACTTCCAGCGCACACAACCGCCCAAGTTCGCGTATGCTGATGACCCGCTTGAGGCTGATGATTGGCTCCGCGCTATGGGAAAGAAACTGGAACTCGCTCGCGTGGATGAGCAAGACCAGGTGCCCTTCGCTGCCCACTACCTTGAAGGCCCTGCCAGCGTTTGGTGGGACAACCAGAAGACTGCCAGAGAAGATGGACCCCCAGCAACCTGGACAGAATTTCAAGAAGCCTTCCGCAAGGCATACATACCCTCCAGTCTCATAAAGATGAAGCAACAAGAATTCTTGGCACTCACCCAAGGTAACCAGTCTATCAGCGAGTACCTCACCAAGTTCAACAATCTCGCCCGTTATGCCCCCGACGACACCAACACTGAAGAAAAGAAGAAGGACAGATTTCTCCAGGGAATGCACCAGGCAATCAAGACCCAGCTCAGTGTACTGCAGTTCCAAGATTTCCAGGCCATGATCAACACAGCGCTGATCTCAGAGAAGGAGCATCGTACTATTTACGACTCCCACAAGAGAAAGTTTGAGCCCCGCAAATACCACCAAGAAGGGACTTCTTCCAAGCCCCGTACCTGGCAGCCCAGCAACCCGACCCCAAACCCCCAGATCACTGAGAATCAGCCCAAGAAGGGGGGATATCCCCGTGAAGGATTTTACCACCAGCGCCCCATTGCGGGTGACGCAAAACGGGGGAGCGCCTGCTTCAAGTGTGGCAAGGCAGGACACTATATCAGGGAGTGTCCCCTCAACAACAACCCCGGCAACAACAGCAACTTCAACAACAACCACCCTGCCAGTGCAGTCAAGACTCCCCAAGTTGCCCGCGTCCACCGCATGTCAGCCGAAGAAGCCTATGAAGCCACGAATGCAGCGCTCGGTACGTGTACAGAACCGCGCTGATTTTAATCAATTTTGGAGCTTCCCACCCGTTCAACTCGAAGAATTATACCTAGTCAGCAAGCAACCCGAATCTCGGGACGAGATTCAATTTAAGGGGGGGAGTTCTGTAACATCCTGAAATTTGGCCTTTTCAAAAATTTCTTTTGTGAATCTATTATTGGATTTTTGGGAATTAATATTCCTTTTGATTTCACTGCTATTTTAAACTCTCAAACTTTTACCAAATATTGTCCAAGTTTGGGATCTTATGTTTTGGATTCCCTCCCACTTCCTGAACATGTTGCTGGCTCATTTCACCCAAAAATATTATTCCAATATTTTCCTTTATTTCAATAACCAAAATCCTATTGTTTTGGCTTTACAAAGGAAGTACCTCAAAGATCTTTCCAAAAATTCTGCAAAAATTAGGGAATGACCCCTAGGCAATATATAGCCTAAATATGCAAAAACAATTGATACCTTGTTTACAAAATTTTGGAGTAATTCTCCACTTCAGTTTCTGCCCATTTTCTTCTTTATTTTCAAAGTTCAAAGCAAATGTTTTCTCCTTGGTGATCCAAGACCCTAAACACAGCCACTAGGAGTGCACACACCTCAGGGATTTATTTGAACCCTTTACATTTCATTTACTTCACCAAAACAGCATTTTGCTCTTTTGACCAGAAGTGTTTTTCAAAATTTCCTATAGACCAACTTTGGAATTTGGGGAAACACTAGTCGGGAAAGTTGCTGCATTTGCAATTTTGCGCACAGAGATCAAAACCACACTCGATTTGGAGCAGTGAGCTGGGAGATGTGGATCGATGTCACTCCTGGCCATGCCCAGGGTGGTGATCACCTCTGGCCGCACAGTGCCGTCGGCGCCGCCAGGTGTTCGTCGCCTGAGCACGGCCCCCCAGCCACTCCCCAGCCGCTCCCTGGCCACCTCCACCTCCCCCGTGCTCCTCCAGCAGCTCCACGACGCCGGCAAGCCCTCCGCCGCAAGGCTCCAAGCACACGGCGACGCGCCGCGCCGCACTGTGGCCGCCAGATGTCGATCACCGCCGTGTCGCCCCTGCTGCCTGCCCGAGCCCCCCCTGCTTCTCCACCGCCCCCTCGACCTCCAGCCAGCACGCGTCGCTCCCCAGGCCTCCTCCGCAAGCGTCGGAGAAGCTAGAAGACGCGCCCCCGGAGCAGTGCCGCCACGGCCCCGCCTGCCAGCCGCTCCACCGCACCCTCCCGTGCCTATCCACCCCTCCTGTGAGCCCGTGATGCTCAACGCCGCTCACAGCCGCCACTGACTCCGCGACGCGCCGCAGCTACACCATCGACGCGGAGCTCGCCAGCCGTGGCCAGCTCACCCCGCCACCTCGCCGTGCGCTCCCGTGACGGCCACCTCCCGAATTCGCTATAAAAGGACCTCCCCAGCACCGCTAAGTAACACACCACATTCCCCTGCCCCTCAGCTCCCTCCCCCTCCAGTGCCAGCTCCTAGGGAGCGCCCGAACTCCGGCGACGAGCACGCCTCCGCCGCACGGCCTCCGGTCGATTCCCCCTCTCCAGAACGCCCCACCACCATCTCTCCACCCCCTCCTCCGATTCAGAGCACCAGGAACCCGTAGCCATCCTCGCTGGAGTCCAGGGTGGCCTGAGCCGCCGTCGCCGTCCTCGCCAGCACGGTGAGCTCGCCGGGGTAGAGGAGCCCGTGCTGTTTTTCTTTCTTTTTTTTTTTTCTTTTTCCTTCGCGTGTACTGGTTCGGCACAGTGGGCCACCGTCTAAATGGGCCGGCCCAGTTACGTTTTAAAATTTCTGAAACGTTTTCTTATTTCTATTTCTTTCCTTTAAAAAAAAAAAAAAAGAGGCAGATGCTAGGGCTATCTTTGGAAGGTCAGAACTTTTCCAAAAATTGTCAAAAAAATATGAATCCTTTTGGGATGGCTTTGTTTTCAAAATGTCTGTCAAATGACATCAAAAGTATTTCATTTGAAGTTCATTTGCTTGATCGTTTGTTCGATGCCGTAGGAAGGGTTTTTAATACCGTTTCATTCTTTAAATAGATCCAAACTTCTCCAACGAAGTTGAAGTCGAACCCGAACCCTACCACTCCGCTGAAGGCAAGCCACCAACCCAACTTCAAACTTAATCGACTTAGAAGTTATTTGTCTGTTGAAATAATGTCAGCTGCACATCGCATGTCATATTGCATGTTAACTTTCTGCACTCTATTATATTGTTATCTGTGCAACACTCACACTTCCGGGGCAATGGCAGGGCCTCCCGCCTCAGCCGAGGAAGTGGGGGGAAATTATTACAACTGTGCGTCTCGCTTTGCGGGGCTTTGTTTGGATTTTCCACTTCTTCAGCGCCGAGGTGAGGTGCGGACGAATGTCGGCTTATGATCCTCGGGGTTGGGGGCATTCGTGTTAGTTGCCTCTTGTCCCACCGTCGTATATGGTTGGCTTAGGCCATCCGGACTGCGATGCTGGGAGCTGACTCTTCCGTGGTTCTTTTGCCGAGATTGCTGACACCACCTTCGAGTGGAATGGATGCTCTCTCATTTTTATGAGTGCTTTTCGGTTATTCCTTTACGGTAACACTCACACTTCCGGGGCAATGGCAGGGTCTCCCGCCTCAGCCGAGGAAGTGGGGGAATTATATGCTATCATTGTTATTGTTTTATCACTAACCCCCGAGTAACACCGGCCGGGTTGCCCGCCACCGTCACCCGGGTATTATTGTTATTATTGTTATGTGTTGTTTATTCATGCAAGTATTATGTTGTTATTGTTATATGCTTTGCTTGTGTTGCTTGTTGATGGTTGGAAACTGGATATAAAATTTGACTAAGAAGATAATCACCTCCCTCGACTAGATTGAGTCACTTAGTGCCACTCACCAAACACCTCGCACAACCATGCGTCGTCCGTGTGGGCGGACCATGGCCGGGTATTTTATCAGCCTCCTTTGATGCCACCCCTTTGGCAAGTCTAGTCGGTTACCATAGTTGGTCGGGGCTAGGCTTGCGAAGGTTCCGGAGCTAGGCGTCGCTCATGGGTTGGGGACGTGCCGGATTCACTTCTGCATAAGGCATAGAGTTATGTCGGTGGCTATACAGGGAGTGTCTTGGTGGAGTAAACGACTGTGGAAGTACAGGTTTGTGCTGCCGCCATGGTTGGTTCTAGTACTTCGATACCGGCGGTACAAGCCTAGACTTCAGCGTATGGACAAAAGCTGCAACCTCTCGAGAGTGTAATCTAGATTCTAGCCCTGTCCCCGGGTTATGGGACTTGTTTGGGTCAAGTCACACTAGGGGTCAGTCCAGTCGACTTGGGGAATTAATTAAGTTGAAATCAGCGAACACAGGAAATTGTTGTGAGTCTAAGCCAGAGTTGGCTAAGGACTCGGGAATTTGTGTTTAAAGCCAGAGTTGGCTAGAGGCTTGATAGCCTAGTTGTGTTGTGAGTTGTTGAGTGAGAAACATGATCTCACTCGATGACATGAAACTCCCCTACAAAGGTAAGTAGGTAAGTTATGTCCAACCGTTAAGCTTGGACTCACCCTCGCACCCGAACTCTTGCCATGTTACTTGCTGAATCATGCCATGCCATACAGGTAGACCTTGTTTGCATTTGGGCTGTTGTCTTGCGAGTACTTCAAGTACTTACCTGGCTTTTCATGTGGCCACACCCTGCTGAACCAGTCGCCGAGTACCCGCTCTACGAGAACTAGGAACCCGTATTCCAGGCAGAACCCTGTGGAGTGATGCCCGCTGTCGCCACGCTACCGTCTATGCTTCCGTTACGACTTCCGCTAGAGGCCGATGTTAGAAAAATAATGTACATACTGTTGTGTGCGCCGTTGCGCCAAAGCTGGGGCCTCACCCCGTGTTGTAATATGTTGTATCTGTCCGAACTCGAAGCCTTTGAATAAATTTGGTTATGCTTTTGTATCAAGCGGTCATATATCCAGTGTTTCTGGGACTGGTATATGGGGTAACTCGATCATCTGGATCGGGGTGCCACATAGGACCCGAACTACTAGACATCGTTCCTATCCGACTGAGGAATTAACCACGCACCACACCCCTCCTCCATCACCAAATCTAATGGGGTATATATATAGGCTCACCCAGGAGAAGAAGAGCGGGAGAAAAATGGCGGGAGAAAAATGGCGGGAGAAAAAAGGCGGGAGGAAAATGGCGGGAACAAAATGGCGCGAGAACTATGGCGGGAGAAATATGGCGGGAGAAGAAGGGCGGAAAAAATGCCGGGAGCGACAAACGGGAGGGAGAGAAGAAGGCGGGAAAAATAAGGCGGGAACGGGTGTCGCCGGGAAGGGCTGGCGCGAAAAATGCAGACTAATACGGAAACATGCACTGGTCGGCTGGGCCAAGGCCGACAGGACCTAGTCGGCCCAGCCGTGGCCGACAGGGTCTAATCGGCTTAGCCCTGGCCGATTAGGTCCTCTGACACGCGCAGGCGTCGGCCGACTACCTAATCGGCCCAGCCCAGGCCGACAGGGTCCTTTCGGCTTAGCCCAGGCCGAGGCCGTATTATTTTTGCCATTTCGTAGATTTGCGTAATATTTTTCGAATTTGATTAAAAAAATGTATTATTAAAAAAAAAATTAGCTCTAAAGATTACATTCTTAGGGGCGGTAGGAGGCTCCTCAGCGATTAGACAATTCTGACAGTAGATAAGGATCTCCGTGCGATCCTGGCCGTCCGTTCCCTAGCGATCCCCAGTCGGCAGGTCGTTTTCTACACGCCTGGACGTACTCTGTGTCGCTGCCGGTGGCCCCAGTTAATTTCCGGGACCCGCGTGTCAGCCTGTGGGTTGGGTCGTTCCCGGGTGCGCTGCGGGATAGGCCATCGTGGCGCTGCCACCACGCTGTAATTCCGTCCAAAGTCTATGGGCAAAATAGTAATTTCAAGCGTGTGGTATATAAGCCTCTCCCACGCGGTAGAAAACCCTAGCCTGCGTTCTCCTCGCCCTATCCCCGCGCCCTCTCCTCTCCAATCCCCTTCTCCCATGGCCGCCGCCGCCACCACCACCGTCCTTCTCCTCCACCGTTGCACCAGTGCTAGAAAGGGATGGAGGAGGAGGCAGTCGTCCTCGCCACCACCGTCCCAATCCTCTCTCAGTCGCCGGCGGTTACGACGCGGAGACGGCGCACGCGAGGAGTTCGACCTCTACGGGCGCATCCCTGACTCCATGGCGACCGTGAGTGGTGGCATCTCGTCGTCGGCGCGTCCCTGGTTGCGTGTTGAAGGTCCTCCGACCACCATCCCCCTGGGAAAACCTCCAACCAATCCTTCCTGTCCTACGAATCTGATGTGCATTTATTTTGTAGGTTGTGTGATGTCCTCTCGTCAGGAACATCGATGGGAACAACAAGGACCTTTGTTTCTCCTGATTTGCCTTTCTCGCTTTCTAGATTTAATCCCCAGCAATCATCTTTTTTTTGTATGCAGATTCTATTTAGTTATGCCTATAAGGTGTCCGACAAAAATCCCCATTCATAGGTTCAGAAATATGGGTTCTACTTATGTCGATCAGATCTCCTATATCGTGTACCTTGCCATCTCCAACCACGTCCAAAGGTATACTAACTGCGTTACATTGCATCTGTCACCCAAAGTTTATTTGCAGCTTTTTCTGCCCTCATGTGCACATGACATTTGCGTTATTGCAGATTGCAGTTGAAGACATACGAGGAATCCTGCCGTCGTCTTGGAGCAAAGGAGCAGCACTGGAAGCAGATGGGATGCAGAGCAACGCCTGAACACCACCATGTCCTCACGCTGCACTCCCTACCACCTTGCAGGTAACCCACTCGATCTTATGCCACACTCCAATTACTTAGTCAAAGCCATGTCGTAGGAGATGGATTAGAGTGTATATTTGCAGTGTGTATTGCTTAGACTAGATTTTAAGATCGAATGTTGTATTTTTGTACCGGCATGCATTTGTGTTTGGCGGCGACATACATGATGCTGCAAATAGGTGCAGTACAGCAATGCGAGATGTGATCACGGACTCACAGTTGTTGCGATGGTCACCTGAGCCGCACCCTGCCGTGTATTGATCAACATCTTCAAGCTCATTGCAGCTAGGTAATTTCTTCTACTACTATCATGAATACTTTATCATGGATTTATCTTCTTGGTAGTGATGTATGCAAAACTGCAGATGTTTGTTTGCAAGCCTTGATATGTCGATTCCATGACGACATGACAATGAGGTGAGCAATCATTTAGGTTTACTTTCAATTTACGCCTTCAATTGTTTTTTTATTAAGTGGTATAATCATAATCTTTTGCTGTTCATATGAGCAGAACTTCTTCTCGAGCATGTGGGTGAGCGGCGGCCGGGCAGAGCGGTGGCCGGGCCAGGCAGGGCAATGGCCTCCCCAAGCTGAGCTCATGCTTGCTCATGGTGAGATCTTCTCTTTTCCTTTTCTGTTTTTTCTATTGATTTATTTCGGATTTTATCGTTGAGCTGATGCGGGCTACTGCTGCAGGCACAAAGCTGATGCGGGACGAGGGCGAGATGGAGGGGACGACAGGACAGAGCTCGATGGCCAAGCCCTGGTGGCCGGAGGCGAGTTCTGCGGCTGCCGAGAGGCCACAGCGAGCTCACCGCGCGTGGCCGGACAGGGCGGCGGTGCTAGGCAGGGTAGGGCAGCGGCGGCCGGGCGTCGATGAGCTCGACGAGGGTGCTGGGCTGCCATGAGCGCGCTATCGTCTAGGAACCTCCGCTGCATCTCTCCGAGAAGACGGCATCGCCGGCCGCTTGCACCGCCGTTGGGAGGAGCAGCTGGTGGATCTGCAGGTTTATGAACTCCGCCCCGAGCACCCAACCGGTCTTGTTCTTTGTGTTTGGATCAAGTTTGTGCCAGAACGACCCTGCTTCTCCTGCACTTTTGATTTCTTGGTCAGATCAGACGTGTTGATGTTGTTCTTCCGATTTCTGTACAGCGTTTCAATGGATCTGTGTTTGGGAGAGAAGTTGAGGGACCCGGCTAATGCATTTCATTCACCTTCTCTTACTCCACTCTTTTTTTTTCACAGCTACCTGGTCGGTCCTGTTCTTATGAGATTTTGCTGCTATCTGAAGCATGGAAATATTGTCTATTGCTTCAAACTTAGATGAGTAAAAAGGTTAGAACAAAAACTACAATGCACGTGCTAATAGATTCTCTCTTCCCCTCATGTTGTGGTGGGAACCAGAAAAAACATTTGATAGGCGGGCTGTTTTAGATATGAAAAGATTTAGGATTTTCTGAAGAGATTAGCCTTCTTCAAATACAAATTATATCATCATTTGTCTGGATGAGGGCATGTTTGTTAGCTTAGATTTGTAACGCATGTGCAAGCCAGTCTTCTTTTCTTTAAGACAAAACCATGAACTAAAGGATGCTTCTTTTGCTGTAGTTCTTCAGGGTAGTTGATTTTGATTAAGAATTGCATGAATTTAACTAAAGATTAGGAATAGTTGACATAAGGGAATTTCATGTTTAGTTAAGATAAATGCATTTTCATAATCTTTTTTACAGTAATTAATATTTGATGCTTTGCTTAGGTTTGGTTGTGTGTTTTTTCTTTCATGGCTTACCGACTTTGTGCCCTTTTGTAGGTTCCAGGACTGTTCGTTGGTTTCTTGTTGTTCTTTTTTTTTGTGAAAATTGCCATTGTTCAGCAGGTGAGTACATGATCTTACGGTTTCTGTTCGTCTACATGACTCCCTGTTGTTGCTATTTTCCTATTTTCTGTGCTTACCTAATGATTTATTTTTCCAGGGGAGGATTTCAGACACTTCATTTCCTGGATGGTTGCTATTACAGGTCGTCAGAAAATATGAAATGTGCAGTTTCTGTTTTACATACACTTCATTTCCTGGATGGTTGCTGTTATAGGTCGTCAGAAAATATGAAATATGATATGTTAGAAATTGTTTTCCCAGGTTGTTTAGTATGCAATAGTTGATTCAGAACCTACTGGTGTTCCTCCAGGCCTGTCAATTTACAAAATGTATATAGCACCTAATTATCTAGACAATTATGCAGCTGTCAATTTTCTATGGATTTAAAATAACCACTTTGATTTTCCGAACTTGCATTGCAAATAGCTATCCTTTACTTTTCAGGCCTTTTACCTTCTTTTATCAGATATTTTCACTTTTAGGGTGTTCTTATGATGAGTTGGCGAGCTCCCTAATTTTATGACTGACGTGGGCTATTGTCCGATTGGCTGTGATTTACAGGAGCAGGACCATGATAATATATCTCAGTATAGGGAAGCTTATAAAGTCTTCCATCTTAAGCTTATGAAGTATTCTATCGTAAGCTTCAGTTTTCCGTTGGAGTACTGCAAAGCTGAGATGATGCAGATTTCCTTCATTTTCGGAACAAGTTATGTTGCTTCAGGTTTTTTCTTTGAACCATGGCCAATTATATAGAAGGTATCTGCATTGTGCTTTATGAGGCTTGCAGGGCTCACCCTAGGAGTCCAAAGAATTTCCAAAAGAGAAACATAGTTGGGTAGTTCTATGAATCTTTCTATTCTGTGTCCCTCACAGGTCACAAGTTGCAACTTACAAGTATGATTACCATCTCCGAGCATACTACTGCAAGCTGCAATCTAGAACTAACATCTAGATGCTGGTACTTCATGTTACTAGCATCCTCTTTCTCCTACTTTCACTCATGCTTTTGTGTTGAGTAGACACAAGCCATATTATTGCAAGGACAACTTCCTCGCGTTGAGGTTGTTTACGTTTCTTACCCACCCATCCACTACAGTGCAGGTTTATTTTGTGGATTTTCGTTTGTTTATTTCTTCTATTTGTTAAATTGTGTGGGCTCATTTGGATGGTGCTTTGTTTTTATACACTCGGTTTTATGTTCGTGACTAGATGGATGAATACACGCGGTTTTGATCCCTCTACACATGTGTTGCTGACGGGATTACCTGTGTACGAGTGTCACGCCTCTGGTACCATCAAGGCGGCACCAATCAGGGACCTGTCAAGGAAATTTGTATGCTACTTGTGGATAGTCAGGTACATCAAATAAAGTTTTTATCAGTGTGCTCTTCGTTTTGAACAAATGCTACACTGAATAATCTCTTGCTATTTTCATTGTAACCACTTTTCAACAATATGATGGTGCTTTGTTTTTATACACTCCTGTGCATATCCTTTAAGTAGTCTTTCTTTTCTTTTCATCAGCTAAATCTACTTCTATATTCTTATTATCAACGCGATATCTGGCGGGGCTGCCTGTTCATTGTACATTAACGAAGATATCATCAACATCAACAAACTCCAAGCAAGGAATAATAATCACCTATAGCTCTCCCACAACCCTGCAGTCCTGCTGTAGTTTCCTCTCAAATATGTTTTTTTCTGAATAACGATAGCTCTCTATTCAGCTCCCTAAATACTTTCAGACCACTGCACATGCCCCAGTTCCACATACTATTTCTCTCCGTACTCAAATTGGAGAAAACTGGCCTACGAGACATGTTGCTCAGCTGAATACATTCAAACTTTCTGAAAATGAGGTACCACTCATAGGAAGCAATGTTTTTAGCAGATCATGTTCCATCTGAAGATTCTAATGCTTAGCATATGCTTAATCCTGCTGTTTTCATTCATAGGAAGCAATGTTTTTTTAAACTCCATAGGAAACAATGTTTTTGATGCACCGTCGGAATATCAAGAATTTCCTCGAGACAATAGCGGTGATATGTGGTTACCAAAGTTGCATACATTGTGCATGTAATTTCATTTCGTAGCATGATCTCTGTAGGCATTGTACACCAGATTGCGGCTTTGATTTCTAGACGGGTTACAGAATTCGTACAAATCATGAGTTGTTTTTCGTCTAGACCAACAATGGAGATTATTGGAGAGATGATAGCGTTATGGCCTCTCAGATACTGTAAAAAAACATGATAGACCTGAACTTAGATACAATTTGTGCAGTCATGGTTGAAAACCTATTATGGTAGTTGTAGTGTTTTAAATTAGTTGCATGCTTATAGTTCCATGTGTACAAACTTATCTTCTTTTCTTTGGGTTCCGCCTACTTTACCGTATGTTATTCTTTATAGGTACTTCATCTCAGTCATTCCTTCAGATCAAAAGGGAGAGGCTGAATTTATCCTGTTTGGGCACCTTGCTGAACAGATGGCTGGAATGCAAATTCACCGGGTTATAGAAAATAACCAGCCATTCCAAGATGCAGTCACTAATATTGACGTTGCTGCTAGAAAAGTATGCTTTCCACTGTCATAGGTTGCTAAATTTATCTTGGGCAAGAACATGTTTGTTGTTTCGGTATACAAAGGGAGTTTATTGAAACCACATGCATCGCTCATAGTTAGGAAGGTTTACCACTTATGCCTAGGAACAACATGACGTTGATCACAACGCTTATACTGCGCAGTCGCTTCTCCTAACTGCTTGGACTCTTGGCTCGGATACCACCCATGGTGTGCCATTATGTTGGACTGAACCTCATTATGTCGTAATTAGATTGGGTTTACCATTTTTGTTCTTTTGTCCATCTTTTTTTAAATAACCATTGGATCTTGGATCTCTGTGCTTAGACCAATATGTCACCACTGAGTAATGACCAACATAATAATATCATTTTGTTTAGCCTATTTTTTTTTGGATATTAACCATCTTCATAATCTGTAGAACATGTCATTCTTACGGGCAAAATATTATGTCTAGATGGAACTCTCATCAAGCCATCTTATCTATATTACTTTTACTTTGTGCTTCAACATTGATCTGACCTATTTTTAATTTTTTTTTGTTTGTATAATGTGTTGATGGCTGATTTCACACGATCCTAGAAATATGCTTTTAGATCTATAGTCCTGTGATGAATTATCTAATATCTATGGTGGTCAATCAACTTCTGATATAACAATCATATTTTGCTTATATATATGATTACAAATTCATATGGATATAAATGACCTTTAAGTGATCTGTATAAATGATCGTAACCACGGGCAAAATATCAAAGAAGCAAAAAAGCGCCGCGCAGCGAGCCGCGCCGTTCGAATCTAGTTTACATATATAGGGGTACGTGCGTTCACCTCTGACACAAAAGACACGACTGGCAATTCACCATCAGTTCACAACATAAGTACACAAAGGACATATATAGGCGAGAATGCTTCGGCTCGGCCCGCGCGCGATGCCTCCTTGTTCCCTTTAACAGTGTCTCCATTAATTACATGTGATGCATTTAATTGCCTATTTAGTTTCCTTTTTTCCCCCTTTATTACTCGCTTGGTCTGTTCACCCACGGCCTCACTTCTATTCCCTTTTATTCTTTCCATTAACGAATCACGGTGCATTTATTTGCTAATGACTCCTAATGACCTGCTCTGATCACATTTTTTTGGACCCATCTGCATGCACGGGACGTCAGCCTTTTCTTTAGCTGGCCATGCCCTTTTTATAGGACAGGACTAGGCGTCCCCGGGTATCTGGGGCAAAAATCCCCCGGGTCCCCTGCCGACACGTGTTCCTTTTTTTGTTCAAAATCCGCTTTTGCTACCTTGTAGCAAATAATTGTCCGATTTTGCTCCCTATGTAGCAAAAAAGGTTCGCGCAGAAAACAGAAAAAGAAAAGACAGACTTCAACGGAGACCTCGCCGGAGATTTCGTAGCAACAAAAATGTGCTATTGTAGCAAAATCGACTTCGCCGGAGACATCGTAGCAATTTTTTTGTTCTATTGTAGCAAAACCACATAACAATAATAGCAAAAAAATTGTTATATTGCAACGTCGTAGCAAAAAAAATTCCGGCGAGGTTCTCCGACAGCAAAACAAATTCACGGAACGTATGGTGCAAAAAATACAGACAATTGTAGAAGAAAAAATTCCGGCGACGGCTGGCAGCACCGCCGGCAAGCACGTCGCCTCCGGTTGGCACCACCACCGCTCCTCCTTGCAGCACCGCATCTAACCGGTGGTACCAACGTCACGCGCCTATGGAAGCACCACTGCCCCTCGTTGTAGCATCGCCGCCCCTTCGAGATGGCAGCATCGTCGCCACCGCCGCCCTAGAGGGCAGCACCACCACCGCTCGTTGCAGCACCGCCGCAGACCTCCTTGTAGCAGAAAAGGGTGCCATGGTAGCACCGGCGGTTCTCCCACGTAGCACCGCCCAATGCCCCACGTAGCACCGCCGCCGACCCACGGCAGCACCTCCTCCCGTCGATGGTAGCAACTCTGATGGCCGATGGCAGCAAAAACGACATGCTTTGCTAGCATCCGCGCTCACCGCTGGCAGCAACATGGTGTCCTGCTTGCAGCCCCAATGGCAACCACTCATAGCACCGGCGCCGTCCTTGCTTAGCAGCCCGGCCGTCCGTCGCTGGCAGCAACACCGGTAAAGTTGAGGACGAGGAGAGGGCGACGCCTCCTGCTGGCCCCGTCGAACAAGCTGCATGGTGCCGCTGCCGCTAGCTCGACGAGCTCGTCAGCGTCGAAAGCGAGGAGGAGCCGTCCATGGCGGCTGTTCGGGCGTGTCTCGAGTTGCTCCTGGCCGCTCCGGCGTGAGGTAGGGGAGCCGTCCCGGCAGCAGTGGCGTGCAGGGAATCCGTCCCCGGTAGCGGTGGCGTGATGGGGAGCCGTCCCGACGGCGGCTGCGCGCAGGGTAGGGCGGCAGTCGAGGGCGATGCGCCGGGCCGAGGGCGGAGCCGGGCAGCGGTCCGGTAGGAGGAGAGGTGGCCGACGCTGTGGTGGTTGGAGTAGGCCGTCCGCGAACGGCGTCGACGAGGAGCCCACGGGGCGCTTCTGGCGCCAAGCGGAGGAAGCGGCCGAGGAGAGAGAGCCGAGGCGTGGCGGTGCCGTTGGGCGAGAGAGGAGCGGCGCCGGCGTCGGACTAGAGAGGAGCGGCGCCAGCGTTGGGCGAGTGGGGAGCAGCGGACAGCGGGGTTGCGTGAGAGAGAGAGAGAGCTGCGAGAGGTTGCAGAAGGCAACGAGTGGATGGGAAAGGTCGGGAGAGGATAAGGTAGGTGGAGGCGGACGTGTGGCATGCGCTCGACCCGGGGGACGCGAGCGCACGATCCCCGGATGATTACAATCGTTTTCCTTTTTATATGCATGCACGGTGCTAATCTCTCTCTATTCCCTTTCCTTTTTTTTACTTGAATATGTTTTTTTAGCTGGCCTATTCCCTTGTTGTAATAGATCCGTAAAATAAAAAAGGATCAGTATGCTAGAAATTTCTTCTTCCTAGAAGAGACAAAGGCGGCAGCAACCTCGTTGGATGGTCTAGCTTTATCTTCCTGGTTTGCTTTGCATTCGGCGGCAACGCGCTTGTTTGGTGCCAAGTCATGGTCGTCCATGTCGCGCGCGTCGTCGTCTGCGGCCGAATAGATGGATGCTACCTGGAGCATGACCCCGAGGTCTTTGACTTGCATGCGTACTAGTTTGTGTCTGAGAGTTGACCCTTTTACCAGGCCTGTAGTGAAGGCGTGGATGGCCTTATTGTCGTCAATGTTCTCATAGCTTGCCTTTATCTGGATCCATCTAGTCAGAAAGTCTCTCATTTGCTCGTCTAGCTTTGGCACAGAGCGGACCAAATCTGTGTATGTGTTAGGCTGCTTGTATGTTCCTTGGAAGTGCTGGGTGAAAACCCTCTCCATATCCATCCAGCTATGAATTGACTTCTCTGGAAGATTGTCGATCCAGCTTCTTGCCGTGTCTTCCAACATTAGGGGGAGAAAACGTGCGGCAACTAGACCGTCACCGCCGGCAATGTCAACAACCAGCGCGTCCGACAGCCACGAGTTTGGCTTGTTCGTGCCGTTGTACCATGGGCAACTTTTAGATACTATGGTCATGTCCCTTGGAATCTGTGCGTTGCGAATTGCCGGACCAAAACACACTGGGCCGAGGTATGCCTGCTCTTTTCCCGCCTTGATGTCATTGAGGCGGTGTCTTGCGTCTTGTGGATCGAGTTGCCTGTTGGATCTGTCAACGTTGGGCTCGTCCTGCGCGGCTCGGCTTTTGCTACGCCGAGGTTCTTCGTCACGTTGTCCCCGGCTTCCTGCTCCGTGCCTGGGCACTGGAGGTGGGGATCATGTGCGGTCTCTACTTCTTCTTGGCGGTTGGTCGTTACCGCGACTTCCGCCTTCTCTGTGAGGTGGCTGGTTGTTCCCCTGCTTTCTCCTTTGTCTCTTCTAGGCGGCGGGGTAGGCATGTCCTCGTGCTTGTTACCGGTCCTGGACCCTTCATCTCGTTGCCTCCTGGGAGGTGTGTGGGGACCCCGGACTAGCTGCCCGAAATACCTGATTATGCTTAACACAACGATCCCGTGATCAGTCTGTCGTTGAACATAATCTGAATTGGATACCAAAGTTTACATCCATTACAATACTGAATTAAAAGTCTTACATAAATGGTCATTTAGACCAAGTCTTACATAGGTGCCTTCATGGGCCAAACCAAAATATCAGCTTAAGCTACGGCGTAGTAGACATCATATTCTAACGATGACAACCCGACAGGCAGCTGACTTGTGGAGATCCTTAGTTGACGTAGAAGTCGCCATACTCCTGCTCGGCGTAGTGCTCCTCCTCGTAGTCTGGCTAGGTCAATAGCCAGGGACGAAACCAATATGAGTACATTTGAATGTACTCGCAAACTACCCCAACATGAGTATGCACTAGTTTTATTTTAATTGACAACTTTTATTTATTTAAAACATCTCTATATCTTTATTGAAAAAGGTAAGAACAGTTTTATAACTATCTTTAAAGAAGTCATCATTTTTATCTGTTTCTCCAAAACTCCTCCTTTTTCCGACCATAGCCCGTCATGGTCCACTTTCATCCAACCACCTCATACCGATCCGTTGGTATAGGTGTAGGAAACATTCTCCACTTCATTTTCTTTTTAAAACTCAATTCTTTTAAAAAACTTGCACATGGTCAAAGTAGGGCCTCCCAACTGTCCATATCCGAGGACTCGGCTATTCGAATAGTTTTACACTCTGCAGAGGTAGCACGCTTTTCCCACATCCATCCGGCAACTCATCGTGTCCGCCACGTCTCGCCATACAAGGTGTATGCGAAGTAAGCCGCCGACCATAGCCTGTCCTTTGCTCATGCTAGTATAGGATTCTTCCCATATGATACTTCCAACACACTTAACCCAGCCCGTCGGA
Source organism: Poa pratensis (assembly GCA_947311845.1). Taxonomy (NCBI): domain Eukaryota; kingdom Viridiplantae; phylum Streptophyta; class Magnoliopsida; order Poales; family Poaceae; genus Poa; species Poa pratensis. Next base: position 24,629,694 of record CAMZMU010000039.1, read on the forward strand.
ATCTAAGTGTGAGGACTCATAAGTTTTGTCCGGCGGTTTATGGTGGAACCTTCAATCCTCCTCCTTATCTTTTCATAGAGTTCGGGTCAGGGGTAGATCAACACACTATCCCCTCATGCATGACGGAGTCATCTCCGTCGATGAGGTATCCAGTACTAATATGAGCAAATTATATGACTAAGCCCTTTCCCATATGTGGTAGATGTGGTCGCACAGGGTATCGGATGGTTGACGTAAGTACAAGGACACACTGTGCATTTTTCATAAACATCACCATTTTCCACTTCTCCATACCGACATCTCGGCATTTCATAATCTCACAAGTAATTTCAAAGGAGTTTTGAATAAATCATATTTATTTTTCCCATCCTATAATTTGATATAACTATCTTATATTTCTACATAAGTGGCAAAATAATTTCCATATACTTTTTAAAAAGGGTTTTATAAATCTTGCCTTGAGAGTAAAACAGGTTATGAAAGTAGATGCATATGTTTGTAGTGCAAGCTCAGAGAGTAGCTTGCCTTGCTCGGCAAAGTGACCTTGGTCTTGATCTTCAGTTTCAACAAACTCTCCTTCCTCGATAAATCCGACAGCGTTCTCGTCTAATTAATAAACAAACAATCACTAATCTATACAAGCAATCATCTCAACATAACAATCATAAACATCACAATAGCTACTGCACACACATCAAACCATACAATTTGGTTTCAAAATAATTGAATTAAACATTATTTAGTTACTTCTAGATTATGGCAGACACTTGTTGAACATGTTTAATTCCACAACTTGAGTTCTGTTGGTCACAAAAATACAAACTAAAATTCTATGGAAAGCTACTGATGTGTAGAAGACACCACAATTTGGTTTGGATCTATTGGAGTTACCAAACTCCCTACACATTTGTTTGAATCCAGAAGCTTAATAACCAAGTTTTGGCTACCATTTAATTTTTATTGTTCCAAAAATTAAATCCTTGTAGGGGTTACTAAACATGGCTAGGTGTGATCTAACAAAATTGTTCCTAATTCATTTGGGTTAACCATTAAACATATTTAAATGTTTGAGTGCAGAAGGGTGTTTAAACTTCAACTTAATACTAAACAAATACTACTGCACAAATAATTCTACCAAAATTAGGGAAGCTAATACATGGCAGTACTAAGCTAGAAAAATTGGTTTGGAATTATTTAGACTAACAGAGTATCAGAAACAAACAAGTTTAGAATTTAAACCTTCTGCAGTATTTTTAATAATACTTTTTAACTATTTATTTAAATGACATCAGACCACCTGGGTTGGTTAAAGAATTTCATAAGCTTTCCAGAACAATTGAGTTTGATTTATTTGGATCCCTAAATCTCGAGATATTGAATTTCAAAGTTGGGTCCAGTACTGATTTTCCAGAGAAAATTAAATTCGAAATTGTGTTCTGTTTGGATAATGTTCAAATTTCTGACATGGGGGGCCTACACGTCAGCGGCACAGGAGAAATATCTCGCGCGCTGGAAATGTTTAAATATCTGACGGGTGGGGTCCACTTGCCAGTGGCTCAATTAAACGAAGCGGTACGCGACCGTTGATCAAAGATCGAATGGCTCACGGAGCCCGCGTTCATCGACGACCTAAACGTGGCGTCGCCGGAGCTCCGGTGACGGCGAGGGTGGCCAGTGGGGGTACCTGGATGGTCTAGGGACGGCGGAGAGGACGGCGTTCGACGGCGGAGGTCGTGGGGAAGCTGGGGAGGCGAGTGGAGCTTGATGGGGAAGCTCCTGGCGTCGGCGACGATCCCCTTCTTCTCCGCGGCCGTGCTCCAACTCCGGCGAGATCCTACGGGGGCTCCTGGGCACGATACAGAGGGGAAAATGTCGCGGGTGAGTGTGGTGGTAATGGAGATGCGAGGGAAGGCCAGGGAAGAGCAAGGGAGGGAGCAGCACGGCGTGGCCGTGTCGTCGCCTACCTCGGGTGCGGCGGGGCGCAGAGAAGAACTACGGGCAGCAGCAGCCTCGCTGCGGAGTACCCGCCCTTCTGGCGGTGTACGGGAGAGAGTGGAGTGAGGGAGAGGCTGTGAGTTTGAGGGAGGGCTCGGGGTGGCTTTTATAGGCTCGACGACGGCGCACGGGCTCGCCGTGGACACGGTGCAGGAGAGAGGTTCCAGGGCGTGATAGCTCGCCGTAGCTCGCGGTAGGGGGCGGCTGCAGCGTTCGAGGTGCAGAGGCTAGCTCGGCGGCGTGGCGACGAGCTGTGCGTGCGCGAGAAACGGGACGGCTCGGGGAACGTTTGGACGGCGAGTGCGTGCACTGGCACGGCCGTCTCGGGCGGGTGCGGCAGCTGCGTGGCGCGAAACGGTGATGGGGGTCCTCCCCTGGGGTGGCTGCGGCGCTGGGAGAGCGCAGAGACGAAAGGGAGAGAGGGGGGGCACGGTGTTGGGCGACTGCGGTGTCGACAACGCCGTTGCCACGGCGACGACCATGGCGCACAGCGCCCGCGGCTGTCCCCTGATGCTTCTCCTCTTCCCGTGCCTCTTTTCTTCAATTTCTTGGACGCGGCGAGGTCAGTGAGGGGAGAGGGAGTGGATGCAAGCACCAATTTGAAGAACAAACCTCGAATTCGATCGAATTGCTTCGGTTGAAATCGAACCGAAGATGAACACAGTGGTGTTCACCACGTGTTCGACGAAATGTGTGCATCATTTTTAAATTTGAATTTCTGAATTTTGATTTCATATCTTGCTTCATGAATATGTATAGGTATTTGTGGTGCTGAGTTGCATTTTATTTGTCAAGTGCCACATAGCACACTTTGTGATTTGAATTTAATAAAGAAAGTAATAGAATTTAAATTTAGGTTTTTAAATTAAATTTTTGAGAGGGAAAAGTTTTAAGAATAAAAATGGGAGAGTTTCTATAACCACTCCACTGAATTTTGTTTGAAACCATTTTAGTTTCTCACTTGGAGAATTTGTGTGAAACAATTGTCACTTTTATTTTTCTTGCTTTACTTGTTATTTTATTTCTTTTCTTTTCTTCCTATTTTTATTTAGATCAAGCAACACAATTAGCAAGAAATAAATAACACAAGCAACAAGAATTAATTACCACAAGCAACCATCTATTATATTATTAAGACAACAAACATTGAACGGCTCAGATTTGACGTGATTTAACGCTAGAAAGGAACGGCTAGGATTTAAAAAGAAAGGTTCAAAAAGATCCGCGTGTCCTGCGGTTAATACATGAGACATAATCGACCACGTCTCCTACATGGGAATATGCATAGCCATCGCCTCCCTTTATGGCACGTAACACATGTGCTTCAGATTGGAAACTCCATGCATGGAAGAAAAAAAAGGTATCAATCCATCGTGGAGGACCAAAGCATATGTTCCGTAATGATCACAATCTTGCACAAATCTGCATTGTACGTGGACCCATTTGTAGGTTTCCTACTCAAGTACGATTGCTAGGGCATCAAAATAAAACTACCGTCTTGCAATCAATTCGTGCATTGCATTAGCTAGGACTTCTTTTTCATCGAGATATTCTTCTATTTTGGTGAGATATAATATGGCTAATTCCCATATGCGTGAGATATAATATGGCTAATTCTCCAATGCAGGCGAAAAACCCTATACAGATTGCCTGGCGATCGTGCTCGAGCGGATGGGAAACCTACGGCAGCAATTGCATGTTGGGAGAGTGAGATTTGAAGATTGAATATGGTGGATGCTCATGGTGAGGCAGGTGGCAAAGCGTCCCGTATGTATCTATGATTTCGTCCCGATTGATTCCATTGATTCCTTTTAGCCTCTGCAAGCTATGCAGTTCACAAAATAAAGGCTATGCAAGCTGGATGTCGCGCCACTTCATCGTCATGCAGTTTGCGGCATCCCGGCCTATGCAAATTCGCCAAGATCGTGTAGGCTTTCGCATGTACGTATTATTTGACGCTCTCTACTCAGCTAACCAGTTATCGCAGATCTCAGGCGATCAATATTCTGTCCAGTCCGAAGTCAGCTCGGTGTGCTGATTTGACTGGAAAAAACTGAAGCTGGGAAACATGGCGATCTACCAGGTTTGGTCATCACCTTGCAAAAAACTGTTGGTGTACACACAATAGAAAAAAAATCTTCCACAGGGATGTATGTCCATTCACCAAATGCAAGTTCTAGATTAAATTTATTCTAATAGTTTTGTATATTTAGTTTTACCAATTATTATGATTTATTGACCAAATCTATTATATATTACAAGGTGCGAGGCAGATGATTTTCTGGTGGAGATTATTGGCGGTGATCGTGATATTCCGCGATTCAAGACAATTTCAATGGCCGTCCGACTTATGTTCGTTGGCTTCCATGTTTTGCTTTCACGCTGCATTGACAACACCTAATCACTACAACAAAACCATCACATAGGGACGCTATATATAGGACGCATTTGTTTTCGACTCTAGGGTGATGGAGCAGCCCAACGTAAGGACGTTTCTTTAGACGTTCCACGTAACGTCTCACAATAATATTTCTAAGCTAGTCAAATAAATAAAATTTATAATTTATGAGTACGTAGAGACGAATCTTATGACGTTTTGTAATGCGTCTGTACACTTCTCATTTTGGACTGGAAAAATTAATTTTTATGGGGTCAAAAGTCGGTACAAATCTTGATACGCCCGTGAAATACATACCCAACTGAGGAAGAAAAAAAAAGCCTGGTGAATATTCCCACTTATTTTTTTGAGTTGGCGCTTTTTTTTGCGAATTATTTTTGGTTTGGCGCTAACTTTGGTAGTGTCACCGCTAAACAAAATATGTCCGCTTATTTTTCTAGAAAAATACCGGTAGTATATATTATCGCGGAGCTTATGTTTTATTCTCGTCCCCATCTAAGACGAAGGGGAACCCTGGCAATGCATATCTCCAGCCACCACATGAGCTGATCATCAAAGATCGGATCCGCTGTCGTGACTCGTGTGCCTCCGCCCAGGTTTGTGCTCCCTTGGATCCGTCTCATTTAGATTATAGTTTCTACTATTAAGTCAATCTATGGTCGACTAGTGAAGGCGGCGCCGCCGGTGCCTTCGCGGACGACGGCGAAGAGGTAGGGGTTCTGCGGCGTGCGGGTGATACGGTGAATGTGCGCGTGTGCGATGGATGGGGTACTAGGTGCAGGGGTCCCGTGGATCCATCTCGTGCACAGGGCCGGCAGCCTCCCGCTCGTCGCCAAATCCGCCGTTTCAGTTTCCTGTCCGACTCTGTATATACTCTGAAATGTAAGTGGCAAGTGTTGTGAAGCCTGCATCATTGGGATATCTGCGAGCCGTATGAAATTTCTGCGTCAATTGGCCCGAGGGGTGTATTGTTGAATCTTGAATCCATATTCTACAATATCCCTGCATAATTGCTGGTGCCACTGCTTTGTTCAGAATCTGCTGCTCTTCTTTTCTACCCCTATCCTATTTGTAGAGAAGGGTCGATGGAAATTCAAGGAAATTGATTAGAGGCGACGCATATTAGTTATTGCTTGTTCTTAAATCACAGACTCTACACACTAGCACCTACTAGTTGTACCAGAATTGCATGAGCAGCTAGCTACTAGTACTGCATATGATCATCTGTAATTCAGTCATGTGCATGTTAACCAGGCAATTTTTTAAATCTATTTCACCGTTCTGCACTTAGATTGTTAGTTTTTAAAATAAAACCTCCCCAATCCCAGTTTGATCCTGTCGTAAAAAAAATTCTTAATCACTGTCGTCATCCACCAGTGCTTGCCCTATCCTTTTTTATGATGCATGCTATGAACTTGCATTACTGTTTCACACCTCATGGATGAGGGCGATGGCATCCAGCCATCCATCAGATCATCTGTGCCCTTTGTTAGATTTTTAATGAAGATTTTGGCATGTGACATGTAATGCGTAACATAACAAAATTAAAGTGTTCCTATCTCTGCAGTTTCATAACCACAAACTTCTTAATTCAGTTTTTGCACTAAAGAAAGGTTGGCTCATTTTGCATTCCTTATGGCAGATATTATACCGAGTAAGTATACCTCGACGACTGCGAAAGATCAATTTTTCTGAACACAACACAGAAAATGTAGAGCTCCATGAAGATGATTTAGAAGGTTCTCCAGAGATCGATAATATACTACCAGTGATGCCTCATCAATGTACTAGCCCAATTAAGATAATTTGTAAGTTTTGCTATATTTTTTCCATCGTAAATATGATTGTCTTTTTCCACCATTATATGCATCATTGTGACATTCCTACATGCAGGGCCCAATGGGGACATGCGACAGATAGTGCGGGTTTTTCGAAGTAAATATTGTTGTGAATTTAAAAGGAGGAAAGATTATTGTAGGGATAGATTGAAATGGAGTTCCAACTGAAAGGTCAGGCTCCATTCTTAGCGGTTATATTGTTTACTGCATGCATGTAATATTATTGATTATGTATATTCATTCATAATTGCAGCAACCATGTCCTGAAAATTATGGCAAAGAGAGTTATGCCAATTCATCTTTAGGACGTCGAAGCATAATTGCTATGGTGCAAAGAATTTTCACTCAATCATCAAACCAGATCCAAAGCTTATATGATCTTTGGCTGCAGAAAGCAAACAATGGAAACTCCACTGAAGCTGATGACGGTTGTGCTGTATCATCTTTGCTATATAAGCAACCTACTAACAAGGTGCATACAACTAACCTATCTAAACCAACATGGATTTGTTGTTTCATACAAGTAAGAGTGCCATTTTTTATATGTTGTATTTCTTCAAGTTACAGGATTCTGAAGTTTATTTGTTTTCGTCAAACCAAGAAACAAAAATAAAGTTATAGGGATAGGAACTTTGATGAGTCAAGACAAAACATATGTGGTTGAAGGAAACATGTTTGGAGATCAATACTATGGAGCTGTTATTAAAGGTCTTACAGAGATTTCAGATGAAAAATTGCCTAGACCATATAAAGATATTGAAACTGTCAAAGACGCTTTTGGTCATGTTGTCATGTGGCCTAAGTTCAACGTAAGTACATTTTCATATGTACACACATTGCATCCCCTTGTCAGTTTTGATGCTTGATTAATTTTTTATAAACTTTTTGCTTTGTCGGTCAAAAAGAAGAAATTTAGCTTAAACCAGACAAATAACAACCTGGTATGTTACATTCTTCTGATTTTTCTTCTTAAGTGGAAGACTAGGGAAATGTGACCATTCAGTTTAGGACAGCCTGTGTCGGTGTTCTTTGTGGGGTTCTAGGTTTCTTACATATGCCTCCTACACAAGTACATAGAGTATTTGATATGGTTGTGCTTTGATTCAACATTTAAATGTGTATTATGTTTTGTGTCGGTACATAGGCAAAAGGTTGCATGTCGTGGCTAGGGATAGTAGATCTTTGTCATGCCGGATAGTCTTAGATCCATTTTATTTTGTCAAATGAACTTGTCATCTGTCCCTCTACTTGATTATTCCAGGAAATTTCTCACCTTTGCTGTGACTTCCTTTTTCAGGTTAAATGTGGAGCTAAACGACATTATAATGAATGAAGATGGAGGGGATGAAGCATTAGTTTTTTTGCCTCGACAAAACTATGGAGGGCTTTACTATCAGTTTAAAAGATAATGGATGTATAAGATATTTATGATTTTTTTGTTTATGATCCTTCCCAGTGTATCTGCAAATTATTAATATAATATATGATTCAGTTTCAATTTTAATTAGCTATTGCTGCAATTATATCTGTCAGCTCTACAATTTTTAGTGTTCGCTTCTTATAATGGTCCTGCCTTGTACGGGCATGAACCTAACTATATATATAAAAATATGTTTCCCCTATACAAGCATGTGTACGTCTTGAGACGCTTTATCAAAAGGACAACTAAATTAATACGTATATACATAATGCAGATAAGGAAGATATACGGTATGTATACGGAATACATATGAACTCATGTATATAATACTAGAATATGTACAGAAAAAAAAACTTCTCTAACCTTTGGTTATGATGCAAATATGGCGTGTCTATATTAGTAGAGACGTTACAAACGCGTAGCTATTAAGCCGTCTTTACGTGTGTTGACATGCTTTCAAGCGTCTCGTTGAAGCGTCTTTACATATGTAGACACGCTTAGCAAACGTCTTTATATCGTTTGAGACGGTGGATAAGGAGACGTTTTAACGACGCTTTACGGAAGCGGCTGTACAGTCCTCTAGTGATGAAATATCACGTCTCTAGCCTTAAATTTAGCGTCTCTACGTGCCTAGTATGTTGTAGTGAATCAGTCGGTTGTGTCTCCTCAGCTGCATATATGACCGGCGTTGACTCTGGCGCCAAAAATGGTTTACTAGCCAGCCATATATATAAGAACGGAGATTACAATTTACAAGGAACACATCTTCATACAGTACTGAGATCGACTAAATGCTGGTGCGTTTAGTAGCTGCAATCCGGTACGTCTGATTTTTCTGAACAGAAAGTACGAGCTGTTAGACATGATCCTATCTCAAGTAGCAGCTTCTATACTATATATATTTGTTTGTGATATATACGCATGTATTTGATTACATAGATGAGATATATGCGATCATGTATGCATATTTTTTAAATACAAACATAATGAACCTTTCCTTATAGAATCCACTTGATTAAGAATCAATGAATGCATTGCGTTTAACTGCAAATGTGAAAATCTAACGCCTATGATCAGTTGAGAATAAGGTTTCACTAGATTTCAGATAGTAAAGAGAGATTTTACTAACTTGCTGTTTGCATCAACGTTATATAAAGCAAAGAGGATTCGGTACGTTTTTTTCTTCATGCAATGAGATATTGTTAACTCTAAATTGTTTACACCTGACCTCTCTATAAGGCTTCACTTGATCGATATGTGTTTAGGTACATCTATGGTGAAAAATACGCCACATAGATTCAAGTCACAATGTAGGTTTATATCTGTACTACTCCATGCATAAATTCTGAAACAAATTCCATGTGAATGAAGAAACTGCAAAACTTGACAGCAGTTCATACAGATTTTTTGTGCAAGAAAACTCACATTTAATAGTTATATTTATATAGCATGAAACTCTCCATGATTCCGTACACATTATTAAAATAAAAGTAGTTTGGATGCCTATTTGACAGTCAGTTTTAAAAAACATTATCAACAAATAGAGCATGCATGAGGGAATATATGGATGAGTTGATCACTTAATGTTTAATTGCAGAGTACATGGCCGTCAAAAGTGGTGGAGAAATGTTACATATAAATAAAATATATACTTGTAGGAAACCATGTAGAAGGCACGCGTTAAATCTGGTATATGAATACTCGGTGTGTCGATGGTAGTGTACTTCATACGGTCAAGCGGACATATGATATACAGATCAATGAAGCATAAAAGTGTTGTTGCTCCAGAACTACAGGTTAACATAAGAAAGGACAAAATATGAAGAAAAAATAACAAATATTTTTTAGCATTTATGGAATCAGAGTAGTGATCGTTACAATTGTCTTTGGAAGACACACGGAAAAATTAAATACTTTAACATGAGCATGAACGTAAGCATGTAGAGGCAAGGAATGTGAGGAATTAAAAAATAAGACCCGCGTTACGATGTTGATGAATCCAAGAGGAACAAATCCTAAATTTTTAAGCACAAGCCATAGATTTAATTCAGGTTCATAGAAATAATAATAGGAGCAAAGGTACACAGCAGGATGAGGAGTTAAAGATAAAACTGGGTATTCATAAGGTTTAAATATAATCTATGTTGGCATGCAACACGCAATCACGGTACCGTTAGTCTTTTGTTGTCACTGTATGACAGTCCTTAGATAATATCCAATATACTAAGTTACACCAAAATATAATCATATAACTTTTGCTACACATAAACTTCTATGCATAGTTAGAATTTTATGCAAACACTAATGTAGCTATGTATTGAGGAAAATAATACTTTTTGGAGAGATGGTACAAAAAAATCATATAACATATGATATGTGAGAAATCTAGCCGCGCAAGTGCGCGGGCCACCCAGCTAGTTTGCAAACAATACATAATAATTCACAAAAGTTTTTGTTGGCTCTCATTTTTGGAATAATAATACTGATAATATTTTTGGGATGTTACAGATCCTTCCCCCCTTAAAATAAATCTCGTCCCGAGATTTGCTAGGCTTAGGTACTAAAGAGGTCTGGGAATTCGCTCCGAAGATAATCTTCGCGTTCCCAAGTTGCTTCTTCTTCGGAGTGGTTAGTCCACTGGACTTTGTAAAACTTGATCGCACGTCTTCGGGTAACACGAACATCTTCTTCGAGAATCTTGAGAGGTCTCTCACGATAAGTCAAATCTTGGTTCAGGTCGATGGAGAGGTGGTCGATGTTTTTGAAAACATCAGGCTGGTCAGGAACTTCGAGACACTTCCGGAGCAAGGAAATGTGGAAGACATCGTGATAATCCCCTAACTCCTGGGGCAATTCCAGCTGATAGGATACTTCTCCTCGACAAGCAATGATCTTGAAGGGTCCAATATACCTTGGCGCTAATTTTCCTTTGACATGGAAACGTTGCATTCCTTTAAGGGGTGTTACTCGGAGATAAACATAATCTCCGACGTTGAAGGTGAGGTCACGGCGCTTGGTGTCAGCGTAACTCTTCTGGCGGGATTGGGCAGTTTTGAGGTGTTCACGAATAAGCTGAACTTGCTCTTCAGCTTCACGGATGGTATCTGGTCCGAACAATTTGCTTTCTCCGGTATCGGACCAATTCAGGGGTGTACGACACTTCTTGCCGTAAAGGGCTTCAAAAGGGGCCATTTGCAGACTGGACTGATAACTGTTGTTGTAGGAAAACTCTGCAAACGGAAGACAATCTTCCCACTTGGAACCATAGGATAGAACACATGCGCGAAGCATGTCCTCCAATATCTGGTTCACTCGCTCAGTTTGGCCATCGGTCTGGGGATGATAAGCTGTGCTAAACGCTAACTTGGTTCCGAGGGCTTCATGAAGGGATTTCCAGAATCTTGAGGTGAATTGCGTGCCTCTATCAGATACAATCTTCTTAGGCACACCATGCAGGCTCACTATTCTGGAAATATACAAGTCTGCCAATTGATGTCCCCGATAAGTGGTATTGACAGGAATGAAATGGGCAACATTGGTCAGTCGATCAACGATGACCCAGATTGAATCATGGCCTCGGTTAGACTTTGGAAGTCCGGTAATAAAATCCATTCCAATCTCATCCCACTTCCACTCGGGAATTTTCAAAGGTTGAAGCAATCCAGCGGGTCGCTGATGTTCAGCCTTGACTCGCTGACAGATATCACACTTGGCTACGAAAGAACCAATCTCTCGCTTCATTCCATGCCACCAAAATCTTTCTCGAAGGTCTCGGTACATTTTGGTTCCGCCGGGGTGGATTGAATAAGGGGTCTCATGGGCCTCCTTCAGGATTAACTCCTTAAGTTCCGTGACATTGGGCACACAGATACGGCCATTGAATTTCAGCACTCCTTCAGCATCGTCGGTAAAACCGGGTGCTTTGCCGAAAGAAATTTTCTTCTTAATTCCTTCAATGCTTTCATGACCTTTTTGGGCTTCTTTGATTTGATCCATCAGGGTTGGGGCTAACTCTAAATTGGCGAGATAACCATGGCTAACAAGTTCTAGTCCAAAAATTTTGAACTCTTTGAACAAGGCTGGCTGTTCGGCTTGGATCAGGGCATTCAGGGTGCAAGGTTTGCGACTAAGGGCATCGGCAACTACATTAGCCTTTCCAGGGTGATAATGGATTCCAATATCATAATCCTTGATTAATTCCATCCATCTCCTTTGTCGCAGGTTCAACTCCTTCTGGGTGAAAATATACTTCAAGCTCTTATGATCCGTATAGACCTCACAGCGATGTCCCGCAAGATAGGGACGCCACTTCTTAAGAGCAAGAACAACAGCAGCTAACTCCAGGTCATGGGTTGGGTAATTCTCTTCATGTGGTCGCAACTGCCGGGACAGATACGACACAACTTTGCCTTCTTGCATCAGAACGCAACCAAGTCCGAGGCGTGATGCATCGCAATACACGTCGAAACTCTTGGTGACGTCTGGCATAATCAAAATTGGGGTTGAGGTTAATCTCTTCTTCAACTCTTGGAAACTATCTTCACACTTCTGAGTCCATTCAAATTTCTTGTACTTCTTCAACAGTTGGGTCAAAGGCTTGGCTATACTGGAAAATCCTTCAACGAACTTGCGGTAATAACCAGCGAGTCCGAGAAAGCTTCGGATTTCAGTCACACTGGTTGGGGATAACCAGTCCACAATGGCTTGGATCTTCTCGGGGTCAACAGAGATTCCTCCGGCAGATACAACATGTCCGAGAAATGCCACTTCACTGAGCCAAAACTCACACTTGCTAAGCTTGGCATACAGCTGGTGATCTCGGAGAGTCTCCAAAACTAGACGCAGGTGTTCAGCATGCTCTTCTTCGGTCTTGGAATAAATAAGGATGTCATCAAGGAAAACAACCACGAACTTGTCGAGGTATTCCATGAAAATCTTGTTCATGAGATTCATGAAATAGGCTGGGGCATTGGTTAGACCAAAGGACATCACGGTGTATTCAAACAAACCGTAACGAGTGGTGAAGGTGGTCTTGGGAATGTCTGTCTCTCGGATCTTCAACTGGTGGTATCCTGTCCGAAGATCGATCTTGGAGAAGACTCGGGCTCCGTTCATTTGATCGAACAGATCCTCGATCTTGGGAAGAGGGTACTTGTTTTTAATGGTCACGTCATTTAGCCTGCGATAATCCACACACAGTCGTGTGGTACCGTCTCTCTTGTCCACAAAGATAATGGGTGATCGCCAAGGTGAAGCGCTTGGACGAACAAGTCCTTTGCTGAGCATATCTGCCAATTGCTTCTTCAACTCAACCAGCTCTTCCGGATTCATCCGATAAGGTCTTTGGGATATAGGGGCGGTTCCTGGGATAAGCTCAATTATGAACTCAATTTCCCGGTCTGGCGGCATACCAGGCAATTCTTCAGGGAAAACATCCTTGAATAGGTGAACAACACGGATCTCATCTAGGGCAGGTCGAGCTATGCTCTCATGGCAGCCTGGGTGAGATTGACTAGTTTCAGACACATACTCCACTTCTACTTCTTTGTCGCTGGTGATGGATACAGCTCTTCTGGCACAGTCAATTCGACCATGGTACTTGGCTAACCAATTCATACCGAGTATAACATCGATGCCTTGGGTTCCCAGAACGATTAAGTTAACTGGAAACTTTTCTCCTTTGATCTCAAGGGGTACATCGGAGCAAAACATCTTGGTCTCTATGGTGGATTCTGGGATTTGGATGACCATGGGTTTGGGTAAGAGGCTCTCGACTAAACCTCCCTTAGCAACAAATTCTTGGGTAACAAATGAATGGGTAGCACCAGAATCAAACAGAACAGTTGCAGGTACTGAGTTGACAAGGAACGTACCCAGCACAACATCCGGCGCATCCTGAGCTTCTTCAGCATTGATGTGGTGCAGACGACACTTGGCAACAACAGCATTTCCGCGGGGTGCGGCATTCTTGCCATTTCCATTTCCATTGCGGCCTTGTCCATTGTTTGGTGCCGGCGCATTGGGGCGCTGAACATTCCTCTTGGGATTGGGGCATTGTCTGGAGTAGTGACCCTTGTTGCCGCATTCAAAGCAGACAACATTGGCATTGGGGGTGAAGTTGTTGAAGTTTCCTCCGGGACGGTTATTGTCATTGGGGCGGTTGAAGTTGTTTGGGCGGTTAGGGAAATTGGGGCGTGGGGCTTGGGGTGGACGATAAGCAGGCCTGGGGTTTTGCTGAAAGATACGAGGCTTCTGGCTGCTCGAACCTTCCTGAGCATTCATCCTCCTCTTGCGACCTTCATACATAGTCTTGCGCTTGGTCTCCAGCTGGATGGCTTTGTCCACAAGTGACTCCAGATCACGGAAGTCATGGATAACCAGAGCACACTGCAGTTCATCATGAAGTCCATTCATGAAACGCTCCATCTTCTTCTCTTCTTTGTCGGTGTCATCAGGAGCATACCGAGATAAGTCGGTAAACTCATCCAGATAACCGACCACATCTTTACTTCCCTGCCTCAGCTTGCGGAACTCATCCTTCTTCCTCTCAATAAGTCCGCTGGGAATATGCTTCTTGCGGAACTTCTCCTGGAACTCAGCCCAGTTGATAACATGACCAGCTTGCTGGAGAGCCTTGGTAGTTTCCCACCAAGCTCTTGCAGGTCCAGGGAGATAGTGGGTTGCATACAACACTTTCTCATTCTCTCCCACAGCAGCAACTTCTAGATTGTTGTCGATGGTGCGAAGCCAATCATCGGCTTCCAGCGGGTGAAGTCCCTTGGTGTAGGTGGGTGGGTTGGTTGATAACCCACAAGTATAGGGGATCGCGTGTAGCCTTTTCGATAAGTAAGAGTGTCGAACCCAACGAGGAGCTAAAGGTAGGATAAGTATTCTCTCAAGTTCTATCAACCACTGATACAACTCTACGCACACTAAACGTTTGCATTATCTAGAAAATAAAACTACGGTAGCAATACGGGTATGAGAGGTAGTTTTGCAAGATAATAAATACAAGAAAGTAAATGTTAGTGCTGCAGCAATAAAATACACTAAGTAACCATATACTAACAGTACCATGAGTGTGGAAAAGTGGTGGTAATTGTGGTGGCTTTGTCCAAGATTAATTAGTGAAGGTACTTGGTTCATTGTCTTCGATGCAGTTTTCTATGTGGGAGAGGCTAAATATACATGCACTCCACTACTTGGGATTACAAGTACTATATGATTGGATTGTTAGAAAGCATCCGCAAATACTAACAATGCATTAAGGTTTCCCCAACCATAGCCTTAAGTTCAAGGTCCTCTTACTCCCATACGTGCAACTAATCGGTTCGCGTTCTCAGGTTTCTGTCACTCCGGCAGAACTTCCCCCGCTTCGTTACAAATACTACCAACCCTAGGGTGTTTGATCCATGCGCGCACAAGTATAATGGACACCAAAGGACAGCACCATATAGACATACAACTCTAATGAACCTCATGCATTCAATTAAGCAATCAAAAGACAAATAAACTACGGAAACATGATGTAAATCATAGGATAAATATTATAGCATCAAACACCATGTTTACATAGGACGGTACAGAGGTTTGTGGGAGGATGAACCACTGAATACAAGGAGGAGATGGTGATGGAGATGGCGGTGAAGACGGCGGAGAGGGGCAGCGCGGCGGCGCAGGGCGGCGGCGGCGCCGGCGGTGCGGGGAACTCCTTTCCCCGCCGCCGGCAAGCTTGGGGAGCGCCGCCCCTTAGCCTCCCTCCTTCATGGCTTCTTGGGAGCCCTCCCCCATGGAGATGGGATCCATGGGGGAGGCAAAAACGTGGCTTTTGGTGGCTGAAATTCGTGGGTGGAGGAGTCCTCCACGAATTAGGTTTCCTCCCTTTATATATCTTCTCGGATTTCCGTCACCCCTTTTAGGGTTCCACCAAAACGGGCCTACAGGCCGCGTCCGAACTCCGATTGGGCTGATCTCGGGCTTAAAATCTTCGTATGGAAAATTGTGACAACTTTCGTAACAGCCAGGTCTCCATATAACGTCATCTTCGAGGGTCAAACTGGCAATCTTCGTAAAAAGTTCTCAGACAGATTTCAGGAAAGTCCCAATTCGACTCCAACAAGGTTTCCTCTTGTATTCTTGATAATTTCTACACATCAAAGAGTAAAACAAGAACATTGTGCACTTTTGCAACTATTAGTAGGTTAGTCCAAATAAATAATAAACTTAATATAAAACAAGTGCTAAAAGCATAAAAATGGCATGAAACAATCAAAAATTATAGATACGTTTTGGACGTATCAACATCCCCAAGCTTAATTCCTGCTCGTCCTCGAGTAGGTAAATGATAACAAAATAATTTTTGATTGTAAATGCTATGATCAGGTCTTTAACAATTGCATGATGTATGGATAATAAAACTTAGCAATCATGTTTCCTAATGAAAAGTATCAACGAACTAAGAGCTTATAACATGAAATTTATAAACATCAACAAGATTGTAATGACCATAATAAAGCATGATAGAGTGGTATCTCGCTTGCCCTTAATTGTGGAGCAAAACATAAATGCCAAGGCACCTCTGAAGTTCAAGTGAAGACTAGATATAGAGATATCAAAGATAAAAGCATCATGGTTATACCTCAATTAATCGTATTCTGGGACAAGCACATTACACTAAGAACGACAGCTATGCTCTCGAAGAAGTGCTCAAAGAAAGGATGGTGACTCAACATAAAAATAAAAGATTGGCCCTTCGCAGAGGGAAGCAGGGATTAACACGTGCTAGAGCTTTTTGTTTTAAAAACAGAGGTAAAAATGTTTTGAGAGGTGTTTGTTAATTGTCAACGAATGGTAGCGGGTGAGAACAGTATTCTACCTGTCAAACGGACTTTTAAGAGCGGCTCCCATGAAGGACGTTATTTCTACCAGCAAGGCAGATCATCCCTCTTTCTCTTTGGTTTACACACATTCAGGTATTTCACTGTTTGTCATTGCTTACTGATGAATCAGGGCAAAAGTGTGAAGAGAATTAATTGGTTAAAGTTGTAATTAATTGGGACTGGGCACCCCGTTGCCAGCTCTTTTTGCAAGTTATTGGATAAGCGGATGTATATGCCACTAGTCCAGGTGTAAAAGTCCATTTGACAAATAGAATAAAGAATAACCACACTAATTCCTCATGAGCTAGTAAACATTGACACAAAAAGAGAAATATTTTGAAGGTTTTAAAGGTAGCACATGCAAATTTACTTGGAATGGCTTGAAATACCATGCATAGGAATTTTTTGGTGGACTCTTTGGGATAACTTGGTTTTAAGGATTTGGATGCACGAGCAGCATTCCCGCTCAGTACAAGTGAAGGCTAGCAATAGACTGGGAAGCGACAACCACGAGAGCGATAACGGTCATAATCATGCTTGCGACAAAATAAAATTAACGGAGGCATAAAAACGATACTAAAACTCTGAGGCAAAATAGATCATCAAGGCTTAATTGACTTTTATTTTTCAGTCATAACATGTGTGAGCATGTGCCAAGTCGATTCAAGTGAATTATTCAGAGGAGGATACCACAATACCATACCATCTTATGAACAGGACAATGCATGTTGATATCAAAATAACATAATATGCACTATTAGCTAGTTGAGACTAACCATAAGAAAACATAAACTACTAAACAGTATTATTCACACATCATTTTTAAGTTTCAACAAGTAATCCATTAACCAAGTAAACATTGAAAACAGAGGATAAATAAAATATGTGACGATCCACTTATTAATGTAACTGGTGTTTGATGCTAAGATAAATAGATAATAAAATACAGCCGCTTCAAGTTTAGTTAAGTTCCTATGTTGCTCAAAAAACAAAGTTTAAAGGTTTGCAAACCGTGGGGTTATTGATGAAGAGGGATGCGGGGACATCCCCAAGCTTATGACTTTGGTAATTCTTCAATATTCCATAGTTTGGTGTTCCTTCATTCTCTGTGAAAAAACTTCAACACAAAAACTTTCCCATTCTTTTCTGCGGTTAGACATTAGTACAATAGATAATATTTCCCAAGTGCTACTATTAAACCAAATAAAATTTTGTTTTTAAGTTACAGAAAGGTTGCTTAAATGGCCAACTTATAAATGAAAGGTAAGAACCATTAAAAATCAAATGAAAACGAAAAGAGGCCACTCTTGCAACAAAAGTCAGAATCTGTCCAGAAAAACAGCAGCTGGAAAACGCAATTTTTAGGTGCACTTAAACATGCCCGAAATTTTAGCCAATTTTTGTACATGCAGAGGATTAGGTGCTACAACATCAGTAATTTTTTCGTGATTTTTAGAGCTTCCAGTAAAATATGAAAAATCGCGCAATAAGCAGTAGATACCGAAAACAGAAAATCACTTTTTACATATGTATCAACTAAGCTAAATGGATAAAACTTGGTACTTTATTTTTGATAAACTAAGAAACCAGAGGCTAAGCAAGACCTAAACATGCTAGCTACAGCAAGGAAAACTCTAAATAAAAATCAAAAGTAAAACCCAAATAAAATTAAAATAAAGAACCAAACAAAGAAGCAAAACAAAAGAAAATATTTTTTTATTTTGAATTTATAAGTGAAAGTAAAGAAGCAATCGAAACCAAATAAGGAGCCTAATAAAACTAAAGAAGGTAAAACCAAGACATATAAAAAATTATAATACAAGTTAAGACAATACATATCATGTGGACGGGTAATATAGAGTATGAACGAGACAACCTCATGTTAGTTGATGAATAGGGGGATGACTCGGGCATCCCCAAGCTTAGATGATTGTATCTTCTTGAATATGTTCTTGGGATGCACCTACACATCCCCAAGCTTGAGCTCTTGCGTCTTCTTATTCATCTCATATCACCATATTGATTAGATCTTATAAGCTACATCCACATAAAACTTCACAAAACTCATTAGTAGGGTTAGTACTCATTAAATAAAATCCACTCATGTTCAAGCATTGACAAGTTTTATAATTTTACTCAACATTAGCCACTGTATATACTAAGGTGTTCATGATTTCCGTTGTCCGTCGAAAAACTAATGAAACTAACAACACCAAGTACAATATTGAATAAACAAAGAAATCTGTCAAAACTGAACAGTCCGTAAAGATGGCATTCAACGAGATAGTTAAGTAGCTCAAATCGAAAAACTTTAGTCTAATAATCTCAGGTTTATGCACAAAAATTTTCAAGTCAAAATACTATTCTGAGATTTATCACGATTTTATTTACAGAGAAGCACAAAATCTGTCTAAACAGAACAGTCAGTAAAGATCGAATTTTTCGACCTATCTACGTACCTTAAATCAGAAAAAGTTAGTCTAATGAAAGAAAGCTAATAAGCATCACTTTGCACTCAAGAAATTTCAGATCAAGATCACGTTCTGGTGATTTTAAACATTTAATACGGTGGAGCACAGAAAATCTGTTTCTGGACAGCAAAGTAAAACTATCAACTTTCAATTAACTAAAGACTATAATTAGCATTTTATTTTTATGTACAGAGGTATATACACAATATTTACAATATTTACATGTTTTTAATGAAAAGCTTCCATGGAAAGATTTGTTTTGGTTTCATAGGCATGAACACAAGTGTTCAAGGTCGACCCCCATTTAACCATTACTCATCTTTCCAATCACTTTTCTTTTTGAAAACGTTTTTAGATAACAACTACACCTAATTTTTTTTGTAATTCGCATTCCCTATCCATAGTAAGATAAAGAACAACTTAATACTGAAAATAAAAACTACTTAGAGATAAAGCAAACAAGTGCACACAAGAACATTAACCTACGCTATGGCTCCCCGGCAACGGCGCCAGAAAAGGTCTTGATAACCCACAAGTATAGGGGATCGCGTGTAGCCTTTTCGATAAGTAAGAGTGTCGAACCCAACGAGGAGCTAAAGGTAGGATAAGTATTCTCTCAAGTTCTATCAACCACTGATACAACTCTACGCACACTAAACGTTTGCATTATCTAGAAAATAAAACTACGGTAGCAATACGGGTATGAGAGGTAGTTTTGCAAGATAATAAATACAAGAAAGTAAATGTTAGTGCTGCAGCAATAAAATACACTAAGTAACCATATACTAACAGTACCATGAGTGTGGAAAAGTGGTGGTAATTGTGGTGGCTTTGTCCAAGATTAATTAGTGAAGGTACTTGGTTCATTGTCTTCGATGCAGTTTTCTATGTGGGAGAGGCTAAATATACATGCACTCCACTACTTGGGATTACAAGTACTATATGATTGGATTGTTAGAAAGCATCCGCAAATACTAACAATGCATTAAGGTTTCCCCAACCATAGCCTTAAGTTCAAGGTCCTCTTACTCCCATACGTGCAACTAATCGGTTCGCGTTCTCAGGTTTCTGTCACTCCGGCAGAACTTCCCCCGCTTCGTTACAAATACTACCAACCCTAGGGTGTTTGATCCATGCGCGCACAAGTATAATGGACACCAAAGGACAGCACCATATAGACATACAACTCTAATGAACCTCATGCATTCAATTAAGCAATCAAAAGACAAATAAACTACGGAAACATGATGTAAATCATAGGATAAATATTATAGCATCAAACACCATGTTTACATAGGACGGTACAGAGGTTTGTGGGAGGATGAACCACTGAATACAAGGAGGAGATGGTGATGGAGATGGCGGTGAAGACGGCGGAGAGGGGCAGCGCGGCGGCGCAGGGCGGCGGCGGCGCCGGCGGTGCGGG
This sequence comes from Poa pratensis, assembly GCA_947311845.1. Classification (NCBI taxonomy): domain Eukaryota; kingdom Viridiplantae; phylum Streptophyta; class Magnoliopsida; order Poales; family Poaceae; genus Poa; species Poa pratensis. Next base: position 24,650,121 of record CAMZMU010000039.1, read on the forward strand.
GAACTCCTTTCCCCGCCGCAAGCTTGGGGAGCGCCGCCCCTTAGCCTCCCTCCTTCATGGCTTCTTGGGAGCCCTCCCCCATGGAGATGGGATCCATGGGGGAGGCAAAAACGTGGCTTTTGGTGGCTGAAATTCGTGGGTGGAGGAGTCCTCCACGAATTAGGTTTCCTCCCTTTATATATCTTCTCGGATTTCCGTCACCCCCTTTTAGGGTTCCACCAAAACGGGCCTACAGGCCGCGTCCGAACTCCGATTGGGCTGATCTCGGGCTTAAAATCTTCGTATGGAAAATTGTGACAACTTTCGTAACAGCCAGGTCTCCATATAACGTCATCTTCGAGGGTCAAACTGGCAATCTTCGTAAAAAGTTCTCAGACAGATTTCAGGAAAGTCCCAATTCGACTCCAACAAGGTTTCCTCTTGTATTCTTGATAATTTCTACACATCAAAGAGTAAAACAAGAACATTGTGCACTTTTGCAACTATTAGTAGGTTAGTCCAAATAAATAATAAACTTAATATAAAACAAGTGCTAAAAGCATAAAAATGGCATGAAACAATCAAAAATTATAGATACGTTTTGGACGTATCATTGGTTTTCTGGAAATCGCCTAAGGTGGATCGCTGGTTTCCATCGCCATTGCCATTACCACCATTGTTGTTGTTGTTGTTATTGTTGTTGTTGTTGTTATAAGCGGCTGCGAGTTGTTGCAGGGCAGTGAGATGAGCTTGACGCTCTTGCCGGGCATTTTCACGTTCCTCCATGATAAGCGCGAGAAGTTGGGCGGGGGTTGGGTCCGGTGGTGGTGGTGCTCCTCCTTCCGTGTTGCTGCGACGGGGCGGCATCCTGAAGCACACCGGGTATAAGAGGCAAGGCAAGAAAAGTTCGACTAAGGGATAAGACGATCTCGCAAGTGATTGATTAAATTAAGGTTTATATGAAAATATTTCACACAGATTAAACAAGAAAAACATACTTATATATTACCAACATCACATCAAGGAGTTCACAACAACATCAAGCTTACACATCACCTTACATCTAAGATACATAACATCTGGTTTCCAAAGGAACCACTACTTCGACTCGACTAGCGATAGGGGTCAACCTAATCCTGCGGTAGTGATCAAGTCACTCGCCTACTGAGGTGGAACCTCCAGCTCTAACACGTCAGCATCTGACTGGTAGGGTGGCTCCTCGGGATCCTCCTCCTCGTCCTCGAGAACTGCCTCGAGTGGCTCCTCCTCCTCGTCCTCGAGTACTGCCTCGAGTGGCTCCTCCTCCTCGTCAACTAACTCCTCCTCATCATCCTCCTCCTCACAATCCATCTCCTCCACGAAGTCATCATCGTCACTGAGGAAAGCGTTGTTCTCCTTGCGGATCCTCGCCCTCCTCCTCCATCTCGTCAGTATGGTGCTCTAGCTCCTCGATCAGCTGGTCCTGCTCTGCCACCTTCTTGCGGAGCTTCACGATGGTCCTCCTCAGCTGGGCCCTCTTCGTGAGAAGAGCGACCTTCTCCTCCAGCAGCTTCTCCTCATTCTCGCGAACCTCAACAAGTGAGATGCGATCAAAGTGAAGCTGAACCTTAGTGCGCATCAGATCATCCTGGGTGTAGTGAAGTAAGAGCTCCATGTCCAGGATGTGGCTCCCAAACATTGGGTGGTAAAGGGTAGGAGTAGGGTGTCCGTCGCTGTTGCGCCTCCCGTAGAACCGGAAACGGGAGTTTGCCAACTCCGTCTTGTGCTCCTCACAAAGCCGGGCTAGCAACCTCTGTGCAGCAGTACAGAGACCGTCAACCCAGATAGAAGCCTTGGTGGTGAAGATGATCGTCCTGGAACTGGGGGACTTGATGTTCCGGCGAACTGATGACTCGATGAGCCAACTCAGTCTCCCGACTCCGTGAACGTCAACCTGATCTCCTTTGAACTCTGGAGCGGGGCGACCTAGCAGCTTGCTCAACTCGAACAAGTCCCTCTCAACGTCAGCTTGCTGTCCTTCTCAAGCTGAACGAACTCAGTCCAATGGAGTGCCATCTACAATTTTTTAACAAAATTTTAGGTTAGTTAGGTGACAAGTGTATCAAAATTTTAAATGTAGTAGGGCAACAAGTGAGTCGAATCTTTAAGCTTAATGAGAAGTGTGCAAAATTTTAAGGATACAGGGAAAATGTATATTTAATGCGAATAAAATTTTGCATAAGTAAGAGGATTGGAGATAAGCAGTTTTCGAAAATACTTCACTCCTTTCTTTTAGAAATTAATCTTTTTGTAACATTTGTCTAACGACCATGCTAACTAAGGTTTCCTAAAGTCAGGATGGCTCTGATACCAAGTCTGTGGGGACCCCGGACTAGCTGTCCGAAATACCCGATTATGCTTAACACAACGATCCCGTGATCAGTCTGTCGTTGAACATAATCCGAATTGGATACCAAAGTTTACATCCATTACAATACTGAATTAAAAATCTTACATAAATGGTCATTTAGACCAAGTCTTACATAGGTGCCTTCATGGGCCAAACCAAAATATCAGCGGAAGCTACGGCGTAGTAGACATCATATTCTAACGATGACAACCCGACAGGCAGCTGACTTGTGGAGATCCTTAGTTGGCGTAGAAGTCGCCATACTCCTGCTCGGCGTAGTTCTCCTCCTCGTAGTCTGGCTAGGTCAATAGCCAGGGACGAAACCAATATGAGTACATTTGAATGTACTCGCAAACTACCCCAACATGAGTATGCACTAGTTTTATTTTAATTGACAACTTTTATTTATTTAAAACATCTCTATATCTTTATTGAAAAAGGTAAGAAGAGTTTTATAACTATCTTTAAAGAAGTCATCATTTTTATCTGTTTCTCCAAAACTCCTCCTTTTTCCGACCATAGCCCGTCATGGTCCACTTTCATCCAACCACCTCATACCGATCCGTTGGTATAGGTGTAGGAAACATTCTCCACTTTATTTTTCTTTTTAAAACTCAATTATTTTAAAAAACTTGCACATGGTCAAAGTAGGGCCTCCCAACTGTCCATATCCGAGGACTCGGCTATTCGAATAGTTTTACACTCTGCAGAGGTAGCACGGTTTTCCCACATCCATCCGGCAACTCATCGTGTCCGCCACGTCTCGCCATACAAGGTGTATGCGAAGTAAGCCGCCGACCATAGCCTGTCCTTTGCTCATGCTAGTATAGGATTCTTCCCATATGATACTTCCAACACACTTAACCCAGCCTGTCGGAATCTAAGTGTGAGGACTCATAGTTTTGTCCGGCGGTTTAGGGTGGAACCTTCAATCCTCCTCCTTATCTTTTCATAGAGTTTGAGCGAGGACCCGGGTCAGGGGTAGATCAACACACTATCCCCTCATGCATGACGGAGTCATCTCCGTCGATGAGGTATCCAGTACTAATATGAGCAAATTATATGACTAAGCCCTTTCCCATATGTGGTAGATGTGGTCGCACAGGGTATCGGATGGTTGACGTAAGTACAAGGACACACTGTGCATTTTTCATAAACATCACCATTTTCCACTTCTCCATACCGACATCTCGGCATTTCATAATCTCACAAGTAATTTCAAAGGAGTTTTGAATAAATCATATTTATTTTTCCCATCCTATAATTTGATATAACTATCTTATATTTCTACATAAGTGGCAAAATAATTTCCATATACTTTTTAAAAAGGGTTTTTTAAATCTTGCCTTGAGAGTAAAATAGGTTATCAAAGTAGATGCATATGTTTGTAGTGCAAGCTCAGAGAGTAGCTTGCCTTGCTCGGCAAAGTGACCTTGGTCTTGATCTTCAGTTTCAACAAACTCTTCTTCCTCGATAAATCCGACAGCGTTCTCGTCTAATTAATAAACAAACAATGCAAACAATCACTAATCTATACAAGCAATCATCTCAACATAACAATCATAAACATCACAATAGCTACTGCACACACATCAAACCATACAATTTGGTTTCAAAATAATTGAATTAAACATTATTTAGTTACTTCTAGATTATGGCAGAAACTTGTTGAACATGTTTAATTCCACAACTTGAGTTCTGTTGGTCACAAAAATACAAACTAAAATTCTATGGAAAGCTACTGATGTGTAGAAGACAACACAATTTGGTTTGGATCTATTGGAGTTACCAAACTCACTACACATTTGTTTGAATCCAGAAGCTTAATAACCAAGTTTTGGCTACCATTTAATTTTATTGTTCCAAAAATTAAATACTTTTAGGGGTGACTAAACATGGCTATATGTGATCTAACAAAATTGGTCCTAATTCATTTGGGTTAACCATTAAACATATTTAAATGTTTGAGTGCAGAAGGGTGTTTAAATTTCAACTTAATACTAAACAAATACTACTGCACAAATAATTCTACCAAAATTAGGGAAGCTAATACATGGCAGTACTAAGCTAGAAAAATTGGTTTGGAATTATTTAGACTAACAGAGTATCAGAAACAAACAAGTTAAAATTTAGAGCTTCTGTAGTATTTTTAATAATACTTTTTAACTATTTATTTAAATGACATGAGACCACTTGGGTTGGTTAAACAATTTCATAAGCTTTCCAGAACAATTGAGTTTGATTTATTTGGATCCCTAAATATCGAGATATTGAATTTCAAAGTTGGATCCAGTACTGATTTTCCAGAGAAAATTAAATTCGAAATTGTGTTCTGTTTGGATAATATTCAAATTTCTGACATGGGGGGCCTACACGTCAGCGGCACAGGAGAAATATCTCGCGCGCTGGAAATGTTTAAATATCTGACGGGTGGAGTCCACTTGCCAGTGGCTCAATTAATAGAAGCGGTACGCGACCGTTGATCAAAGATCGAACGGCTCACGGAGCCCGCGTTCATCGACGACCTAAACGTGGCGTCGCCGGAGCTCCGGCGATGGCGAGGGTGGCCAGTGGGGGTACCTGGATGGTCTAGGGACGGCGGAGAGGACGGCGTTCGACGGCGGAGGTCGTGGGGAAGCTGGGGAGGCGAGTGGAGCTTGATGGGGAAGCTCCTGGCGTCGGCGACGATCTCCTTCTTCTCCGCGGCCGTGCTCCAACTCCGGCGAGATCCTACGGGGGCTCCTGGGCACGATACAGAGGGAAAACGTCGCGGGTGAGTGTGGTGGTAATGGAGACGCGAGGGAAGGCCAGGGAGGAGCAAGGGAGGGAGCAGCACGGCGTGGCCGTGTCGTCGCCTACCTCGGGTGCGGCGGGGTGCAGAGAAGAACTACGGGCAGCAGCAGCCTCGCTGCGGAGTACCTGCCCTTCTGGCGGTGTACGGGAGAGAGTGGAGTGAGGGAGAGGCTGTGAGTTTGAGGGAGGGCTCGGGGTGGCTTTTATAGGCTCGACGACGGCGCACGGGCTCGCCGTGGACACGGTGCAGGAGAGAGGTTCCAGGGCGTGATAGCTCGCCGTAGCTCGCGGTAGGGGGCGGCTGCAGCATTCGAGGTGCAGAGGCTAGCTCGGCGGCGTGGCGACGAGCTGTGCGTGCGCGAGAAACGGGACAGCTCGGGGAACGTTTGGACGGCGAGTGCGTGCACTGGCACGGCCGTCTCGGGCGGGTGCGGCGGCTGCGTGGCGCGAAACGGTGATGGGGGTCCTCCCCTGGGGTGGCTGCGGCGCTGGGAGAGCACAGAGACGCAAGGGAGAGAGGGGGGCACGGTGTTGGGCGACTGCGGTGTCGACAACACCGTTGCCACGGCGACGGCCATGGCGCACGGCGCCCGCGGCTGTCCCCTGATGCTTCTCCTCTTCCCGTGCCTCTTTTCTTCAATTTCTTGGACGCGGCGAGGTCAGTGAGGGAGAGGGAGTGGATGCAAGCACCAATTTGAAGAACAAACCTCGAATTCGATCGAATTGCTTCGGTTGAAATCGAACCGAAGATGAACACAGTGGTGTTCACCACGTGTTCGACGAAATGTGTGCAACATTTTTAAATTTGAATTTCTGAATTTTGATTTCATATCTTGTTTCATGAATATGTATAGGTATTTGTGGTGCTGAGTTGCATTTTATTTGTCAAGTGCCACATAGCACACTTTGTGATTTGAATTTAATAAAGAAAGTAATAGAATTTAAATTTAGGTTTTCAAATTAAATTTTTGAGAGGGAAAAGTTGTAAGAATAAAAATGGGAGAGTTTCTATAACCACTCCACTGAATTTTGTTTGAAACCATTTTAGTTTCTCACTTGGAGAATTTGTGTGAAACAATTGTCACTTTTATTTTTCTTGCTTTACTTGTTATTTTATTTCTTTTCTTTTCTTCCTATTTTTATTTAGATCAAGCAACACAATTAGCAAGAAATAACTAACACAAGCTACAAGAATTAATTACCACAAGCAACCATTTGCAAACAACACATAATAATTCACAAAAGTTTTTGTTGGCTCTCATTTTTGGAATAATAATACTGATAATATTTTTGGATGTTACAAGGTGGCGACTTCTTTGGGTCTTTTTCCAGGTTTTTTCCCTTGCCATGGCTACTGGAGCCTGATGGATCCTCGGGGTTGCCTCCGGCATCTTTGCACATGTTGGACTTGGATTCCAACAGTCCGCTTCGCGCGTCCGCCATGTCGGCGTGGGAGTCCACATGTGCATGTTGCTCCAGCGCCTTGTGAAGCAGAACAGACGTGTGATAAAGCTTCTCATCTTTGTTATATTGGTCGCCATGGAGGCTGTCCAAGGTGGCCGTTGTGTTGAGGATTGGGGTGTGATGCATGTAAAATGCATACATGAACTTTACATTTTATTACTTGATATTCCAACTTATTTGCATCATATATGGGTTATATTTATGTTTTATAATGATTTTAGGGGATAATTCACAGTTTCCCTATTTATTTGGAATTAACCCTGCAGAACCAGAAAACCCTTTTTTCCATCTTTTTGACTTTCAGGGACCCAAACAACGTCCAAATGACCTAATATTTCACGGGCGTCAATTTTTGGAAGGAATGAAGCGTAGGAGCGAAGAAGCGAACAAACGGAAACCCGAGGGCCGAAAGAGGTGGGCCCACGCGGTCAGATTCCTTGACCACGTGGGACCCCCTATTCTGAGCCTCGAGCCTCCGATGCCGTCGATCTTCGTCCCCGTGCCTTCGTCTTGACCTAAAAACGACTATAAAAATAGTCCCCCGACGGCTTTCAGAAGGAGGCGGCGGAGAAACACAAAAACCACGAAACAAGACAGAAGGCTGCCGCCGCAGAAGATCGGAGGGGGAAACGTCGCCGGAATCACCTCCGGAAGGCTCCTCCATCCCCCCTCCGGATTCTCCATCAACACCACCGTCAAGACCAGCACCATCTCCATCACCATCTTCGTGATCCACTTCATCCCCCTCATAGTTTGAGATTGTTGAACCCTAGCTATTGTCTAAGTACTATTCTACATGTTTGTGAATTGCTACTTGTCATTGTTTTGTGGGGAGATTATATTCTCAGACTGTGTTGTATCACTTATGCCATTGAATCATATCATGTCTTCGCGTTGTGAGTAGTTCTCTCATGTTCCTGGGGGCATAGGATGGATTGGCAATGATTTATTTATGACATGTGTTGTTATTTTGTCTAGTGTTTATCTTTTTATGTAATTCTATGATGGTGTTGTGCGAACGTCGACTGCACATCACTTCACCTATATGGGCTCATAGGAGAACACCGTAGTGTAATGGAGTGAGGGAGACTTGGGAGGACATGTAAACCTGAGACCGAGTCATGAATTTGCATTATGAGGGTATTAGTATGGGGGACCTTAGAGTTTAAGGCTATGGTGAGACTCTATGTCTTAATAACTCTTGTGCAGTCATTTACTTGGCCATAAGAACCATCATAAGGGGGTTTAGTTTATTTATTTAGCTTTCCCTAATTATGGCTCCGTCCAAAAGAAGATTAAAACTTGACAAAATGCTTACCTTGTTGTTCTAGAAATATTTATGCCATGAAGTCTAGGTAGCCCTTGGGAACATTCTCCACTTATAAGAAACACACACTTGAGCTTGTCCTCTCGCTGCATAGAGGATTGGGCTTTCTCTCTTTGAGAGCTTTCACTTATCATATTTTATTTTCAGCTTTTTACTTTATTGCAAACTCTACGCCAAATACCCAAAAACACATGCATCATTTAATCATTTTAGTTTGCCTAGTGCATAGATAATAATAGAAGTGCACTCTTATTTGACAGGATAAATACTTATACCTTCTACTCCTTGTGGGATCGATACTATACTTACACATTGATACTTGTGGGTATCAAGACATTTTCTGGCGCCGTTGCCGGAGAATGTAGCGCTTAAGTTTTTATTCTTGTTTGCACTAGATATTTATTTTCAGTTTTGCATATACTCTAGTTTACTTTCAGTTTTGCATTTAGTTTAGTTTTACTTTCAGTTATATATATATCAAAAAAACAAAAAAAATTGAAAATGAAAAATACCAAAAAAAACTCGTGTTATGGGCATAAGTATGGATATAAATGATGCTTTGTTTTGACACTTGAATGCTGCTAAGATTGCCAAGGAATATAGAGAATCAAAGGAAGGGAAAATACTAAAAGGTTTCACGATGGAATTAAATTATATTGCTGAGGAGTTGCTTTTACACAATGATGTAACTTGTGTTTTTGCTCTGAACAAAAAGATAAACATTTTGAATTTCAATGTAGATTCCATGAAGAATGTGTTATTGCATCTTACCATACTGGTGATTATGCTTATTTAGGAATGGAACAAGTAGAGGGATTTGTTACTTTCAAGGTATCTTTTGAATTGCAAACCTTCATTCATGAAAATAAAACTTGCCCTATAGCTAATAAATTGCATAGACAACTTCTCTCAAAATATTTTATTCTTGAATATTGCATAGACAACTTCTCTCAAAATATAATGAGGCTCCCCAAGAGAGCACTGATGTTTTGCAGGAAGATGAGGATAAAAACCTAAGCTTGGGGATGCCCGTGCAACCCCAAGAAGATGTTGAAAATGATGAACAACTAGAGAATGAAGAGAGGAAACTTCCACCTTCACCACCTATGGATGAGGGTAACACTCAAGATTTTGTTGATGATAAACTTTGTTTTTTTTATTCTGATGATGAGGAGGACTATCAACCTATGCCTAATGAGAACATTATTGATAATAATTTTAAAAATGATGAGGAGTATGGTTTAGACATGTTTTATGATAGTACTCTAGATAATGATCCTATTTTGCTTGATGATCCTCCATGTTTAGAACTTGTTACTACTTTATATGAGGATAAAAATGATATACTTGCTGTGTGTGAAAATACTCTTACTTATGAGAGTCCTACTTTATTTTTGAACTCTCCTATTCACACCATGGAGGAGAAGCTTTTATATGTTGAAAAGTACTTATGTGGGCTGAAATTATCTTACACTAATAACCATTTCACCCATAACCATCATGTTTATGGTGCTTCTTGCAATTATTTTGAGAGAGGAAAACACACTAATAGCTCACATGATAGTTTTAATAATCCTCTATATGTTCCTAAGTTTGCAAAGTTGCACCAATCTAATAGTTCTTTTGTCAAATTTGTTTCCACTACTTGTAACTATTATGAGAGAGGAAGAAAGACTTATCTTTATGCTTCTATGTTATTTAAAATGCAACCTACTGATCATTACATGCATTGGTTACCACAAAATTGCTGCTATTTATTCATATATAAAATGCCAATGCATAGGAAAGGAGTTAGACTTAAAAGTTAATGGTTTAATGTTTTATGGTGTGCTCTTTATGCTTTTATTTCCTATTCTGTTTAGGCACACCTTCATATCTTGAAAACATGTGAAATAACTTTACCTACTGTTTTCTATTACTAGTTTAAGATTTTCACTTTATATAAAATTTGGGAAAGTAAATGAGAAGGATGAGTAATGGAGATGTTGGGGTCGACCTTGAACATGTGTTGTTCATGCCAATGGAACCATTGCAAAGTCTCTATCATTAAAACTTTTCCCAAAGCTAAAACCAAATAAAAAGAGTGTTTATGTTGTATATATTTGCTTCTTCTTTTGCCTTTTTACTAAATCAAAAACAACAAAAATATTTTCTTTCTTCTTTGTTTGTTTCTCTTGATTCTTTCTTGGTTCATTTTGTTTCTTTTTGATTTTTATCTTCAGTTTAAGTTTTGGTTTTTGAGTCAAGGTGCTTGTTTACTACTGTAACATCACCTTTGTATCTTATTTTTCATCTTTATGGCAAGAATAACCTCTTTTGAGAGGTGGGATCAGACAATAGTGATTTGCTGTCCAGAAAACAGATTCCTAAGCTTCACTGCGAAAAATGTTAAAAATCACAGAAGAGGAATTTTGACCTGAAATTTTACGACAGCAATATTCAGGTATTATTACACATTTCATTAGTTAAAAGTTTTCTGATTTGAGCAACGTAAGTGCCTCTGAAAATTCACTCTTTGCGGGCTGTTCAGTTTTTGACAGATTCTGTCTTTATTTTGCATTAGCCTCATTACTTGTGTTTTGTGTGGTTCTTTTGATCAATGAACAATACGCAACCATAGTAACAGTAGTTAATGTTTAGAATCAACTCATGATATGTCTTTGCTATACCTATGTGGATTTAATTTATGGAGACACTAACCCTCTAATCAAGTTTTATGATGAGTTTTGTGTAAAGAGAATTTTCAAGTGGAAGAGTTGAGGGTGATGAACAAAGATCAAGAGGGACAAACACTCAAGCTTGGGGATGTTACCCCTGGGCTCACCCTACATATTTCGAATAAGTACAAGAATTCAAGCTTGGGGATGCCAAGCCACCTCACTCCAACCATCTTGATACCAAGTAAGTAAGCCTAGCTATATGGCTATAAAGAAAGCGCTTTACGGGAGGCAACCCGGTTGTTTTTATTTTTGATTTTCTTTGTGTCCTCTTGCTGTAACAAGAGACTTAGTTTTTAGTTTTGTTTCTGGAATTTTTAATAAAGTGCCAAGTTTTACCCATTTTGGATTGAAAAAGTTGCTTATTGTATTCGGAGATTTTATTTCAGCACAAATCTGTGCACGGTATGATTTTTATTCCTATTCTGTAACTCCGAATGAGCTGAAATTTGAACTGTAGTTGCAACTTTTCATCCTCTGTAAGCATGAATATTTTCAGATTTTTCGACATATTAAGTAGGGTAGAAAAATACGTTTTGCTGCTGCTGTTTTTCTGGACAGATTCTGTCCCATTTTGTTTGATGCATTCTTTGAACTTTTAACTTGAATCTTTTTTATCAATTGAGTTTATAAGTAGGCATACAACATTATACACTTTCTGGACATTCTTTTTGTTTAAGGATTTTATGCAGCAAGCAATTCATTTGTCTATCATTACTAATGTCACCCACAGAAAAGAAATGGGAGAAACGTGTTTTGAAGTTTTTTCACAGGATTAGAGGAGATGCACCAAGAGCTATCCAAGGATGGTGAAGACCATAAGCTTGGGGATGTGAGACAACCCCACTGGACCAACACACTCTCGGTTTGCACACGTCTAACTTCTGTTTTTCGATTGAAACACTTTATCGCATAAACTTGGAGCGTCTTTCATTTTTTTTTATTTCGGTTTGATGTTTATTTTGAGACCACCACTATCATATATATGAGAGAGCTACTGGAATTTTGGGTTGAATTAAGTTGGATGCTATTAAAAATATTGGGAAAGGGATGTTTGAGTTGATTCAAAAAGATACATATAGTTGCATGATTCATGTGCTTTTTAATGAGTATTAATTTGCAAGTGTTTTATCAAGAGCTATCTTTTATTCATGTTTCGATGCTGAATGTTACTTTACTTTGTTTAACATGGATTGGTTAGTTCTATGGACACTTATGCATGCATTTAGACGGTCAACTTTCTCCCTCTTGCTAACCCAAAAATTCCAACAAGTAAAAACTTGTTTTCCAACACCTTCAAACCAAAGTTTTTCCAGTGAGTCCACCATAACTACCTATTAGCTTTATGCTATTCCAGTATGTTTTCATGTATATTGTTCTATATATGCTTCCAATTAAAATGCTTATGTTTTGATTGTTATGGGAAAAGTTGGTTAAAAAGCTCTCACGAACTTGATGCACACTTTACTTTTATTGCACTTAATAAACATGAACCATTGTGATTAAAATTATGAAGTTGTGTGCTTGACAAGAGTCTTGGTTGGGAGTTAGCTCATCTATGCAGACATGGCAAGCTTTCAACATTGCTCTTATTATATTCAGTTGATATCATGTACTTTTGTTATGGATGCTTATCATGGTGCCAAATAAATGCGGAAACTTAGTAAGTTTGAGGAGTTTGTATAAATGGCTAGAGAGACGCCTGGGCCGCTAACCTAAGCCATGCATCATTCATGGTGGAAATTTACAGCGTACCAAAGTGAACATTCAGTGATGCACGTCATAATAAAAAGCTATACAAATAGTAAATAAAAGAGTGCTGAGATTGTTCATTGTCTGTTTGTCTTGTCATTTTGACATGGGCTAGTTTCCATGTCCTGAGGCAAGAGGTACCCCAGTTGACGCTCTTGATGACGCTATTATATTACTTACAATGACTTTAACTTGAACTTGCTTTGTGGCCCGAGTTGAGTAACACCGTGGTGTAGGTACTCGTATTCACGGGGCATGAGGCATTCAACCCATACTTTGTCAAGCACATTACTCATATTTGCTTTCACTTTAAACTTTAACCATTCAAGATGCTATGATAGGGGTAATGAGAGCTCCACACCAATGAATACCACATTGCAAACATTAACTTAAGTAGAAGCATTTGGAAGCTAGATGAAACTTATTCATGTTTTACCTCTACTTATTTATCTATCTTTCCAAAGTGTCCACTTTTATATTCAGATTTTACAAGATTACTCTATGACCATTATAGGATGTTTTTACTTTTCATTATGCGTACATTTGTTCCATAGTACTTTCTTCTATGTTACACTTTGTGAATTATCATTGAACATCCTTTCATTGAATATTTGATATCACTTTATAATCTATCTTGTATATTGCTACTCCTTTGAGAATGAATCATTTGACTTTATGTAGCAATAGTAATCATCTTTGATATCCATTGATAGTATTAAAATGCAAAGTCCATGTTAGTTTTATCACCTTCATACTCGAGGACGAGCATTGGTTAAGCTTGGGGATGTTGATGCATGTAAAATGCATACATGAACTTTACATTTTATTACTTGATATTCCAACTTATTTGCATCATATATGGGTTATATTTATGTTTTATAATGATTTTAGGGATAATTCACAGTTTCCCCATTTATTTGGAATTAACCCTGCAGAACCAGAAAACCCCTTTTTCCATCTTTTTGACTTTCAGGGACCCAAACGACGTCCAAATGACCTAATATTTCACGGGCGTCAATTTTTGGAAGGAACGAAGCGTAGGAGCGAAGGAAGCGAACAAACGAAACCCGAGGGCCAAAAGAGGTGGGCCCACGCGGTCAGATTCCTTGACCGCGTGGGACCCCCTATTCTGGCCTCGAGCCTCCGATGCCGTCGATCTTCGTCCCCGTGCCTTCGTCTTGACCTAAAAACGACTATAAAAATAGTCCCCCGACGGCTTTCGGAAGGAGGCGGCGGGAAACACAAAAACCACGAAACAGGAGACAGAAGGCTGCCGCCGGAGAAGATCGGAGGGGGAAACGCCGCCGGAATCACCTCCGGAAGGCTCCTCCATCCCCCCCGGAGTCTCCATCAACACCACCGTCAAGACCAGCACCATCTCCATCACCATCTTCGTGATCCACTTCATCCCCCTCATAGTTTGAGATTGTTGAACCCTAGCTATTGTCTAAGTACTATTCTACATGTTTGTGAATTGCTACTTGTCATTGTTTTGTGGGGAGATTATATTCTCAGATTGTGTTGTATCACTTATGCCATTGAATCATATCATGTCTTCGCGTTGTGAGTAGTTCTCTCATGTTCCTGGGGGCATAGGATGGATTGGCAATGATTTATTTATGACATGTGTTGGTATTTTGTCTAGTGTTTATCTTTTTATGTAATTCTATGATGGTGTTGTGCGAACGTCGACTGCACATCACTTCACCTATATGGGCTCATAGGAGAACACCGTAGTGTAATGGAGTGAGGGAGACTTGGGAGGACATGTAAACCTGAGACCGAGTCATGAAGTTGCATTATGAGGGTATTAGTATCGGGGACCTTAGAGTTTAAGGCTATGGTGGGACTCTATGTCTTAATAACTCTTGTGCAGTCATTTACTTGGCCATAAGAACCATCATAAGGGGGTTTAGTTTATTTATTTAGCTTTCCCTAATTATGGCTCCGTCCAAAAGAAGATTAAAACTTGACAAAATGCTTACCTTGTTGTTCTAAAATATTTATGCCATGAAGTCTAGGTAGCCCTTGGGAACGTTCTCCACTTATAAGAAACACACACTTGAGCTTGTCCTCTCGCTGCATAGAGGATTGGGCTTTCTCTCTTTGAGAGCTTTCACTTGTCATATTTTATTTTCAGCTTTTTACTTTATTGCAAACTCTACGCCAAAAACCCAAAAACACTTGCATCATTTAATCATTTTAGTTTGTCTAGTGCATAGATAATAAGAGAAGTGACACTCTTATTTGAGAGGATAAATACTTATACCTTCTACTCCTCGTGGGATCGATACTATACTTACACATTGAAGATTTCAACGATCCCCTATACTTGTGGGTATCAGGGTGGTGAAAATTGGATCGCCGTTCTTGTCTCTGCGCTGGGGGGCCGAAGCCTACTCAAAACCAAGCTTCTGTGCGGGGGTCTTGAAATCTGCGGGAGGCTGGTCCCAGTTCCTTCTACTTCGCTTCTCCGCCACAGGCTCTGCCATCTTTGCAGCCGGAGTTTGAGTGAAGAGGTTCTTCTTTACCCCCAGCTTCGCATTGTCGGCCTTGACCTCCTTGATCATGTCGAGTACTTGGTCTTCCTTGTCTTTGAGGTACTTGGTCCTGTTAAGCAGGCTGACGCGGAACTTCTCCAGGTTTTCTGGGTTTGTTTCCTCATTGACCGGAGTATTCAGGATCTCGTTGACCAAGGGATGTCATCTTCATGGAAAACTCCTCGCAGTTCGCTGGTTTGTCCTCTTTCATAGTGCGATTTCTTCTTTGGAGCAGGCGGCGGCTATTGCCCGTTGGAGTTGCCTCCGCTGCCAAGTCCTTGCAGATCGTCATCTTTGGCGGTTTCTGCGGCTGCCTCTCTTGCTGCCGCCTCGTCCTGGCCAGTAAGATCCGCCATAAAAGCCTGCTGGATGGTCGCGGATGAGCCAGCCGCCACCTCGGAAGGCGGCGGTTTTGTAGACTGAAAACACCCTTTGACCTTTTCCTCAAACATGCTTACAGAATCTTCTTCGGAATCAGAGTTTACGTTAGCGTGAACAGTAGATCTGGATCCGGCATCTGACATCGTGTCGTCCTGCAGCGCAGGAGGATCGATTCAGGTTCGCTGCCTTTAGGCGGGGAGTCGGATCCCATGCCGGCAACTCCGACGAAGAGTAGATCAGAGTCTATCGACTCCTAGGAGAAGGCAGATTCAGATCCATTTTGAGCGTCGATCTCCTGAGAGAAGGATTGGTGGGTGGGCGAATAAATTCGCTGCATCCCGTACGCCTCTGGCGTGTAGCCGATGAAGATACCGATGTCACCAACTGGGACGATGCCGCATCCAACAATGTAGTCGTTTGCCGGCACGAAGGTCTCGTCGCAGTTGACGTAGTGGTTGTCGCCATATCGCATGGCGCGGCCAATGGCGATGGTTTCGCCGATGCCGTCAAGAGTTCCCGCCTGGAATGTGACGTGTGACGCCTTAGACCCCATGATGGGCACCAACTGTCGTCGTATCGGCATTGGTGATAGGAGACGGATGTCCTCTAGCCGATGGTAGAACCGAGGGGTAGAAGGGAGCGTCGTCGAGGTCGGGATTGAACAAGGCGGTTTACCCAGCTTCGGATCTCACGTCGGAGGCGAGATCCTACGTGCTATTATAACTCACTATAATGGCAAGAGCCTTGGTCAGGTTACAATGAGCGTATTGAGTATGCCCTAAAGGCTTCCCTGGTCCGGCTTATATAGGCGGCCGGACCTAGGGTTACAAGGAAACTACGTGTCCGACAAGTATAGAAATTCTAAACCTAGCCGGGAAGTCTGTCGCCTTCCGTCTTGGACCTGGTGGCTTCGTGGACTTCAGTCTTGGGCCTACTCCTGGCTGGCATCCGACTACCTTGTACGTCGGCTATCTGGGCCGCCCGGCAAGCAAAGCCTTCACCACCACTTTGGGCCACCCTGGACTAGCCGGATTGATCCATGCTGGTGATACACCCAGACGGTATTCCCCCAACATTTAATGAAGTATTTTCCCTTTTTCCTCTTTTTTTTTCATCTCGCGCATGCACCGTTGTCACGTTTCAAATGAAGACCGACACCTTTTTACTATTCCCTTTACGCGCTAATTTTTTTCGATTGTTGCCCGCAAAAAATACCAAGTATAATTTTTCAATTCCCTTTTGGGGACAGTGGTTTTTTTAGGGTAAATAAAAATGGCTGGGAAATAGGAAAAGTCCACTTTCTACTAGTACAAAAAATTAGAATAGAAAAGAAATTACCACTTTCTACTAGTATAAAATTAACATAAAACATAATTCAGACTACTGCCCATTATGATCAAAATAGATTCTATATGGACCATTTCCATAGGGACATACACTAGCTCGGACAGTTTGATGTCATTATGGACCCAGTGAAGCAACATGGCGAGCGCTAAACTTTTTGGGACCATGTTTTTTAGGGGGGAAATAATGGGTGGGTTAGAAAAAACACTTTCTACTAGTATAAAAAAATGAAAAGAAAAAGAACTACCACTTTCTACTAGTACAATAATGGGTGGGAGAATATGTTGATGTTGATGATGTGGTCACCAAGCAGTTAACGATGTTTTTGTTATCAGAATATTGATGATATAGATATCAAGGTGTCAAGAAAAAAGATAACACCATATGTTTAACCAAAGTGTTGTTTTTATAGTTACCAACGGTTGAAAGAAACCACCTTTTGGTGATAACATTCATCATCATGTTCACAATGAAGTTACCAATGTGTTGCTAACAGAATCACCAGGTGTCGGCTGAAAATTTATCATATTTTTTATGATATGGTTACCAAGGGTGCGATGATTTATTTATCAAGGTGTTGAAAATTCACCACCAAGCTTCCGATAAAGTTACCAAGGCGTTGCTAATATAATCACCAAAACATTTTGAAAATCTCGTCGCGACCTATCTAGTTGTGAAAGAGGATTTTTATTTGATAGACAAAACATTTTGAATATGCGAAAGAGCAAAGAATGTGGGTGGCACGGCCAATTTTCGTCCCTAGTACGATATAGTTATTAATTTATTAATGATGGTAGTTACCAATGTGGTGTCGACATAGTGATGTTTTTTTTGCGAGGATGTCGCGCCAAAATTGCATATATTTCTAACGTTGTTACTTTTTTTTTACCGTTGATAACTCACGTACTGTAGGGTTGATAACTTTTAGACTGAAAAAAAAGTTGTCGGAACATACCAATATGGGATTTAGTTTCGAAGATCTCGTCGCGGCCGATTTATTGGCGAAAGCGGAATTTCAATCGGATTTGTCGTTTAAGAGATAAAACTTTTTGAATATTCGAAATAAGAAAGAATCTGGCTGCCATCCACAAATTTGTCTTTTAGTATATGCATGCAAAACTTTCCACAAATAGTTAATCTGATAGTGAAAAAATTGCCGAAAATAGAAATTGATGGTCGGAAATCGTGCGAAGGCTCGCGCGTGCGTAAACTAGTCCTGCCCATATATAGGCTACCACACCCGGTGATCATCAACCGACACACTGAGATCATGGGCTACTAGAGCCCCGATCATCAACATCAGTTCAGCAGTACACATGCTCAGGAACGACCATCACCCTCAAAGAGAAGGTCTCACGCGCGGTTGTAGATCGTTATCTTATACCCCTCATCCTTGACCTTGAGCAACCCTGATGCCATTACCCTCAGGCGATGATCCTCTACAACTCAAGCAAACCTTTGATGAAGGCTGGTTTTCACCTGCGAAGTCAACGATCTGCACGAACCACTTGCAGCTCTTCCATATCTGCACTAGCACTGATCTAGATCTAATATTTTTTGCCAATATGACCTCTAAGTGATACTAATTTCAGTTCTAGGCTCTCTCCAAAACTATTTCCAAATCGGGCACCTGAGGTCGGCTCTCCAGAGAGGATGGAGCCGACCTTATATATGTTGGATCCATCCTATTTGGCGCAGACCCCCCCCCCCCCCATTTTAAAAATTTGAAGTCCTTAGAAAAACTATGAGACTTTCTGGATGGCGCCGAACAGAACAAGTTCGACTCCATACTTTTGGCGCCGACCTAAAGAGATCAGATTTAAAAATAGTTTTGAGAAGAGGCCATACATACAGTGGTCGAGCCAGCTCCAAATTGAAGGCTAGGCAAGATGTAATGAGATGTAGTGCAGTCATGTTTAGCAGGTTTTGCCCAAGCAATCCCTGCATGACCCAACATTTTTGTACTAAAATTTCATGGAGATACACCTTGGAGCCTGCTGGCCGGGCGCTAGATCCGCCACTAGCTGCCCGGGCGCTGGCTCCGTCACAGCATGCATACATTTGTTTAATTGCTTAAAATGTCCAAATTTTTAAAAAAAATACGATTTAGGAGGATTGTTGTACGACGCGGGGCGGATAGTTGAATGGTGGAACAGCGGATAACTTAATGTCCGTGGCGGACCACCGTGGCATATCTGATATGACCATAGTGTCACAAACCCACTCGACCTACAGGTAGGGAAAGGGGATTTAGGAGGGAAATTGGGGTTCGAGATCATACGATGCCCTGGCCACACGGCACGACGAGGCTAAATAGGGTCGGTTTGCCAGCGTAGCTAGACTTTCTCTCCGTTACATGGCACACGGGCCGAATCTGGGATGCAGCCCAACATGACGATGGGCCTGGCCCACTAGGTCATGACAATCCCCCTTTCTTAAGAGCCGGCATGACCTCATGCCGGAGCAGGCGAAACTGAAGTAGCGCCAGGTGATTGCGTGGATCACATGTTCGCTCGGAGACCCCAAGAGGAAGGTATGATGCAGTATAGAAGCAGTTTTCCCTCAGTATGAAACCAAGGTTTAATCGAACCAGTAGGAGCAAGAAATCGCTTCGGAAGGTTGTTGGTGGTGGAATATGGCACGGCGCAGCACCAGGGAATCTGGCGCCAACGTGGAATTTGCACACAACACAATCAAACTACTTTGCCCCAACGAAACAGTGAGGTTGTCAATCTCACCGGCTTGCAGAAAACAAAGGATTAAACGTATGGTGTGGAAAACAGTAGTAAATTGCAGAGAATGAAAAGGAACAGTGTTTGCAGTTGATTGTATTATCAGTGTAAAAGAATGGACCGGGGTCCACAGTTCACTAGTGGTGTCTCTCCATAACAGATAACTAACATGCTTGGTGAACAAATTACAGCTGGGCAATTGACAAAATATTGAGCGCATAACAATGCATATATATGACATGATGATTACTATGATATTTATGTGGGCATTACGACAAAATACATAGACCGTTATCCAACAAAGATTATGACTAATAATCCACCGCCAGGTTGTCATACCGAGTTCCCCGTTGGTATTAAGTTGCAAGCAACGGATAATTGCATTAAGTAATGTGCGTAAAGTAAACAAATGCATTAGACCTAACGGCGTACCCTTAAGCTAAGCATCGGTTATTTTATCCCTAGTGGCAACAGCACATCCACAATCTTAGAAGTTATTGTCACTCTCCGAGATTACCGGAGGCATGAACCCACTATCTAGCATAAATACTCACTCTTGGAGTTACAAGCATCTACTTGGCCATAGCATCTACTAGTAACGGAAAGCATGCAAGATCATAAATAACATATAAGATAGATTGATAATCAACTTGACATAGTATTCAATATTCATCGGATCCCAGCAAACACAACATGTAGCATTACAATAAGATGATCTTGATCATGATAGGCAGCTCACAAGATCTAAACTTGATTGCAAAAAGTGGAGAGACAACCATCTAGCTACTGCCATGGACCCGTAGTCCAAGGATGAACTACTCATGCATCACTCCGGAGGCAGGCATGGTGATGTAGAGCCCCCCGGTGATGATTCCCCTCTCCGGCAGGGTGCCGGGAAGAGCTTCTGAACCCTCCCGAGCTAGGGTTGACGGCGGCGGTGTCTCTGGAACTTTTCGTGGATAATGGCTCCGGTATCTAGGGTTTTCGCGTCGAGAGGAATAAATAGGCGAAAGGGCGGCGGCAGCGGAGCCACGAGGGCCCCACACCACCCCACGGCTCGGCGGGTTGCGCGCGGCCCCATGGTGTGGGCGCCACGTGGCTCCCCTCCGTGTCTCCTCTGGACTCCGTCTTCGTGTTGGAAAAATAGGAGGTTCTGTCCAAGTTTCGTCCAATTCCGAGAATATTTCCAGACTAGCTTTTCTGGAATACAAAAACAACAGAAAACAGGAACTAGCACTGTGGCATCTTGTTAATAGGTTAGTCCTAGAAAATCCATAAAAATGCTATGAAGTGTATATAAAACATGTAACAATTGGTATAATATCAACATGGAACATCAGAAATTATAGATACGTTTGAGACGTATCAAGCATCCCCAAGCTTAGTTCTACTCGTCCTCGAGTAGGTAAAACGATAAAAACAAAATAATTTCTGAGGTGACATGCTACAATCATAATCTTGATCAAATAATACTGTAAAGCACATGTTATGAATGAATTGATCCAGGTTAATGGTCTATAGTTTGCTAGCAAGTAGATAATGAGCAAACAACTGAATCATATAAGCAAAAACTTTTCATGAATAGTTGATAATCCCCAAGAGCAAGGAATCACTATAGCACTATTCGATAAGTATTTGAGTGTCGAACCCACGAGGAGCTGAAGGTAAACTATCTATTCTCTAAAGCCCTATAACCCTCTTATATGGCCTTTTATGCAAAGCAATAAATATGAAAGGATCTAACTAATGGAAGCAAGTGACGTGGAATGGATTTATCTAGTAGCAAGTTTCTCAAGCAAGTTTCAGACACAGGTTTCTTAGAGCAAGTTTCTCTCAGCAGTTTTCTCAAGCAAGTTTCTCAAGCAGCAAGTATCAAATATCTCAAGTAGCAAATATCTCAAGGGAGCAAATGTTCTAGCAATTGTTATTTCATTCGCGTGGTTGTCACAATTAGTGAAGCACATGTTTCAGTCTTAGTTGTTTCTTTTAGGTGGGAGCCATAAATAGGTGTAGCCAAGTAAATGAGCAATAACACAACTCTTATGATGGATCTCATGGCCAAATAAATGTGCAGCACAAGAATTATTAAGACATAATTGTCCCACCATAGCCTTAAGTTCTAGGGTCCCCCATATATATCCCCCATAAAGTAACTTCAAGTCTCAGACACCGGTTTCTCTCTACTCCGACATGTCCTACTCAATCCATTACGCTACGGTGATCACCTTACATGCATTCCCCAACATATGCGTGCACTCATATATTGTACATAAAGACAATCATAAAAGATAACAACACTTGTATGCAACCAATCAACGAACTATTTCACAAGTGCCATGAACAAATCACTTCTCAAACACAGATGGGAGACACAATAGATCAAGGGAATAGTATATTGCATCACATCATGTTTGCCAAGAGTTTACAGTGGGGAGATGGAGATGATCTTGCTGTAGATGTTGATGATGAACACGCCGGAGGGGGGTGGAGCCCTCCGGAGGTGATTCCGGCGGCGTTTCCCCCCTCCGATCTTCTCCGGCGGCAGCCTTCTGACTCTCTGTTTCGTGGTTTTCTGTTTCTCCGCCGCCTCCTTTCGCGAAACGCCAGGAGACCTTTTTTATAGGCGTTTTTAGGTCAAGACGAAGTCGGTGGACGAAAGATCGACGGCCACGGAGCTCCGAGGTGGAAACGAGATAGGCCCACGCGGCCATGTACTTTAGGCCGCGTGGGACCCTCCCATTTCCAGCCTGTTGGGCTTCTGGTCTTCAATTTAAGCCCATTGCGTTCGTCTCGAAAATTCTGAACCGTGCTCTTTGACCTTGCCCTTTTTGGAGTCCCGAAGCTCCCGGAAAGTCTGAAACACTAAAAAAGACGTTTTCTGGAAAAACAGGGTTAATTCCAAATAAATGGGAAAACTATGAAGTATTCCCAAAATCATTATAAAACATTGATATAACCCTTATATGATGCAAATATGATTGGAATATAAGCAATTAAAGTGCAAAGTTCATGTATGCATTTTACATGCATCAACATCCCCAAGCTTAATCCATGCTCGTCCTCGAGTATGAAGATGATAAAACTAACATGGACTTTGCAATTTAATACTTAACAATGAATATCAAAGATGATTACTATTGCTACATATAGTCAAATGATTCATTCTTCAAAGGAGTAGCAATATGCAAATAGTTTATGAAGTGATATCAAGTATTCAAGACAAGGATGTTCATTGATAGTTCACAAAGTGTAACATAGTAGCAAGTAATATGGAACACATGTATGCATAATGATAAGTAGAACATCCTACAATGGTCATAGAGTGTAGATGGAAATCTGAATATGATAGGTGTACACTTTGGAAAGATGTATATGTGAGTAGAGGTAAAGCATGCATAAGTTTCATCCAACTTCCAAACTCTTCTACTTAAGTTAATGATTGCAATAAGGTATTCATTGGTGTCAAGCTCTCATTGCCCCTATCATAGCATCTTGAATGATTAAGTTAAAGTGAAAGCAAATATGAGTAGTGTGCTTGACAAAGTAAAGGTTGGATGTCTCATGCCCCTTGAATACAAGTACCTACACCATGATTACTCAACTTAGGAAACAAAGCAAGTTCAAGTTATATATCATTGTAAGTAATAATAGTATCATCAAGAGCGTCAACTGGGGTACCTCTTGTCCCAGGATATGGAACAAGCCCATATCAAAATGACAAGACAAACAAACAAGATGAAAAACCTCAACACCCTTTTTATTTACCATTGGAATAGCTTTTTATTGTAAGGTGCGTCATAGATAATTCACCATAGCATGTAAGTAAATTTCCACCATGAATAATGCATGGCTTAGATTAGCGGCCCAGGCGTCTCTCTAACCATTTATACAAACTCATTTAAACTTCTTCATTTCCACCTCATTTCACCATGATAGGCATCCATAAACAAAAGTACATGATATCAACTAAAAGGAGCATGTTGAAAGCTTTGCATGTGACAGCACATATGGGCTAACTCCCAACCTCGAACATTTATCAAGCCACTAGCATCATAATCTTAATCACAATGGGTCATGTTTTATTTATTGCAATGATAGTAAAATGTGCATCAAGTTCGTGAGAGCTATATAACCAACTTTTCCCATGGCAATCAATAACATAATCATTTTCATTCAGAGGTATAGATAACACAAATATCATGATGAACATACTCGGAATAGCATATAGCTAGTAGGTAGATATGGTGGACTCACTGGAATAACTTTGGTTGAAGGTGTTGGAAACAAGTTTTTGCTTGTTGGAGTTTTTGGGCTAGCAAAAGGGAGAAAGTTGACCATCTAGATGCATGCATGAGTGTCCATAGAACTAACTAATCCATGTTAAACAAAGTGAAATAACTTTCAGCATCAAAACATGAATAAGTGATAACTCTTGATAAAGCATTTACATATTATTACTCATTAATAAGCTCATGAATCATGCAACTATATGTATCATTAAAAATCAACTCAAACATCCCTTTTCCCATCATGATAATAGCATCCATCATATTTCAACCCATATTTCCAGTAGCTCTCTCATATATAATTGATAGTGTGGTGGTCTCTCAAGACTCAAACAAAAACAAAAACGACGCTCCAAGTTTATGCGATAAAGTGTTTTGATCGAAAAACAGAAGTTGGACGTGTGCAAACCGAGAGTGTGTAGGTCCAGCGGGGTTGTCTTCACATCCCCAAGCTTATGGTCTTCACCATCCTTGGATAGCTCTTGGTGCATCTCCTCCAATCCCTGTGAAAAAACTTCAAAACACCGTTTCTCCCATTTCTTTTCTGTGGGGTGCATTAATAGTGATAAACAAATAGGTTTCTTGCTGCATATAATCCTTGAACAAAAATTCATATGAGATGTCCAGAGAGTGTATAATGTTGTATGCCTACTCATAAACTCAATTGGATCAAAAAGATTCAACTTAAAAGCTCAAAGCATGCATCAAACAAAATGGGACAGAATCTGTCCAGAAAAACAGCAGCAGCAAAACGTATTTTTCTACCCTACCAAACTTTCTCGAAAAATTCCGAAAAATTCATGCATACAGAGGATGAAAAGTTGCAACTAGTTCAAATATGAGCTCATTCGGAGTTACATAATAAGAATTAAAAATCATACCGTGCACAGATTCGTGCAGGAATAAAATCTCCGAACTCAAATAGCAACTTTTCAAGACCAACATGGGTAAAACTTGGCACTTTATTAAAAACTCCAGAAACTAACTAGACACAAAATCTCTTGTTACAGCAAGAGGACACAAAGAAAAATCACACACAAAAATAACCGGGTTGCCTCCCGCAAAGCGCTTTCTTTATAGCCATATAGCTAGGCTTACTTACTTGGTATCAAGATGGTTGAAGTGAGGTGGCTTGGCATCCCCAAGCTTAAATTCTTGTACTTATTTGATATATGTAGGGTGAGCCTAGGGGTACATCCCCAAGCTTGAGTTTTTGTCCCTCTTGATCTTGTTCATCACCCTCAATTCTTCCACCTTAAAATTCTCTTTACACAACACTCGTCACAAACTTGATTAGAGGGGTTAGTGCCTTCATAAATTAAATCCACATAGGCTCAGCAAAGACATATCATGAATTGATTTTAAACATTAGCTACTGTTACTATGGTTATGTAATGCTCCTTGATCAAAAGAACCGCACAAAACACAAGTAATGAGAGTAATGCAGAATAAAGACAGGATATGTCAAAAACTGGACAGCGAATTACTATTATCACTCTTTTTATTTGGTTTTAGCTTTGGGAAAAGTTTAAATGATAGAGATTTTGCAATGGTTCCATTGGCATGAACAACACATGTTCAAGGTCGACCCCAACTTCTCCATTACTCATCCTTCTCATTAACTTTCCCAAATTTTATAAAAAATGAAAATCCTAAACTAATTGTCACAAATCAGTAGGTAAAGATATTTTACATGTTGTGAGGATATAAAGGTGTGCTCAAACCGAATAGGAAGTTAAAGCATAAAGAACACACCACAGAATATCAAACCATCAACTTTTAAGTCTAACTCTTTTCCTATGCATTGGCATTTTATATATGAATAAATAGCAGCAATTTTGTGATAACCAATGCATGTAGTGATCAGTAGCTTGCATTTTAAATAACATAGAAACATAAAGAGGATTCTTATCTCTTCCTCTCTCATAATAGTTGCAAGCATTAAAGTTAAACATACCCACATAGTTTTGAATAGAATCACCACATAAAGACTTATCATCTAATGAGCATAATGGATCATCAAACTCAATTAAATCACTTTCATCCTCAACGGCTTCCCCAAGCTTAAACTTTTCCAGAGCATTAGCAATAAAGGTGTTCAAAGAGTTAGTACCACAAACATGAGTGTTATGCAAATAAAATTTAATTTTCTCCTCAAACACTTCATGTCCTAACTCAAGATAGATATTATACAACTCTAATTTTTTTGGTTCTTTTCCATTTTCTAATTTTTTTGTGTTTTAGATTTATATGTTAGTATGCAATGCAAACAAGAATAAAAGTTTAGCACAACGCTCCCCGGCAACGGCGCCAGAAAAGTACTTGATAATCCCCAAGAGCAAGGAATCACTGTAGCACAATTCGATAAGTATTTGAGTGTCGAACCCACGAGGAGCTGAAGGTAAACTATCTATTCTCTAAAGCCCTATAACCCTCTTATATGGCCTTTTATGCAAAGCAATAAATATGAAAGGATCTAACTAATGGAAGCAAGTGACGTGGAATGGATTTATCTAGTAGCAAGTTTCTCAAGCAAGTTTCAGACACAGGTTTCTTAGAGCAAGTTTCTCTCAGCAGTTTTCTCAAGCAAGTTTCTCAAGCAGCAAGTATCAAATATCTCAAGTAGCAAATATCTCAAGGGAGCAAATGTTCTAGCAATTGTTATTTCATTCGCGTGGTTGTCACAATTAGTGAAGCACATGTTTCAGTCTTAGTTGTTTCTTTTAGGTGGGAGCCATAAATAGGTGTAGCCAAGTAAATGAGCAATAACACAACTCTTATGATGGATCTCATGGCCAAATAAATGTGCAGCACAAGAATTATTAAGACATAATTGTCCCACCATAGCCTTAAGTTCTAGGGTCCCCCATATATCCCCCATAAAGTAACTTCAAGTCTCAGACACCGGTTTCTCTCTACTCCGACATGTCCTACTCAATCCATTACGCTACGGTGATCACCTTACATGCATTCCCCAACATATGCGTGCACTCATATATTGTACATAAAGACAATCATAAAAGATAACAACACTTGTATGCAACCAATCAACGAACTATTTCACAAGTGCCATGAACAAATCACTTCTCAAACACAGATGGGAGACACAATAGATCAAGGGAATAGTATATTGCATCACACATCATGTTTGCCAAGAGTTTACAGTGGGGAGATGGAGATGATCTTGCTGTAGATGTTGATGATGAACACGCCGGAGGGGGGTGGAGCCCTCCGGAGGTGATTCCGGCGGCGTTTCCCCCCTCCGATCTTCTCCGGCGGCAGCCTTCTGACTCTCTGTTTCGTGGTTTTCTGTTTCTCCGCCGCCTCCTTTCGCGAAACGCCAGGAGACCTTTTTTATAGGCGTTTTTAGGTCAAGACGAAGTCGGTGGACGAAAGATCGACGGCCACGGAGCTCCGAGGTGGAAACGAGATAGGCCCACGCGGCCATGTACTTTAGGCCGCGTGGGACCCCCCCATTTCCAGCCTGTTGGGCTTCTGGTCTTCAATTTAAGCCCATTGCGTTCGTCTCGAAAATTCTGAACCGTGCTCTTTGACCTTGCCCTTTTTGGAGTCCCGAAGCTCCCGGAAAGTCTGAAACACTAAAAAAGACGTTTTCTGGAAAAACAGGGTTAATTCCAAATAAATGGGAAAACTATGAAGTATTCCCAAAATCATTATAAAACATTGATATAACCCTTATATGATGCAAATATGATTGGAATATAAGCAATTAAAGTGCAAAGTTCATGTATGCATTTTACATGCATCAATAGTACTTTCGAGACAAGCATCACGGAGTTTTGCATAAGAGTTAACTCATAAAGCAATAGATTCTAAGCAAAAGGTGTTTAACCAACACAAAGGAAGATTTAAGTTTCAACAATTGCTTTCAACTTTCAACATATATATCTCATGGATATTTGTCAACACAAAGCATATAATAAGTGCAATATATGAGCATATAAAAATTGTTGCACCAAAGTTGACACTAGTGTTTGCTTCTAAGATAGAAAGAAGTATAGGTAAACTGACTCAACATAAAAGTAAAAGAAAGGCCCTTCGCAGAGAGAAGCAGGGATTAAATCATGTGCTAGAGCTTTTGAAGTTTTTGAAATCATATAAAGAGTAAAAATAAGTTTTGAGAGGTGTTTGTTAATTGTCAACGAATCAGAAAATGGAAAGTACAATATGACCCCTATCAACCAGACTTTTAAGAGCGGCTCCCATGAAGGACGTTATTTCTACCATCAAGGCAGATCATCCCTCTTTCTCTTTTGTTTACACATGCAGATATTTCACTGTTTGTCATTGCTTGACTGATAAATCAGGGCAGAAATGTGAAGAGAATTAAGCGGTTAAAGTTGTAATTAATTGGGACTGGGCACCCCATTTGCCAGCTCTTTTTGCAAAATTAATGGATAAGCGGATGTATATGCCGCTAGTCCGGTGGTAAATCTATTTGACAGTTGACATAAAGACATCCACCCCGTCCTCATGAGCTTGGTAAACATTGACACAAAATAGGAGTAATAAAGTTTGAATAGTTTAAAGGTAGCAAATGAAACATTTACATGGAATGGCAAGAAATACCACATATAGGTAGTTATGGTGGACACAGATGGCATGGATTTGGCTCAAGGTTTTGGATGCACGAGAAGCATTCCCTCTCAGTACAGAGTTTAGGCTAGCAAGGTTATTTGAAGCAAACACAGGATATCAACCGACACAGCAAGGCTTATATGAAAACATATTGCAAGCATTATAAGACTCTACACTGTCTTCCTTATTAACCAAACCCTTTTACTAGAAAATATATAGACCTTAGAGATACCAAACATGCAAACCAAATTTCAACGAGCTTTACGGTAGTTCTTCATTAATAGGTTTTAACTACATGATACAAAAGCTTAATCATGAACTACTTAATAACTCAAAACAATTGACAAGTATCAAATTATCCAATACAGCGATCTACAAGAATATGTAAGCTTTTTCCATTATACCATCTACCACATGCAACATTTTCTGTTCCAACCAAACACCATTCAATTTATTTCAACATAAACTCTCCAAACAATTATAAGTGAAGCAAGAGAGTATTTTCTTTAAAAGAACTAACAGCTTTGAATAAGAGATGCATGAAAAACAGGAGCTAAAAGCATATCAATAGCTAGACAAGAATACTCAACAAGTATAAGTGAAGAATAGGAGTATTCATATGAAAAAGCGGAGCGTGTCTCTCTCCCAGTCAAGAATGTTGGGGTCCAATCAAGTTAACCATACGAAAAATAAAATACTGAAAATAAAAGCACACAGACGCTCCAAGTAAAGCACATATGATGTGAAAGAATTAAAATATAGTTTCACTAGAGATGACCTGATAAGTTGCTGATGAAGAAGGGGAAGCCCAAGGCATCCCCAAGCTTAGACGTTTGAGTCTTCTTGAAATTTGCTGGGGTGATCCATGGGAGCATCCCCAAGCTTAATCTCTTCACTCTTCTTGATCACATTATATCATCCTTCTCTCTTGACCCTTGAAAACTTCCGCCACACCAAACTAAAAGTAATTCTCATTAGAGGGTTAGTGCACAATCAAAAACTCACATGTTCTATAAGGACACAAACATGACCATTACTTTTAACATTAGCTACTGCCACTGATGTTATGTGAAGCTCTTCACCCTAAAAAAGAATTCCACTCAACACTAGTAAAAGAGAGAATGCGAAAAATAAAAGACAGAATCTATCTAAACAGAACAGTCCGCAAAGACGAATTTTTTCGAGGCACTTACGTTTCTCAGATAGAAAAAGTTTAAACTAACGAAAGATGCGTACATATCTGAGGATCACGCACAAAAAAAATTCAGATTTAAATAATTTTTCTGTGATTTTACAGAATTAAAACGGTGAACAGCAGAAATCTGTTCCTGCGCAGAAATCCAAATCTACCATCATCTTTCTATTTGAGCCAATACTTGGCACAACAATGCGATAAAATAAAGATACAAAGGAATTGTTACAGAAGTAAACAACTCCTTGACTCAAAAAAAATTGCTGAAATAAAATGATGGGTTGTCTCGCATAAGCGCTTTTCCTTAACGTCTTTCAGCTAGGCGCAGAAAGTAAGAATCAAGTGTTTCCAAGCGATGAGGCATCAACAGAAAGGTTGGAAGTTTTCTCAACAATGCATTGTATCTTATCTATATAAGTTTCAGAAACTCCTTTTTCATTACTTTTAGGCACACTATCCTCATCAAATAAATTTTCAGGAACAATCCAATCAAAATTCTTTTCTAGTGCCTCATGCATGCCTACAAACTTAAAAGGTATTGGTATCTAAACTTCCCCCTCATAATTAGTTTCTTTAGTGTATTTAAGCCTCTCTTTTTCCAATTTCTCAAGTGTATTAGTAACATCAATATAATAGCCAAGCATCTTATATCGAATAAAAACTTTTCTAGCTTCCTTAGCAACATCATCAAATTCTTTAAGCAAGGTTTTTAGAACAAAATCTTTCTTTTCACCATCTTGCATATCATGAAGTTTAAGGAACATATGCTGCATTATAGGATCAGATTGACAAACCTAGCTTCCAACATGTGAACTAGAGAAGCTGTAGCAATTTCATAATTTGGAGCAAAATCTACCAAGGGTCTATCTTCAAAATCTTTAAGCCTACTAATGTGACCCAAGAATTCCTCAATGTTATCTCTTCCAATGATAGACCCACTACTCACAGATAAGTCTTTTAAAGTATACTTAGGAAGAAGCATGATGAAATAACAGAAACTAAACAGAAAATAAACTAAATGCAAGTAACTAATTTTGTTTGTTTTTGATAAATAAATCAAACAAGACTAAATAAAAATAAACTAAGTAAGACAATAACAAAGTAAAGAGATTGGAAGCGTGAAACTCCCCTTGCAGAAATCCTCTTGCTTCCCAATACGGCGTCAGAAAATATGGCGTGTGGAAGGAAGGCAAGGAGATTGCTGAACCGAAGTGCTTCTGCTCCCGGCAACGGCGCCAGAAAATATGCTTGATTGCGTGGATCACACGTTCGCTGGGAGACCCCAAGAGGAAGCTATGATGCAGTATAGAAGCAAGTTTCCCTCAGTATGAAACCAAGGTTTAATCGAACCAGTAGGAGCAAGAAATCGCTTCGGAAGGTTGTTGGTGGCGGAATATGGCACGGCGCAGCACCAGGGAATCCGGCGCCAACGTGGAATTTGCACACAACACAATCAAACTACTTTGCCCCAACGAAACAGTCAGGTTGTCAATCTCACCGGCTTGCTGAAAACAAATGATTAAACGTATGGTGTGGAAAACAGTAGTAAATTGCAAAGAATGAAAAGGAACAGTGTTTGCAGTTGGTTGTATTATCAGTGTAAAAGAATGGACCGGGGTCCACAGTTCACTAGTGGTGTCTCTCCATAACAGATAACTAACATGCTGGGTGAACAAATTATAGCTGGGCAATTGACAAAATATTGAGCGCATAACAATGCATATATATGACATGATGATTACTATGATATTCATGTGGGCATTACGACAAAATACATAGACCGTTATCCAACAAAGTCTATGACTAATAATCCACCGCCAGGTTGTCATACCGAGTTCCCCGTTTGTATTAAGTTGCAAGCAACGGATAATTGCATTAAGTAATGTGCGTAAAGTAAACAAATGCATTAGACCTAACGGCGTACCCTTAAGCTAAGCATCGGTTAATTTATCCCTAGTGGCAACAGCACATCCACAATCTTAGAAGTTATTGTCACTCTCCCAGATTACCGGAGGCATGAACCCACTATCTAGCATAAATACTCACTCTTGGAGTTACAAGCATCTACTTGGCCAAAGCATCTACTAGTAACGAAAAGCATGCAAGATCATAAATAACATATAAGATAGATTGATAATCACCTTGACATAGTATTCAATATTCATCGGATCCCAGCAAACACAACATGTAGCATTACAATAAGATGATCTTGATCATGATAGGCAGCTCACAAGATCTAAACATGATAGCATAAAGTGGAGAGACAACCATCTAGCTACTGCCATGGACCCGTAGTCCAAGGATGAACTACTCACGCATCACTCCGGAGGCAGGCATGGTGATGTAGAGCCCCCCGGTGATGATTCCCCTCTCCGGCAGGGTGCCGGGAAGAGCTTCTGAACCCTCCCGAGTTGGGTTGACGGCGGCGGCGTCTCTGGAACTTTTCATGGATAATGGCTCCGGTATCTAGGGTTTTCGCGTCGGCAGGAATAAATAGGCGAAAGAGCGGCGGCTGCGGAGCCACGAGGGCCCCACACCACCCCACGGCACGGCGGGGGGCCCGCGCGGCCCCATGGTGTGGGCGCCACGTGGCTCCCCTCCGTGTCTCCTCTGGACTCCGTTTTCGTGTTGGAAAAATAGGAGGTTCTGTCCAAGTTTCGTCCAATTCCGAGAATATTTCCAGACTAGTTTTTCTGGAATACAAAAACAGCAGAAAACAGGAACTGACACTGTGGCATCTTGTTAATAGGTTAGTTCCAGAAAATGCATAAAAATGCTATGAAGTGTATATAAAACATGTAACAATTGGTATAATATCAACATGGAACATCAGAAATAATAGATACGTTTGAGACGTATCATCAGGTAGGAGTAGCGCTGTTGTAGCCGCGAGCAGTTGATCATCACTTACCACCACCGAAGCTGGAACATGTTTCTTGAGGAGGGAGACATGCACCACAGGATGAATCTTGCTAGAATCTGGTAACGCCAGCCGATAGGACACATTACCCACACGTGCCAAGACTTTGTATGGTCCGAAGAATCGTAGAGACAACTTTTGGTTGCTTCGTGTTGCCACCGATTGCTGAATGAATGGCTGTAGCTTAAAATAGACTTGATCTCCCACCTTGAACTGACGTTCAGAGTGTTTCTTGTCCGCTTGAATCTTCATGCGTTTCTGTGCACAAGCCAGTTGTTGTCGAAGCACTTCCACCATGATCGCCCATTCAGACAACCAGGTCTCCAAGTCGGGTGATTGACAGTCAGCAGTTCATGCAATTCCCAGGTGTCGAGGTTTTTGCCCATACAATACCTCAAATGGAGTGCGATCCAATGTTGAATGGTATGTAGTATTATACCAATACTTAGCGAGACAAAGCCATTCGTACCATTTTTTTGGGTTGGTATGAACTGCACAACGGAGATATGATTCCAGACACTGATTCAGTCGCTCTGTCTGCTCTTCTGTTTGAGGATGATAAGAGGAACTCATATGTAGAGATGTATCTGACAGGCGAAACAGTTCTTTCCACAGAGTACTCGTGAAGATCTTGTCACGATCAGACACTATGATCTGCGGTAGACCATGTAGGCGATACACATTGTTGATGAAGGTCTATGCAACTTGTAGAGTAGTGAAGGGGTGTGACAACGACAGGAAATGTCCATACTTGGTGAATCGATCGATCACCACCAATATCACATCACAACCTTGAGATGTGGGCAAGCCCTCCACAAAGTCAAGACTGATCATTTCCAAAGCACAGGAAGGAAATGGTAATGGTTCTAAGAGCCCTGGTGGTTTGACATGTTCTACCTTAGCTTGCTGGCAGATAGAACAGCCGGCCACAAATTGCTGAATCATCTGCTTCATCTTAGGCCATGAGAAAAACTGTTTAACCCTTTCATAAGTGGCGCGCATCCCAGAATGGCCTCCAACACCACTGATGTGTAAGGCTTGGAGTATATGATCCTGTGCCAGCCTGTTACTGCCGACCCAAATGCGGTCCTTGTAACGAAGTAGACCATCCTTGAGAGAAAACCCCGCTTCATTGCAGTGAGATGCAGTGGCACTTAACTCAACAAGGAGTTGTTGTGCTTGCGTGTCTTCATTATAGCCGTCTTGGAGATGACCCATCCACACTGGATTGGCTTTAGAGATTGCAGCAAAATCACCAGTGTCCTGTTTTCGGGATAAGGCATCAGCAGCTGCATTTGTAATCCCTTTTTTGTACTTGATTGTAAACTGAAGACCCAACAGCTTATCAAAGGCTTTGTGCTGAATGCCAGTTACCAAACGTTGATCAACCAAGTGAAGTAAGCTCTGGTGATCTGTCAGTATGGTCAACTCTCTATGTTGGAGGTATGGCCGTCATTTTTCCACGGCTAGAATTATAGCTAAACACTCTTTTTCATATGTAGAGAGGGCTTTATTGCGTGGACAGAGAGCTTGAGTCAGGAATGCAATGGGGTGCCCATTCTGCATCAGCACTGCACCGATGCCGATATTGCTTGCATCAGTCTCCAGCACAAAACCCTGACTGAAATCTGGTAGTGCCAATACCGGCGCATTGATCATGGCCTGCTTAAGCTGCTCAAATGCTTGCTGTTGCTCAGGACCCCAAGTGAACAATGATCCTTTCTTGAGTAACCGAGTCAAAGGATGCGCCAGAACTCCATAATGTGCTATGAATTGATGATAGTACCCAGTGAAGCCAAATACACTGCGCAATTCTTTCACCGATTGTGGTCTTGGCCATTTTTTGATCACCTCCACCTTGCTGGAGATACCCCTGTACTACTGATCACATGTCCCAAGTACTCCAATTGCTGCTGAGCAAAAGTGCATTTGCTATACTTGCACAAACAATTGATTGTCCTGGAGCAGCTGGAAAACAGAGCGAAGATGTTGTACATGCTCTTCCAGGGATGCACTATAGATCAAAATATCGTCCACAAACACCAAGACACACTTCCTCAGCAAACCAGCAAAAACATGATTCATCAGACTTTGAAATGATGCTGGTGCATTAGTGAGTCCGAATGGCATAACCATGAACTCGAACAAGCCATGATGTGTTTGGAAGGCTGTCTTATGATGTTCTCCAGGAGCAATACAAATCTGATGGTAACCGGAACGCAAATCCAATTTGGTAAACCACCGTGCTCCTGATAGCTCATCCAACAACTCGTCGACCACTGGTACCGGATGTTTGTGCTTAATTGTGAGTGCATTTAGTTGTCTGTAATCCACACAAAAGTGCCGGATGTTTCTTCTTCACCAACAGGACAGGAGATGCAAATGAACTGACACTTTTTTGTATGATTCCCTTGTCCAGCATATCTTTCACTTGATTTTCAATTTCAGTCTTCTGTTGAGGAGTGTATCTATAAGGCCGTGCTTGCACGGGCTGTGCTCCAGTGACCAAGGGTATTTTATGGTCAGCTGCTCGAGAGGGAGGTAATTCTGACGGTGTTGCAAAGACTGGAGCAAACTTTGTCAGTAAGTCTCGAATTTCAGGTGCCATGTCAGTCATATCAATGGAATGATCACTATCGATAGCTTCCACCTGGAATGTGTGTCCATCAGGTTTCAATTGCAGCTGAACCGTGTGAGAAATAGCTCCTCGACGCTGCAACCCTTTTAATTGTTGCGGTAAAAGAGGTTTGCAGGAGGAAACACTATCCTCAACACCATGTAAAGTGATGCGGCGCTGATTATGAGTAAAGCGCATCACCTTCTTGCGCCAATGTACCCACATAGGACTGTGCAAATCCAGCCAATCATGACCCAATATAATATCATAGCAGCCAAGGGGTAAAATTTTCATATCATGCACAAACGTATGTCCTTGCACCGTCCACTCGAACTGGGGCACCAATTCATCACATGCCATCTTCTCTCCATTAGCCACCACATAAGTTGCTGCAGGCATTTTCTTCCGAGTGCATTGCAGACGAGTCACAACCTCTTGATTCAAGAAGGAAGATACACTGCCAGAGTCGACCAAAATGAGCAACTCATGCTTACCAATTGTTCCACGCAGCCTGAATGCCTTCTTCTTCTTAGCTTCAGCAACCTTGTCCACTCCCATTAGCAAATGCAAATCTCCATCAGAATCCGAAGTACTGTCATCTGACCCTTCTGTGTTGGACTGAATCTGGAGTACTTCAAGCAATTCTTCAATAACATGCAACGGCACACTGGCTGGACATTTATGAGTTCTGCTCCATTTTTCACCACAAGTGAAGCAGAGTCCCTTATTACGCCGGTAAGCTTTAAGAGTCTCCAATTTATCCTCCCCTTTGCTAGATTCCGGAGGTTTAGCTTCAGGTCTTGTGTGATCATCAACATGACTGTGCCATTTAGGTCAAGAATACTCCTTGCCATCAGGTTTGGAATGTGATTTCTTCTTACTTGGTACAGCCTCCTCTTCCTGCAACAATGCAAGTAGATGCGCATTATCCAAACCTGGGGTCGGTGTAACCAAATAGTAGAGCGGATATCATCTCGTAAGCCAGCAATAAATTCATCTGCGAAATGCCCTTCATCTAAATGAGGATTGTAAAGCAAAAGCTGGTACCTAAGCCTAGCAAATTTTTCCCAATACTCAGAAATCGATCCAATCTGGCGTAGCACGCGCATCTGGTGACGATAGCTTGCTTGCATATTTTTACCAAAATAATCATGCACCAACACACACATGACACCCCAATCCTCCACCCTGCCAGTGGCTTCCACACTTTGAAACCACAGAGCAGCATTGCCCTGGAACCCTAGAGCAGCATACCGAGTACAGAGACACGGCTGCACTCTAAACACCTCAAAGTACGTCTCACACTGCTGCTACTGCCATAGCTTAGGATTCTCTCCATTAAACTTAGGAAATTTAATTTTAGGTGCAGGCGCTCGAAAAGTATCCTCACGGTGCTCACCATTAGTGCGATTAACTTCAATATGCAGAGGCCTGGGTGAAATCACACCTGTGCCCGGGGCTGGCAAGGGGTTCGTGAGAATTCCCCGAGCATCACCCCGGAAGAGATTTGGCGCGCGGTGGTCCCGAGACCCGATTCCATGAGCGCCGAGTGGTGGTGCAGTCGCAGGTCGAGCCGCTGTCGCGCTGCTGTCGATGAACTCGGATCTGTCGGTGTAGTCGGGCTTGGCGGCGTCGTGGCCGCGCGCCGGTCGAGCGCGGCAGCCTGAGCCTCCACCACCTCCGTCTGCTTCTGGACATCACGGAGTGTCTCCTGCGTCTCGATCTGGGACGCCTTGAGGTCGTTGAAGCCGTCCAACAACTGCTTCATCATGTCCGTGAGCGCTTGGTTTTGCTCCGCCGCGGTCTCCATGAATTTGGTGATTCGCTCCTGAAATTGCTCATGTGCGTGATCTGCACCTTTGCGAGGCGCCAGCGTGTCGATCTAGTAAACCGAAGCGAAATCGAACCAGTTGGGGGTGTCCGTGAGGAACTTCGCGCGATTCCGAAAGGAATCGCACCCAACAACCAGGAGAAATCAAAATTTCTCGTGAATTTCGGCTCCGATCCCCGGAAATCGACGAACACAAGGTTCTGATACCAATTTGTCATGAACCCACTCGATCTACGTGTAGGGAAAGGGGATTTAGGAGGGAAATTGGGGTTCGGGATCAGACAGAAGCATCGGGATCGGGGAAGAGAAGAACGAGATGCAGGAGGAGTTCAGATAGTTCATTCATACGATGCCCCGGCCACACGGCAGGACGAGGCTAAGTAGGGTCGGTTTGCCAGCGCAGCTGGACTTTCTCTCCGTTACATACATGGCACACGGGCCGAATCTGGGACGCAGCCCAACATGACGATGGGCCTGGCCCACTAGGTCATGACAGATAGCAGTTTAACTGTAATCAGCTAGGTAAATGCCATCATCATCAGGCGTGCTGGATCGGACTGGTCTTCTCAAGTCTTCTCTAGGCCGGCTGCCCATGCGCCTCCCAGTGCGAAGCAAAAGGGATCCGACAAAAGAGCTCCATACTTCCCACCATAACGTGATATAGACGGCCACCATGCCGCATGATATCTCGAAAGAAAGCAACCAAAGATATCCTGTAGGAGTGCCGGAAAGGACGACTCCGATTAGCAAGACAGTGTTGTTCCACGGAAAGTGCAACAAAATATATAAGAAATCATGGTGGCGGCATGCAGCTCTAACTAATCAACCAGTCCTATCTATATAGACATTTCCGTATAGGAGTGGAGCTTTTGTACTCCTGAGCTCGAGTGACACCTCCATTTAAAAAAATTCGAAAATCATATTTATGAGTTTCAAAAAATTCTGAAAAAAATCGGGTGTAGCCAATGGTATATCTCACTTACCTGCAAAATATCAATCTCAAATACTATATATTGAGCTACATAAATGTTATCAGATTTTTTTCATTTTGGTGGATCCGTGTATACATACTATTGTTGGCCACACCTGACAATTGTTTTCAAATACGTTATACATACTTTCAAATCTATAAATGTTATAAGATTTTTTATTTCTGTAACCCATAATATAAAGTATTTGAAGCTAATTTTTTGCATGGTTGTGGGATACACGATAGGTTACATTTGGATGTTTTTTCAGAATTGTTTGAAACTCATAAATATGATTTTCGAATTTGTTTAAACGGACGGAGCACTGGAGAGTCGAAAGCACTTTCCGTATAGTAGTACTCTAACAGATTCACACTTTGTCAAGTGCAAGTCCATAATTAATAATATTTACATATTAGCAGTCGTTATCAATGATTAGCAGCAGCATGGGCATGCATGTGAAGGGAAGCAGTATTGTAAGTTGCAGGGCACTTGCAGCTTCCTTCTTGAGGGTCTCTTATCCTATACAATAGCATCTTTGTATATAGTCAGCTAATACAATGCCAAAAATTTAAAAAGATATTCGCCTAACAATCGTCGATAAATCCGGCTCAAAAATAGCTGTCGACAAAGATACATATGGATGTCAAGTTAAGGGTCATACCCTCCATCCATCCAGCTAGACATCACATCAACTCATATCGTGTCGATTGTCTGTCGAGGATAACACCACGGGCACGCGAATATTTTTCATCCTAGAGTGCTTAGGTGCAAAAAAAAAATTAAATTTTAGATTTGAGTTTAGGCATTCATATTTTATTCATTGGGTACATACGCATATTTTCTAGGTATCTGCAAATTGTCGGTGAAAAACAATTGTACTCTGAGTTAAAGAAAAAATTGTGGCAATGAATAAGTGAAAAAATATCTTTTCACATCTTTTTTGAGTATCCCAAAATACAAAGTTTTTTATTAAGAAACTTTTGGCGTACTTGTGCAATGTTTATACTATTTATAATTTTTTTTGAAGATTATTTAGTCTAGAAGTAGTAATTTCAATTTTTTAAAAATGGGCTCCAGTGAACTTGGGTGGTACTATCACTTTCCCGTTCTAAATGGTCTTATATAAATTTTTAGCCACATTTGGTTCCTGAGAAAAATATCAACCAAACATGGCCCTTGGGAGAACCATTAGCGAGGGTGGCTGTTTTGCGGCCAGATATGCTAGTCGGGTGACTTATTTGAAAAAATATTTAGCACTTTTCGCCCAGATTTATCCATGGGAGACCTACCAGTTAGAGCATGTCCACCGGGGGCCTCCAAATGACCCCCCAAAGGCCCATTGGGGGTCCGGACGGCCAAAAATGACACCAGCGGCACCCCTAAAAGGGTCGCCCCGAGCAAAAACATGTCCGGCACCCCCGAGAGGGCCTCCAAACTTGGAGGCCCTCTCGGGGGTGCCGGACATGGGGCGGACACGCGTTTGACAGGGCTGGCCCTCCCGTCATAGACACAGCCCCGGCGTGACCTGAATCATTCGCTCCCCATCCTCCTTCTCTTTTCCTCTCGCCGGCGATTCGCACCATCGCCACCACTCTCGTCGCCGTCTGCTTGCTTCGCACCTCGGGCACCTAGCCGGAGCGGCAACGCAGACACACGTGCCGCCGTTCCCCGCCTGTCTACGACCAGTCCAGCGCCGGCGTAGCTAGGGTATGCCTCTTCTTTCCTCCCACCCTGCCCGCAACCTGTTCGACCATTCGTTCGTAGGCTCATATGGTTGATTCTTCATTTGTGGCTTTGTTCCATTGCTTTCTTTCGTCCAATAGGCCATGGACAGCGACGACGAGGTCATGTTTTCTGAAATGATGAATGAGGATGCCGCCTGCGGCCGACATCGAGGAGAATGAGATGGTCATGGCCGCACTTGTACATGCCGCGATCGAGGAAGACGCGGCGCCGAAGTTTGGAGGATCAGAGAAGGGGCGGAGGGCCAACAAGGAACGCAACAGAGCAACTGGGCACATGCTCTTGTACCAAGATTACTTTGCCGACAATCCGACGAACTTGTCTCATGAATTTCGCCGGCGCTTTAGGATGAGCAGGTCATTTTCAGGACGATTGTGCATGGCGTTCGGGAATACGACAAGTACTTCGAGCTGAAGAGAGACTGCACCGGCCTCCTTGGGTTTTCATCACTTCAGAAATGCACGGCGGCCATACGGTGCCTTGCTTACGGGCTTCCCGCCGATGCGTTGAATGAATATCTCCGCATGTCTGAGTCCACCGCCGTCGAAGCCACCTACAGATTCTGTAAGGCATTTGTGAAGGTGTTCGGAGAGCGATATCCGAGGACACCAAATGAGGCAGACACGGCTCGTCTCTTGGCACAAGGCGAAGCAAGAGGATTTCCAGGGATGCTTGGAAGCATCGATTGCATGCATTGGAACTGGAAGAACTGTCTGTTTTCTTGACAAGGGATGTACAAGTCAGGGCACCACGGAAAGTGCAGTGTTATACTTGAGTCCGTGGCAGATTATGATCTTTGGATATGGCATGCATATTTCGGCATCGCCGGTGCCGCCAATGACATCAACGTGCTCCACAAATCCAATGTGTTCAAAAAACTTTGTGATGGCCTAACTCCACCATGCAACTATGTGATCAATGGCCATGAGTACGATAAGGGGTACTATCTTGCTGACGACATCTATCCCACTTGGTCTACATTTGTGAAGACTATCTGCAACCCTCACGGCGAGACAGATTGTCATTTTGCAAAGAGACAAGAGTCAGTTCGCAAAGATGTGGAGCGGGCTTTTGGTGTGCTCCAGGGCAGGTTTGCTGTTGTTCGCTACCCTTGTCTTTCATGGCCGCTAGATGAAATGTGTGAGATCATGAATGCTTGTGTTATCATGCACAATATGATCATTGAAGACGAGCGTGATACGAGGAAGCAACTGGTCGGCGAAGTGTTTGATTTCCAGGGGCCTATGGCCCATCCACATCTGGGCGTGCCGACGCAGTATGCAGAATTCCTTGCCATACATCGGGAAATTCGTGATGGAACAATGCATAAGCAGCTGCACGATGATCTCATGCACCACCTGTGGACCATCAAGGCGACTCAGCCGCCGGCTGTTTGATAGGTCATGGTTTAAACTTGAATTCGTATTTAAACTTTGTATTTCGAATTTGAACTTGTGTTGTAATCTCGAGGGGCATCCATTCCCATCTCCACAAATCAAAACGCGGGTGCTCTGCCGTCGTAGCTGATGCCCATAAAGTGTTTGTCTAAATGCAAAAAATTTGGGGGTCAATTTTGGAGGGTGCCGCTATGGGTGGCCTCCAAATTTTGAGCGGACATGTGTCCGGCACCCCCAAAGGGAGGATAATTGGAGTGTGCCGGATACATATTTGGGGGTGCCAGTGGAGATGCTCTTAGGTAGTGTATTTAAATGCCCAGCTTACGCCAGTCAAATTGACTTATTTGAAAAGACTTGATCGTTTTCTCCACAAACTTTGTCAAGTGCACTGTGCACACCATATTAGGACAAAAGCGGTCAAGTCTTATCAAATAAGCTAACCTTACTGACGTATTTGGGCTGTCAAAAACATCATTTTATAACTCGTAGGTATCTCAGGCGCCAGATGTGGTTAAAAGTTTCCCCAAAGGCCATACCAGGCTTAATAAATCATGGGACATTTAAGAAAAAATATACAACACGTGGCCGAGTATGTCAATGGTGCGATGTTTCACTTGGCTGACAATGGTAAAAATGTAAGTCAATCAAGTTTTATGGTCTAGAAATAGTTGCGGCCTTTTTCGATCCCACGTGACCAAGAATCACTCTTTGGTGGCGCCGCCATGGATCCATCAAGATGTCCAAAAACACAGAAATAAGAAAAAGAAAAATATAAAAATGGGAAAGGATCCTAATGCAAAACGTAGGATTGTGAAAACACAAGGATTTCAAGAAAATGTGTGCTCGATTTGGATGAATAGGGAAACCCATGAATCCTAAAAAAGCCTAATTAATCAGGAACTAGCTGGGTGGCCCGCGCAATTGCGCGGCTAGCATTGATATTACATAAATATTCATAAATGATGTATATTATAAAACTTTTGAAAATCGACAAAAATATATAAGAATGATTTAGGATACTCGGTTAGTGAGCGGTCAATTGTTTCCACGTTCCAATCTACGTGAAATAACATTTGTACATGTTAAACATACAAAATAACGTGAATACCTTCATTGTTTCATTGTTTAGGCTTCCAAGTTTCCTTATGCAGAAGTTCACTGTAACATTTTTTTATTGTTTAAAATTCCAGAAATTAATTGTTTCTCCGTGCTGGTGGAGTGATTTTTCCATGTCACGCAACATTAATAAATATTGGTTATGTACCAGCTGACATACCGGCCATCAGGTATAGTAGAGTCGTAATATCTCTAGTAGAATCATCAATTTCATTAATTATTACGATAGAAAGACAGAAAACCAAGTCATATTATATTTCCTTTCATTCAAAGCGTGGATTATCTAAGGTTAAAAACCATTATGCATAGATGGATGAATAAATTCACTAACTTATCTATTAACTTTTTTTTTGTCCCTTACTCCTGTTGTCGTGACTTCCGCATTAATCAAGCACTACATGCCATCATAAACAGAAGGAAAACTATGGCGTATCTTTTGGACTATTTCTTGGGCAGATTACCTGACATCATACTCTCGAAAGTGTTGTCCACTATGTTTTTATTTTCTGAAAATAATTGATGAAAACCTTTACCTCTCCTGTTTGAATAAATTAATACATCGCGAAAATCTGTGCATCCCTAAAGGTGAAAAGAGATTTTTTTGAAAAATATATTTGAAATGAGTATGTACACACTTTAGGAAATATTGCACCCTATGGTAGTATACCCTGCACCTTCCTTTTAGGATGATAAACATTGCAGAAATATACCTTTTATTTCGATTACTTTATTACAAAATGTCACAATAATTCCCTCTCTTGTCCTTTCTCGTGTTTATGGGAGAACTCAATACCATGAGCTCGTGCAAGCTTGTAGTACCAAAGTTGACATGGATGGTGGTGCTGCCGGCTTATAGACGTTAGCTAATCTTATTTGGTGCCACCGCAGGTGTTTGGGACAGCAATTCTAGCTACGGCCATTGGTGCGGCAGCTCGCTCTTGGGCACTATGTGTCAGCGTCATGACGGAGCATGAGGTGTGGCCGTGTGGTGACAGCCAATTCCTTAGTTTCAGGAAAAAGAAAGCACTTGTATGCCGGAGGGAATCGAGTCCGATCTGTTATGCGCCTCATACAACGAACTGAACTCGACGCGTCACGTCATTTTATTCTAGATACTATATTAAAAAACAATTTAAAATCGACTAAAATATAAGATTGTATTTTTTTATTGTTTCCAATTGTGTCTCGGTGCTGGTGGAGTGATTTGTCCATGTCATGTAATATTAACAAATATATTGATTATGTACCAGCTGGATACATTAACCTGGATACATCAGGGCCGGGACATCAGATATAGTAGAGTCGTAATATCTCAGTGTTTTCTCTTCCGCATTGATGTCTCACAAATTATAGCGTGTTCATCCTTCCAAGGCTCAATATTTGGCATCAGCTCGATAAGAT
Source organism: Poa pratensis (assembly GCA_947311845.1). Classification (NCBI taxonomy): domain Eukaryota; kingdom Viridiplantae; phylum Streptophyta; class Magnoliopsida; order Poales; family Poaceae; genus Poa; species Poa pratensis. The sequence goes on from CAMZMU010000039.1 coordinate 24,693,612, forward strand.
ATTGAAGTGACCTAATAGAAAACTTAACACGGTATGTTTCTTACTACTTTTCTTGTGCAACCAAAAATTACTTCCTCATTTCTCATAAAATAGTTATGTTAGACACATTTACGCATTATGGATGCCAAATTATTGTTCTTACAGGTTTTCACGTGTACCTCTTGTGAGTGGTCTTAGAAACACATCTCTTGTTTGCCACTTTTGCTACGTCTAACCTCCATGAACCCCACCAATGATCAGCCCGCGCATTTGCGCGGCTAGATTTTCTTATCAACTTTATCTTTTGGGGTCATTTTTCTACAGGCTATATGACCTTAACTCATAAATTGTTCTATTTTAATTCAACAATAATTATATGACATATAAATAGAGTGCAGTCCAGAAACCTAGAAAACATTTATCAGAAGTAACTCCATTGCCAGGGTATGTGAGCATGTATTTACAGACTCAAATAAGACTTTTATGACAATCTTCATATTTTTCATCTTGTTTCTTAAAAATAAAACATCTTTGGTCCCCTCCTAATCTCTTGTGGTGTATCCTAGAACCAATATTTGTTTGAGTCATTCCCGGTGAAGAATTAGATCACGATATCTAAACCGTTTGTTCTGTTCCGCGATGCATGTCGATTCTACACTGTGTTTCATAGTTATTGTAATATAGCAAGCATAAATACATATGCATCTGTGCATGCTCATATTAATTATTGCAAATATAGCACATATTGACTTTTGTTTACGTTTAAACTGAATGGAGAATGTGGAATATAAGGAACATCGACGTTTCACATCATTACAAATTGGTGCCGATATTAATATTAAAATGTCAGTGAACATATTTAGTTTCAACACAAATGCAGTATAAAATAGGTCAAATTTATTTACAACAAATTGTTAAACAAAAATCTGAGATCATAAGTTGGTAAGTATCGAACTCAAAAAATCAAATCTCGTGCAAGAGATTACAATGAAGTAATTAATGCAGCATACCTGAACTGAACCCTGATCAGAAAAATAAAAACCCAGGAGTATATTCAAGTTACATGACTGAATTTAATATCTCCATGAATATTGAATGATTTTTTTGTAGCAAGAAGTCAGCACAAAGTATCTCCTGCAGATAACAAATTTGAGCGTTAGCAAGTCTGTAAAATAATTTAAAGCATCATTAATAATTTCAGTAAGAATTCTCATTATTTTTGCTCACGTTGGATCTACCAGATCCTTTCTCCATCGAACTGCACACTCATCTTTGACCAATTCTAGCAAGTAAGATGGCAGTTCAGCTACACGGAATTTGTTTAGTACTGAAAAATATAACTTTAGAATCAGCCTGTTAGAAATACCGATAATTTGACTTGTGCAGAAGTGGAATCCGTCGGTGCCAGCATCCACTTCTTGCTAACTTAGCTTTGACGTGAACTGATCAGCAAAAACTCACCAAGTAAACACCATCAGACAATTAATTTGATTGTGTTTCCACCAATGTTTCTCAAACAGTTGAAGATGCAATCGTTTACAGTTGTCATCGGTCAACAACAGATTGACTTGCCGTGAGTGTTGGCCAGAGGACTGCTGCCCAGGAAGAGACTTGTTCATGAAGGTGGGAATATGATTGTCAGTGCAACTTTTGCATGACTGTGCTGATGGGAGGAGGGTGCCAGAAATCAGTACTCTAGGTGACGAATTCCGTCAGGTGGAGATCGCCACATAAACTGCAGAGAGCAGCGGTTGCACAATGTATTAAGAAATCGAATAATCCTGTTGTAAGATGCTCGTAGATCGATCTCAGAGAGTCCATGACCAAACAGACTACATGTGTGGCCTTCACCAATCGAATCTTCATACAATTGGTATCGCCAATTCGCCATAGGGAGTCGTCGATGAGCTAGCTTGAGTAGACTACGGTGCAGCGAGCAGAAGGTGCGTGATCTTCTTCTTGCAAGTCATGCACCTAGTTGGCGCCGCCTTCTTCGCCGGCGCCTCGGCCGTACGTACCTCAACTGCAGCGGCGTCGGCGGCAGAGCCATGCCTGATAGACAGCGTCTTGGACGCGAGGGTGGTCTCGTCGGTCTTGAGATCTTCTCCTCGACGGCGGAGGCTGCTGCCACTTCGGTTGGCTTGAGGTGGTCGAGGTAGAATCTAGACCGCATGTTCTTGGTCGCCGCACTCCCGAAGAACCAGCAGCCGGTCGTGCACTTCGCCGGATCGCCGCCGGCCAGCGTCGACAACTCCTGTTCGTGCGCCTTGCGCCATCGATCAATATGGTCGAACAGAGCTCTAATCCCTATCGATGATCAATCGCTTCGCGCTCGCAGATTACGGGATCTCACGTTCCGGTTCACCGCCAGCCAGCGTCGACATCTCCTGCTCGTGCGCCTGCGCCATCGATCGGTCTGGTTGACCAGTGCTCTAATCTGTATCGATCGCCTCACGCTCGCGGCACCTTCGTGTGTTGATTTTGTCTTGGCTGTTGCCTTTTATTAGGTCCGCCGATGATAGATTCCATCTCCAGATCAAATTGTTGGAATCCTTCTTATGTACGGCGCACAATATATTTTCTCGTTAGCCCACGGCGCACAATATTTTCTCCGGATCAAATTGCTGGGATGTCTCTCGTCAATGTACGTCTCCATTTACTTTAAATCTGGGCAGTCCTTTTTCTGAAGCTAAAGTTTGGTTAATCCTAGCCGTTCATTATCCTGTGTTTTAATTATATAATAGATAAAACGATGCATAGGTGAGATTATGTCACTATTCTGCAACTTATGACATTTGTCTTGGCTTTTGGGTATAAGAATGTAAAAAAAAAGAGGTTTGAGTGAATTGTAGGATTCCTTTGTTTTCCTTTGGAATCTAGGGAAAAAAAATCAGTATGCTCCATTTCTTTTGAATCAAATGCCTGAATACTGCCATCAAAAATTCTCTTAAGCCCACCACTAATCAAAAAGAGGCCCTATGCGTAGACGAAAGAAATTGGTACTGTGATGCGTCGTGTTCCCGCGGCACTTGCTTCCTTCTCCTCTTCTCGATTGTCGTCCCGTTGATATGTTCGAGTTCGACCGCTTGGCGAGAACAAGCATACAGCTCGGTGGTTGGTGTTAGCAGTGGCTAACTCACCCGTCCAAGGTTCGAATCCCGGCTGGGACGAATTCTTGGACGTTCTCACCAGGGCTTTTGACCCTGTAATAAAAATCCCCTCTCACACACATGTGCGCCGCATACGACTAACGCTTCTTCGGGACACTGGGTAAACTTGCGTGATGTGTGTATAGTTATAGGATCTAGACTTATACACTAGGGGTGTGCGTGAGTGTGGTGTGAGTGCGGTGTTGAGTTGGTGTACGAGTTCAGATACTACAGCTGTAAGATCGAGGGGTCTCAAAAAAAAAAAGTTCGACCGCTTGGCTTGGCGGGCGGCCCCACTGCCCACACCACCCTTGGCCGTTGTCATCAACGGGAGACGCTTCGCTCGGTGCCGCGTCGCTCTTCCTTAACTGCTACCCCCTCCCTATCTCTCCCGTACTCCTCCACACCACCGCAGCTTCCCTGCTGCTCCGCTCAGTGACTCACTCGTGACAGGAGTAGCACACCGGAGACGTCGATCCTACACCTGTCGCTGCAGGAGCTCGCTCCATTTATATCCACACGCCTGCCGCAGATGCGAGTTCTTGCTTGCCGCCCGTGCTCTTCTTCTTCTCTTCTCTTCCCTTCTTGGTTCGCCGGCCATTGCTACCTAGCTTAGCTGCTGACGATGGCGCGTGCGTGATGCTGCTGATGCGCAGGACCCAGCAGCAGCCGCAGCCGGGGAACGAGCTGACGGAGCTGCTGTGGGACAACGGCCCGGCCCTCCGGGCTCCGGCGGCACCGTTCCCGCCCTCCGAGCTCGCCAAGCACCACCACCCGGCGATGCGCGACCTCCTCGCCGCGCCGGACGACGACGACGCCGTGCCATGGCTGCAGCATTACCCAGACATCGGCGTGGACGACGACGACGGCGACCGGGACACGGCCCCGCTGCCCCCAGAGTACTGCTCCGCCTTGCTCTCCAGCTACTCCAGCCACCCCGCCGCGGTGGACAGCAGAAATGACGCCGGAGGCTCGACGTCCCACGGCGCGGCCGTCGGGCCGCCCACGGTGCCGCCCAAGCAGCACCAGGCTCGGCCGAGCGGCGAGGGCATCATGAACTTCACTTTCTTCTCCAAGCCCCTGCAGCGCCCCAAGCCGCCGCCCTCCGCCGTGCCGAGCATCCCCGTCGGCGTCGGCGTCGAGTCGACGGTGGTGCACACGAACCGGCTAAGGAGCACGCCGCTGTTCTCGGAGCAGAGGATGGCGTGGCTGCAGCCGCCGCCCAAGGAGTCGTGCCCCACCGTGGCTGCCTCACCACCTCCTCCACCGGCGGCGCCGCCAGTCCCTCTCTGGCAGCGGGAATTCGCGGCTGCGGTTGCGGCGTTGCCCCAGAGACGGCAGTCGGAAACCAGGGCTACTGACAGGCCGCCGCCGCTGCCGCCCGCGACAGCGACGACCTCGTCCGTCTGCTCGGACAACGGCGACCGGAGCCAGCTGAAGAGGAGCAGCGGCAGCCAGCAGGCTCCCGAGTGGTCGGTCAGCCAGGAGGATGAGGTACGCTAGCAATCAAATGGTCACCACCGCGCAGCCACTGGCCCGGTTTCCTGCTTCTCGATGCAAAGTTGCGAAGACATGCAAACCCACTCTCCACTCTGCCTGGCTGCAGGATCTTGAAGTTGACGACGAGGCCGGTGGGGCGAGAAGGTCCGCGGCGAGGAGCACCAAGCGCGGCCGCACCGCCGAGGTGCACAACATGTCAGAGCGGGTACCAGCACTGCACCTCTTCTTGCCTCCAACTCCAATGCGTATGCGTGTCTGCGTTTGTGGTTGCTAAATTTGTACGGGATTGCGATTGCAGAGGAGAAGGGATCGGATCAACGAGAAGATGCGCGCCCTGCAAGAACTCATCCCCAACTGCAACAAGGTATCAATCGCAACAAAGAGTCAATTTTTATTGCGTTATTAGACTGGACGTGCAACATTGTAGCTAATTTCTTTGGATTTTGTTGATGAAGATTGACAAGGCGTCGATGCTGGAGGAAGCCATCGAGTACCTCAAGACCCTGCAGCTGCAGGTGCAGATGATGTCGACGATGGGGTGCGTGCCGCCGATGCTGGCTATGCAGCACATGCAGATGCCGCCCATGGCAGCGCACTTCCACCACCACCACCTCGGCGCCATGGGCTTCGGCATGGGCGCCTTCGACCCGCGCCTCGTCGCCGCCGCCGCCGCCGGCGCGGCCCAGTTCCCGTACCCAATGATCCCCGGCATGCCCATGTTCGGTCACGGCCATGCGATGCCTTCGCCGCCACCCTTCCAACATCAGGCGGCGGCCGCGGCTATGGGCGCTCACGTGGGCGCCGGCATCGTCGTCGACAACGACGGCACGGCCGCCGCGCATGCGGAGCAGCAGACGCCGGGCGACCATGCACCGCATGTCCCACGAACAATGTAGTGTAGCTAGCTCGACAATTTTACCCAGCCGGCCGGTTCCTGCCGCGGCGAGGCGCACGTAGCTGTAAAACTTTGTGAGACTGTAAAATCTGGTTCTTGTTCCTGCTCCTTCGCCGTTCGTGTCAGAGGATAGGCCGGGTACAGTAGCCGCAGCTGCTGTTGCAGGAGACGGTCATGATTCATCATCGGTGGATCAGGATCGCTTTTGATGCCCGCAGCGGTACTCAATCCTGACATGTCCGACCGCAGAATCCTGTGGTCTTTCCCCTCCTCCCACCGCTCTATCCCACCGCTCTATTCGCTACAGTACTTTGAGAGTCGTCTGTGAGAGCCGGGCCGATCTGGCCTCTCCGCCGGAGTAGCCAGCCGGAGCTGCTGCTGGAGAGGTGCCGGGGTAGTTTGTAGGTAGTTGTAGTGGTAGATCTAGGATAGGTGCTCGGCGGATGCGGTCTTTCTTCTTCCTTTGGAGACCTTTGTTCTTGGTGTCATGGCGCGGCGCCGAGCAGACTGCGACTTGCTCCTCCGTCAAGCCTTCATGGTGGAGGATGGGCGGCGGTGACAGGTCTGCAGTGGTCTTCTTCAATAAGCGCTGGTACTACTCTTCTGCCTGTGGAGGTGATCGAGTGAAGCTCCTTCTGGCCGGCCGTGGAGGCGAGGAGATGGAGCGGAGCTTCTGTTTCATTCGCTGCTGCAGAGGTGGTGCTGTGAGGGTCGATTTGTCGGAGTTTCCGAGCCACTCCTAGCGAATGGTGGAGGAGATGAAGCAATCTGGCTTACTCCAGAGGATGGAGGCGACGGATTGCGGCGTCAACTCTGCAACCTCTTCAATAAGGTTCGTTAATCGCGGCTCTAGTGGTGGAAGAATGGACTTGGTTGCTGCTTCTGCTACTCGTCTTGGTGGCGTGAACAGAGGAGGCTGCCGATTTTATGCTTCTTTACTGCTGGAATCGCACCAGGGGAGGAGTTCTTCTCCGGGGAGATTTCTCACGGCGGCGCTCTTCTCGTCGTCGTCTACGATGGTTGAAAGGCGACCTCTCCCGCCTTCGTCGTCGGTTACGGTCATCTCCGGCCGGCGATTCAAGGTTCGAATCAACCTCCAGGCTGCCATGCCGCAAAGGAGGCCCTTCTGCTTCGGTGTAGCAAGCTCCCGCCTCTTCGTCCCAAGTGGTTTCGTCCCCGGCGACGGTGAGGTTGGCTATGCCGAGCTTCGAGATGGTCACGCTGGAGAAGGAGCTGGACCCAATTGCATTCCTCATTTTCTTTGTAGGGTCCTTTGTGCAAATTGTAATGGCTTGATTGTAATTTTTATCTTTCTTGAGGCCTTTTCTGTAATTGTTCCAGCGATGACTTAATGGAATTCTAGGTCCTTCGGGACCATCCCCTGTTCCAAAAAAAAAAGACATGTCCGACCCCCTTTTTAAAGCCCTCTGCTGCCGCCGCCGTAGAATTCAATCGCTCGAGACAGACAGGCGTCAATCCGAAGCCTGCTAGCGGCATTGTTGACGCACATGCACCATCGAACTTGTGGCTGCAGCTAGCTCGAGGGATTCATGTCTTGTCAGCTGCTGGTGGGAGTGCCAGGACCAAGATGCTTCCATCACATCGTTCGCAAAGATGTTCTCACGCTGAGGAGCAAAGCAAACCCCACGAAAGCTTTGGATATGAGGTTTTTGCTTCATCGGTGCTCCTCAACCATGCTGTGTAAGGATGGCGATGGGCAGGGTATGGGGCGGGTAGAGCAATACCATATCCATACCCGTGTAGTTGATGGGTATAAAATTCTACCCATACCCGTATCCACGGGTATAAAACTTTACCCGTACCCATACCCGACGGGTACCCAACAGGTAGATCAAATAGTATATAAGTTATTCATAATTTTATATTCATCGATAATACATTTTATGAAATAATTTTTTTATCTCAACTCAATAATATATATTTGAGTATGTGACAATTATCTCAACTCAAATTGACAATTGATGAAACTTTAACATAGTTTTCAAGCTCATGAGAATGAATGTGGGGTTTTCACGGGTAAATGGGCAGTGTATGGGTATACCCATGGGTAAAAAGTTATACCCGTACCCTACCCGTGACTTAATGGGTAGGGTATGGGTACTACCCATACCCATGGGTAACCCATACCCTACCCATGCGGGTATGGTACCCGCGGGTACCCATACCCGTGGGTAGAATTGCCATCCTTAATGTTGTGGGAGATTCATGCACCCGGTTCACAAGCGTGTTTGGTTGCTCGCCGACACCTCAATAAGGCTTTGGATGTAAAAATGGGTCGTTTGCTTGACTTACCTGCTACACATTTATGGCACGCACGAAGCTTAAACCAGCTCTCAGCCTGACCCCGGAGGAACGGTTGATTCGGCTGTTTCCAGAACCACCATGTGCTTTTTATTTCAGGGAAGAGAAAATGTTTTGATTCTAAGTTTCTCACGGTTGCTAAGATGGAACAGGAGCAATGTAGTAGTTTATTCGGCACGAATCAAACCCAACCTAGCGATGGGTGAATGAATGTGTATGTATGGTTGTTCCTGCTAAAAAAACTCAACAATTTCTAAGTTTGTTAGTTTGTGCATATTCTTATTGGGAATCAAAGGGGGTTTTCAAATAGCACAATGTATTGTTCATTGCCCGAGGAGGTCGAAAGAACATCAACCCATGGAGAGTCATGGAAGAATTACAGGGAGCTCGATCCTTGGTTTGAACATAGAAAAACTTAGATAAGGAGGCAGATGAGGGTTAGAGATTTGAAGGAAGTGTTTATGAACGACATGCAAAGAATAACTCCTTTTCTATCATGATGCGAGTAAAGGACGTAGCCTATTGCATATTTGTACCAGAATATAACATGTAGGATTCAAAGTGTGCAAACAAATGGCTAACTGCACTAAAGGTCCTCAATAATATGAGCGATGCTTGAATGGCATTTTCTCCACATCATGGTGTCTCGTACTTCTATTTTTATTACCTACTAGTTGAATGCCCATGCGTTGCTACGGCCTACGTATTTTGTTTATACATAATGATGCACGCGAAATATATGTATTTTAATAAAACCTATAACATGACGACAGCCAGCATAGAAAGATTTTGTCCAAAGGAAACTTGAATACTCATATCAACTCTCAAATTATTTAGAATAATGTATTATTTGGATCCTCATATTTTTTTTTAAATTATTTGGATTCTCATATTTGTACGTTGTACTTTAGTTTCTTTTTGCTATTTTCTTTGTTTTGAAATGAGTAATTTTTTTTCCATAATATCTTAAAAATAAGAAATTAAGTAGCACAAGTTTTGAAGCCCAAATAGGGTGAATAAACAAAAACAACAACACGGTGATTAGGCCACACTTTAATTTTTTCGCTGTTTCATTTTTTTTTTGTCACGGTGGAGCTCGTGAATTCATTCCAAAACACGCGAGTGTTGCGTTTGGTCTAAATATCCCAAGAAATAAGCATGGCGAGCCGATACTCTAGTAATGGCAATACATTAAGATGTTCAAAATTATACACGGTACACATTTATTTTTTCCTAAATAATTTGTAGGTGAATTTTCTTTAAAATGGATTATCTATTAATTTATCTTTTGGTCGCTTGTGATCCACAAAATTGACAGATATTATACACGAAAAAAATACGAAATAACCTAAGCGCCGTAGCTAGCAACGAGCTGATCTCTTTTTCTGTCACTACTGAAATTAGCTTGACTGGTTGGTTATGCAACGTGTGACGCTGCTAGGTAAAGGAAAAAGTCTCGCGCACACAAAAGCCCGACACGCACCATCCTCTCACTCTCCCATACTCCCGCTGAAGCTCCCTGCCCGACGGCCTCCGTCACCAGCGACCACCCGCTCGGCCCTTCCCCTTCCTCTCCACTGTTGGCGTCATCTCTTGCCGCCGGCAGCTCGGCGCTTCTCCGGCTGTACCTGATATTCGTTTGGCGATTCGTATGGTCCTTCTTCCGATTCGCGATTTGTCGCCGATTTGAGTCGTGCTCAGTGCTCACGCCGCCATGGATTTGTCGCTCCTTCCCAATATATACAATGCATCCCCTGTTACACTGCGCCAGATAGTCACCCCTGGACGTTGAGCAGGACGCGCTGGTCGGTGGAGTGGGCTTCCTTGGATTTCTCGTGGGCGGCTACGGAGATGGCAGGTGAGGTGGTCGCGAAGCTCGGCGGTGCTGGCCATGCTGACCGTTTAATATTGTGACATTTGTTGATACGTTTAATACGTCCGAGAAAGAAAAAAACAAGCGACAAAAACGCGCACCACGAGAAAATCAGTCCGACAATTTAAAGTTTGTGCAGTTAATTTTTCTCTTCGACGGTCGAAGCCATTGTTCTATTAATGTTGTTATATTTTTTTCAGTCATGGAAGTGATCATTCTATATTTTTATTCTTTTAACCGCGCAGTCTAACATTTGTGCCGTTCCATGATTCACAGCGATCGTTTTGGACGTTTTTGTCCTTCTTTTTTCGTGGAGCAATCTGGACTACTCTGTACGTTTTTTTCCTTCTTTTTCCGTGGGCCTTTTTAACTGGGCGTTCTGATCGTGGATAGGGCAGAGCTGACGGAAACCATCTTTACGATCATATTGTAACGTATGCGTGCAGGTTTCTTTTACGGATTGTGTTTATGACTGGCGTCCAGGATTCTTTTACCGATCGTATTTGTGACTTTACGATGCGCCGTGTTTGGAATCTTATATTTCGAACCGTTTTTTCACTTATAGGTGACATGGTGCGTAATTTGTATCAATTTCAGAGGCAGTTCTATTATGACGTATCGCCGCCAACCATCACCTCTAACGATATTATATAGTAGAGATATATATTAGTGAAATAGTTGATTAGGACTGTTGTGTTTGTGTCGAATATTGTGTACGAGTTCGATTATGTTTGGACTTGGAGTTGTATTAGGTGTGGATAGGATACGAGTAGTTTTCGATTCGAACTCTTGTAACTTGGGCCTCCCATATAATGAGGGGAGCACCACACGTGTAACGTATGACGACTTGATAGCAACATGCCCGCAGGGGGAGCCGGCGGCTTGTGCCAGCGCCTAGGGCGGTCAGGGTTGCGTTATCAATGGGGAGAAGCGCCTATAGTCATGCCCCAAAGATGTAGGCGAGTTCGCCGAACTGCGTTAACAAATCTTGATGTCGTCATCGTGCTGCGATTGCTTGGTTCTCGGTAGGTTCTCGGTAGATCAATCATGCGCCTACGACGGTAACAAGGACAAGCACTTAGCAAATAGAAAATACAAAATTGGCCAAGATTTGTGTTGGATCTTGGCTCCACCCTTGTTTTATTTAGGTCCTCTTGATTCAGAGCATTCTCAAGACGAAGTAATATAAACGTTGGAAGGATGTTTGTTGTGCTGGAAAAACGTAGGACCTGCTCAAGCCGTCGAAGTGCATGGTATTTTTTTGATATCGTATGAAAATATATCTCATGATTTATCTATCGATATTGTAGTTATTAATGTTTTTAAAATTGGTCAAATTTACATTGTTTGACTTCTGAAAAAATCTATGGGCTTTCTTTTCTAGGAACGAAGATAGTACAAATGAATCCCAAGAAAAAAATGAATCGTTTACAATCCTATGAATCAAACACCCAATGTTGGTAAAGAATCCTAAAGATTAAATTCTCTGAAAAAAATTAGATAACCCTCTGCAGTATAGTTCAGACGGACCATTCACTACCTTTTTGTTCATATTCTTGTAGTGTTTTTTTTTTTGTTCTATTTGAACGGGTGCATGTAAATAGACCGGCCCATGTTTTTTGTACGTACCCTCCTCCAATGAATTGTTTTTTGAATTGTGTTTGTAACGAGCTTGTGAAGGTTGCATCTGAACGACGAATGGATCCATGCACCATGGGCTTTCCGGGCCAGCAGAGTGGACTTCAATTGGGTTTCAGAAGTGGATTCTATGCTATGTCCGCGGCGGAATTGTGGTGCAAGAAGAAAGCCCTGGGTATTTTTCTTTCAGACACTATTTCTCGCTCGCCCACATGCAGCCTGTGACAGGCCGCGGCCTGTGAACCCTTTTTTCCTTTTTTTTTTTGTTCCTTTTTATCTCTTTGTACTGTTTCTCTTTGCGTTTATTCTTTACTTTTTGGTCATACACGAGTATATTTCTTTCAACTCTTTAATTTTATTAGGAACCCGTAATCAATTTTCTCGAACCCGCGCAATTTTTTATACCTCGCAAATATTGTTTGGATGGCATGAGTAATTATTTTTGAACCCGTAGATACCTTTTGAATCCGTGTTTTCGGACCCGTGAAAAAATTCTAAATACGTGATTTTTTTCTAAAACTTCTTAGAACCTTGTGAACGTTTTTTGACTCGTGATTAAATTTTGTAACCGGTGGATATTTTTCGAGCCTGTATTTACGAACTAGTGGACATTTTTGAACCCATGAACATTTTTATAACTTTTCTTAAACACATTTTTAGAACCTCGTTAACATATATTAAGACTCTGGGACAATTTTCGAATCACCAGAACGTTTGATGAGCATTCTTTTAAGCCACATTGACAATTTTTATTTCAGAACATAAGTCTTTATTATTAAATATGCATGAACAATTTTAGAAAAAATGAAAATTTACTTTCCCAGCATATCTTTTCATGTGTTTGTAATTATTCTTAGTACTCCCACCTATCCATATTAATTGTTGTCTGATGTATCTAGCAATGAAACATGTCTAGATACATCCGATAGCGACAGTTAACAAAGATCAGAGAAGTAGTCAATGGACTTAATAGAGTTTATTTATTTTAGATTAACATAAAATCAAAATAAAAATCCATATATGTTCATGGGACGGAAAATGACCTATCCATTGTCTGCAGCAGCAGCGGGCGAGTCCCTCCTAGCGCTCGCTAGGAGTGACACATAAGAAGTCATGTTTTTCGGGCGATACTCTCACGAGAACTAGGCTTATTATCTAAACAGGCTAGGCAACCCAAAATTCAACTTGCGCGCCGCATGAAGGCTTGTTCTAATGAGCCAGTCCATTAGATTGTTTCTTCTTTCTTCTTTCTCATTTTGGGTTTTCTTTTCTTTTTTCCATAACGTTTTTGCGTGTTCATGTATATGAAAAACAATTATGGGTTTCATAATTTGTTCATGTTCGAAAGAAAATTCACGGAGTTTGAAAACATTTCAGAAGGAGTTAAATAAATTTCTTTACTTTCTAATTTTTTAAAATAACCTTGATACAGGGATTTATCAATAATTCTTATAATAAATAAAATCTCACCTGTTAATGGGCCGCATTCCCATTCTTGTACGGGCGGCTTTATATAGGCCTTCGATCTCTCTCTCTTTTTGCGGCGATCGAGCTTTTCTACTATTGTTCATCCAGGTCCATACGGAGTGCTGGGCCTCAGGTTATTGCTGTTCTTCTTCCATAATCCCATTCTTCCTCAGATAAAACTTTAGACATCCAAGTCTAGGTAACTTGTGCAGACGATGTTGGTGACAAAACAATCATGGCAGACAGTCACAACAACTTCTCGATCTTCTGATCTCATTCTCAAACGTAAAGCATCCAGGCTTTTCCGTAGGATGACTGGACGCACCTCCCCTCCCGAGCTAGATTCGTGGTGATTAGTGGCCAATGGGGCTGCTTATCGACGATAATAATTGGAGATGCTGCAGCGATTTGACCTGTCCCTTTCCCCTCTTGCCGACACCTCACCCCTCTTATCTCTGTCCCTCCATTGACAGCTAGGATTAAGAAACAAACCAGGTCCATATGACATGATAGCCTCGATCCATCCATCGATTCACACCGTGAACTCTTCTGGCTATAGTAGCTACCAATTCACCCTAGCTACGTCCAATTGTACTCACTGCTAGTTCATGTTTTTTTCTTCTGTTCAATCTTAACTTGTTGTGAGCTTGGGATACCACTTTTGATTCACTAGGATGATTACTATAGGTTTGGATTTGGAGACAGGTCCAATCGATTTGATTTAAGCTTGTTGGCGCCGTGCGAGTGATGCCGTGGGCCTTTCTCTAGTTCTAGGTGCACCGCATGCTAATGCTAACGCCAACGCTAATGCTGATGCTCCTGTCTCGTCAGCATTTCTTATTAGACAACTGAATTTGTGATTTGTTTCTGAGAGGAAGCTGTATGTGGCTATGGATTGGAATTAAACACGTAACATCAGCACTGGTACCTCTCTTGTCTGATGCTAATTGGTTTTTCATTGATGACGATGATTGTGACTAATTGGCCATTAGCAAGATGCTAGTACTGTTGAAGATTCTCATGGACGTACGGGAATGGGGTTTTCAGCAAAGCAGATGAGTAGATCTGTAGATGGGCTAGAATTAAAGGCGGCTCAGGGTTTAGTGCAGTGGTGTTGAGCAGGAACAAACACCAAAAGGAGAAGAAGAACTGCCACACGGATCATACTTTTCACTACATGCAACGAAGAACGAAGATTGTTACAGTTCGGTTTGATGCATGCTGACGATGTGCCAAGATATACACGGAGTATACCTACATACGTACTTACGGAAGCTCAGGGACTAGTGCAGTGGTGACTGGTGAGCAGGAACAACACCAAGGAGAAGAGGACTTGGAAAATGCTAGGAGTAGATTTTGTAACGAGTTACTCCCCCCGTTTCTAATTTTAACATGTTTTAGATATTGTAACGTGGACTACATACAGATTAAAACTGATTGAATATATGCAGTAAAACACGTCTAGATGCATACGAATCTGAAAAAAGCTGAGAAAAGGTAAAGCATCTTATATTTAGAAACAGATGGAGTAGCTACTCCCTCCGTTCGGAAAAGGATGTCTTAGATATACACGATATATCTAAGACATCATTTTCCGAACGATATATCTAAGACATCCTTTTCCGAACGGAGGGAGTAGTATTTAAAATCCATGCACTTAACGGGTACGCTACTCAATTACCTTACTTAACGCACATTCGAGTATCTTGACACTGAATAAATAGGGCACACCGTCGATTTTACAGATTAAACGTGCATGTGACTACGTGAGACTGGATACCCGCGTGCGTGCACCACAACGCCACGGCCCCATCCGACGCTAGTTGTGCAATGCTGTTAAATGTTAATGTTTGAGAGCGGAATAAGTAGGGTCAGGAAAGCATGGAATCCTTCTTTGTTTGCACGCTAATTGCCTTGCCTTGTCCTCCATCCATTCAAGGGCACATACATGCATGGACAGCACTATTAGCAGGACCATTGCATTGTTGCGCAGCATTGCGTTCATGCACGCCTTTAAATCTTCCTTTATGGGCTCGCCAAAGAGGAATTGGTCTTTGGGTTGATGATACCTTGCTTGCCAATAAGATTTCGCAAGGAACCATATATTGGAGATTAAAATGCATTCGGCTCCTGTCTGCAGTTGCAACACTCTAGTGCCCTCTCTATTGATGAAGCTTCTGTTGGTCCTGCTGCAATGCAGTTCAGCAGTTTGAGCTGTTTTTTTTACTAACTAGCATGGTGGCCCTCGCATTGCGAGGGCATTGTCTTTAGTATGCTAAAGGTTGCAAGGAATTAAATTGTGTTTTCATTGATATCACAGTATGTATTAAGAAATAATACATCTCTACCACCATAAACTTAAAAATGACATATGAGGATACTTATCTTCAAACAACATTAATTTCTAGGCCAAGGATTATTACATCATTTCTTTAAACGCCCATGTATACTATATTTGCGATATTAGATATTATATTAGTAAACATACCTTTATTTTCTGTATGATGTCAGATTAGTAGGCGAGGTTAATGTCCGTATTATATGTATAGTTACAAAAAAAATCATCTTTTTGTTGAAATAACCATGAGCGTTTTGAGTTTTCTAACACCAACAAAAGTGATATACTAAATAGTATATCACATATGTCGACAATATCTTTAATATTTGGGTCATTATTGTGATTTGGGGTATACTCAATATTCACCATTCATATGTTGTTTTATGTTTTGAAATGATAATTAGAAATGCATATATTTTAGAGAACTAATGTGTGGTTGTATGGCTAGAAGGGAGCTCTGTTGATGAAGCTTCTGTTGGTCCTGCTGCAATGCAGTTCAGCAGTTCGAGCTGTTTTTTTTCCTAATTTTATTTCAGAATTAATAAAGTTTTGAACTGAAGCAATTATAAATTTCGTTACATTGATGTATCTTAAAAAAATGGTGACGTCGAGCAAAAGTCAGTGCCACACGTGAACCTTGATTCCGACTATTAGGTGCAGCTTTAGAATATATCCAAATATCTTTCTTAGGACAGCAGCTATTCATACGTGGCATAATTCTCAGGGTGACTAACTAATTCACCATGCGCGCGCCTTTCTTCAGCCTGGAGGCCGACTAGGGCAGTGATGGAACACGAGAACATATCAAACTCCACTCAGCAAAAGGCTATCTACACGGGGTGCCTGCATGCATGCAGTGGGTCGTGGCCTCGTGGGTGCTTTGCACACACATTCCTATCTTTTTTTTTATGTAATATGTCGAGCCGGTTAGTTATATCTATGGTCCCTGCGATTGATACTACACAACCAGAGTTATGCATGTGCCTTAAATAATTTGGCTGGGCTTGCCTCTTGTCACAGTGATTCAAATCGATCCGGCAAAGTAAGGTAGGATGTGATCTCACTCTCACCTAGTATCTTCTAGAAACCATTGCCGGAGATAACTGCTATACGTGCAGTGATATGTAACTTCTTAGGTAGGTAGTACAAGTAGTATGCTGAATGGAATATATTACTGTTTAGTTGGAAATAAAGCATCAAAGAGCAGCTAGCATGGTGCACACGCGGGCGACTCAAGGGAACCCTAGATCGCTGGCGCTAGGTCCTCCCTTCGCCGCCCTTCCACCCTGCCGTCTCCGGAAAAGGCCTTCGGCTGATGGCAGCGATGAGGTTTGCCTCTAACAATGTCGGGCTGTCGGTGGCCCTAATGTGCTATACTGCCACCGCCACATGCAATCTCTTATGGCATTGTTGAATTGAGAGGTTGGCGTGGCTGCGGTGCGCCCCTTCCAATCTCGGCGCCAAAACCTGGCGTCTCCGTGATCCCTCGTGGGGGCTGCTCTGGCCAAGGCAACAACACAACAATTCGCTCAAGAGGCATGCGTGTCGGCTGGATCTAGATGCGCCGGATCTTCGTCAGTGGTAGGCAAGGGGATCGTTTTTTTTGCTTGCTCCATCCATGCAACAGGGAGTATGATCAGATGTGAAGATTTTTCCCATGGCTAGTTGTGACCTCCATCCATCTTGAGTCTTCCTTGGCATCTTCTTTGTCGCGATTACAAAGGTGTTGATGGGAAATCATGGGTGTATAAAGAAGTCTAGATAGACTATGGAGATTTCATCTCGCATGCTCGTGTCGAGAATATCTCATGGACTACTCGCAACAACAGTTTGGGAAGTATGTCTGTCGTATGATTGATGTTTTGTGGGCGACGAGTGGGGAGAGTGACTGTCGCAACAGTGAAACATGAGGTTCCCCTTCTACTGCCAAAGTGGGCCACCGCCTGTGGGCCCACCAAGTAGATGGACAAGGTAAAGCTACAATGACCTGGTAGGTGGACCAGCCCACCAGCTACTCAAGGACCCGACAAGAATGACATTGACGCCCACGCGGCTAAGGAGCAGGGCCCGGGAGACCTTCCGGGGTCTCTCACCCGGCGACCAAGAACAAAACCCGGGGAGGACCCCCCTGACCTTTTCCTCTGCCTGGCAAGAGAAAGGTAATCTCCTCCGTACATCCAGAAGATAAGCACGCCAGCCTAAGCAAATGGAAAAGATCAAGGAAGACTTGGGCCCCAAGAAGGTGAAGGCACAAGAGCACGCCAAGGCATGCCGTCATGAGGGAATAGCCGTGATGGGGGTGTCAGTCCTATCTGGCACCCGCTAGTCACTCTTTTCCTCCAAGACGGACGCGCTCAAGGAAATGACCAGAAGAGGCCACGTTGCTTGGAAAGCCAGCACCACCACCAAGGGAGTTTTCCCGCCAAAAACCCCTCATGTCACTTGAGTGACCACTGTGGCAACCCTCTGACCTATAGAGTGAGGGCCAAGGCCACCAAGGAGAAAATTCAGAACCAGAGAAGCAAGCAACACTAGAGTAGGGTTGGGAAGGCAGAGTTGAGAGGTGATCTCCTCTAGGTCAGGATCTGCTCGTCGTCTACCTCCCGCCAACCACCTCCTGGGACGAATAACTGGGAACCACCACACCAAGATGAACACATCGCTCCGGCAAATAGGGTGAAGGACCATCGGATCGGAGCTACGGCCCACGTGCATGCATGGGCGTCCAATCTTCGCCGCGGGCATGCATCGGACTTTTCTGTTTTCTTTCTCGGCGTATGTACGACGCGAATCGGATCCATTCCACGGTAAAGCAGGAAAAACTGAAAAAGGCTATCAATCGTTCTGCCACCAGTTCGCCTAAGCGTGCATGACGCATGCTGACGCCTGCGGGTCGTCGTTTACCATGAGCATCCACGGCACCGATCGATATCACAAGTCAACTCTGACCTTCTTTTTTTTTGCATTTTTCCCACGTATATTCAACAAAGAACCAAATACAGAGTACGAGTACAATACGAAGGGGAAACAGAGCAACAACCAAGATCCGCAGCTTCGCCGGCGACGAAGACGAAGGAGACCAACCACCACCTCACCACTTCCAGGGAGAACTTTGCCCTATGAGAGACGCCACCCAGCCCGTCCGCCGCGCCGCGACGGAGCTTTCGACGATGAACGATCACGGCAGACGTCCCCCCGCCCCACCAACACCGCTTTGCCCCGGCCGCCATCGTAGCCGTCGCAGGAAGAAGCCGAAGAGCTTGACCAGCTCCCGGAACCGGCCGCCAGATCCGCCGCCACCACAGATCTGACGGGGGACAGAGGGGCTCGAGCACCACGCCGGGCCTCAAGCCCCTCCAAGCCGAGCGCGACGGCGACAGGCCCCAGGGAGCACCACCGCCGGAGAAGGTCGCCTCGACACCAAAACCGCCGCCGTCAGCACCCACTCCTCCAAGGCGCCGCCGGCGAGCACTCCACCCTAACCTCGCGTATGTACAGGCCGGAGACGGGGATCCCTCACCCTCCCCGCCGAAGCGGCCGGCGGAGGGGAGGAATCCCACGCCTCAGCGGCGCGGACGCGGTGGCTCGACGGAGATCGTCCAAAAATCGCCTTCTTCTTCGCCTCTGCTACAGTGACGGGGGAGGGAAGGGATAAGGCTCACTGAGCGTACTCGTGCTGTGGGTAGCTGCCAGTGAACTCTAGCTAGTCAACTCTGACCTACAGCGCATAAATTTCACTCTGTATTGTTCAAGCTCCTGCATGTACGTATTCCTGTACCTGTACCGTAGCGCGCGCCCAGGGAATAGGCAGGCCGTATACGCATGCACCCAGACAGCAGTTATGGACCGGTATTGCCCTTAAAACCCCATTTATTCGGCCAGCAAGTACAGCCACAGCTAGGCATATATACGGTGGCAGTACACTTATTAAGAGATAGCGCTTCGCTCGAAGGCGACTCAGCTTTCCTGCCCTAGCCGCCGCCCCAGGCCACCGGCGGAAGAGCTGGGCCCTCTCTTTCTACTTGCCGCTCTGGTGGCAGGAGGGAGGGGGACCCTTTTTTTGCATGGTAATTAGGATTAGGAGTTTTCTGGCATGGTGCGTCGTTGGGGTGGTGGGAGCGGCGCCTGGCCAAATACGTACGTGTGCCTGTGCACATGTTATTCGAGTTTCTCCTACTACACACATGTTATCCGAGTTTCTCCTACTACAGCAACCACCAGCATACAGTAGCACTGCACTCCGCCTACGACTTACTTAACTATAACTAACCATATATATTTATGGACGTCACCAGTACAAAATCTCAAATGGGCGACGGGACTTAGAGACCGTCAAATAAAAAAGAAAAAAACGGCCGTTTGGGATAAAACACCTTAGCCTGCAAGTTTTTTGCTGTCCGTCTCTGATAACGTGTACGTCGGTTAATAATGCCGTCCGTCGCTAACAATATTTCCATCATAGACGGGTGGTATATTTAGCCGGCGCAGCGTCTTTGTTAGCCGGTCGGTGTTTTGCCCCGTCTCTAATGGTATTGTTTGGAGACGGCGCAGATTTACACCCGTTTCATCCAGTATGAACAAGTTAGCTAGCTATAGTAGAACAATCTTGAAATTAACACTCAATCAATCTACACACTACTCATCATCGGAATCATCGGACGGCCCAAGACTCTTCTAGTAGGTCTCGAATGACTCGTCGGAGTCCTACGGCACGTTTATGGTGCCCGAGGGTCCAGCCTCCCCCCGGGATGACGAAGCTTGCTTCTTCTCGATCGCGTCCCTCTCGGCGTCCAAGTCCATCTGCGCCCGCACGAGCTCCGGATGCTCACGGCGGAACCGCGCCATCGCCGCCTCGTCGTCACGGCGGATGCGCAGCTGCATGTAGGCGAGCCGGTCCTGCATCACCTCCTCGCGCGTCAGCATCCTAAGGTCGCCGATAATGAACTCGCCGTTCTCCCTGCTCTCCTCCGGAAAGTTGAGATCGGCGCGCGGACGGCCAAACCGCATCGCTGCCACGTCGTACGCGCGGGCGGCGAGGTCGGCCGTATCAAAGGTACCCATGTACCACCGCTGGACGGCCTCTGTTATCTCCGCCGTCCAACGCCCGGACGGCCGCAGCCGCACGCCGCGGAAACCCGAGCTGCTTTTGATGCGGCAGCGTGGCGGCATGACGTACGGCGGCGAATCGAGGCGGATGCGGCGACTTGGGGCAGGAATCAGTGTCGAATCGGGGCCGCTCCGGTCCGGCGTCGAAAGGCCTGGCGGGGGGAGGCGGTGGGGAGGCGCAGAAACGGACGTGGCGGCGGGAATAGGCGGTGGAGGAGGCGGCGCGGCGACGGCCGTGTGTGGGGAAATTTGAAGACCGCGGGGGACGGTTGGGCATCTCTATGTATATACCATCGGAGATGCTTGTTATTAAAAACCGTCTGATGTCTCCTCTGCAGTTACTTATATGTTCATCTCAGGCCGTAGGGATCGATTCCGGGGCATCTCTCTTGTGCTGACGCTTGCCAGAAAATCGGTGGTCCGAGAAAACACTCTGGGGCAGTTTGAAGGTGCATTCTATAATTCTCCGTATCTTCACCCATTTTATTTGTGAGGATTTAACAGTTTTAGTCCCACATCTTGCTCACTTTGAACTTTTTAGTCCCACTTCTTGTAAATTGAACAAAGCTAGTACATAAACTTGTTTAGGATGAACTTTTTAGTCCAAACTAATCCAAATCGTGCCATGTCAGCACGGTAAGTTTGCATTTTCGTGCTCGTCGTTTCAGATATGATGTTCAGGTCCTCCCACCTGTGACAGTTAAGATCCACAGTTATAGGGATATGCGATTCTTTCCTTTCTCGGTGGAAGCAGGGCAGCAGTTCGCGGGGACGGCAACGTCGGTGAGGTCTGCGACGGGGAGAGTGCTGCGATATGAGATATCGGGAGTTCAACGATGATACGCCGTCGTACCGTAAGATCCTTGCCTCAGGTTTCTCCCTATTGCGTGCGAGTTCAGGTCGAGGCCGTCCATGGGCGCTGACGTCGAAGGGCTTGAACTGCGGTAGGAGGCGGAAGGCTCTGGTCGAAGGACGGGATAGAGATATCATCTACACATTGTCCCGATTGTCTATCCTTCGCCCGGCCTCTTCGATCGCCTAGCCATGTTGCTCGCTGTGGGTTTTAGTGGTGGATTAGTGCGTGTCTTACGGATCATGAGTGCTAAAAATCGATAGGAATCATGTTAGTACAGTATCAGTGTTGTTCTAGTAGAGTCAATTCATGGATTTATCAGTTATATATGCCCAGATTTGGTGCCCTGGTTCCGATGGAAAGTCTGAATTTTTCTGAAAATTCATGACTTGCTACAGTAACAACAATTGTCTAGTTCATTTTACTTCCGGTTTTAGTTAACCAAATGTGTGATTTTAGCGATTCTGAAGATGTTTGTGGAACAGATATAGTGAAGATGCAGTTAAGGAAATTGTGTTTTCATGCAAAGTCTGAATTTGGTTCCCTGGTTCGTATGTAAAGTCTGAATTTGTGTTTTCATGAACTGACAGTATTTTCAACTTGCAATGCTTATTTTAATTTCAGTGTCAACGACAATATCATAATATTTGCTACAGTTTTAGGTAATGCAGGAGGAGAAACATGCATGTTTACAGTGGAAGTTGCATACAATGGATTGTTTTGCGGTTCCGGTGATAGTTTCGAATATGCCAGCCGTACAACTGCACATTTTGATTATTGTACTGCTGATACTTGGTCCCTTTTCTGGATTGATGAAATATTGAGAAATCTGGGAGAGAAGAGAGATGGAACACTTCAGGTGTATTGGTGTTTGCCAGACAAGAATATTTCAGATGGCTTAGTCCTGGTGGAAAACCAATCGCAAATTTATTAGATGATCAAAGCCAGCAAGAAAGAGAAAACACTTGTCCTTTTTGTGGATCACAGTGACTATCTCAGGCGAGTTAGACCTGAAGTTCCAATCAGCATAACTTCTGTGGTAAATGACAGGAAAGCTGCAATAGGAGATAAGGAGAAGCTGAGACCTGAAGCAAGTGCTCGGGCAGCAGCATCAAGTTCATCTTCTGCAGTGGTACTTGACAAGAGGAAGCAAAAGGAAATTTCAGATTCAGATGAAAGTGAAGATGACAGTGATTTTGAGCTATATGACAGTGATTACTTAGTTGATGAGGGTGATGATGACTTGTTTGTAGACAGTATTGATAAAGATGTTAATGATCACAATGAGAAGGAAATTGTTGTGGATCTCGAAGATGATGATGCTCTAGAGGATGCTGATCTAAACATTGGTGATGGTGACAAAAAGAAGTTGTTGGATAAGTTTAAGTCATTTAATCCATAGGTTGACATGGAAAACCCTTCTTTCAGACTAGGGATGGTGTTTAGTGGAGTTCATGAGGTGAGGAAAGCTTTGGGAAAATACATAGTGAGGCATAGAGTACAAATAAAAAAGACAAGAAATGAGAAGCGAAGGGTAGAAGCTGTGTGCTCTCCTGGCTGTACTTGGATGCTGAAAACAGCCAATGATAGGAGCAGGACGGGAGGGTTTGTAGTCACTCAGTATGAAGGCAACCACACTTGTGAAGGAGGATGGCCACTCAAAGCACTCACAACAACAATTTTGACAGATACGTTCATGCATGAATTCATTGACAACCAGAAGCTAGATCTATCAAGCTTTGCTACAAAAGTGAGAAGGGAATTCAAAATGTGCCCTCCAAGATGGTAGCTGGACAGAGCAAGAAAAGCTGCATCGCTACGTATACATGGTGATGAGGAAGCACAGTTCCAACTACTCATGGATTATGGACAGGAGCTTAGGAGGAGCAATCCTGGTTCCAAGTTCTTCTTGACAACAAATTCAGTGAATGATCCTGCTAGCACTGAACATAGGCAGCACTTGGCCACTCTGTACTGGAGTTATGATGCTTGCAAAAGGGGGTTTCTTGCTGGATGTAGGCCTTTGATATTCATAGATGGTTGCCACATAAAAACAAGGTACAAGGGCCAGTTGTTGATAGCAGTAGGAATTGATCCAAATGACTGTATTTACCCAGTTGCCTTCGGGTTGGTTGAAGTTGAATGCACAAGTGCCTGGGAATGGTTTCTCACCAACTTAAAAGATGATTTGAACATCACCAACACATCCCCATGGACAATTGTTAGTGACAAACAAAAGATATGGTTTTTTTTTTTGGATCATCATTACTTCCCATTTTTGTCTTCTATTTATGTTATGTTCACATTTTGTACAGGGTCTCATCAATGTTGTTCAGAAAATATTTCCAGATGCAGGGCATCGATTTTGTGTGAGGCATTTGCTGCAGAATTTTCAGAGGGCAGGGCACAGGGGAGAGACACTAAAAAATGACCTTTGGGCCATTGCTAGGTCTATCAACATTCCTAAGTGGCAAAAATGTGTGGACAAGATTCAGGCTGACAGTCCAGCTGCTTATGAATGGATATCACAACAAGAACCTAGCACTTGGATAAAGGCTTTTTTCAGTGAATTTCCAAAATGTGATGTGTTGTTGAATAATCATTCAGAGGTGTTCAACAGGTACATTTGCCATCATTTAAATATGTAGTGTCATATGCTCTAGTGTTTCTATCAATTTCTGTTCTGATATTATTTTTCACTATCAAAAACAGTTATATTCTAGATGCAAGGGAGATGCCTTTGTTATTTATGCTTGAAGCCATATTCCACAAGATTATGCAAAGAATTCAATCGAAGCAGAAAGAATGTGAGAAGTGGTCAGGAAGAATTTGCCCTAAGATTAAGAAGAAGTTGGACAAATTTCTAGAATGGAGTAAAAACAGTGAGGTTTCACCTGCAGATAACTACATCTATGCTGTGAAGAGCCATGAGTGGGAGAAAGATTATGTTGTGGATATGAAAGCTAGAACCTGTGATTGCAAGAGGTGGCAGCTTAGTGGAATACCATGTCACCATGCCATAGCATATTGCAGCTTAGACAGAATAAATCTAGAAAATCTAGTGCACAGCTCTTATACTATTGACACTTTCACCAATGCTTATGCATACAATTTGGCACCACTTAGAGGTAGAGTGTTCTGGGAGAAAACGAATGATGTGCATATCTACCCACCTTTGTACACCAAAGTGATGGGCAGGCCAAAAAAGAGTAGGAAAAAGGCACCTGAAGAGAAAGTGAAGAAGGGAGTCAAGATACTTACAAAGGCAGGGGTTTCAATTCACTGCTCTGTATGTGGTGTAGCTGGTCATAACAGCAAAGGTCATGATAAATATCTTGCAAGCCTGCAGCAGCAACAACAGAGTCATATAATCGGGGAGGATGAAGAAATAGATATTCCTGAGCTTGTGTAGGTACTAATTGTTTCTCAGCAATGTCATATAATTGATATAAAACCACTCATGGACTAACTGTTGCTCTTATGTGTGTGCATCATGTCATACCACATACTCCTGACCCCAGGCTTGATCCTACACTTGTAGTTGGCAGCATGGTCCATATAATGCAACAACAGGTAATAAATATTATTAATTGCAGCTACCAAATAATTGTTGTTAAAAGAAATTGCATCTAACATTCTTCTCTATAACTTGGCAGCAAAAAGAAAATGTGCCAATGGAGAGAGTGCTTGGCCCTCTGCCTGAAAATGCATTTGTGGTTGCAGCTAGAGATAGTATTCCACAGCCTAAAGTGAGAGTGACCACTGCTTCATCTAGAGGAAATTTGATGAGAAGAGGTAGAGGAAGGTCTACTGCACCAAGACAATCAGCAACATTAAATCCAGGAACAGAACAAGGTTCAACCAGGAGAGGAAGAAAAAAGGCCAGCAAGACAACCAATTTTCGTGCACCTACATAGACAGCAAGAACAGAACCTGCAGCTGTCATCCCAGATCTAAATGCTGCATTTAGTGTACAAGATGATGCACAAGAAGTTCCTCAGAGTCAAAGTGCACCAGCTCATACTGATGACATGTAGAGATGTTTTAAGTTGCTATTTTAATTCTGTGAGATGCCCAGGAATTTAGCATCACAACCTTTCTTAAGTTTTGTGTGTGTGCAAACTATTTAGCTGCGTGTTTACTTGCCGTCTAGGTGTCAGTGTACTGAATTGCTTCAGTTGCTTCAGAATATTTGAGTTATGGTCACTGTTTTGAGTAGCCTCCAAAATGGCTTTGAAAGAAATATCTATAGGTTTTCCAAATCCAATTTCTCACCATGGATAGGAAGTATACAAGTAGTATAACATATCTACGAAGGTACATGACCATATAGGCAAGGTTTACTAATCTTGGTAAGCCTCTCAGAAGGCTATGTATTAACAGAGGGCAAGATAGGTCTACAATTCAAATTTCAGTTATAGACATACACAAGTAATTATAGTAGCAAAATTTCGGAGTGCACTTTCATACAAGTATGCAGTAGCAAAAGGCTATATTTTAACTGACACCAAATATGATTGTCATACAATTGCTGCTGCTATATGATTGTGTTTACATCAGACACAATATTTTAGAATACTCACAACATAGAACACAACAAGTTGATGTTGAAGAAACATATGATGAACACATATTTTCATAATGATATTACACATGGATACAAAGGATGGCACCACACTACATGATAACACCTACAGCTAGATAAGCTGGTATTGCAGCTACAGCTAGAACCACACTACTGAACTCTTCAAATCAGAACAGTAGCTACAGCTAGAACCAACACAAACAGAGCACATGAAACTACCAACACGAACTATTATTCAGCAACTTCTTCTTCTAGTACTGAACACTTGAATCCACAAACTGCAGCTACAGCTTCTTGTACTGACAGAGCACCATCTGCTTCTTCTTCTTGTACTGACATGAAGGATTCCTGGCATCGAGACGACCTTGCAGAATCCGAATTTGGAGTTGCAGGCTCATATTGCTCGGAAGCCCCGGCCTCCAACCCGTCGGCTCCTCCATTGCCCTCTTTGTATCCTCATCAGCAAGTTTGTAATGCAGCAGCATCACCTTCCTGTACAGCTTCGCCTCCATCGCCGCATCGGTCCTTGCCGCATCCTCCTCCGCTGCCCGACGGGGCGCCGGAACCGCCGCATCCCGCACTGCCCGACGGGGCGGCGCCTCCACCGCATCCTGTGTTGCCCGACGGGGCGCCGGAACCGCCGGAGCCGCCGCATCCCGCACTGCCCGACGGGGCGCCGCCTCCACCGCATCCTGCACTGCCCGACGGTGCGCCGCCTCCGCCGCAGAACGGCCGGATGCAGGGGACCTGGCCGTACTCCCCAGGGAGTCTTCCAACAAGGCATGCCCGTATGCCGCCATGTCCGTGCTCCGCCGGCCGCCGCTGCATCGAGGATTTGTGGTGGGGAATTTGTGGTCGTGAGCAGAGCAGCACAGCGGTACAGGATGTGATTAATTTCAGCGACTGCATGAATCGGTGAATATTAGATATGCTGGGGGGTTTCTGCAAGTTTCCATGTACACGTGTCCACACCACACTACTGGGAAAAGCCCTATCAGTGGCGCACCAAAAAGGGATTCTGTGGCGCACCCCCAGAAATCCCTGGTGCGCCACAGAATCGTCGCCACAAAATTTTTATTTCTGTGGCGCACCAGGCAGATGCGCCACAGAAACCCACTTTCTGTGGCGCACCGAGCTTGGTGCGCCACAGAAATGCGGATTTCTGTGGCGCACCTGACTGGTGCGCCACAGAATTCTCAAAAAATTCAAAAAATTCAAAAGCTGCAAAAGAAAGTTTCAAAAAAAATCAGAAAATTCAAAATATGAAATAATATGAAAAATCCTATTTATTGGAATTATTTTCAAATTTTTTGAATCTTTTGAACTCTACCTTCCCGCTAGGTCACCCATCCTCAAAGTGCTCCAACCCTAGCACGCTTAACTTCTAAGTTCCACCCACTTCACCTACCATTGTGCTACTCAAGTTCTTATTGATATATATATCATATGAATCCTCTTAAGTCTTGTATGTGTGCATGTTACCTATGTGTTATAAATGTGCGTTTTTAAAGTTCAGATTTTTTAAAAACTTCTAAACTTTGAAAATGATTTAAAAAGTTTCAAAAATCCAAAAAAATTCAAAAAAAATTCAAAAAACTTAAAAAAATCCAAAAAAGTCAAAACATAAAAGTCAAAACACTTCAAAAAAAATTCAAAAAACTCAAAAAATCCAAAAAAAGTCAAAACACTTTAAAAACATTCAACAATCTTCTTTGTTATATATTTCTGTGTCTTTTTTGAATTTTTGAATTTTTTTGAATTTTTTTGATTTTGCTGCGAAAAATCGTCTGTTTCAAATAACTTTTTTTTCTTTTTGAATTTGAGGAATCTGTGAATTGATGACCGGGTAAACCCCGGTGGATTCGAACTCGGATTTTTCTCACGATTTTTTTGACATATTATTTGCGTTATTTCGACGTCGTATGCAAAAGTTATGGCCGTACAAAGATTTCTTTTTCATTTGTTGCAGAAAAGGTCAAAATTCATATTTCAAAATTTCTACACGTACTAGACACTCATACCTAGCCACATGTCAAAGGGTTTTAATTTTTGAATTTTTTTTCATTTTTTTTAATTCCTGGAAGACTAAAAAAGGCGATCCACGGGGGGGTGGGATTTGAAAAATGAGATTCTGTGGCGCACCCAGCTTGGTGCGCCACAGAATGTGACCTTTCTGTGGCGCACCTGCCTGGTGCGCCACAGAATGTCAACTTTCTGTGGCGCACCTGCCTGGTGCGCCACCGAATTTTTTTTTCAATTTTTTACCTGCCCCCTGGATAACTTTTTGTGGCGCACCTGGCCTGGTGCGCCACAGAAATGTGACTTTCTGTGGCGCACCTGGCTTGGTGCGCCACAGAAAGTCATATTTCTGTGGCGCACCTGGCCACGTGCGCCACAGAAAGTCACATTTCTGTGGCGCACCAGGCCTGGTGCGCCACAGAATTATATTTCTATGGCGCACCAATTAGGGGTGCGCCACAGAATACAACCTACCTATAATGGTTTTCCTAGTAGTGCCAGAGACGATTTGGACTAAAAAGTTCAGACTAAACAAGTTTATGTATTAGCTTTGTTCAATTTACAAGAAGTGGGACTAAAAAGTCCAAAACGTGCAAGATGTGGGACTAAAAACGTTAAATCCTCTTTATTTGTACAAGAGCAGCTTATGGTGCATATAACATTTATAAACTGCGAATAGGATAATAATAGCTTATGAATGTAGACATGATAATTGTAACATACAAATTTTGACTCTCACACACCCAAACAATTGCCATGACAACTAATTCACGCATCTAAAAAATCCTAACATTGAGATTATAACAGCGACTAGGATAACAATAGCAGCTTTCTCATTGATGTTGTGTCCATCTATGATATTTTTTTATCGTAAACAAGGCATATCGTAAACTTATTTCATTTTGGAGAGCATATTTTTTTATCCTGTTCATCTTCAACCTAGTAGCATGCTCATTTATGTTGTGTCCATCTATGATATCGGCCAATTGCAACTCTAATTCCATCTTCTGGTCCACAACTCTCTTCATGTTTTCTTCCATCTTTTCAATTGCCATTTCCATCTTCCGGATTGTGTCTTGAGCTAGACCTAAGTTCTCTTCAGCCTTCTTCCTTTCTTCATCAGATTTCCTCTTCTCTTCCCTTGTAAGGTTTAATTGTTCTAAAACAAGTATTTTGCTTTGTAGACAATGTTGAAACTGGGAACATCCATCTTTAATACCGCATCCACACATTGACTCCTAAAAGAATTTGAAACCTAATTGGATATGGAAAACTCGTACAAATCCACACTCAAAATAACCTGTTGAAAATTTATACCTCATCGGAGCTATAGCTGTGGGTCCCGACGGTGCTGACCGCCTCGCCATCGTGATTGATAACCATGGTGTGGCGGACCGCGGCGGCAATTTCACAATCTGCGGACCGGGAACGAGAGGTCCGTATATCGCCTGGATCTCAAGCGTAGCGTTAAATCGATGGCCGGCGGCGGACGGATGGGTTGCGCAAGGCGACACGCTGGGATAACCCGGCGGTGGATCTTGAGGTAGATGAGATGAGAGGCGCGGGCGGAGCTTGAAAAGGAAGTGGGGCGGGGCATACCGCTCGGGCATGTTCTGGTACTGATAAAAGTTAAACTTATTCGGACCTTTCGGATATTTCCGGGCATCCCGTAAAAAACAAATTTTCTGATTAAACAATTGCTAGTCACAAAGAATAAAGGCATTTTTCTCATTAATCTTCTTGTAGTTCTAAATAAGAATGTGTATTATTTTGCAGATGGACCGAGGATGGATGTATCTCCAGAAGCGTGTGAGCGCTATGTTCATGGCTGGTGTGACAGAGTTCTTGGAAGCGGCTAAAGAGCATATGGTTCATACAAAAAAGCAATGGGTAACTTGACCGTGTAATGACTGCAAAAACATGATGAGTACTAAAGACCTAACCCAAATCCAGGGACACTTGATCAAAAGAGGATTCATGGAGGGTTACACATGTTGGAGCAACCACGGCGAAGACCCAATTACAGAGGATGGTGCTTATGAAGAGCAGAGTGTAGGGCAGTGCCATGCAGACACAGATGATGATGTCGTGATGCATGATGTTGAGGTTACTGCCATATATACATCAACTGGTGATCATGAAACAAAGCAAACATCGCAAGACACGTCTCAAGTGGACAAGCCAGATAGAGAGAGCGACACTCTGAGTCAGCTGTTGCGGGAAAATATAGCAGACTGTAAGGATGAGAAACTTTACAAGAAATATCTTGGTATGATAGAAGACTCGGAGAAAGATATTAACCCTGGGTGCAAACCGCAATACTCAAAGTTGGGTACCGTGCTTGAAATATTGCAGATGAAGGAAAAGGGTGGATGGTCAGATAAGAGTGTCATTATGTTGTTTACATTCCTAGAAGACTTTATTCCGGAAGGAAACCACATGCCGAAGAGTATGTACAAAGCTAAGAAGATTGTGTGTCTGCTGGGAATGGAAGTTCAGAGAATTCATGCTTGTCGAAACGATTGCATATTGTACCGTGGTGACAATATTAATTTGCGGCAATGACCAGAGTGCAAAACTTCTAGGTTCAAGGTGTCAAAGGATGAGGAGCATATCAGTGATGATGACATGAATACTGCACAAGCAAGCAAGAAGAATAAAAAGCCGAAGAGGAGGGACATCCCGGTAAAAGTTTGTTGGTACTTGCCTATTATTACTCGTTTGAAACGGTTATATTCTAACCCGGAAACCGCAGAACTAATGCGTTGCCATGCAGAGCAACGCACTATCGACAAGATGCCAAGACAATCTGCTGACTCTCCGCAATGGAGGAATATGGATAGGAAATTTCCTAAAAATATCTGAGCTGATAAAACTAGGAATGTCAGGTTTGCACTAAGCACTAATGGAATGAACCCGTTCGGCAACATGAGTACCACGCACAGCACCTGGCCCGTGAATTTATGCATTTACAACCTCCCTCCATGGTTGTGCATGAAGCGCAAGTACATCATGCTTGCAATACTAATCCAGGGACCAAAACAACCGGGAGACGACATTGATGTGTACTTTGAACCTTTGGTGGAGGATTTGGAACTTCTTTGGGATGAGGGAGTAGTAATATATGATGTGTTTAAGCAGCAAAGCTTTACCCTGAGATGCATGTTGTTCCTAACCATCAATGATTATCCGGCTTATGGGAACACCTCCGGCCAGGCAATTAAAGAGTTCAAAGCCTGTGTGCAGTGCCTAGAAGACACTGCAAGTGACTATCTGTATAAGTGTAAGAAAATTATGTACATGCGACATCGCAGGTTTTTGTCCAAAAAACATGCATATCGCAAGTTGAAGGGGAAGTTTGATAATACCGTTGAAAAGGATTTGGCTCCTGCAGTTTTGAAGGGCACCCGGATCTATGCTCAAGTTCAACACTTGAAAGTTGTCCATGGGAAAAAATTTAAAGGCAAAGGCAACGGAAAAGGCAGAGGGAAAGCCAAAGGCAAAGGCAAAGACAAAGAAATTGCAACAGAAGAAGAGCCTGATGACGTGAAATCACACGTTCGTTGGGAGACCCCAAGAGGAAGGTATGAAGCAGTGCAGCAGCAAGTTTTCCCTCAGTATGAAACCAAGGTTATCGAACCAGTAGGAGTAGGAGCGCTTCAGAAGGTTGTTGGTGGCGGAATATGGCACGGTGCAACACCAGGGAATCCGGCGACCGACGTGGAACCTGCACACAACACAATCAAACCACTTTGCCCCAACGAAACATGAAGGTTGTCAATCTTCCCGGCTTGCTGTAACAAAGGATTAAACGTATAGTGTGGAAGATAATGTTTAATTGCAGAACGTAAAAGAGAACAATTGTTTGCAGTTGTTGGTTTTATCAGTGTAAAAGAATGGACCGGGGTCCACAGTTCACTAGTGGTGTCTCTCCATAAAGATAAACGACATGTTGGGTAAACAAATTACAGCTGGGCAATTGATAAAATATTGAGCGCATGACAATGCATATATATGACAAGATGACTACCATGATATTTAATTGGGCATTACGACAAGATACATAGACCGTTATCCAACCGCATCTATGACTAATAATCCACCTTCAGGTTGACATCCGTGTTCCCCGTTGGTATTAAGTTGCAAGCAACGAATAATCGCATTAAGTAATGTGCGTAATGTAAACAAGTACATATGACCGTGGACATAGCATTGTTTGGTTATCCCTAGTGGCAACAACACATCCACAACCTTAGACGTTGCTGTCACTCGCCCAGATTACTGGAGACTGAACCCACTATCTAGCATAAATACTCACTCTTGGAGTTACAAGCATCTACTTGGTCAAAGCATCTACTAGTAACGGAAAGCATGCAAGATCATAAATAAAATGTAACATAGATTAATAATCAACTCGATCATAGTATTCAATATTCATCGGAACCCAGCAAATACAACATGTAGCATTACAATAAGATGATCTTGATCATGTTAGGAAGCTCACAAGATCTAAACATGATAGCATAAAGTGGAGAGACAACCATCTAGCTACGCTATGGACCCGTAGTCCAAGGATGAACTACTCACGCATCACTCCGGAGGCAGGCATGGCGATGTAGAGCCCTCGGTGATGATTCCCCTTCCGACAGGGTGCCGGGAAGAGCTTCAGAACCCTCCCGAGTTAGGGTTGACGACGGCGGCGCCTCTGAAACTTTTCGTGGAATATGACTCGGGTATTTAGGGTTTTCGCGTCGGGGGAATAAATAGGCGAAAGGGCAGCGGCTGAGGGCACCCGAGGGGCCCACACGCACCCTCGGCGCGGTAGGAGGTGGGGCCGCGCCGAGCCCTTGTGTGGCCGCCTCCTGGCGCTCCTCCGTCTCCCCTTTGGACTCCGTGTACGTGTCGGTGAAATAGGGACCTCCGTTGATTTTCGTCCAATTCGAGAATATTTCCAGAACAGCTTTTCTGGAATACAAAACAGCAGAAAACAGGAACTGACACTGTGGCATCTTGTTAATAGGTTAGTCCCAAAAAATATAAAAATGATATGAAGTGGATGCAAAACATGTAACAATTGGTATAATATCAACATGGAACAAAAAATTATAGATACGTTTGAGACGTATCAGCATCCCCAAGCTTAGTTCCTACTCGTCCTCGAGTAGGTAAACGATAAAACAAAATAATTTTTGAAGTGACATGCTACCATCATAATCTTGATCAAATAGTATTGTAAGGCACATGTAAGTGAATGAAGTGATCCAAGTCAATGGTCTATAATTTGCTACCAAATAATAATGAGTAAACAACTGAATCATACAAGCAAAACTTTTCATGAATATACTTTGGAGACATTGCATCCACAGGTTTACATAAGTGTTAACTCATAAAGCAATAGATTCTAATAAAAGGTATTTAACCAACACAAAGGAAGATTTAAGTTTCAGCATTTGCTTCAACTTTCAACATATTTATCTCATGGATATTGTCAACACAAAGCAATATAATAAGTCCAATATGTAGCATATAACAAATGTTGTACCAAAGTTGACACTAGTGTTTGCTTGTGGAAGATAGAAAGAAGTAGGAAAACTGACTCAACATAAAAGTAAAAGAAAGGCCCTTCGCAGAGGGAAGCAGGGATTAAATCATGTGCTAGAGCTTTTTAGTTTTTGAAATCATATAGAGAGTAAAAATTAAGTTTTGGAGGTGTATGTTAATTGGTCAACGAATCAGTAGTGGAAAGTACAATATGACCCCGGCCAAACAGACTTTTAAGAGCGGCTCCCATGAAGGACGTTATTTCTACCAGCAAGGCAGATCATCCCTCTTTTTCTCTTTGTTTACACATGCAGATGTTTCACTGAGTATTCAGTTGACAAAATGTGAAGAGATTAAGCGGTTAAAGTTGTAATTAATTGGGACTGGGCACCCCGTTGCCAGCTCTTTTTGCAAAATTAATAGATAAGCGGATGTATATGCCGCTAGTCTGATGGTAAAGTCTGCTTGACAAGTGACATAAAGACATCCACCACGTCCTCATGAGCTTGGTAAACATTGACACAAAAAGGAGTAGTAACAATTTTGAATAGTTTAAAGGTAGCACATGAAAATTTTACTTGGAGTGGCAAGGAAATACCACATATAGGTAGTTATGGTGGACACAAATGGCATGGATTTTGGCTCAAGGATTTGGATGCACGAGAAGCATTCCCTCTCAGTACAGAGTTTAGGCTAGCAAGGTTATGTAAGCAAACAAGAATATCAACCGGTACACCAAGTTTTATATGACCAACATATTGCAAGCATTATAAGACTTCATACCGTCTTCCTTGTTAACCAAACCCTTTTATTAGAAAATATCTAGACCTTAGAGATACCACCATGCAAACCAAATTTCAACAAGCTTTACGGTAGTTCTTCACTAATGGGCTTAACTTACATGATGCAAAATTTAATCATGACCTACTTGTTAACTCAAAACAATTGACAAGTATCAAATTATCCATATTAGTGATCTACAAGAGTATGCAAGTCTTTTCCATTATACCATTTACCACATGCAACATTTTCTGTTCCAACCAAACACCAATCAACTTATTTCAATAACTCTCCAAACAAGTATAAGTGAAGTAAGAGAGTACTTTCTTTAAAAGAACTAATAGCTCTGACAAGAGATACATGAAAACAAGAGCTAAAAGCTTGAACAGTGCTAGATATGAATACTCAACAAATATAAGTGAAGAATAGGAGTATTCTCATGAAAAAGGGAGCGTGTCTCTCTCCCAATCAAGAATGCTAGGATCCAATCAAGTTGATCACAAAATAAAAATAACATACTGAAAATAAAAGCACACAGACGCTCCAAGAATAGCACATATGATGTGAAAGAATTAAAATATAGTTTCACTAGAGATGACCTGATAATTTTGACGATGAAGAAGGGGATGCCTTGGGCATCCCAAGCTTAGACGCTTGAGTCTTCTTGAAATATGCTGGGGAGATCCATGGGAGCCTCCCCAAGCTTGAGCTCTTCACTCTTCTCCATCCTATTATATCACTCTTCCCTCTTGACCCTTGAAAACTTCCGCCACACCAAACTCAAAGTAAATCTCATTAGAGGGTTAGTGCACAATCAAAAACTCACATGTTCTGTAAAGACGCAATATGACCGTTACTTTAAAATTAGCTACACCACTGATGTTATGTGAAGCTCTTCCACCCAAAAAAGAATTCCACCCAACACTAGTAAAAGAAGAATGCAAAATAAAAGACATAATCTGTCTAAAACAGAACAGTCCGCAAAGACGAATTTTTTCGAGGCACTTACGATGCTCAGATTGAAAAACTTTGAACTAATGAAAGATGCGTACATACATCAGGATTACGCACAAAACTTTGTAGATTTAAATCACATTGTGATTTTAGATAATTAATACGGTGAACAGCAGAAATCTGTTCCTACGCAGCAATCAAAATCTAGCATCATCTTATCATTAGAGACTACTCTTGGCACAACAATGCGAAAAAGTAAAGATACAAAGGAGTTGCTACAGAAGTAAACAACCTCCTTGACTCAATAAAAGAAAAATTGCAGAAATAAAATAATGGGTTGCCTCCATAAGCGCTTTTCTTTAACGCCTTTTAGCTAGGCACAAAGCATGCATCAAGTATTACCAAGTGTAGAAGCATCAACATTATAGTTTGTTCGAACAATAGAATCATAAGGTGGTTTTATCTTCTTCCTAGGGAAGTGTTCCATACCTTTCTTGAGAGGGAATTGATATTTAATATTCCCTTCTCTCATATCAATAATAGCACCAACAGTTCTAAGAAAGGTCTTCCAAGCACAATAGGACAAGATGGATTGCATTCAATATCCAAAACAACAAAATCAACAGGGACAAAGTTGTTATTAACCATAATAAGAACATCATCAATTCTACCCAAAGGTTTCTTTATAGTAGCATCAGCAAGGTGAACATCCAAATAACAATTTTCCAAAGGTGCTAAATCAAGCATATCATAAAGTCTTTTAGCATAACAGAAACACTAGCACCAAGGTCACACAAAGCATTGCAATCAAAGTTATTCAACTTCATTTTAATGATGGGCTCCCAACCATCTTCTAACTTCCTAGGGATGGATACTTCACGTTTCAATTTTTCTTCCCTAACTTGTATGAGAGCATTAGTAATATGTTTAGTAAAACCATGTTTATTTCACTTGCTTTAGGACTTCTAGCTAGATTTTGCAAGAACATAATTACTTCAGAGAGATTACAACCATCAAAATCAAAATCATTATCATCAAAGGTAATGGAGCTATTATCTTCATCATTACTAGAATTTCAGCATTTTTATCAAGAACAGTTTCAGAGTTATCAGGCATTTTGAAACGTTTTGCAATAGAAGTAGAAACATTGCCAACACCAATTATCTTGCCATTAATAGTAGGAAGTTTACTAACACTTGAGTTAAGCATTTTCAGTAGTAGAAATAGTACAAACTCTAGCAATACTATTCTTTCTAGCAATTTCATCCTCTCTTTCCCATCTTGCATGCAATTCGGCTAGCAATTTCATCTCTCTTTATCAAATTTTAATTTGTATAGCATTGAGAGTTTTGCTCCTTTAACATCATGAGGCGTATTCTTTATTTTCATAAATTCAACATCAAGAGCAAGACTATCAACCTTAGAGGCAAGAACATCAATTTTCCTAGTTTTTCCTCAACAGTTTTACTGAAAGCAGTTTGTGTACTAATAAAATCCTTAAGCATAACTTCAAGATCAGAGGGTATACTTCAGGATCAGAGGAATTACCATAACCATTGCCACCATTAGAAGGATAAGGCTTATAATTACCATTACCAAAATTATTCCTATAAGCATTGTTGTTGAAGTTATTATTTTTAATGAAGTTCACATCAATATGCTCTTCTTGAGCAACCAAAGAACCTAAAGGAACATTATTTGGATCAACATGAACTTGACCATTTGCAAGCATAGACATAATAGTATCAATTTTAGCACTAAGGAAGAGGTTTTTTCAACAGAATTTACCTTTTTACCTGTTGGAGCTCTCTCGGTGTGCCACTCAGAATAATTTATCATCATATCATCTAGAAGCTTTGTTGCAGCACCCAAAGTGATGGACATGAAGGCACCTCCAGAGGCCGAATCCAACAAATTCCTCGAAGAAAAATTTAATCCTACATAGAAGGTTTGGATGATCATCCAAGTAGTCAGTCCATGAGTGGGACAATTCTTAACCAATGATTTCATTTTCTCCCATGCTTGAGCAACATGTTCATTATCAAATTGCTTAAAATTCATTATGCTACTTCTCAAAGATATAATCTTAGCAGGAGGATAATATTTTCCAATGAAAGCATCTTTGCGTTTAGTCCATGAATCAATACTATTTCTAGACAAAGATAGCAACCACTCTTTAGCATGTCCTCTCAAGGAGAAAGGAAAAAGTTTCAATTTAATAATATCACCATCTATTTGACAGTTGACATAAAGACATCCACCCCGTCCTCATGAGCTTGGTAAACATTGACACAAAATAGGAGTAATAAAGTTTGAATAGTTTAAAGGTAGCAAATGAAACATTTACATGGAATGGCAAGAAATACCACATATAGGTAGTTATGGTGGACACAGATGGCATGGATTTGGCTCAAGGTTTTGGATGCACGAGAAGCATTCCCTCTCAGTACAGAGTTTAGGCTAGCAAGGTTATTTGAAGCAAACACAGGATATCAACCGACACAGCAAGGCTTATATGAAAACATATTGCAAGCATTATAAGACTCTACACTGTCTTCCTTATTAACCAAACCCTTTTACTAGAAAATATATAGACCTTAGAGATACCAAACATGCAAACCAAATTTCAACGAGCTTTACGGTAGTTCTTCATTAATAGGTTTTAACTACATGATACAAAAGCTTAATCATGAACTACTTAATAACTCAAAACAATTGACAAGTATCAAATTATCCAATACAGCGATCTACAAGAATATGTAAGCTTTTTCCATTATACCATCTACCACATGCAACATTTTCTGTTCCAACCAAACACCATTCAATTTATTTCAACATAAACTCTCCAAACAATTATAAGTGAAGCAAGAGAGTATTTTCTTTAAAAGAACTAACAGCTTGAATAAGAGATGCATGAAAAACAGGAGCTAAAAGCATATCAATAGCTAGACAAGAATACTCAACAAGTATAAGTGAAGAATAGGAGTATTCATATGAAAAAGCGGAGCGTGTCTCTCTCCCAGTCAAGAATGTTGGGGTCCAATCAAGTTAACCATACGAAAAATAAAATACTGAAAATAAAAGCACACAGACGCTCCAAGTAAAGCACATATGATGTGAAAGAATTAAAATATAGTTTCACTAGAGATGACCTGATAAGTTGCTGATGAAGAAGGGGAAGCCCAAGGCATCCCCAAGCTTAGACGTTTGAGTCTTCTTGAAATTTGCTGGGGTGATCCATGGGAGCATCCCCAAGCTTAATCTCTTCACTCTTCTTGATCACATTATATCATCCTTCTCTCTTGACCCTTGAAAACTTCCGCCACACCAAACTCAAAGTAATTCTCATTAGAGGGTTAGTGCACAATCAAAAACTCACATGTTCTATAAGGACACAAACATGACCATTACTTTTAACATTAGCTACTGCCACTGATGTTATGTGAAGCTCTTCACCCTAAAAAAGAATTCCACTCAACACTAGTAAAAGAGAGAATGCGAAAAATAAAAGACAGAATCTGTCTAAACAGAACAGTCCGCAAAGACGAATTTTTTCGAGGCACTTACGTTTCTCAGATAGAAAAAGTTTAAATTAACGAAAGATGCGTACATATCTGAGGATCACGCACAAAAAAATTCAGATTTAAATAATTTTTCTGTGATTTTACAGAATTAAAACGGTGAACAGCAGAAATCTGTTCCTGCGCAGAAATCCAAATCTACCATCATCTTTCTATTTGAGCCAATACTTGGCACAACAATGCGATAAAATAAAGATACAAAGGAATTGTTACAGAAGTAAACAACTCCTTGACTCAAAAAAAAATTGCTGAAATAAAATGATGGGTTGTCTCGCATAAGCGCTTTTCCTTAACGTCTTTCAGCTAGGCGCAGAAAGTAAGAATCAAGTGTTTCCAAGCGATGAGGCATCAACAGAAAGGTTGGAAGTTTTCTCAACAATGCATTGTATCTTATCTATATAAGTTTCAGAAACTCCTTTTTCATTACTTTTAGGCACACTATCCTCATCAAATAAATTTTCAGGAACAATCCAATCAAAATTCTTTTCTAGTGCCTCATGCATGCCTACAAACTTAAAAGGTATTGGTATCTAAACTTCCCCCTCATAATTAGTTTCTTTAGTGTATTTAAGCCTCTCTTTTTCCAATTTCTCAAGTGTATTAGTAACATCAATATAATAGCCAAGCATCTTATATCGAATAAAAACTTTTCTAGCTTCCTTAGCAACATCATCAAATTCTTTAAGCAAGGTTTTTAGAACAAAATCTTTCTTTTCACCATCTTGCATATCATGAAGTTTAAGGAACATATGCTGCATTATAGGATCAGATTGACAAACCTAGCTTCCAACATGTGAACTAGAGAAGCTGTAGCAATTTCATAATTTGGAGCAAAATCTACCAAGGGTCTATCTTCAAAATCTTTAAGCCTACTAATGTGACCCAAGAATTCCTCAATGTTATCTCTTCCAATGATAGACCCACTACTCACAGATAAGTCTTTTAAAGTATACTTAGGAAGAAGCATGATGAAATAACAGAAACTAAACAGAAAATAAACTAAATGCAAGTAACTAATTTTGTTTGTTTTTGATAAATAAATCAAACAAGACTAAATAAAAATAAACTAAGTAAGACAATAACAAAGTAAAGAGATTGGAAGCGTGAAACTCCCCTTGCAGAAATCCTCTTGCTTCCCAATACGGCGTCAGAAAATATGGCGTGTGGAAGGAAGGCAAGGAGATTGCTGAACCGAAGTGCTTCTGCTCCCGGCAACGGCGCCAGAAAATATGCTTGATTGCGTGGATCACACGTTCGCTGGGAGACCCCAAGAGGAAGCTATGATGCAGTATAGAAGCAAGTTTCCCTCAGTATGAAACCAAGGTTTAATCGAACCAGTAGGAGCAAGAAATCGCTTCGGAAGGTTGTTGGTGGCGGAATATGGCACGGCGCAGCACCAGGGAATCCGGCGCCAACGTGGAATTTGCACACAACACAATCAAACTACTTTGCCCCAACGAAACAGTCAGGTTGTCAATCTCACCGGCTTGCTGAAAACAAATGATTAAACGTATGGTGTGGAAAACAGTAGTAAATTGCAGAGAATGAAAAGGAACAGTGTTTGCAGTTGGTTGTATTATCAGTGTAAAAGAATGGACCGGGGTCCACAGTTCACTAGTGGTGTCTCTCCATAACAGATAACTAACATGCTGGGTGAACAAATTATAGCTGGGCAATTGACAAAATATTGAGCGCATAACAATGCATATATATGACATGATGATTACTATGATATTCATGTGGGCATTACGACAAAATACATAGACCGTTATCCAACAAAGTCTATGACTAATAATCCACCGCCAGGTTGTCATACCGAGTTCCCCGTTTGTATTAAGTTGCAAGCAACGGATAATTGCATTAAGTAATGTGCGTAAAGTAAACAAATGCATTAGACCTAACGGCGTACCCTTAAGCTAAGCATCGGTTAATTTATCCCTAGTGGCAACAGCACATCCACAATCTTAGAAGTTATTGTCACTCTCCCAGATTACCGGAGGCATGAACCCACTATCTAGCATAAATACTCACTCTTGGAGTTACAAGCATCTACTTGGCCAAAGCATCTACTAGTAACGAAAAGCATGCAAGATCATAAATA
Source organism: Poa pratensis (assembly GCA_947311845.1). Lineage (NCBI taxonomy): Eukaryota > Viridiplantae > Streptophyta > Magnoliopsida > Poales > Poaceae > Poa > Poa pratensis. The sequence continues at coordinate 24,734,293 of CAMZMU010000039.1, forward strand.
ACATATAAGATAGATTGATAATCACCTTGACATAGTATTCAATATTCATCGGATCCCAGCAAACACAACATGTAGCATTACAATAAGATGATCTTGATCATGATAGGCAGCTCACAAGATCTAAACATGATAGCATAAAGTGGAGAGACAACCATCTAGCTACTGCCATGGACCCGTAGTCCAAGGATGAACTACTCACGCATCACTCCGGAGGCAGGCATGGTGATGTAGAGCCCCCCGGTGATGATTCCCCTCTCCGGCAGGGTGCCGGGAAGAGCTTCTGAACCCTCCCGAGTTGGGTTGACGGCGGCGGCGTCTCTGGAACTTTTCATGGATAATGGCTCCGGTATCTAGGGTTTTCGCGTCGGCAGGAATAAATAGGCGAAAGAGCGGCGGCTGCGGAGCCACGAGGGCCCCACACCACCCCACGGCACGGCGGGGGGCCCGCGCGGCCCCATGGTGTGGGCGCCACGTGGCTCCCCTCCGTGTCTCCTCTGGACTCCGTTTTCGTGTTGGAAAAATAGGAGGTTCTGTCCAAGTTTCGTCCAATTCCGAGAATATTTCCAGACTAGTTTTTCTGGAATACAAAAACAGCAGAAAACAGGAACTGACACTGTGGCATCTTGTTAATAGGTTAGTTCCAGAAAATGCATAAAAATGCTATGAAGTGTATATAAAACATGTAACAATTGGTATAATATCAACATGGAACATCAGAAATAATAGATACGTTTGAGACGTATCATCAGGTAGGAGTAGCGCTGTTGTAGCCGCGAGCAGTTGATCATCACTTACCACCACCGAAGCTGGAACATGTTTCTTGAGGAGGGAGACATGCACCACAGGATGAATCTTGCTAGAATCTGGTAACGCCAGCCGATAGGACACATTACCCACACGTGCCAAGACTTTGTATGGTCCGAAGAATCGTAGAGACAACTTTTGGTTGCTTCGTGTTGCCACCGATTGCTGAATGAATGGCTGTAGCTTAAAATAGACTTGATCTCCCACCTTGAACTGACGTTCAGAGTGTTTCTTGTCCGCTTGAATCTTCATGCGTTTCTGTGCACAAGCCAGTTGTTGTCGAAGCACTTCCACCATGATCGCCCATTCAGACAACCAGGTCTCCAAGTCGGGTGATTGACAGTCAGCAGTTCATGCAATTCCCAGGTGTCGAGGTTTTTGCCCATACAATACCTCAAATGGAGTGCGATCCAATGTTGAATGGTATGTAGTATTATACCAATACTTAGCGAGACAAAGCCATTCGTACCATTTTTTTGGGTTGGTATGAACTGCACAACGGAGATATGATTCCAGACACTGATTCAGTCGCTCTGTCTGCTCTTCTGTTTGAGGATGATAAGAGGAACTCATATGTAGAGATGTATCTGACAGGCGAAACAGTTCTTTCCACAGAGTACTCGTGAAGATCTTGTCACGATCAGACACTATGATCTGCGGTAGACCATGTAGGCGATACACATTGTTGATGAAGGTCTATGCAACTTGTAGAGTAGTGAAGGGGTGTGACAACGACAGGAAATGTCCATACTTGGTGAATCGATCGATCACCACCAATATCACATCACAACCTTGAGATGTGGGCAAGCCCTCCACAAAGTCAAGACTGATCATTTCCAAAGCACAGGAAGGAAATGGTAATGGTTCTAAGAGCCCTGGTGGTTTGACATGTTCTACCTTAGCTTGCTGGCAGATAGAACAGCCGGCCACAAATTGCTGAATCATCTGCTTCATCTTAGGCCATGAGAAAAACTGTTTAACCCTTTCATAAGTGGCGCGCATCCCAGAATGGCCTCCAACACCACTGATGTGTAAGGCTTGGAGTATATGATCCTGTGCCAGCCTGTTACTGCCGACCCAAATGCGGTCCTTGTAACGAAGTAGACCATCCTTGAGAGAAAACCCCGCTTCATTGCAGTGAGATGCAGTGGCACTTAACTCAACAAGGAGTTGTTGTGCTTGCGTGTCTTCATTATAGCCGTCTTGGAGATGACCCATCCACACTGGATTGGCTTTAGAGATTGCAGCAAAATCACCAGTGTCCTGTTTTCGGGATAAGGCATCAGCAGCTGCATTTGTAATCCCTTTTTTGTACTTGATTGTAAACTGAAGACCCAACAGCTTATCAAAGGCTTTGTGCTGAATGCCAGTTACCAAACGTTGATCAACCAAGTGAAGTAAGCTCTGGTGATCTGTCAGTATGGTCAACTCTCTATGTTGGAGGTATGGCCGTCATTTTTCCACGGCTAGAATTATAGCTAAACACTCTTTTTCATATGTAGAGAGGGCTTTATTGCGTGGACAGAGAGCTTGAGTCAGGAATGCAATGGGGTGCCCATTCTGCATCAGCACTGCACCGATGCCGATATTGCTTGCATCAGTCTCCAGCACAAAACCCTGACTGAAATCTGGTAGTGCCAATACCGGCGCATTGATCATGGCCTGCTTAAGCTGCTCAAATGCTTGCTGTTGCTCAGGACCCCAAGTGAACAATGATCCTTTCTTGAGTAACCGAGTCAAAGGATGCGCCAGAACTCCATAATGTGCTATGAATTGATGATAGTACCCAGTGAAGCCAAACACACTGCGCAATTCTTTCACCGATTGTGGTCTTGGCCATTTTTTGATCACCTCCACCTTGCTGGAGATACCCCTGTACTACTGATCACATGTCCCAAGTACTCCAATTGCTGCTGAGCAAAAGTGCATTTGCTATACTTGCACAAACAATTGATTGTCCTGGAGCAGCTGGAAAACAGAGCGAAGATGTTGTACATGCTCTTCCAGGGATGCACTATAGATCAAAATATCGTCCACAAACACCAAGACACACTTCCTCAGCAAACCAGCAAAAACATGATTCATCAGACTTTGAAATGATGCTGGTGCATTAGTGAGTCCGAATGGCATAACCATGAACTCGAACAAGCCATGATGTGTTTGGAAGGCTGTCTTATGATGTTCTCCAGGAGCAATACAAATCTGATGGTAACCGGAACGCAAATCCAATTTGGTAAACCACCGTGCTCCTGATAGCTCATCCAACAACTCGTCGACCACTGGTACCGGATGTTTGTGCTTAATTGTGAGTGCATTTAGTTGTCTGTAATCCACACAAAAGTGCCACGTCCCATCTTTCTTCTTCACCAACAGGACAGGAGATGCAAATGAACTGACACTTTTTTGTATGATTCCCTTGTCCAGCATATCTTTCACTTGATTTTCAATTTCAGTCTTCTGTTGAGGAGTGTATCTATAAGGCCGTGCTTGCACGGGCTGTGCTCCAGTGACCAAGGGTATTTTATGGTCAGCTGCTCGAGAGGGAGGTAATTCTGACGGTGTTGCAAAGACTGGAGCAAACTTTGTCAGTAAGTCTCGAATTTCAGGTGCCATGTCAGTCATATCAATGGAATGATCACTATCGATAGCTTCCACCTGGAATGTGTGTCCATCAGGTTTCAATTGCAGCTGAACCGTGTGAGAAATAGCTCCTCGACGCTGCAACCCTTTTAATTGTTGCGGTAAAAGAGGTTTGCAGGAGGAAACACTATCCTCAACACCATGTAAAGTGATGCGGCGCTGATTATGAGTAAAGCGCATCACCTTCTTGCGCCAATGTACCCACATAGGACTGTGCAAATCCAGCCAATCATGACCCAATATAATATCATAGCAGCCAAGGGGTAAAATTTTCATATCATGCACAAACGTATGTCCTTGCACCGTCCACTCGAACTGGGGCACCAATTCATCACATGCCATCTTCTCTCCATTAGCCACCACATAAGTTGCTGCAGGCATTTTCTTCCGAGTGCATTGCAGACGAGTCACAACCTCTTGATTCAAGAAGGAAGATACACTGCCAGAGTCGACCAAAATGAGCAACTCATGCTTACCAATTGTTCCACGCAGCCTGAATGCCTTCTTCTTCTTAGCTTCAGCAACCTTGTCCACTCCCATTAGCAAATGCAAATCTCCATCAGAATCCGAAGTACTGTCATCTGACCCTTCTGTGTTGGACTGAATCTGGAGTACTTCAAGCAATTCTTCAATAACATGCAACGGCACACTGGCTGGACATTTATGAGTTCTGCTCCATTTTTCACCACAAGTGAAGCAGAGTCCCTTATTACGCCGGTAAGCTTTAAGAGTCTCCAATTTATCCTCCCCTTTGCTAGATTCCGGAGGTTTAGCTTCAGGTCTTGTGTGATCATCAACATGACTGTGCCATTTAGGTCAAGAATACTCCTTGCCATCAGGTTTGGAATGTGATTTCTTCTTACTTGGTACAGCCTCCTCTTCCTGCAACAATGCAAGTAGATGCGCATTATCCAAACCTGGGGTCGGTGTAACCAAATAGTAGAGCGGATATCATCTCGTAAGCCAGCAATAAATTCATCTGCGAAATGCCCTTCATCTAAATGAGGATTGTAAAGCAAAAGCTGGTACCTAAGCCTAGCAAATTTTTCCCAATACTCAGAAATCGATCCAATCTGGCGTAGCACGCGCATCTGGTGACGATAGCTTGCTTGCATATTTTTACCAAAATAATCATGCACCAACACACACATGACACCCCAATCCTCCACCCTGCCAGTGGCTTCCACACTTTGAAACCACAGAGCAGCATTGCCCTGGAACCCTAGAGCAGCATACCGAGTACAGAGACACGGCTGCACTCTAAACACCTCAAAGTACGTCTCACACTGCTGCTACTGCCATAGCTTAGGATTCTCTCCATTAAACTTAGGAAATTTAATTTTAGGTGCAGGCGCTCGAAAAGTATCCTCACGGTGCTCACCATTAGTGCGATTAACTTCAATATGCAGAGGCCTGGGTGAAATCACACCTGTGCCCGGGGCTGGCAAGGGGTTCGTGAGAATTCCCCGAGCATCACCCCGGAAGAGATTTGGCGCGCGGTGGTCCTGAGACCCGATTCCATGAGCGCCGAGTGGTGGTGCAGTCGCAGGTCGAGCCGCTGTCGCGCTGCTGTCGATGAACTCGGATCTGTCGGTGTAGTCGGGCTTGGCGGCGTCGTGGCCGCGCGCCGGTCGAGCGCGGCAGCCTGAGCCTCCACCACCTCCGTCTGCTTCTGGACATCACGGAGTGTCTCCTGCGTCTCGATCTGGGACGCCTTGAGGTCGTTGAAGCCGTCCAACAACTGCTTCATCATGTCCGTGAGCGCTTGGTTTTGCTCCGCCGCGGTCTCCATGAATTTGGTGATTCGCTCCCGAAATTGCTCATGTGCGTGATCTGCACCTTTGCGAGGCGCCAGCGTGTCGATCTAGTAAACCGAAGCGAAATCGAACCAGTTGGGGGTGTCCGTGAGGAACTTCGCGCGATTCCGAAAGGAATCGCACCCAACAACCAGGAGAAATCAAAATTTCTCGTGAATTTCGGCTCCGATCCCCGGAAATCGACGAACACAAGGTTCTGATACCAATTTGTCACGAACCCACTCGATCTACGTGTAGGGAAAGGGGATTTAGGAGGGAAATTGGGGTTCGGGATCAGACAGAAGCATCGGGATCGGGGAAGAGAAGAACGAGATGCAGGAGGAGTTCAGATAGTTCATTCATACGATGCCCCGGCCACACGGCAGGACGAGGCTAAGTAGGGTCGGTTTGCCAGCGCAGCTGGACTTTCTCTCCGTTACATACATGGCACACGGGCCGAATCTGGGACGCAGCCCAACATGACGATGGGCCTGGCCCACTAGGTCATGACAGATAGCAGTTTAACTGTAATCAGCTAGGTAAATGCCATCATCATCAGGCGTGCTGGATCGGACTGGTCTTCTCAAGTCTTCTCTAGGCCGGCTGCCCATGCGCCTCCCAGTGCGAAGCAAAAGGGATCCGACAAAAGAGCTCCATACTTCCCACCATAACGTGATATAGACGGCCACCATGCCGCATGATATCTCGAAAGAAAGCAACCAAAGATATCCTGTAGGAGTGCCGGAAAGGACGACTCCGATTAGCAAGACAGTGTTGTTCCACGGAAAGTGCAACAAAATATATAAGAAATCATGGTGGCGGCATGCAGCTCTAACTAATCAACCAGTCCTATCTATATAGACATTTCCGTATAGGAGTGGAGCTTTTGTACTCCTGAGCTCGAGTGACACCTCCATTTAAAAAAATTCGAAAATCATATTTATGAGTTTCAAAAAATTCTGAAAAAAATCGGGTGTAGCCAATGGTATATCTCACTTACCTGCAAAATATCAATCTCAAATACTATATATTGAGCTACATAAATGTTATCAGATTTTTTTCATTTTGGTGGATCCGTGTATACATACTATTGTTGGCCACACCTGACAATTGTTTTCAAATACGTTATACATACTTTCAAATCTATAAATGTTATAAGATTTTTTATTTCTGTAACCCATAATATAAAGTATTTGAAGCTAATTTTTTGCATGGTTGTGGGATACACGATAGGTTACATTTGGATGTTTTTTCAGAATTGTTTGAAACTCATAAATATGATTTTCGAATTTGTTTAAACGGACGGAGCACTGGAGAGTCGAAAGCACTTTCCGTATAGTAGTACTCTAACAGATTCACACTTTGTCAAGTGCAAGTCCATAATTAATAATATTTACATATTAGCAGTCGTTATCAATGATTAGCAGCAGCATGGGCATGCATGTGAAGGGAAGCAGTATTGTAAGTTGCAGGGCACTTGCAGCTTCCTTCTTGAGGGTCTCTTATCCTATACAATAGCATCTTTGTATATAGTCAGCTAATACAATGCCAAAAATTTAAAAAGATATTCGCCTAACAATCGTCGATAAATCCGGCTCAAAAATAGCTGTCGACAAAGATACATATGGATGTCAAGTTAAGGGTCATACCCTCCATCCATCCAGCTAGACATCACATCAACTCATATCGTGTCGATTGTCTGTCGAGGATAACACCACGGGCACGCGAATATTTTTCATCCTAGAGTGCTTAGGTGCAAAAAAAAAATTAAATTTTAGATTTGAGTTTAGGCATTCATATTTTATTCATTGGGTACATACGCATATTTTCTAGGTATCTGCAAATTGTCGGTGAAAAACAATTGTACTCTGAGTTAAAGAAAAAATTGTGGCAATGAATAAGTGAAAAAATATCTTTTCACATCTTTTTTGAGTATCCCAAAATACAAAGTTTTTTATTAAGAAACTTTTGGCGTACTTGTGCAATGTTTATACTATTTATAATTTTTTTTGAAGATTATTTAGTCTAGAAGTAGTAATTTCAATTTTTTAAAAATGGGCTCCAGTGAACTTGGGTGGTACTATCACTTTCCCGTTCTAAATGGTCTTATATAAATTTTTAGCCACATTTGGTTCCTGAGAAAAATATCAACCAAACATGGCCCTTGGGAGAACCATTAGCGAGGGTGGCTGTTTTGCGGCCAGATATGCTAGTCGGGTGACTTATTTGAAAAAATATTTAGCACTTTTCGCCCAGATTTATCCATGGGAGACCTACCAGTTAGAGCATGTCCACCGGGGGCCTCCAAATGACCCCCCAAAGGCCCATTGGGGGTCCGGACGGCCAAAAATGACACCAGCGGCACCCCTAAAAGGGTCGCCCCGAGCAAAAACATGTCCGGCACCCCCGAGAGGGCCTCCAAACTTGGAGGCCCTCTCGGGGGTGCCGGACATGGGGCGGACACGCGTTTGACAGGGCTGGCCCTCCCGTCATAGACACAGCCCCGGCGTGACCTGAATCATTCGCTCCCCATCCTCCTTCTCTTTTCCTCTCGCCGGCGATTCGCACCATCGCCACCACTCTCGTCGCCGTCTGCTTGCTTCGCACCTCGGGCACCTAGCCGGAGCGGCAACGCAGACACACGTGCCGCCGTTCCCCGCCTGTCTACGACCAGTCCAGCGCCGGCGTAGCTAGGGTATGCCTCTTCTTTCCTCCCACCCTGCCCGCAACCTGTTCGACCATTCGTTCGTAGGCTCATATGGTTGATTCTTCATTTGTGGCTTTGTTCCATTGCTTTCTTTCGTCCAATAGGCCATGGACAGCGACGACGAGGTCATGTTTTCTGAAATGATGAATGAGGATGCCGCCTGCGGCCGACATCGAGGAGAATGAGATGGTCATGGCCGCACTTGTACATGCCGCGATCGAGGAAGACGCGGCGCCGAAGTTTGGAGGATCAGAGAAGGGGCGGAGGGCCAACAAGGAACGCAACAGAGCAACTGGGCACATGCTCTTGTACCAAGATTACTTTGCCGACAATCCGACGAACTTGTCTCATGAATTTCGCCGGCGCTTTAGGATGAGCAGGTCATTTTCAGGACGATTGTGCATGGCGTTCGGGAATACGACAAGTACTTCGAGCTGAAGAGAGACTGCACCGGCCTCCTTGGGTTTTCATCACTTCAGAAATGCACGGCGGCCATACGGTGCCTTGCTTACGGGCTTCCCGCCGATGCGTTGAATGAATATCTCCGCATGTCTGAGTCCACCGCCGTCGAAGCCACCTACAGATTCTGTAAGGCATTTGTGAAGGTGTTCGGAGAGCGATATCCGAGGACACCAAATGAGGCAGACACGGCTCGTCTCTTGGCACAAGGCGAAGCAAGAGGATTTCCAGGGATGCTTGGAAGCATCGATTGCATGCATTGGAACTGGAAGAACTGTCTGTTTTCTTGACAAGGGATGTACAAGTCAGGGCACCACGGAAAGTGCAGTGTTATACTTGAGTCCGTGGCAGATTATGATCTTTGGATATGGCATGCATATTTCGGCATCGCCGGTGCCGCCAATGACATCAACGTGCTCCACAAATCCAATGTGTTCAAAAAACTTTGTGATGGCCTAACTCCACCATGCAACTATGTGATCAATGGCCATGAGTACGATAAGGGGTACTATCTTGCTGACGACATCTATCCCACTTGGTCTACATTTGTGAAGACTATCTGCAACCCTCACGGCGAGACAGATTGTCATTTTGCAAAGAGAAAAGAGTCAGTTCGCAAAGATGTGGAGCGGGCTTTTGGTGTGCTCCAGGGCAGGTTTGCTGTTGTTCGCTACCCTTGTCTTTCATGGCCGCTAGATGAAATGTGTGAGATCATGAATGCTTGTGTTATCATGCACAATATGATCATTGAAGACGAGCGTGATACGAGGAAGCAACTGGTCGGCGAAGTGTTTGATTTCCAGGGGCCTATGGCCCATCCACATCTGGGCGTGCCGACGCAGTATGCAGAATTCCTTGCCATACATCGGGAAATTCGTGATGGAACAATGCATAAGCAGCTGCACGATGATCTCATGCACCACCTGTGGACCATCAAGGCGACTCAGCCGCCGGCTGTTTGATAGGTCATGGTTTAAACTTGAATTCGTATTTAAACTTTGTATTTCGAATTTGAACTTGTGTTGTAATCTCGAGGGGCATCCATTCCCATCTCCACAAATCAAAACGCGGGTGCTCTGCCGTCGTAGCTGATGCCCATAAAGTGTTTGTCTAAATGCAAAAAATTTGGGGGTCAATTTTGGAGGGTGCCGCTATGGGTGGCCTCCAAATTTTGAGCGGACATGTGTCCGGCACCCCCAAAGGGAGGATAATTGGAGTGTGCCGGATACATATTTGGGGGTGCCAGTGGAGATGCTCTTAGGTAGTGTATTTAAATGCCCAGCTTACGCCAGTCAAATTGACTTATTTGAAAAGACTTGATCGTTTTCTCCACAAACTTTGTCAAGTGCACTGTGCACACCATATTAGGACAAAAGCGGTCAAGTCTTATCAAATAAGCTAACCTTACTGACGTATTTGGGCTGTCAAAAACATCATTTTATAACTCGTAGGTATCTCAGGCGCCAGATGTGGTTAAAAGTTTCCCCAAAGGCCATACCAGGCTTAATAAATCATGGGACATTTAAGAAAAAATATACAACACGTGGCCGAGTATGTCAATGGTGCGATGTTTCACTTGGCTGACAATGGTAAAAATGTAAGTCAATCAAGTTTTATGGTCTAGAAATAGTTGCGGCCTTTTTCGATCCCACGTGACCAAGAATCACTCTTTGGTGGCGCCGCCATGGATCCATCAAGATGTCCAAAAACACAGAAATAAGAAAAAGAAAAATATAAAAATGGGAAAGGATCCTAATGCAAAACGTAGGATTGTGAAAACACAAGGATTTCAAGAAAATGTGTGCTCGATTTGGATGAATAGGGAAACCCATGAATCCTAAAAAAGCCTAATTAATCAGGAATAAAACGATGCATAGGTGAGATTATGTCACTATTCTGCAACTTATGACATTTGTCTTGGCTTTTGGGTATAAGAATGTAAAAAAAAAGAGGTTTGAGTGAATTGTAGGATTCCTTTGTTTTCCTTTGGAATCTAGGGAAAAAAAATCAGTATGCTCCATTTCTTTTGAATCAAATGCCTGAATACTGCCATCAAAAATTCTCTTAAGCCCACCACTAATCAAAAAGAGGCCCTATGCGTAGACGAAAGAAATTGGTACTGTGATGCGTCGTGTTCCCGCGGCACTTGCTTCCTTCTCCTCTTCTCGATTGTCGTCCCGTTGATATGTTCGAGTTCGACCGCTTGGCGAGAACAAGCATACAGCTCGGTGGTTGGTGTTAGCAGTGGCTAACTCACCCGTCCAAGGTTCGAATCCCGGCTGGGACGAATTCTTGGACGTTCTCACCAGGGCTTTTGACCCTGTAATAAAAATCCCCTCTCACACACATGTGCGCCGCATACGACTAACGCTTCTTCGGGACACTGGGTAAACTTGCGTGATGTGTGTATAGTTATAGGATCTAGACTTATACACTAGGGGTGTGCGTGAGTGTGGTGTGAGTGCGGTGTTGAGTTGGTGTACGAGTTCAGATACTACAGCTGTAAGATCGAGGGGTCTCAAAAAAAAAAGTTCGACCGCTTGGCTTGGCGGGCGGCCCCACTGCCCACACCACCCTTGGCCGTTGTCATCAACGGGAGACGCTTCGCTCGGTGCCGCGTCGCTCTTCCTTAACTGCTACCCCCTCCCTATCTCTCCCGTACTCCTCCTCCACACCACCGCAGCTTCCCTGCTGCTCCGCTCAGTGACTCACTCGTGACAGGAGTAGCACACCGGAGACGTCGATCCTACACCTGTCGCTGCAGGAGCTCGCTCCATTTATATCCACACGCCTGCCGCAGATGCGAGTTCTTGCTTGCCGCCCGTGCTCTTCTTCTTCTCTTCTCTTCCCTTCTTGGTTCGCCGGCCATTGCTACCTAGCTTAGCTGCTGACGATGGCGCGTGCGTGATGCTGCTGATGCGCAGGACCCAGCAGCAGCCGCAGCCGGGGAACGAGCTGACGGAGCTGCTGTGGGACAACGGCCCGGCCCTCCGGGCTCCGGCGGCACCGTTCCCGCCCTCCGAGCTCGCCAAGCACCACCACCCGGCGATGCGCGACCTCCTCGCCGCGCCGGACGACGACGACGCCGTGCCATGGCTGCAGCATTACCCAGACATCGGCGTGGACGACGACGACGGCGACCGGGACACGGCCCCGCTGCCCCCAGAGTACTGCTCCGCCTTGCTCTCCAGCTACTCCAGCCACCCCGCCGCGGTGGACAGCAGAAATGACGCCGGAGGCTCGACGTCCCACGGCGCGGCCGTCGGGCCGCCCACGGTGCCGCCCAAGCAGCACCAGGCTCGGCCGAGCGGCGAGGGCATCATGAACTTCACTTTCTTCTCCAAGCCCCTGCAGCGCCCCAAGCCGCCGCCCTCCGCCGTGCCGAGCATCCCCGTCGGCGTCGGCGTCGAGTCGACGGTGGTGCACACGAACCGGCTAAGGAGCACGCCGCTGTTCTCGGAGCAGAGGATGGCGTGGCTGCAGCCGCCGCCCAAGGAGTCGTGCCCCACCGTGGCTGCCTCACCACCTCCTCCACCGGCGGCGCCGCCAGTCCCTCTCTGGCAGCGGGAATTCGCGGCTGCGGTTGCGGCGTTGCCCCAGAGACGGCAGTCGGAAACCAGGGCTACTGACAGGCCGCCGCCGCTGCCGCCCGCGACAGCGACGACCTCGTCCGTCTGCTCGGACAACGGCGACCGGAGCCAGCTGAAGAGGAGCAGCGGCAGCCAGCAGGCTCCCGAGTGGTCGGTCAGCCAGGAGGATGAGGTACGCTAGCAATCAAATGGTCACCACCGCGCAGCCACTGGCCCGGTTTCCTGCTTCTCGATGCAAAGTTGCGAAGACATGCAAACCCACTCTCCACTCTGCCTGGCTGCAGGATCTTGAAGTTGACGACGAGGCCGGTGGGGCGAGAAGGTCCGCGGCGAGGAGCACCAAGCGCGGCCGCACCGCCGAGGTGCACAACATGTCAGAGCGGGTACCAGCACTGCACCTCTTCTTGCCTCCAACTCCAATGCGTATGCGTGTCTGCGTTTGTGGTTGCTAAATTTGTACGGGATTGCGATTGCAGAGGAGAAGGGATCGGATCAACGAGAAGATGCGCGCCCTGCAAGAACTCATCCCCAACTGCAACAAGGTATCAATCGCAACAAAGAGTCAATTTTTATTGCGTTATTAGACTGGACGTGCAACATTGTAGCTAATTTCTTTGGATTTTGTTGATGAAGATTGACAAGGCGTCGATGCTGGAGGAAGCCATCGAGTACCTCAAGACCCTGCAGCTGCAGGTGCAGATGATGTCGACGATGGGGTGCGTGCCGCCGATGCTGGCTATGCAGCACATGCAGATGCCGCCCATGGCAGCGCACTTCCACCACCACCACCTCGGCGCCATGGGCTTCGGCATGGGCGCCTTCGACCCGCGCCTCGTCGCCGCCGCCGCCGCCGGCGCGGCCCAGTTCCCGTACCCAATGATCCCCGGCATGCCCATGTTCGGTCACGGCCATGCGATGCCTTCGCCGCCACCCTTCCAACATCAGGCGGCGGCCGCGGCTATGGGCGCTCACGTGGGCGCCGGCATCGTCGTCGACAACGACGGCACGGCCGCCGCGCATGCGGAGCAGCAGACGCCGGGCGACCATGCACCGCATGTCCCACGAACAATGTAGTGTAGCTAGCTCGACAATTTTACCCAGCCGGCCGGTTCCTGCCGCGGCGAGGCGCACGTAGCTGTAAAACTTTGTGAGACTGTAAAATCTGGTTCTTGTTCCTGCTCCTTCGCCGTTCGTGTCAGAGGATAGGCCGGGTACAGTAGCCGCAGCTGCTGTTGCAGGAGACGGTCATGATTCATCATCGGTGGATCAGGATCGCTTTTGATGCCCGCAGCGGTACTCAATCCTGACATGTCCGACCGCAGAATCCTGTGGTCTTTCCCCTCCTCCCACCGCTCTATCCCACCGCTCTATTCGCTACAGTACTTTGAGAGTCGTCTGTGAGAGCCGGGCCGATCTGGCCTCTCCGCCGGAGTAGCCAGCCGGAGCTGCTGCTGGAGAGGTGCCGGGGTAGTTTGTAGGTAGTTGTAGTGGTAGATCTAGGATAGGTGCTCGGCGGATGCGGTCTTTCTTCTTCCTTTGGAGACCTTTGTTCTTGGTGTCATGGCGCGGCGCCGAGCAGACTGCGACTTGCTCCTCCGTCAAGCCTTCATGGTGGAGGATGGGCGGCGGTGACAGGTCTGCAGTGGTCTTCTTCAATAAGCGCTGGTACTACTCTTCTGCCTGTGGAGGTGATCGAGTGAAGCTCCTTCTGGCCGGCCGTGGAGGCGAGGAGATGGAGCGGAGCTTCTGTTTCATTCGCTGCTGCAGAGGTGGTGCTGTGAGGGTCGATTTGTCGGAGTTTCCGAGCCACTCCTAGCGAATGGTGGAGGAGATGAAGCAATCTGGCTTACTCCAGAGGATGGAGGCGACGGATTGCGGCGTCAACTCTGCAACCTCTTCAATAAGGTTCGTTAATCGCGGCTCTAGTGGTGGAAGAATGGACTTGGTTGCTGCTTCTGCTACTCGTCTTGGTGGCGTGAACAGAGGAGGCTGCCGATTTTATGCTTCTTTACTGCTGGAATCGCACCAGGGGAGGAGTTCTTCTCCGGGGAGATTTCTCACGGCGGCGCTCTTCTCGTCGTCGTCTACGATGGTTGAAAGGCGACCTCTCCCGCCTTCGTCGTCGGTTACGGTCATCTCCGGCCGGCGATTCAAGGTTCGAATCAACCTCCAGGCTGCCATGCCGCAAAGGAGGCCCTTCTGCTTCGGTGTAGCAAGCTCCCGCCTCTTCGTCCCAAGTGGTTTCGTCCCCGGCGACGGTGAGGTTGGCTATGCCGAGCTTCGAGATGGTCACGCTGGAGAAGGAGCTGGACCCAATTGCATTCCTCATTTTCTTTGTAGGGTCCTTTGTGCAAATTGTAATGGCTTGATTGTAATTTTTATCTTTCTTGAGGCCTTTTCTGTAATTGTTCCAGCGATGACTTAATGGAATTCTAGGTCCTTCGGGACCATCCCCTGTTCCAAAAAAAAAAGACATGTCCGACCCCCTTTTTAAAGCCCTCTGCTGCCGCCGCCGTAGAATTCAATCGCTCGAGACAGACAGGCGTCAATCCGAAGCCTGCTAGCGGCATTGTTGACGCACATGCACCATCGAACTTGTGGCTGCAGCTAGCTCGAGGGATTCATGTCTTGTCAGCTGCTGGTGGGAGTGCCAGGACCAAGATGCTTCCATCACATCGTTCGCAAAGATGTTCTCACGCTGAGGAGCAAAGCAAACCCCACGAAAGCTTTGGATATGAGGTTTTTGCTTCATCGGTGCTCCTCAACCATGCTGTGTAAGGATGGCGATGGGCAGGGTATGGGGCGGGTAGAGCAATACCATATCCATACCCGTGTAGTTGATGGGTATAAAATTCTACCCATACCCGTATCCACGGGTATAAAACTTTACCCGTACCCATACCCGACGGGTACCCAACAGGTAGATCAAATAGTATATAAGTTATTCATAATTTTATATTCATCGATAATACATTTTATGAAATAATTTTTTTATCTCAACTCAATAATATATATTTGAGTATGTGACAATTATCTCAACTCAAATTGACAATTGATGAAACTTTAACATAGTTTTCAAGCTCATGAGAATGAATGTGGGGTTTTCACGGGTAAATGGGCAGTGTATGGGTATACCCATGGGTAAAAAGTTATACCCGTACCCTACCCGTGACTTAATGGGTAGGGTATGGGTACTACCCATACCCATGGGTAACCCATACCCTACCCATGCGGGTATGGTACCCGCGGGTACCCATACCCGTGGGTAGAATTGCCATCCTTAATGTTGTGGGAGATTCATGCACCCGGTTCACAAGCGTGTTTGGTTGCTCGCCGACACCTCAATAAGGCTTTGGATGTAAAAATGGGTCGTTTGCTTGACTTACCTGCTACACATTTATGGCACGCACGAAGCTTAAACCAGCTCTCAGCCTGACCCCGGAGGAACGGTTGATTCGGCTGTTTCCAGAACCACCATGTGCTTTTTATTTCAGGGAAGAGAAAATGTTTTGATTCTAAGTTTCTCACGGTTGCTAAGATGGAACAGGAGCAATGTAGTAGTTTATTCGGCACGAATCAAACCCAACCTAGCGATGGGTGAATGAATGTGTATGTATGGTTGTTCCTGCTAAAAAAACTCAACAATTTCTAAGTTTGTTAGTTTGTGCATATTCTTATTGGGAATCAAAGGGGGTTTTCAAATAGCACAATGTATTGTTCATTGCCCGAGGAGGTCGAAAGAACATCAACCCATGGAGAGTCATGGAAGAATTACAGGGAGCTCGATCCTTGGTTTGAACATAGAAAAACTTAGATAAGGAGGCAGATGAGGGTTAGAGATTTGAAGGAAGTGTTTATGAACGACATGCAAAGAATAACTCCTTTTCTATCATGATGCGAGTAAAGGACGTAGCCTATTGCATATTTGTACCAGAATATAACATGTAGGATTCAAAGTGTGCAAACAAATGGCTAACTGCACTAAAGGTCCTCAATAATATGAGCGATGCTTGAATGGCATTTTCTCCACATCATGGTGTCTCGTACTTCTATTTTTATTACCTACTAGTTGAATGCCCATGCGTTGCTACGGCCTACGTATTTTGTTTATACATAATGATGCACGCGAAATATATGTATTTTAATAAAACCTATAACATGACGACAGCCAGCATAGAAAGATTTTGTCCAAAGGAAACTTGAATACTCATATCAACTCTCAAATTATTTAGAATAATGTATTATTTGGATCCTCATATTTTTTTTTAAATTATTTGGATTCTCATATTTGTACGTTGTACTTTAGTTTCTTTTTGCTATTTTCTTTGTTTTGAAATGAGTAATTTTTTTTCCATAATATCTTAAAAATAAGAAATTAAGTAGCACAAGTTTTGAAGCCCAAATAGGGTGAATAAACAAAAACAACAACACGGTGATTAGGCCACACTTTAATTTTTTCGCTGTTTCATTTTTTTTTTGTCACGGTGGAGCTCGTGAATTCATTCCAAAACACGCGAGTGTTGCGTTTGGTCTAAATATCCCAAGAAATAAGCATGGCGAGCCGATACTCTAGTAATGGCAATACATTAAGATGTTCAAAATTATACACGGTACACATTTATTTTTTCCTAAATAATTTGTAGGTGAATTTTCTTTAAAATGGATTATCTATTAATTTATCTTTTGGTCGCTTGTGATCCACAAAATTGACAGATATTATACACGAAAAAAATACGAAATAACCTAAGCGCCGTAGCTAGCAACGAGCTGA
Source organism: Poa pratensis (assembly GCA_947311845.1). Lineage (NCBI taxonomy): Eukaryota > Viridiplantae > Streptophyta > Magnoliopsida > Poales > Poaceae > Poa > Poa pratensis. The sequence goes on from CAMZMU010000039.1 coordinate 24,751,060, forward strand.
TCTCTTTTTCTGTCACTACTGAAATTAGCTTGACTGGTTGGTTATGCAACGTGTGACGCTGCTAGGTAAAGGAAAAAGTCTCGCGCACACAAAAGCCCGACACGCACCATCCTCTCACTCTCCCATACTCCCGCTGAAGCTCCCTGCCCGACGGCCTCCGTCACCAGCGACCACCCGCTCGGCCCTTCCCCTTCCTCTCCACTGTTGGCGTCATCTCTTGCCGCCGGCAGCTCGGCGCTTCTCCGGCTGTACCTGATATTCGTTTGGCGATTCGTATGGTCCTTCTTCCGATTCGCGATTTGTCGCCGATTTGAGTCGTGCTCAGTGCTCACGCCGCCATGGATTTGTCGCTCCTTCCCAATATATACAATGCATCCCCTGTTACACTGCGCCAGATAGTCACCCCTGGACGTTGAGCAGGACGCGCTGGTCGGTGGAGTGGGCTTCCTTGGATTTCTCGTGGGCGGCTACGGAGATGGCAGGTGAGGTGGTCGCGAAGCTCGGCGGTGCTGGCCATGCTGACCGTTTAATATTGTGACATTTGTTGATACGTTTAATACGTCCGAGAAAGAAAAAAACAAGCGACAAAAACGCGCACCACGAGAAAATCAGTCCGACAATTTAAAGTTTGTGCAGTTAATTTTTCTCTTCGACGGTCGAAGCCATTGTTCTATTAATGTTGTTATATTTTTTTCAGTCATGGAAGTGATCATTCTATATTTTTATTCTTTTAACCGCGCAGTCTAACATTTGTGCCGTTCCATGATTCACAGCGATCGTTTTGGACGTTTTTGTCCTTCTTTTTTCGTGGAGCAATCTGGACTACTCTGTACGTTTTTTTCCTTCTTTTTCCGTGGGCCTTTTTAACTGGGCGTTCTGATCGTGGATAGGGCAGAGCTGACGGAAACCATCTTTACGATCATATTGTAACGTATGCGTGCAGGTTTCTTTTACGGATTGTGTTTATGACTGGCGTCCAGGATTCTTTTACCGATCGTATTTGTGACTTTACGATGCGCCGTGTTTGGAATCTTATATTTCGAACCGTTTTTTCACTTATAGGTGACATGGTGCGTAATTTGTATCAATTTCAGAGGCAGTTCTATTATGACGTATCGCCGCCAACCATCACCTCTAACGATATTATATAGTAGAGATATATATTAGTGAAATAGTTGATTAGGACTGTTGTGTTTGTGTCGAATATTGTGTACGAGTTCGATTATGTTTGGACTTGGAGTTGTATTAGGTGTGGATAGGATACGAGTAGTTTTCGATTCGAACTCTTGTAACTTGGGCCTCCCATATAATGAGGGGAGCACCACACGTGTAACGTATGACGACTTGATAGCAACATGCCCGCAGGGGGAGCCGGCGGCTTGTGCCAGCGCCTAGGGCGGTCAGGGTTGCGTTATCAATGGGGAGAAGCGCCTATAGTCATGCCCCAAAGATGTAGGCGAGTTCGCCGAACTGCGTTAACAAATCTTGATGTCGTCATCGTGCTGCGATTGCTTGGTTCTCGGTAGGTTCTCGGTAGATCAATCATGCGCCTACGACGGTAACAAGGACAAGCACTTAGCAAATAGAAAATACAAAATTGGCCAAGATTTGTGTTGGATCTTGGCTCCACCCTTGTTTTATTTAGGTCCTCTTGATTCAGAGCATTCTCAAGACGAAGTAATATAAACGTTGGAAGGATGTTTGTTGTGCTGGAAAAACGTAGGACCTGCTCAAGCCGTCGAAGTGCATGGTATTTTTTTGATATCGTATGAAAATATATCTCATGATTTATCTATCGATATTGTAGTTATTAATGTTTTTAAAATTGGTCAAATTTACATTGTTTGACTTCTGAAAAAATCTATGGGCTTTCTTTTCTAGGAACGAAGATAGTACAAATGAATCCCAAGAAAAAAATGAATCGTTTACAATCCTATGAATCAAACACCCAATGTTGGTAAAGAATCCTAAAGATTAAATTCTCTGAAAAAAATTAGATAACCCTCTGCAGTATAGTTCAGACGGACCATTCACTACCTTTTTGTTCATATTCTTGTAGTGTTTTTTTTTTTGTTCTATTTGAACGGGTGCATGTAAATAGACCGGCCCATGTTTTTTGTACGTACCCTCCTCCAATGAATTGTTTTTTGAATTGTGTTTGTAACGAGCTTGTGAAGGTTGCATCTGAACGACGAATGGATCCATGCACCATGGGCTTTCCGGGCCAGCAGAGTGGACTTCAATTGGGTTTCAGAAGTGGATTCTATGCTATGTCCGCGGCGGAATTGTGGTGCAAGAAGAAAGCCCTGGGTATTTTTCTTTCAGACACTATTTCTCGCTCGCCCACATGCAGCCTGTGACAGGCCGCGGCCTGTGAACCCTTTTTTCCTTTTTTTTTTTGTTCCTTTTTATCTCTTTGTACTGTTTCTCTTTGCGTTTATTCTTTACTTTTTGGTCATACACGAGTATATTTCTTTCAACTCTTTAATTTTATTAGGAACCCGTAATCAATTTTCTCGAACCCGCGCAATTTTTTATACCTCGCAAATATTGTTTGGATGGCATGAGTAATTATTTTTGAACCCGTAGATACCTTTTGAATCCGTGTTTTCGGACCCGTGAAAAAATTCTAAATACGTGATTTTTTTCTAAAACTTTTTAAAACTTCTTAGAACCTTGTGAACGTTTTTTGACTCGTGATTAAATTTTGTAACCGGTGGATATTTTTCGAGCCTGTATTTACGAACTAGTGGACATTTTTGAACCCATGAACATTTTTATAACTTTTCTTAAACACATTTTTAGAACCTCGTTAACATATATTAAGACTCTGGGACAATTTTCGAATCACCAGAACGTTTGATGAGCATTCTTTTAAGCCACATTGACAATTTTTATTTCAGAACATAAGTCTTTATTATTAAATATGCATGAACAATTTTAGAAAAAATGAAAATTTACTTTCCCAGCATATCTTTTCATGTGTTTGTAATTATTCTTAGTACTCCCACCTATCCATATTAATTGTTGTCTGATGTATCTAGCAATGAAACATGTCTAGATACATCCGATAGCGACAGTTAACAAAGATCAGAGAAGTAGTCAATGGACTTAATAGAGTTTATTTATTTTAGATTAACATAAAATCAAAATAAAAATCCATATATGTTCATGGGACGGAAAATGACCTATCCATTGTCTGCAGCAGCAGCGGGCGAGTCCCTCCTAGCGCTCGCTAGGAGTGACACATAAGAAGTCATGTTTTTCGGGCGATACTCTCACGAGAACTAGGCTTATTATCTAAACAGGCTAGGCAACCCAAAATTCAACTTGCGCGCCGCATGAAGGCTTGTTCTAATGAGCCAGTCCATTAGATTGTTTCTTCTTTCTTCTTTCTCATTTTGGGTTTTCTTTTCTTTTTTCCATAACGTTTTTGCGTGTTCATGTATATGAAAAACAATTATGGGTTTCATAATTTGTTCATGTTCGAAAGAAAATTCACGGAGTTTGAAAACATTTCAGAAGGAGTTAAATAAATTTCTTTACTTTCTAATTTTTTAAAATAACCTTGATACAGGGATTTATCAATAATTCTTATAATAAATAAAATCTCACCTGTTAATGGGCCGCATTCCCATTCTTGTACGGGCGGCTTTATATAGGCCTTCGATCTCTCTCTCTTTTTGCGGCGATCGAGCTTTTCTACTATTGTTCATCCAGGTCCATACGGAGTGCTGGGCCTCAGGTTATTGCTGTTCTTCTTCCATAATCCCATTCTTCCTCAGATAAAACTTTAGACATCCAAGTCTAGGTAACTTGTGCAGACGATGTTGGTGACAAAACAATCATGGCAGACAGTCACAACAACTTCTCGATCTTCTGATCTCATTCTCAAACGTAAAGCATCCAGGCTTTTCCGTAGGATGACTGGACGCACCTCCCCTCCCGAGCTAGATTCGTGGTGATTAGTGGCCAATGGGGCTGCTTATCGACGATAATAATTGGAGATGCTGCAGCGATTTGACCTGTCCCTTTCCCCTCTTGCCGACACCTCACCCCTCTTATCTCTGTCCCTCCATTGACAGCTAGGATTAAGAAACAAACCAGGTCCATATGACATGATAGCCTCGATCCATCCATCGATTCACACCGTGAACTCTTCTGGCTATAGTAGCTACCAATTCACCCTAGCTACGTCCAATTGTACTCACTGCTAGTTCATGTTTTTTTCTTCTGTTCAATCTTAACTTGTTGTGAGCTTGGGATACCACTTTTGATTCACTAGGATGATTACTATAGGTTTGGATTTGGAGACAGGTCCAATCGATTTGATTTAAGCTTGTTGGCGCCGTGCGAGTGATGCCGTGGGCCTTTCTCTAGTTCTAGGTGCACCGCATGCTAATGCTAACGCCAACGCTAATGCTGATGCTCCTGTCTCGTCAGCATTTCTTATTAGACAACTGAATTTGTGATTTGTTTCTGAGAGGAAGCTGTATGTGGCTATGGATTGGAATTAAACACGTAACATCAGCACTGGTACCTCTCTTGTCTGATGCTAATTGGTTTTTCATTGATGACGATGATTGTGACTAATTGGCCATTAGCAAGATGCTAGTACTGTTGAAGATTCTCATGGACGTACGGGAATGGGGTTTTCAGCAAAGCAGATGAGTAGATCTGTAGATGGGCTAGAATTAAAGGCGGCTCAGGGTTTAGTGCAGTGGTGTTGAGCAGGAACAAACACCAAAAGGAGAAGAAGAACTGCCACACGGATCATACTTTTCACTACATGCAACGAAGAACGAAGATTGTTACAGTTCGGTTTGATGCATGCTGACGATGTGCCAAGATATACACGGAGTATACCTACATACGTACTTACGGAAGCTCAGGGACTAGTGCAGTGGTGACTGGTGAGCAGGAACAACACCAAGGAGAAGAGGACTTGGAAAATGCTAGGAGTAGATTTTGTAACGAGTTACTCCCCCCGTTTCTAATTTTAACATGTTTTAGATATTGTAACGTGGACTACATACAGATTAAAACTGATTGAATATATGCAGTAAAACACGTCTAGATGCATACGAATCTGAAAAAAGCTGAGAAAAGGTAAAGCATCTTATATTTAGAAACAGATGGAGTAGCTACTCCCTCCGTTCGGAAAAGGATGTCTTAGATATACACGATATATCTAAGACATCATTTTCCGAACGATATATCTAAGACATCCTTTTCCGAACGGAGGGAGTAGTATTTAAAATCCATGCACTTAACGGGTACGCTACTCAATTACCTTACTTAACGCACATTCGAGTATCTTGACACTGAATAAATAGGGCACACCGTCGATTTTACAGATTAAACGTGCATGTGACTACGTGAGACTGGATACCCGCGTGCGTGCACCACAACGCCACGGCCCCATCCGACGCTAGTTGTGCAATGCTGTTAAATGTTAATGTTTGAGAGCGGAATAAGTAGGGTCAGGAAAGCATGGAATCCTTCTTTGTTTGCACGCTAATTGCCTTGCCTTGTCCTCCATCCATTCAAGGGCACATACATGCATGGACAGCACTATTAGCAGGACCATTGCATTGTTGCGCAGCATTGCGTTCATGCACGCCTTTAAATCTTCCTTTATGGGCTCGCCAAAGAGGAATTGGTCTTTGGGTTGATGATACCTTGCTTGCCAATAAGATTTCGCAAGGAACCATATATTGGAGATTAAAATGCATTCGGCTCCTGTCTGCAGTTGCAACACTCTAGTGCCCTCTCTATTGATGAAGCTTCTGTTGGTCCTGCTGCAATGCAGTTCAGCAGTTTGAGCTGTTTTTTTTACTAACTAGCATGGTGGCCCTCGCATTGCGAGGGCATTGTCTTTAGTATGCTAAAGGTTGCAAGGAATTAAATTGTGTTTTCATTGATATCACAGTATGTATTAAGAAATAATACATCTCTACCACCATAAACTTAAAAATGACATATGAGGATACTTATCTTCAAACAACATTAATTTCTAGGCCAAGGATTATTACATCATTTCTTTAAACGCCCATGTATACTATATTTGCGATATTAGATATTATATTAGTAAACATACCTTTATTTTCTGTATGATGTCAGATTAGTAGGCGAGGTTAATGTCCGTATTATATGTATAGTTACAAAAAAAATCATCTTTTTGTTGAAATAACCATGAGCGTTTTGAGTTTTCTAACACCAACAAAAGTGATATACTAAATAGTATATCACATATGTCGACAATATCTTTAATATTTGGGTCATTATTGTGATTTGGGGTATACTCAATATTCACCATTCATATGTTGTTTTATGTTTTGAAATGATAATTAGAAATGCATATATTTTAGAGAACTAATGTGTGGTTGTATGGCTAGAAGGGAGCTCTGTTGATGAAGCTTCTGTTGGTCCTGCTGCAATGCAGTTCAGCAGTTCGAGCTGTTTTTTTTCCTAATTTTATTTCAGAATTAATAAAGTTTTGAACTGAAGCAATTATAAATTTCGTTACATTGATGTATCTTAAAAAAATGGTGACGTCGAGCAAAAGTCAGTGCCACACGTGAACCTTGATTCCGACTATTAGGTGCAGCTTTAGAATATATCCAAATATCTTTCTTAGGACAGCAGCTATTCATACGTGGCATAATTCTCAGGGTGACTAACTAATTCACCATGCGCGCGCCTTTCTTCAGCCTGGAGGCCGACTAGGGCAGTGATGGAACACGAGAACATATCAAACTCCACTCAGCAAAAGGCTATCTACACGGGGTGCCTGCATGCATGCAGTGGGTCGTGGCCTCGTGGGTGCTTTGCACACACATTCCTATCTTTTTTTTTATGTAATATGTCGAGCCGGTTAGTTATATCTATGGTCCCTGCGATTGATACTACACAACCAGAGTTATGCATGTGCCTTAAATAATTTGGCTGGGCTTGCCTCTTGTCACAGTGATTCAAATCGATCCGGCAAAGTAAGGTAGGATGTGATCTCACTCTCACCTAGTATCTTCTAGAAACCATTGCCGGAGATAACTGCTATACGTGCAGTGATATGTAACTTCTTAGGTAGGTAGTACAAGTAGTATGCTGAATGGAATATATTACTGTTTAGTTGGAAATAAAGCATCAAAGAGCAGCTAGCATGGTGCACACGCGGGCGACTCAAGGGAACCCTAGATCGCTGGCGCTAGGTCCTCCCTTCGCCGCCCTTCCACCCTGCCGTCTCCGGAAAAGGCCTTCGGCTGATGGCAGCGATGAGGTTTGCCTCTAACAATGTCGGGCTGTCGGTGGCCCTAATGTGCTATACTGCCACCGCCACATGCAATCTCTTATGGCATTGTTGAATTGAGAGGTTGGCGTGGCTGCGGTGCGCCCCTTCCAATCTCGGCGCCAAAACCTGGCGTCTCCGTGATCCCTCGTGGGGGCTGCTCTGGCCAAGGCAACAACACAACAATTCGCTCAAGAGGCATGCGTGTCGGCTGGATCTAGATGCGCCGGATCTTCGTCAGTGGTAGGCAAGGGGATCGTTTTTTTTGCTTGCTCCATCCATGCAACAGGGAGTATGATCAGATGTGAAGATTTTTCCCATGGCTAGTTGTGACCTCCATCCATCTTGAGTCTTCCTTGGCATCTTCTTTGTCGCGATTACAAAGGTGTTGATGGGAAATCATGGGTGTATAAAGAAGTCTAGATAGACTATGGAGATTTCATCTCGCATGCTCGTGTCGAGAATATCTCATGGACTACTCGCAACAACAGTTTGGGAAGTATGTCTGTCGTATGATTGATGTTTTGTGGGCGACGAGTGGGGAGAGTGACTGTCGCAACAGTGAAACATGAGGTTCCCCTTCTACTGCCAAAGTGGGCCACCGCCTGTGGGCCCACCAAGTAGATGGACAAGGTAAAGCTACAATGACCTGGTAGGTGGACCAGCCCACCAGCTACTCAAGGACCCGACAAGAATGACATTGACGCCCACGCGGCTAAGGAGCAGGGCCCGGGAGACCTTCCGGGGTCTCTCACCCGGCGACCAAGAACAAAACCCGGGGAGGACCCCCCTGACCTTTTCCTCTGCCTGGCAAGAGAAAGGTAATCTCCTCCGTACATCCAGAAGATAAGCACGCCAGCCTAAGCAAATGGAAAAGATCAAGGAAGACTTGGGCCCCAAGAAGGTGAAGGCACAAGAGCACGCCAAGGCATGCCGTCATGAGGGAATAGCCGTGATGGGGGTGTCAGTCCTATCTGGCACCCGCTAGTCACTCTTTTCCTCCAAGACGGACGCGCTCAAGGAAATGACCAGAAGAGGCCACGTTGCTTGGAAAGCCAGCACCACCACCAAGGGAGTTTTCCCGCCAAAAACCCCTCATGTCACTTGAGTGACCACTGTGGCAACCCTCTGACCTATAGAGTGAGGGCCAAGGCCACCAAGGAGAAAATTCAGAACCAGAGAAGCAAGCAACACTAGAGTAGGGTTGGGAAGGCAGAGTTGAGAGGTGATCTCCTCTAGGTCAGGATCTGCTCGTCGTCTACCTCCCGCCAACCACCTCCTGGGACGAATAACTGGGAACCACCACACCAAGATGAACACATCGCTCCGGCAAATAGGGTGAAGGACCATCGGATCGGAGCTACGGCCCACGTGCATGCATGGGCGTCCAATCTTCGCCGCGGGCATGCATCGGACTTTTCTGTTTTCTTTCTCGGCGTATGTACGACGCGAATCGGATCCATTCCACGGTAAAGCAGGAAAAACTGAAAAAGGCTATCAATCGTTCTGCCACCAGTTCGCCTAAGCGTGCATGACGCATGCTGACGCCTGCGGGTCGTCGTTTACCATGAGCATCCACGGCACCGATCGATATCACAAGTCAACTCTGACCTTCTTTTTTTTTGCATTTTTCCCACGTATATTCAACAAAGAACCAAATACAGAGTACGAGTACAATACGAAGGGGAAACAGAGCAACAACCAAGATCCGCAGCTTCGCCGGCGACGAAGACGAAGGAGACCAACCACCACCTCACCACTTCCAGGGAGAACTTTGCCCTATGAGAGACGCCACCCAGCCCGTCCGCCGCGCCGCGACGGAGCTTTCGACGATGAACGATCACGGCAGACGTCCCCCCGCCCCACCAACACCGCTTTGCCCCGGCCGCCATCGTAGCCGTCGCAGGAAGAAGCCGAAGAGCTTGACCAGCTCCCGGAACCGGCCGCCAGATCCGCCGCCACCACAGATCTGACGGGGGACAGAGGGGCTCGAGCACCACGCCGGGCCTCAAGCCCCTCCAAGCCGAGCGCGACGGCGACAGGCCCCAGGGAGCACCACCGCCGGAGAAGGTCGCCTCGACACCAAAACCGCCGCCGTCAGCACCCACTCCTCCAAGGCGCCGCCGGCGAGCACTCCACCCTAACCTCGCGTATGTACAGGCCGGAGACGGGGATCCCTCACCCTCCCGCCGCCGAAGCGGCCGGCGGAGGGGAGGAATCCCACGCCTCAGCGGCGCGGACGCGGTGGCTCGACGGAGATCGTCCAAAAATCGCCTTCTTCTTCGCCTCTGCTACAGTGACGGGGGAGGGAAGGGATAAGGCTCACTGAGCGTACTCGTGCTGTGGGTAGCTGCCAGTGAACTCTAGCTAGTCAACTCTGACCTACAGCGCATAAATTTCACTCTGTATTGTTCAAGCTCCTGCATGTACGTATTCCTGTACCTGTACCGTAGCGCGCGCCCAGGGAATAGGCAGGCCGTATACGCATGCACCCAGACAGCAGTTATGGACCGGTATTGCCCTTAAAACCCCATTTATTCGGCCAGCAAGTACAGCCACAGCTAGGCATATATACGGTGGCAGTACACTTATTAAGAGATAGCGCTTCGCTCGAAGGCGACTCAGCTTTCCTGCCCTAGCCGCCGCCCCAGGCCACCGGCGGAAGAGCTGGGCCCTCTCTTTCTACTTGCCGCTCTGGTGGCAGGAGGGAGGGGGACCCTTTTTTTGCATGGTAATTAGGATTAGGAGTTTTCTGGCATGGTGCGTCGTTGGGGTGGTGGGAGCGGCGCCTGGCCAAATACGTACGTGTGCCTGTGCACATGTTATTCGAGTTTCTCCTACTACACACATGTTATCCGAGTTTCTCCTACTACAGCAACCACCAGCATACAGTAGCACTGCACTCCGCCTACGACTTACTTAACTATAACTAACCATATATATTTATGGACGTCACCAGTACAAAATCTCAAATGGGCGACGGGACTTAGAGACCGTCAAATAAAAAAGAAAAAAACGGCCGTTTGGGATAAAACACCTTAGCCTGCAAGTTTTTTGCTGTCCGTCTCTGATAACGTGTACGTCGGTTAATAATGCCGTCCGTCGCTAACAATATTTCCATCATAGACGGGTGGTATATTTAGCCGGCGCAGCGTCTTTGTTAGCCGGTCGGTGTTTTGCCCCGTCTCTAATGGTATTGTTTGGAGACGGCGCAGATTTACACCCGTTTCATCCAGTATGAACAAGTTAGCTAGCTATAGTAGAACAATCTTGAAATTAACACTCAATCAATCTACACACTACTCATCATCGGAATCATCGGACGGCCCAAGACTCTTCTAGTAGGTCTCGAATGACTCGTCGGAGTCCTACGGCACGTTTATGGTGCCCGAGGGTCCAGCCTCCCCCCGGGATGACGAAGCTTGCTTCTTCTCGATCGCGTCCCTCTCGGCGTCCAAGTCCATCTGCGCCCGCACGAGCTCCGGATGCTCACGGCGGAACCGCGCCATCGCCGCCTCGTCGTCACGGCGGATGCGCAGCTGCATGTAGGCGAGCCGGTCCTGCATCACCTCCTCGCGCGTCAGCATCCTAAGGTCGCCGATAATGAACTCGCCGTTCTCCCTGCTCTCCTCCGGAAAGTTGAGATCGGCGCGCGGACGGCCAAACCGCATCGCTGCCACGTCGTACGCGCGGGCGGCGAGGTCGGCCGTATCAAAGGTACCCATGTACCACCGCTGGACGGCCTCTGTTATCTCCGCCGTCCAACGCCCGGACGGCCGCAGCCGCACGCCGCGGAAACCCGAGCTGCTTTTGATGCGGCAGCGTGGCGGCATGACGTACGGCGGCGAATCGAGGCGGATGCGGCGACTTGGGGCAGGAATCAGTGTCGAATCGGGGCCGCTCCGGTCCGGCGTCGAAAGGCCTGGCGGGGGGAGGCGGTGGGGAGGCGCAGAAACGGACGTGGCGGCGGGAATAGGCGGTGGAGGAGGCGGCGCGGCGACGGCCGTGTGTGGGGAAATTTGAAGACCGCGGGGGACGGTTGGGCATCTCTATGTATATACCATCGGAGATGCTTGTTATTAAAAACCGTCTGATGTCTCCTCTGCAGTTACTTATATGTTCATCTCAGGCCGTAGGGATCGATTCCGGGGCATCTCTCTTGTGCTGACGCTTGCCAGAAAATCGGTGGTCCGAGAAAACACTCTGGGGCAGTTTGAAGGTGCATTCTATAATTCTCCGTATCTTCACCCATTTTATTTGTGAGGATTTAACAGTTTTAGTCCCACATCTTGCTCACTTTGAACTTTTTAGTCCCACTTCTTGTAAATTGAACAAAGCTAGTACATAAACTTGTTTAGGATGAACTTTTTAGTCCAAACTAATCCAAATCGTGCCATGTCAGCACGGTAAGTTTGCATTTTCGTGCTCGTCGTTTCAGATATGATGTTCAGGTCCTCCCACCTGTGACAGTTAAGATCCACAGTTATAGGGATATGCGATTCTTTCCTTTCTCGGTGGAAGCAGGGCAGCAGTTCGCGGGGACGGCAACGTCGGTGAGGTCTGCGACGGGGAGAGTGCTGCGATATGAGATATCGGGAGTTCAACGATGATACGCCGTCGTACCGTAAGATCCTTGCCTCAGGTTTCTCCCTATTGCGTGCGAGTTCAGGTCGAGGCCGTCCATGGGCGCTGACGTCGAAGGGCTTGAACTGCGGTAGGAGGCGGAAGGCTCTGGTCGAAGGACGGGATAGAGATATCATCTACACATTGTCCCGATTGTCTATCCTTCGCCCGGCCTCTTCGATCGCCTAGCCATGTTGCTCGCTGTGGGTTTTAGTGGTGGATTAGTGCGTGTCTTACGGATCATGAGTGCTAAAAATCGATAGGAATCATGTTAGTACAGTATCAGTGTTGTTCTAGTAGAGTCAATTCATGGATTTATCAGTTATATATGCCCAGATTTGGTGCCCTGGTTCCGATGGAAAGTCTGAATTTTTCTGAAAATTCATGACTTGCTACAGTAACAACAATTGTCTAGTTCATTTTACTTCCGGTTTTAGTTAACCAAATGTGTGATTTTAGCGATTCTGAAGATGTTTGTGGAACAGATGTAGTGAAGATGCAGTTAAGGAAATTGTGTTTTCATGCAAAGTCTGAATTTGGTTCCCTGGTTCGTATGTAAAGTCTGAATTTGTGTTTTCATGAACTGACAGTATTTTCAACTTGCAATGCTTATTTTAATTTCAGTGTCAACGACAATATCATAATATTTGCTACAGTTTTAGGTAATGCAGGAGGAGAAACATGCATGTTTACAGTGGAAGTTGCATACAATGGATTGTTTTGCGGTTCCGGTGATAGTTTCGAATATGCCAGCCGTACAACTGCACATTTTGATTATTGTACTGCTGATACTTGGTCCCTTTTCTGGATTGATGAAATATTGAGAAATCTGGGAGAGAAGAGAGATGGAACACTTCAGGTGTATTGGTGTTTGCCAGACAAGAATATTTCAGATGGCTTAGTCCTGGTGGAAAACCAATCGCAAATTTATTAGATGATCAAAGCCAGCAAGAAAGAGAAAACACTTGTCCTTTTTGTGGATCACAGTGACTATCTCAGGCGAGTTAGACCTGAAGTTCCAATCAGCATAACTTCTGTGGTAAATGACAGGAAAGCTGCAATAGGAGATAAGGAGAAGCTGAGACCTGAAGCAAGTGCTCGGGCAGCAGCATCAAGTTCATCTTCTGCAGTGGTACTTGACAAGAGGAAGCAAAAGGAAATTTCAGATTCAGATGAAAGTGAAGATGACAGTGATTTTGAGCTATATGACAGTGATTACTTAGTTGATGAGGGTGATGATGACTTGTTTGTAGACAGTATTGATAAAGATGTTAATGATCACAATGAGAAGGAAATTGTTGTGGATCTCGAAGATGATGATGCTCTAGAGGATGCTGATCTAAACATTGGTGATGGTGACAAAAAGAAGTTGTTGGATAAGTTTAAGTCATTTAATCCATAGGTTGACATGGAAAACCCTTCTTTCAGACTAGGGATGGTGTTTAGTGGAGTTCATGAGGTGAGGAAAGCTTTGGGAAAATACATAGTGAGGCATAGAGTACAAATAAAAAAGACAAGAAATGAGAAGCGAAGGGTAGAAGCTGTGTGCTCTCCTGGCTGTACTTGGATGCTGAAAACAGCCAATGATAGGAGCAGGACGGGAGGGTTTGTAGTCACTCAGTATGAAGGCAACCACACTTGTGAAGGAGGATGGCCACTCAAAGCACTCACAACAACAATTTTGACAGATACGTTCATGCATGAATTCATTGACAACCAGAAGCTAGATCTATCAAGCTTTGCTACAAAAGTGAGAAGGGAATTCAAAATGTGCCCTCCAAGATGGTAGCTGGACAGAGCAAGAAAAGCTGCATCGCTACGTATACATGGTGATGAGGAAGCACAGTTCCAACTACTCATGGATTATGGACAGGAGCTTAGGAGGAGCAATCCTGGTTCCAAGTTCTTCTTGACAACAAATTCAGTGAATGATCCTGCTAGCACTGAACATAGGCAGCACTTGGCCACTCTGTACTGGAGTTATGATGCTTGCAAAAGGGGGTTTCTTGCTGGATGTAGGCCTTTGATATTCATAGATGGTTGCCACATAAAAACAAGGTACAAGGGCCAGTTGTTGATAGCAGTAGGAATTGATCCAAATGACTGTATTTACCCAGTTGCCTTCGGGTTGGTTGAAGTTGAATGCACAAGTGCCTGGGAATGGTTTCTCACCAACTTAAAAGATGATTTGAACATCACCAACACATCCCCATGGACAATTGTTAGTGACAAACAAAAGATATGGTTTTTTTTTTTGGATCATCATTACTTCCCATTTTTGTCTTCTATTTATGTTATGTTCACATTTTGTACAGGGTCTCATCAATGTTGTTCAGAAAATATTTCCAGATGCAGGGCATCGATTTTGTGTGAGGCATTTGCTGCAGAATTTTCAGAGGGCAGGGCACAGGGGAGAGACACTAAAAAATGACCTTTGGGCCATTGCTAGGTCTATCAACATTCCTAAGTGGCAAAAATGTGTGGACAAGATTCAGGCTGACAGTCCAGCTGCTTATGAATGGATATCACAACAAGAACCTAGCACTTGGATAAAGGCTTTTTTCAGTGAATTTCCAAAATGTGATGTGTTGTTGAATAATCATTCAGAGGTGTTCAACAGGTACATTTGCCATCATTTAAATATGTAGTGTCATATGCTCTAGTGTTTCTATCAATTTCTGTTCTGATATTATTTTTCACTATCAAAAACAGTTATATTCTAGATGCAAGGGAGATGCCTTTGTTATTTATGCTTGAAGCCATATTCCACAAGATTATGCAAAGAATTCAATCGAAGCAGAAAGAATGTGAGAAGTGGTCAGGAAGAATTTGCCCTAAGATTAAGAAGAAGTTGGACAAATTTCTAGAATGGAGTAAAAACAGTGAGGTTTCACCTGCAGATAACTACATCTATGCTGTGAAGAGCCATGAGTGGGAGAAAGATTATGTTGTGGATATGAAAGCTAGAACCTGTGATTGCAAGAGGTGGCAGCTTAGTGGAATACCATGTCACCATGCCATAGCATATTGCAGCTTAGACAGAATAAATCTAGAAAATCTAGTGCACAGCTCTTATACTATTGACACTTTCACCAATGCTTATGCATACAATTTGGCACCACTTAGAGGTAGAGTGTTCTGGGAGAAAACGAATGATGTGCATATCTACCCACCTTTGTACACCAAAGTGATGGGCAGGCCAAAAAAGAGTAGGAAAAAGGCACCTGAAGAGAAAGTGAAGAAGGGAGTCAAGATACTTACAAAGGCAGGGGTTTCAATTCACTGCTCTGTATGTGGTGTAGCTGGTCATAACAGCAAAGGTCATGATAAATATCTTGCAAGCCTGCAGCAGCAACAACAGAGTCATATAATCGGGGAGGATGAAGAAATAGATATTCCTGAGCTTGTGTAGGTACTAATTGTTTCTCAGCAATGTCATATAATTGATATAAAACCACTCATGGACTAACTGTTGCTCTTATGTGTGTGCATCATGTCATACCACATACTCCTGACCCCAGGCTTGATCCTACACTTGTAGTTGGCAGCATGGTCCATATAATGCAACAACAGGTAATAAATATTATTAATTGCAGCTACCAAATAATTGTTGTTAAAAGAAATTGCATCTAACATTCTTCTCTATAACTTGGCAGCAAAAAGAAAATGTGCCAATGGAGAGAGTGCTTGGCCCTCTGCCTGAAAATGCATTTGTGGTTGCAGCTAGAGATAGTATTCCACAGCCTAAAGTGAGAGTGACCACTGCTTCATCTAGAGGAAATTTGATGAGAAGAGGTAGAGGAAGGTCTACTGCACCAAGACAATCAGCAACATTAAATCCAGGAACAGAACAAGGTTCAACCAGGAGAGGAAGAAAAAAGGCCAGCAAGACAACCAATTTTCGTGCACCTACATAGACAGCAAGAACAGAACCTGCAGCTGTCATCCCAGATCTAAATGCTGCATTTAGTGTACAAGATGATGCACAAGAAGTTCCTCAGAGTCAAAGTGCACCAGCTCATACTGATGACATGTAGAGATGTTTTAAGTTGCTATTTTAATTCTGTGAGATGCCCAGGAATTTAGCATCACAACCTTTCTTAAGTTTTGTGTGTGTGCAAACTATTTAGCTGCGTGTTTACTTGCCGTCTAGGTGTCAGTGTACTGAATTGCTTCAGTTGCTTCAGAATATTTGAGTTATGGTCACTGTTTTGAGTAGCCTCCAAAATGGCTTTGAAAGAAATATCTATAGGTTTTCCAAATCCAATTTCTCACCATGGATAGGAAGTATACAAGTAGTATAACATATCTACGAAGGTACATGACCATATAGGCAAGGTTTACTAATCTTGGTAAGCCTCTCAGAAGGCTATGTATTAACAGAGGGCAAGATAGGTCTACAATTCAAATTTCAGTTATAGACATACACAAGTAATTATAGTAGCAAAATTTCGGAGTGCACTTTCATACAAGTATGCAGTAGCAAAAGGCTATATTTTAACTGACACCAAATATGATTGTCATACAATTGCTGCTGCTATATGATTGTGTTTACATCAGACACAATATTTTAGAATACTCACAACATAGAACACAACAAGTTGATGTTGAAGAAACATATGATGAACACATATTTTCATAATGATATTACACATGGATACAAAGGATGGCACCACACTACATGATAACACCTACAGCTAGATAAGCTGGTATTGCAGCTACAGCTAGAACCACACTACTGAACTCTTCAAATCAGAACAGTAGCTACAGCTAGAACCAACACAAACAGAGCACATGAAACTACCAACACGAACTATTATTCAGCAACTTCTTCTTCTAGTACTGAACACTTGAATCCACAAACTGCAGCTACAGCTTCTTGTACTGACAGAGCACCATCTGCTTCTTCTTCTTGTACTGACATGAAGGATTCCTGGCATCGAGACGACCTTGCAGAATCCGAATTTGGAGTTGCAGGCTCATATTGCTCGGAAGCCCCGGCCTCCAACCCGTCGGCTCCTCCATTGCCCTCTTTGTATCCTCATCAGCAAGTTTGTAATGCAGCAGCATCACCTTCCTGTACAGCTTCGCCTCCATCGCCGCATCGGTCCTTGCCGCATCCTCCTCCGCTGCCCGACGGGGCGCCGGAACCGCCGCATCCCGCACTGCCCGACGGGGCGGCGCCTCCACCGCATCCTGTGTTGCCCGACGGGGCGCCGGAACCGCCGGAGCCGCCGCATCCCGCACTGCCCGACGGGGCGCCGCCTCCACCGCATCCTGCACTGCCCGACGGTGCGCCGCCTCCGCCGCAGAACGGCCGGATGCAGGGGACCTGGCCGTACTCCCCAGGGAGTCTTCCAACAAGGCATGCCCGTATGCCGCCATGTCCGTGCTCCGCCGGCCGCCGCTGCATCGAGGATTTGTGGTGGGGAATTTGTGGTCGTGAGCAGAGCAGCACAGCGGTACAGGATGTGATTAATTTCAGCGACTGCATGAATCGGTGAATATTAGATATGCTGGGGGGTTTCTGCAAGTTTCCATGTACACGTGTCCACACCACACTACTGGGAAAAGCCCTATCAGTGGCGCACCAAAAAGGGATTCTGTGGCGCACCCCCAGAAATCCCTGGTGCGCCACAGAATCGTCGCCACAAAATTTTTATTTCTGTGGCGCACCAGGCAGATGCGCCACAGAAACCCACTTTCTGTGGCGCACCGAGCTTGGTGCGCCACAGAAATGCGGATTTCTGTGGCGCACCTGACTGGTGCGCCACAGAATTCTCAAAAAATTCAAAAAATTCAAAAGCTGCAAAAGAAAGTTTCAAAAAAAATCAGAAAATTCAAAATATGAAATAATATGAAAAATCCTATTTATTGGAATTATTTTCAAATTTTTTGAATCTTTTGAACTCTACCTTCCCGCTAGGTCACCCATCCTCAAAGTGCTCCAACCCTAGCACGCTTAACTTCTAAGTTCCACCCACTTCACCTACCATTGTGCTACTCAAGTTCTTATTGATATATATATCATATGAATCCTCTTAAGTCTTGTATGTGTGCATGTTACCTATGTGTTATAAATGTGCGTTTTTAAAGTTCAGATTTTTTAAAAACTTCTAAACTTTGAAAATGATTTAAAAAGTTTCAAAAATCCAAAAAAATTCAAAAAAAATTCAAAAAACTTAAAAAAATCCAAAAAAGTCAAAACATAAAAGTCAAAACACTTCAAAAAAAATTCAAAAAACTCAAAAAATCCAAAAAAAGTCAAAACACTTTAAAAACATTCAACAATCTTCTTTGTTATATATTTCTGTGTCTTTTTTGAATTTTTGAATTTTTTTGATTTTGCTGCGAAAAATCGTCTGTTTCAAATAACTTTTTTTTCTTTTTGAATTTGAGGAATCTGTGAATTGATGACCGGGTAAACCCCGGTGGATTCGAACTCGGATTTTTCTCACGATTTTTTTGACATATTATTTGCGTTATTTCGACGTCGTATGCAAAAGTTATGGCCGTACAAAGATTTCTTTTTCATTTGTTGCAGAAAAGGTCAAAATTCATATTTCAAAATTTCTACACGTACTAGACACTCATACCTAGCCACATGTCAAAGGGTTTTAATTTTTGAATTTTTTTTCATTTTTTTTAATTCCTGGAAGACTAAAAAAGGCGATCCACGGGGGGGTGGGATTTGAAAAATGAGATTCTGTGGCGCACCCAGCTTGGTGCGCCACAGAATGTGACCTTTCTGTGGCGCACCTGCCTGGTGCGCCACAGAATGTCAACTTTCTGTGGCGCACCTGCCTGGTGCGCCACCGAATTTTTTTTTCAATTTTTTACCTGCCCCCTGGATAACTTTTTGTGGCGCACCTGGCCTGGTGCGCCACAGAAATGTGACTTTCTGTGGCGCACCTGGCTTGGTGCGCCACAGAAAGTCATATTTCTGTGGCGCACCTGGCCACGTGCGCCACAGAAAGTCACATTTCTGTGGCGCACCAGGCCTGGTGCGCCACAGAATTATATTTCTATGGCGCACCAATTAGGGGTGCGCCACAGAATACAACCTACCTATAATGGTTTTCCTAGTAGTGCCAGAGACGATTTGGACTAAAAAGTTCAGACTAAACAAGTTTATGTATTAGCTTTGTTCAATTTACAAGAAGTGGGACTAAAAAGTCCAAAACGTGCAAGATGTGGGACTAAAAACGTTAAATCCTCTTTATTTGTACAAGAGCAGCTTATGGTGCATATAACATTTATAAACTGCGAATAGGATAATAATAGCTTATGAATGTAGACATGATAATTGTAACATACAAATTTTGACTCTCACACACCCAAACAATTGCCATGACAACTAATTCACGCATCTAAAAAATCCTAACATTGAGATTATAACAGCGACTAGGATAACAATAGCAGCTTTCTCATTGATGTTGTGTCCATCTATGATATTTTTTTATCGTAAACAAGGCATATCGTAAACTTATTTCATTTTGGAGAGCATATTTTTTTATCCTGTTCATCTTCAACCTAGTAGCATGCTCATTTATGTTGTGTCCATCTATGATATCGGCCAATTGCAACTCTAATTCCATCTTCTGGTCCACAACTCTCTTCATGTTTTCTTCCATCTTTTCAATTGCCATTTCCATCTTCCGGATTGTGTCTTGAGCTAGACCTAAGTTCTCTTCAGCCTTCTTCCTTTCTTCATCAGATTTCCTCTTCTCTTCCCTTGTAAGGTTTAATTGTTCTAAAACAAGTATTTTGCTTTGTAGACAATGTTGAAACTGGGAACATCCATCTTTAATACCGCATCCACACATTGACTCCTAAAAGAATTTGAAACCTAATTGGATATGGAAAACTCGTACAAATCCACACTCAAAATAACCTGTTGAAAATTTATACCTCATCGGAGCTATAGCTGTGGGTCCCGACGGTGCTGACCGCCTCGCCATCGTGATTGATAACCATGGTGTGGCGGACCGCGGCGGCAATTTCACAATCTGCGGACCGGGAACGAGAGGTCCGTATATCGCCTGGATCTCAAGCGTAGCGTTAAATCGATGGCCGGCGGCGGACGGATGGGTTGCGCAAGGCGACACGCTGGGATAACCCGGCGGTGGATCTTGAGGTAGATGAGATGAGAGGCGCGGGCGGAGCTTGAAAAGGAAGTGGGGCGGGGCATACCGCTCGGGCATGTTCTGGTACTGATAAAAGTTAAACTTATTCGGACCTTTCGGATATTTCCGGGCATCCCGTAAAAAACAAATTTTCTGATTAAACAATTGCTAGTCACAAAGAATAAAGGCATTTTTCTCATTAATCTTCTTGTAGTTCTAAATAAGAATGTGTATTATTTTGCAGATGGACCGAGGATGGATGTATCTCCAGAAGCGTGTGAGCGCTATGTTCATGGCTGGTGTGACAGAGTTCTTGGAAGCGGCTAAAGAGCATATGGTTCATACAAAAAAGCAATGGGTAACTTGACCGTGTAATGACTGCAAAAACATGATGAGTACTAAAGACCTAACCCAAATCCAGGGACACTTGATCAAAAGAGGATTCATGGAGGGTTACACATGTTGGAGCAACCACGGCGAAGACCCAATTACAGAGGATGGTGCTTATGAAGAGCAGAGTGTAGGGCAGTGCCATGCAGACACAGATGATGATGTCGTGATGCATGATGTTGAGGTTACTGCCATATATACATCAACTGGTGATCATGAAACAAAGCAAACATCGCAAGACACGTCTCAAGTGGACAAGCCAGATAGAGAGAGCGACACTCTGAGTCAGCTGTTGCGGGAAAATATAGCAGACTGTAAGGATGAGAAACTTTACAAGAAATATCTTGGTATGATAGAAGACTCGGAGAAAGATATTAACCCTGGGTGCAAACCGCAATACTCAAAGTTGGGTACCGTGCTTGAAATATTGCAGATGAAGGAAAAGGGTGGATGGTCAGATAAGAGTGTCATTATGTTGTTTACATTCCTAGAAGACTTTATTCCGGAAGGAAACCACATGCCGAAGAGTATGTACAAAGCTAAGAAGATTGTGTGTCTGCTGGGAATGGAAGTTCAGAGAATTCATGCTTGTCGAAACGATTGCATATTGTACCGTGGTGACAATATTAATTTGCGGCAATGACCAGAGTGCAAAACTTCTAGGTTCAAGGTGTCAAAGGATGAGGAGCATATCAGTGATGATGACATGAATACTGCACAAGCAAGCAAGAAGAATAAAAAGCCGAAGAGGAGGGACATCCCGGTAAAAGTTTGTTGGTACTTGCCTATTATTACTCGTTTGAAACGGTTATATTCTAACCCGGAAACCGCAGAACTAATGCGTTGCCATGCAGAGCAACGCACTATCGACAAGATGCCAAGACAATCTGCTGACTCTCCGCAATGGAGGAATATGGATAGGAAATTTCCTAAAAATATCTGAGCTGATAAAACTAGGAATGTCAGGTTTGCACTAAGCACTAATGGAATGAACCCGTTCGGCAACATGAGTACCACGCACAGCACCTGGCCCGTGAATTTATGCATTTACAACCTCCCTCCATGGTTGTGCATGAAGCGCAAGTACATCATGCTTGCAATACTAATCCAGGGACCAAAACAACCGGGAGACGACATTGATGTGTACTTTGAACCTTTGGTGGAGGATTTGGAACTTCTTTGGGATGAGGGAGTAGTAATATATGATGTGTTTAAGCAGCAAAGCTTTACCCTGAGATGCATGTTGTTCCTAACCATCAATGATTATCCGGCTTATGGGAACACCTCCGGCCAGGCAATTAAAGAGTTCAAAGCCTGTGTGCAGTGCCTAGAAGACACTGCAAGTGACTATCTGTATAAGTGTAAGAAAATTATGTACATGCGACATCGCAGGTTTTTGTCACAAAAACATGCATATCGCAAGTTGAAGGGGAAGTTTGATAATACCGTTGAAAAGGATTTGGCTCCTGCAGTTTTGAAGGGCACCCGGATCTATGCTCAAGTTCAACACTTGAAAGTTGTCCATGGGAAAAAATTTAAAGGCAAAGGCAACGGAAAAGGCAGAGGGAAAGCCAAAGGCAAAGGCAAAGACAAAGAAATTGCAACAGAAGAAGAGCCTGATGACGTGAAATCACACGTTCGTTGGGAGACCCCAAGAGGAAGGTATGAAGCAGTGCAGCAGCAAGTTTTCCCTCAGTATGAAACCAAGGTTATCGAACCAGTAGGAGTAGGAGCGCTTCAGAAGGTTGTTGGTGGCGGAATATGGCACGGTGCAACACCAGGGAATCCGGCGACCGACGTGGAACCTGCACACAACACAATCAAACCACTTTGCCCCAACGAAACATGAAGGTTGTCAATCTTCCCGGCTTGCTGTAACAAAGGATTAAACGTATAGTGTGGAAGATAATGTTTAATTGCAGAACGTAAAAGAGAACAATTGTTTGCAGTTGTTGGTTTTATCAGTGTAAAAGAATGGACCGGGGTCCACAGTTCACTAGTGGTGTCTCTCCATAAAGATAAACGACATGTTGGGTAAACAAATTACAGCTGGGCAATTGATAAAATATTGAGCGCATGACAATGCATATATATGACAAGATGACTACCATGATATTTAATTGGGCATTACGACAAGATACATAGACCGTTATCCAACCGCATCTATGACTAATAATCCACCTTCAGGTTGACATCCGTGTTCCCCGTTGGTATTAAGTTGCAAGCAACGAAATCGCATTAAGTAATGTGCGTAATGTAAACAAGTACATATGACCGTGGACATAGCATTGTTTGGTTATCCCTAGTGGCAACAACACATCCACAACCTTAGACGTTGCTGTCACTCGCCCAGATTACTGGAGACTGAACCCACTATCTAGCATAAATACTCACTCTTGGAGTTACAAGCATCTACTTGGCAAAGCATCTACTAGTAACGGAAAGCATGCAAGATCATAAATAAATGTAACATAGATTAATAATCAACTCGATCATAGTATTCAATATTCATCGGAACCCAGCAAATACAACATGTAGCATTACAATAAGATGATCTTGATCATGTTAGGAAGCTCACAAGATCTAAACATGATAGCATAAAGTGGAGAGACAACCATCTAGCTACTGCTATGGACCCGTAGTCCAAGGATGAACTACTCACGCATCACTCCGGAGGCAGGCATGGCGATGTAGAGCCCTCTGGTGATGATTCCCCCTTCCGACAGGGTGCCGGGAAGAGCTTCAGAACCCTCCCGAGTTAGGGTTGACGACGGCGGCGCCTCTGAAACTTTTCGTGGAATATGACTCGGGTATTTAGGGTTTTCGCGTCGGGGGAATAAATAGGCGAAAGGGCGCGGCTGAGGGCACCCGAGGGGCCCACACGCACCCTCGGCGCGGTAGGAGGTGGGGCCGCGCCGAGCCCTTGTGTGGCCGCCTCCTGGCGCTCCTCCGTCTCCCCTTTGGACTCCGTGTACGTGTCGGTGAAATAGGGACCTCCGTTGATTTTCGTCCAATTCGAGAATATTTCCAGAACAGCTTTTCTGGAATACAAAACAGCAGAAAACAGGAACTGGCACTGTGGCATCTTGTTAATAGGTTAGTCCCAAAAAATATAAAAATGATATGAAGTGGATGCAAAACATGTAACAATTGGTATAATATCAACATGGAACCTAAAAAATTATAGATACGTTTGAGACGTATCAGCATCCCCAAGCTTAGTTCCTACTCGTCCTCGAGTAGGTAAACGATAAAACAAAATAATTTTTGAAGTGACATGCTACCATCATAATCTTGATCAAATAGTATTGTAAGGCACATGTAAGTGAATGAAGTGATCCAAGTCAATGGTCTATAATTTGCTACCAAATAATAATGAGTAAACAACTGAATCATACAAGCAAAACTTTTCATGAATAGTACTTTGGAGACATTGCATCCACAGGTTTACATAAGTGTTAACTCATAAAGCAATAGATTCTAATAAAAGGTATTTAACCAACACAAAGGAAGATTTAAGTTTCAGCATTTGCTTCAACTTTCAACATATTTATCTCATGGATATTGTCAACACAAAGCAATATAATAAGTCCAATATGTAGCATATAACAAATGTTGTACCAAAGTTGACACTAGTGTTTGCTTGTGGAAGATAGAAAGAAGTAGGAAAACTGACTCAACATAAAAGTAAAAGAAAGGCCCTTCGCAGAGGGAAGCAGGGATTAAATCATGTGCTAGAGCTTTTTAGTTTTTGAAATCATATAGAGAGTAAAAATTAAGTTTTGGAGGTGTATGTTAATTGGTCAACGAATCAGTAGTGGAAAGTACAATATGACCCCGGCCAAACAGACTTTTAAGAGCGGCTCCCATGAAGGACGTTATTTCTACCAGCAAGGCAGATCATCCCTCTTTTCTCTTTGGTTTACACATGCAGATGTTTCACTGAGTATTCAGTTGACAAAATGTGAAGAGATTAAGCGGTTAAAGTTGTAATTAATTGGGACTGGGCACCCCGTTGCCAGCTCTTTTTGCAAAATTAATAGATAAGCGGATGTATATGCCGCTAGTCTGATGGTAAAGTCTGCTTGACAAGTGCATAAAGACATCCACCACGTCCTCATGAGCTTGGTAAACATTGACACAAAAAGGAGTAGTAACAATTTTGAATAGTTTAAAGGTAGCACATGAAAATTTTACTTGGAGTGGCAAGGAAATACCACATATAGGTAGTTATGGTGGACACAAATGGCATGGATTTTGGCTCAAGGATTTGGATGCACGAGAAGCATTCCCTCTCAGTACAGAGTTTAGGCTAGCAAGGTTATGTAAGCAAACAAGAATATCAACCGGTACACCAAGTTTTATATGACCAACATATTGCAAGCATTATAAGACTTCATACCGTCTTCCTTGTTAACCAAACCCTTTTATTAGAAAATATCTAGACCTTAGAGATACCACCATGCAAACCAAATTTCAACAAGCTTTACGGTAGTTCTTCACTAATGGGCTTAACTTACATGATGCAAAATTTAATCATGACCTACTTGTTAACTCAAAACAATTGACAAGTATCAAATTATCCAATTAGTGATCTACAAGAGTATGCAAGTCTTTTCCATTATACCATTTACCACATGCAACATTTTCTGTTCCAACCAAACACCAATCAACTTATTTCAATAACTCTCCAAACAAGTATAAGTGAAGTAAGAGAGTACTTTCTTTAAAAGAACTAATAGCTCTGACAAGAGATACATGAAAACAAGAGCTAAAAGCTTGAACAGCGCTAGATATGAATACTCAACAAATATAAGTGAAGAATAGGAGTATTCTCATGAAAAAGCGGAGCGTGTCTCTCTCCCAATCAAGAATGCTAGGATCCAATCAAGTTGATCACAAAATAAAAATAACATACTGAAAATAAAAGCACACAGACGCTCCAAGAATAGCACATATGATGTGAAAGAATTAAAATATAGTTTCACTAGAGATGACCTGATAATTTTGACGATGAAGAAGGGGATGCCTTGGGCATCCCCAAGCTTAGACGCTTGAGTCTTCTTGAAATATGCTGGGGAGATCCATGGGAGCCTCCCCAAGCTTGAGCTCTTCACTCTTCTCCATCCTATTATATCACTCTTCCCTCTTGACCCTTGAAAACTTCCGCCACACCAAACTCAAAGTAAATCTCATTAGAGGGTTAGTGCACAATCAAAAACTCACATGTTCTGTAAAGACGCAATATGACCGTTACTTTAAACATTAGCTACTGCCACTGATGTTATGTGAAGCTCTTCCACCCAAAAAAGAATTCCACCCAACACTAGTAAAAGAGAGAATGCAAAATAAAAGACATAATCTGTCTAAAACAGAACAGTCCGCAAAGACGAATTTTTTCGAGGCACTTACGATGCTCAGATTGAAAAACTTTGAACTAATGAAAGATGCGTACATACATCAGGATTACGCACAAAAATTTGTAGATTTAAATCACATTGTTGATTTTAGATAATTAATACGGTGAACAGCAGAAATCTGTTCCTGCGCAGCAATCAAAATCTAGCATCATCTTATCATTAGAGACTACTCTTGGCACAACAATGCGAAAAAGTAAAGATACAAAGGAGTTGCTACAGAAGTAAACAACCTCCTTGACTCAATAAAAGAAAAATTGCAGAAATAAAATAATGGGTTGCCTCCCATAAGCGCTTTTCTTTAACGCCTTTTAGCTAGGCACAAAGCATGCATCAAGTATTACCAAGTGTAGAAGCATCAACATTATAGTTTGTTCGAACAATAGAATCATAAGGTGGTTTTATCTTCTTCCTAGGGAAGTGTTCCATACCTTTCTTGAGAGGGAATTGATATTTAATATTCCCTTCTCTCATATCAATAATAGCACCAACAGTTCTAAGAAAAGGTCTTCCAAGCACAATAGGACAAGATGGATTGCATTCAATATCCAAAACAACAAAATCAACAGGGACAAAGTTGTTATTAACCATAATAAGAACATCATCAATTCTACCCAAAGGTTTCTTTATAGTAGCATCAGCAAGGTGAACATCCAAATAACAATTTTCCAAAGGTGCTAAATCAAGCATATCATAAAGTCTTTTAGGCATAACAGAAACACTAGCACCAAGGTCACACAAAGCATTGCAATCAAAGTTATTCAACTTCATTTTAATGATGGGCTCCCAACCATCTTCTAACTTCCTAGGGATGGATACTTCACGTTTCAATTTTTCTTCCCTAACTTGTATGAGAGCATTAGTAATATGTTTAGTAAAAGCCATGTTTATTTCACTTGCTTTAGGACTTCTAGCTAGCTTTTGCAAGAACATAATTACTTCAGAGAGATTACAACCATCAAAATCAAAATCATTATCATCAAAGGTAATGGAGCTATTATCTTCATCATTACTAGAAATTTCAGCATTTTTATCAAGAACAGTTTCAGAGTTATCAGGCATTTTGAAACGTTTTGCAATAGAAGTAGAAACATTGCCAACACCAATTATCTTGCCATTAATAGTAGGAAGTTTACTAACACTTGAGTTAAAGCATTTTCAGTAGTAGAAATAGTACAAACTCTAGCAATACTATTCTTTCTAGCAATTTCATCCTCTCTTTCCCATCTAGCATGCAATTCGGCTAGCATCATCCTCTCATTATTATCAATTTTAATTTGTATAGCATTGAGAGTTTTGCTCTCTTTAACATCATGAGGCGTTTCTTTATTTTCATAAATTCAACATCAAGAGCAAGACTATCAACCTTAGAGGCAAGAACATCAATTTTCCCTAGTTTTTCCTCAACAGTTTTATTGAAAGCAGTTTGTGTACTAATAAAATCCTTAAGCATAACTTCAAGATCAGAGGGTACACTTTAGGATCATAGGAATTACCATAACCATTGCCACCATTAGAAGGATAAGGCTTATAATTACCATTACCAAAATTATTCCTATAAGCATTGTTGTTGAAGTTATTATTTTTAATGAAGTTCACATCAACATGCTCTTCTTGAGCAACCAAAGAAGCTAAAGGAACATTATTTGGATCAACATGACTTGACCATTTGCAAGCATAGACATAATAGTATCAATTTTAGCACTCAAGGAAGAGGTTTTTCAACAGAATTTACCTTTTTACCTGTTGGAGCTCTCTCGGTGTGCCACTCAGAATAATTTATCATCATATCATCTAGAAGCTTTGTTGCAGCACCCAAAGTGATGGACATGAAGGTACCTCCAGAGGCCGAATCCAACAAATTCCTCGAAGAAAAATTTAATCCTGCATAGAAGGTTTGGATGATCATCCAAGTAGTCAGTCCATGAGTGGGACAATTCTTAACCAATGATTTCATTCTCTCCCATGCTTGAGCAACATGTTCATTATCAAATTGCTTAAAATTCATTATGCTACTTCTCAAAGATATAATCTTAGCAGGAGGATAATATTTTCCAATGAAAGCATCTTTGCATTTAGTCCATGAATCAATACTATTTCTAGGCAAAGATAGCAACCACTTTTTAGCACGTCCTCTCAAGGAGAAAGGAAAAAGTTTCAATTTAATAATATCACCATCTACTTCCTTATGCTTTTGCATTTCACAAAGTTCAACAAAGTTATTAAGGTGAGCAGCATCATCAGTACTAACACCAGAAAATTGCTCTTTCATAACAAGATTTAAAAGAGCAGGTTTAATTTCATAAAACTCTGCTTTAGAAGCAGGTGGAGCAATAGGTGTGCATATGAAATCATTGTTGTTTGTGCTAGTGAAATCGCACAACTTAGTGTTCTCAGGGTACTCATTTTAGCAAATTTAAAACAAGACAGAAAATAATAACTCAAAATAAACTAGATGCAAGTAACTATTTTTTGTGTTTTTGATAATTAAAAGCAAACAAGATAAAATAAAAGTAAACTAAGCAAGACAAAAACAAAGTAAAGAGATTGGAAGCGTGAGACTCCCCTTGCAGAAGTCTGCTATCTCCCTGGCAACGGCGCCAGAAAATTATGCCGTGTTGAAGGGGAAGTTAGGAGACTGTTGAACCGAAGTACTTCCACTCCCCGGCAACGGAGCCAGAAAATTATGCTTGATGACGTGAAATCACACGTTCGTTGGGAGACCCCAAGAGGAAGGTATGAAGCAGTGCAGCAGGAAGTTTTCCCTCAGTATGAAACCAAGGTTATCGAACCAGTAGGAGTAGGAGCGCTTCAGAAAGTTGTTGGTGGCGGAATATGGCACGGCGCAACACCAGGGAATCCGGCGACCGACGTGGAACCTGCACACAACACAATCAAACCACTTTGCCCCAACGAAACAGGAAGGTTGTCAATCCTCCCGGCTTGCTGTAACAAAGGATTAAACGTATAGTGTGAAAGATAATGTTTAATTGCAGAAAGTAAAAGAGAACAATTGTTTGCAGTTGGTGGTTTTATCAGTGTAAAAGAATGGACCGGGGTCCACAGTTCACTAGTGGTGTCTCTCCATAAAGATAAACGACATGTTGGGTAAACAAATTACAGCTGTGCAATTGATAAAATATTGAGCGCATGACAATGCATATATATGACAAGATGACTACCATGATATTTAATTGGGCATTACGACAAGATACATAGACCGTTATCCAACCGCATCTATGACTGATAATCCACCTTCAGGTTGACATCCGTGTTCCCCGTTGGTATTAAGTTGCAAGCAACAGATAATCGCATTAAGTAATGTGTGTAATGTAAACAAGTACATATGACCATGGACATAGCATTGTTAGGTTATCCCTAGTGGCAACAGCATATCCACAACCTTAGATGTTGCTGTCACTCGCCTAGACTACTGGAGACTGAACCCACTATCTAGCATAAATACTCACTCTTTGAGTTACAAGCATCTACTTGGCCAAAGCATCTACTAGTAACGGAAAACATGCAAGATCATAAATTACATGTAACATAGATTAATAATCAACTGGATCATAGTATTCAATATTTATCGGATCCCAGCAAACACAACATGTAGCATTACAATAAGATGATCTTGATCATGTTAGGCAGCTCACAAGATCTAAACATGATAGCATAAAGTGGAGAGACAACCATCTAGCTACTGCTGTGGACCCGTAGTCCAAGGATGAACTACTCACGCATCACTCCGGAGGCAGGCATGGCGATGTAGAGCCATCCGGTGATGATTCCGCTCTCCGGCAGGGTGCCGGGAAGAGCTTCAGAACCCTCCCGAGCTAGGGTTGACGACGGCGGCGCCTCTGAAACTTTTCGTGGAATATGACTCGGGTATTTAGGGTTTTCGCGTCGGGGGGAATAAATAGGCGAAAGGGCGGCGGCTGAGGGCACCCGAGGGGCCCACACACACCCTCGGCGCGGCACGAGGTGGGGCCACGTCGAGCCCTTGTGTGGCCGTCACCTGGCGCTCCTCCGTCTCCCCTTTGGACTCCGTATACGTGTTGGTGAAATAGGGACCTCCGCTGATTTTCGTCCAATTCCGAAAATATTTCCAGAACAGCTTTTTTGAAATACAAAAACAGCAGAAAACAGGAACTAGCATTGTGGCATCTTGTTAATAGGTTAGTCCCAAGAAATGTATAAAAATGATATGAAGTGGATGCAAAACATGTAACAATTGGTATAATATCAACATGGAACCTCAAAAATTATAGATACGTTTGAGACGTATCAGAGCCCCCCAAGGAAGAGCCTCCAAAGACAAAGTCCGTCTGGAAGAGGAAATCAATATTTTGGAGATTAAAATACTGGCAGCATCTCGATGTTCGGCATTGCATCAATGCCATGCACGTGGAGAAGAATGTGGCCGATAGCATACTTGGGACATCGATGAAAATTAAGGACAAAACAAAAGATAGCATTAATGCACGACTTGAGGCTAAGCAACTCAGAACAGGGGTACAAACTGTGACGGATGATGAGGCTGAGGTGAAGCGAACCCCCGTGAGTTATGTCTTCACCAATAAAGAGGGAACAAATGTTTGTGAATCTCTACATAACATGTCATTTCCATATGGCTACGTCGCCAACTATAAACGGATTGTTTCATTGAAGGACAAAAAAGTAATGGGCATGAAGTCTCACGATTGCCATGTCATGATGACACAAACGCTCCCTGTCGCGCTCAGGAATTCCTTGACACCACATGTCCGAAATACTCTAACGGAGTTGTGCAACTTTTTCAACATAATATCTCAGAAGGTAATTAATCATGATACATTGGATGATCTACAAAAAGGTGTGGTGGAGACTCTATGCAATTTGGAGATGATATTTCCTCCGTCGTTCTTCGATATCATGGTACATCTCATTGTTCACCTTGTGTATGAGATAAAGATGTGCATAACTGCATTTATGCGAAGCATGTACCCGTTTGAACGTTTCATGGGAATTTTTAATCATTATGTTAGGAATCGAGCACACCCAGAGGGAAGCATTGTTGAGGGCTATGTGACCGAAGAGGTGATTGAGTTCTGTCTTGATTTCATGGCTCGTCTTGACCCGATCGGTGTTCCCAGGTCTATACATGAGGGGATGCTTCAAGGATATGGAACGAATGGAAAGACAAAGATACAACCAACTAGGACTGAATACGATCAGGAACATTTCACAGTGTTGCAACACAGGAAAGAAGTCAGTCGATACCTGACAGAACACTTGGAATTTCTGCGATCAAAGTATTCTAATCGACGGAACGTCGACAGACTCCACATCCAGGAGTTCAACGCCTGGTTCAAGAAGAAATTTTCTGGTGTGCCAGATGCGGATCCCATGCTTGCTGCTCTTGCAAAAGGCCTAACGTGGGAGGTCAGAAAATTTGAAGGGTACAGAATCAACGGTTACACATTTGCTACCAAAAAAGAGATAGCAATACAACAGCACAAAATAGTGGTGTTTGCTTAGAAGATCACATAAAAGAACTCAACTACGGATACATTGAAGAGATTTGGGAGTTAGACTATGCGGATTTCAAATTTCCATTGTTCCGTTGTCAATGGGTTAGCAAGAATCAGTTGAATCCAAATGACAGTGGACATACAACTGTGAACCTTGATCGTGTTGCTTACAAAAACGAACCATTCGTAGCAGCTAACCTGGTTCACCAAGTCTTCTACATCGTCGACCCGAAGAATAAGAAGAGACACGTAGTTATGCAGTCAAAAAGGTGTATCCACGGTGTCGAAGGCGTGATCTCCGAGGCAGAGTACAACAAGATTGATGAGATTTTGGACCTTCCTGCTCCATCACGCATAGAGACGGCAATGAAGTTCTACCGGAACAGCCACACGTCCGCGATCACAGTTCCGATGAAGACGATATCATGTAATTTGTATGAATTTTAGTAATCGTATGAACTACGTACTTTTGTACTTTTAAGTATGAAGCACATTTATATCTTCATAAAACATGCTATAATATGCCAACCATCAAGTGTGATCTGTTTTAGTGGGATTGATTTTCATATGGTGCGGAAGAACCATATATATATATTTAGTCCAGCTGATAGGCAATCCGGGGTCCTACGATTTTCTGCCGGACGGTCCGGAAATGAAACCCTAGCACCGGCTGGAAAAGTGAGCCATCTCTGATAATGAAATAAACGGATAAGCAAATAAAACTACGTACAAGCGAGTAATATGGAAATAATTAAAACACATGTTTGCACACGTACAAGCACATACATAAATACTTAATCTAATCAAATAAGCCGGACACACAACAGGCTGTCACATGGCGGGTCTCATGCGCATATACATAGTCTCACTCGAGGATTAAAGCAAACAGAGACATAGTTCGATACATAAATAATTAAAACTAGATGCTGATATCGTATCTGAGATCCTCTCTAGAACTCTTTGTCGGTACTGGATGCTGGTGCCGGCTCTGAATCTTCATGATCATCCTCAGCATTAGTTGCAAATACATCCTTTTCCTCCTCTAGGTCACTCCACTCATCCTCAGACCCCTAGTCAGTCGACATATCAATTTTGTGGTGCCTGATCAATTCTTTAAGCATTTTTTTGTTCTGCTTAAGTCTAGCACGGTTGCTTTGACGCTTTTCCCGACCTTCCAGGTAAATGCAATACCACGTCCTGAGCCCACGAATGATCCGGGTCTGCCTCTTCTTGCTCTCATAGAGCGTAAACGAGTGACCTTCGACGATCAACAATGTTCTTACTTATATCTTGATACAAAAGATCCATCACATCAACCTTTCCTGACTTCCTATTCGCAATGAACCAAAGGAGGTTTTTTGCATATCCTCGTATGTAAGATGAGTCTCCCACCTTTGGGAACAAGGTCCACCGAAATAGCTTGTGCAATGTGTCATAGTAGGGCAAGAGGCCTCCAATGTGCCCATGCACGACACCCATTACTCTGCCACTAGGATCATAGCATTCAGCCAGTTCATGAGGCTTCCTCGTGAAGTCATCATCATGGAGACGAAAGAAATTGGTATTCGTTGGATCAACAATATCAATTCCTAAAGCTTCAGCAAATTTAATAAGTGGGGCACAGTATTCTCTGTCCTCAGTCATCCACCGAAAATGCTTATCTACATCCTTCCCAAGAAAGAGGGTGGCATAGAATTGCATGACCACCTCTTCGTTGTAGTCATTTTTGAACTCCATAATGTCCACTAAGCCTAGGCGCTGACAAGTTTGAAACACGTTGACAAAGATTTTATCAAACTTTTGAATGTGCGCAAAGTCGATTGCCTTTTGAGGAGCAATTTTTGTATCAAGTGCGAGAATAACTTCTTCATATATATTCTTCTGAATATTTGTGCGGAACATCGGACCACAGTCAACATCTCCCCGACCATCATAAGGATTTGTATCCCAACGAAGTGCTGTGTACTCTGGCTTCTCCATTTCCATCAAGCTGGGAGTTTTCATTGGTACTTTCCGACGACGAACGACCACAGGATTTGTAGCCCTTCTGGCTGGAGGGTTTGAAGACCTTCTGGCTGCCTTTGGATCAGCATCTTTCTTCACGACTCTCTTTCCTTCGGCCCTCTTCTTAGGTACCTCATCTACTGGCACCGCATCCGTACGCCTTTTCCTTTTGTTCTCTGTCAATTCTTGCCGAAAATGCTCACTTGACGAGGATGATTCATACTCCGAACCTTTCATATATACGATAGACACATATGAGAATGAAATTAGTACCCTATAAACCCCCAGTTGAACAGGGAATTGGGGCACTCCTGGAGCGTGGATCGAATCAACCAAAACTCCCCAGATCGAACAATGAATTGCAATAAATGGGTGTTGTTCTTACCCGATTCAGATGACATTTTTGTGTTCGTCGAAGTGGTGACGGTGCCGGCGTCGGTGAGGCGTCTCATACGACGACGCCACGACCCTGCTAGCACAGGTAGCGGCGTAGTTGGCTGGCACCGGCAGCGGGCAAGGACTCATAGCCGCGACGGCGACGGCGACGGGGTTAGGGTTAAGGCTGGGCGGGGGTGGGGGGAATGGGGGCTGACAGGTAGGGGCACGGCAAGGGTATCCAGCAAATATTGTAAACTAATGTTCGGAGGTTCCGGACAAGCTCCGGGTTTTTGTTAAGACATTAATTTTTAGATAATCTCTATGGAAACTCATATGTTTGCATCTTATATTGAAACGTGACAACCCTTATTGATAATATTATACTAAAGAATTTATATTTTTTTCTATTTTTGTTGAACTAATTGAGATCCTAGCATTGATGTTGCTTTGTATGAGTAGCACACACTCCCGGGCAATATGCATACCCTTCCCCATTAAACTCCAAAACTTGTATTACGTGATATAATATAACTTCATATGCACCTTAATTTTCGTAGATAACTTCGATAAAACAGTGGTAAGCATTCATGCTCCTTTGTATATGCACGTTTTCAAAGTTATTGTATACATATTTGCGTAAAAGAATGTTCAAATGACAGTTCGGAGGGTCCGGATTTTTACAAACTTCACAAATCTGGTTCGATGGATCTTCTCTATGCACCGCAAAGTTCTATTTACGACATATGCATCATTTGTAGTTTTTGTGTAACGCAATCACCGGACATTCCGGAATTACACAGAGGGTCCGTATATTGAAATTTTTGCGGCAGATAACCGCGCGGGTCGAAAATTTAGGGGGATTTGTTCTAAATCTCGCCGCCCACTCCTCTTCCACAAACTCTAGCTCCATTCCACTCCACTCTTCCACACCCTCCACCGCTGTCCTTCCCTCCGCCTTCGCTGCCACTCCCCGCCGCTATTCGTCGCTGCCCATCCTCGCCGCCGGCGCTGACCCTCCCCGCCGCTATTCGTCGATGTACTTCCCCACCCACCGTCATTGCCCCCTTCTCGCTGCCCATCGCTGCCACCCCATCGCCGCCGCTAGTCGCTGCACCCCAACCCTCACCACCGTGGTTGCAAGAGAATGACCGGCTCCCCATCGGCCAATGCCGGCGCCAATACCACCGTGATGTCGACGCCGGCTCCAAGAGGGCCACGGCGTAGTGAGCGAGCCAAGTAATTACTCCCCAGCGCTTCAGCAGACGAGGACTCTACCGACACAGATCATGACTCCGATGATCTCGAGGAGACGCCTTCGAGCAACTTGGACCCTAGGTAATGTTTAATTGCTATTTACGGTGATTTTAGTTACTAATATTTACATATTTTATTAGTTCTCGATTTGCTAGTTATTTAGGTTTCGTCAAACTGCATAAAGTAAGGATCTTTTTCTATAAGACGTTTTGGGTATTGTGCATATTGACTAGATGCATACTAAAATGAGTGGATATATACACTAAAATGTCTAGATACATGAAGATCTAGGAAAGGGATAAAACATCTTATAATTAAAAACGGAGGGAGTATCTGTCTTTGCTAGTGTAATCTCAAAATTCATAAAGTAAGGATCATTTTTCTATAGTTTTTTTTTTCTAAAACTCATATAGTAAGAAACTCCGAAAAGTAGGAAAACCGTGAGGGTTTCGTTAATTGTGATAGTTACTCATATATCTGTCTTTGCTATATACAGTGCCTCTACGTCAAAAAAGAAGAAGGCTCGCGAAGGCTCGGGAAGGACGAAATCTAAAAGGCCGGACTTTAAGTGCTTAGTGACCGCCCTCAATCTGTACACCGGAGCTATTTTGAAGCCGGATTCCAGTAGAAGAAAGTTCTCGATGGTTTGTGGGATCGTGGCACGAGACCGAGTTTCCATAAACCTTGCTAGTTGGAAGAAAGTTGGCAAGACCGCTCGTGCTGCTGTCGCGAAGGAGATCATAAGTTACTTTGACTATTTCGAACATTCGAGCCCAAAGGCCATGAAGAGAGTTGAGCGCGCGGCTGTGTTGATAGCTGGCAAGACAATGGAAGTCCAGGCTAGTGACTGAGTTTGCAATTAGAGGTAATGACCCACGTAAACTGTTCCCGCAGATCGAATCATATGACTGGAATGAGTTTGTTCGGGCGAAAAAATCCCCCGAGTTTACGGAAAAGAGTAGGCTAGCGAGAGAGCTCGCCTTGAAACACAAGCACCCTCACAGTATGGGGACTGCTGGGTATGCGGTCATGCACACGGTATGGCAAAAGGAGGATGAGAAAGCTTTGTCGGAGGGAAAGTCTATACCATATGGACATATCAAGTGCCCTAGGACAAGAGCTTGGACCAGAGCTAGAACTAAATGTGACGAAGATACGGGTGAGCCAACTATACCTAACGGGGAAACCCTGAAGGCCTACAAAAATTGGTGAGGACTCACTTGTTAAAATAGATGAGTATATATGCATGCATATGTCATCTCAATATCCTTGGTTCTTCTCTCACTCCTTCAATAATTTGTTGTAGGTGGATTACGATGGAAGGAGGCAAGTAGGTACATTCGACGGAGATGTGCTTGAAGCGGGGTTGGGAAACAAAGAGCACTCTGGTCGCACCAGGGGAGTAGGTGTCTTCGCCCCGTGGAAAACAGGCCGCAACTGGACTAAGGATGACAAGCGTCAATGCAAAAAAGCTAGGAAAGAGCTTTATGAGAAGAACTTGCGAGACAATATCAAAGCTGAGATCGTAGCCGAGATATCAGCTATGTACCCCAGCATGCAGCTAACAATGCCCAGCCCTGGTCCACGTCCTAGTAGTTGTACTGCTTCCCGAGAAGTCACCCCTACTACTAACACATACACAATCAATCCTTGTGATACCATAGAGGTCATTAATTGTACCTATGCATACATATCTAGAAATTAATTAAGTACGTAAATATGTAATACATTTTCATGGCATGCAACCTATGTATATATAGCTGAACTAATTATACTATCCTTGCAGGTGCCCACCAGCTGCCAGATTTTCGTGAGGCTTGCCAGCTCAGATGGATCAGCATATAAGGAGCTGGCTGCGTGGGGCATAGTGTTTCCTCCAAGACCAGGGCAAGTGGTACACAACTGTCCTCTTCTCATCGGTCATGTTAAGGTGAGTGTTGATGATGTCGTCGATGAGTTCCATGAGTTCACTCTTCCGGTCCCCCCGATGAAGATATTACCAAGATGTACGATGCGAAGGGCACCTACATACAATGGCCCATGGACGATATACTTGTTGATATGCCAACCAACATGCCACCCTCACCAACACTCTCCCCCAAGATATCGGAACCGGCTAATTAGACTTCTAGTTCAGAAACCGAACCGGCCAAAAGTGTGGTCGCCAACCATGTTATCGTCGTTCAAAATCCAATCCAGCCAAGTACTAAGATGAAACAAGCACCTCCCTCCAAGAAATCAGTCACCACAAAAGCTCATGTACCCAAACCATGCTCTCCAAGCAGTTCTGCTACTGTGCCAGCCAAGACCACAAGTCCCAACCTTGCTGACGAGCCAACTAAGCCAAGTAATGAGACACTGCAGCCCTCAGAACCCGTGGAAGTACCCAATTAGACAGTACTCCTACATCCACAATAGATTTGTTGAAACTTGATCCAGCTATGTTGATTGGGGAAAAGCTCCAATCATTTGAAGAGGCGGGTGGCGTCTTTGAAACAGCACCAGAAGTACTGCAGTACAAACCTGGGGCAAAGCTTATACATGTTACGCGTGGCAGTATTGTCTCACAGATTGGTTGGGCCTGTTCAG
This sequence comes from Poa pratensis, assembly GCA_947311845.1. Classification (NCBI taxonomy): domain Eukaryota; kingdom Viridiplantae; phylum Streptophyta; class Magnoliopsida; order Poales; family Poaceae; genus Poa; species Poa pratensis. Next base: position 24,788,642 of record CAMZMU010000039.1, read on the forward strand.
CGTTGCAGAAGCTCCACACGAATAATTTTAGGAAGATGACCAAAAACCGAGTTTCGGGAATCATGGTTCTCCTCAAACAGGAACACTTCATGCATGACAGGTCTCTTGATTTCTCTGTCACTTGGGAAGACTTGTTTCTCCTGCTTAACATGCGAGCATTGGACTCCAGCATATACTGAGATGTTATTCCTTGTGAGTATTTATACAATCAATTTTTTGTTAACATCTATGTATGTATAATTGCATGTGTTGTACTCTAATACAATTATATATGTATGTAGGGCAAAAATGCTTGACGACCGGGCCAGTGGCTCTAAAATAAGCTTCATCGACCCCTCCGTTGCTTCGCAGGGATGTATTGATCAGGATGGCGAAAGGCCTGTCGAGGATTACATCATCTATGTGATGGAGAAGAGCAAAGATAAGGAGTTAATCCTTTGGCCTTACAATAAAAAGTAAGCTTGTGTCGCATCTTGTTATACGTTGTGATCTGGCGCACACCACTAATTGGTTTAAATTTCAGGGATCACTGGATTCTAATCAGTATCTCAGTACGAGATGGCTTTGTCTATTATCTTGATTCTTTGCTGGGTAGGAATCCCACACCAGACTATACAGACATAAACAAGCTTCTTGACAGGTGATTGATTTATCTGCATAATAAATGTGATTCTACTAGGCCCGAGTATGCATTCATGTCTTAAAATAATATGATATACTTATTTTTTGTCCATATATTCTTCAGATCTTATAAGGTACTTTGCTACCGGGGAGAAAATTCAAAGGAGTACAATCAGCTAACCCATCACCTTAACTACCCGGTTAGTCTCCATTTAATAGCGGTACTAGCTTGTAAGGGCTTAGTATGCATTTGATGTCAATTATTTTTGGGAGAATGAGAAGTTGATCATAATTTGTATGCTCTATATATGTCTCAGTGCCACCAACAGCCCATTGGGACAGCTCTCTATGGCTTCTATGTTGCCAGACATATGGACATCATGATAGAGAGAGTTCAGTCACCTAAGTCATCATCCTGCATATGTGAAAATCCTTTTATTATCATGTTGTATGTTTTCCATACTTGTTTTGGTTTGGATCATGATTAATTGTTATTATGTAGGAACTGCGAATCGACACAAAGGAATTATCAGAGCACAAGCTAGATCAAGTCCGCCAGGATTTTGCCAATTTTCTTGCTACACATGTGGTCCAAGACAGCGGAGAGTTCCACAACCCGTGAAGTGACAGCGTTCCTATGCTGATGTTGTTACAAACTTGCCATTTTATGTATGTCATTTCGGATGGCAGTAGTACTATGTGCTTTCATGTGATGCAGATATTTCAATTTTCGAAGTGTGGCTTTTCTCCTTTATAGATAATACTACAGCTATAATATATTGTGTGGTTTCTATTGCTGAAAATGTCGTACACTCCGGAAACTGTTCCGGAGGGGACAGATATTGCACAAATCGACTCTAATTTAATATCCGGAGAAGCTATCCGGACCCTCCAAAAAAGTTACCGCCGGTCATTATTTCTACGCGTCTCTAATAAAGAGAACAATGGAGGCGTATAATATTACCATCCGTCTCTAATAAAGAGAACAATGGAGGCGTATAATATTACCATCCGTCTGTAACAAAGAGAACAATGGAGGCGTATATTTGTGCCGGCCGTCTCTAATAATAATCATATTCGAGACACGCAATAACCCTGGCCGTCTCCAATATACGGTGGATCTGCGACGGCTATGTGTATCGACCGTCTCCAATAGGATGGACATTAGAGACGGTTGTTTTTGCCCGCCGTCTGAGGGGCCGGGCCATTACAGCCGCCCCCAGGGTACCGAATCTAATGAAACGTACATTAGAGACCCCCGTGTAGAGACGGACGTTTTAACCGGCTGAGGTGACTCTCTGGGACCAGATCTAATTTGAGTTTCGGTACTAGTGCGTGTCTATAGCCAACTTGATTGATTAGTGGTTTATTTAGTTGGGACTAATTAAAGAGCTGTGGCCTACTACGAAGTAGCTACGACCGCCCTGTTCTTCTGATTATAAATGTCAAACAATTATATGCTACTCCTACCTCGATTGATTTTATTGACCTACCATTATATCTCGATCGTCTAGGCATGCATGGCTGTCACACTCTTGTCACCAACGTTACTAGTACCGCCTACTACGTACCGGCCGGTGCAAGCTAGAGACGGTACGAGATAAGTCCTTTGGTGATTGTCCGTGGACCGTTTAAAGCTGGTTGTCATTTCACGGCGTGACACTCTTCATGATCATGCGTGTTATTACCTCCATATACGTACTCTGCCAATTAAGTAGGTAGCCTGTACGCTCAACCGTATTGCAGACTCCATTTTAATCAAGTTTTGCCAATTTTACAATCTGCTTAAGGTTATCCTTTTACACCCCCTCGCTATTTTTCTATGACAAGTCTAACAAAACACCTCCACCCATTTATTGAGAACAGTTTAGAGAACTTGAGCTTGTCCACAAACTGTTTAATGAAGTGAGAAATATAATCCCCTTTGCAAGTTAGCACCACGACATTATTTTGTGCCTTTTTGGTGCTTTGAGATCCGTGCCACACTGTTTTGAAAACGCCCTCCCTCCTCTGTCCAGTATCATTGTTAAGCTTATTATTTTTTTGCACAAAGCACCCTATCTTTTGAAAGTTTTTCATGTCCACGTTACCCACGTCATAAGAGATAACATTTCTCATAGGAGATTCACAAATATTGGAGATTTCGTCGACGATTCATAAACTGTCGACTATTTGAAGATCCATCATTGACCATATTTGTTTCATATTTGATTCATCACAGAAATTTGATAAAATCTTCACACAAACTTATAGATCCATGAAGATTCTCCGAGGATTCATCCTAAATACCTTTTATTTTTTCGAGGATCAGAGGAGAAACCATGAATTTTCTTCAAGATTCAGAAACGATCCATACAATTCCATTCAAGATTCACACTAAAAATGGCGGGATTCAACAATATTTATAACAATTAATATCATTGATATTTATACACTACAAGATTCATCCAATATTTATATAGCAACATGTCCATACAAGATTCATACATTCATAAAACTAAAACATATTTCATACAATATTCAACAGTATTGTTTTTCAAATTTATTAAGTTCTCGAGAACAAAATCTATTCAGTTCTCAAGAACCAAAACAAAATGGTTGTTTCACACAATATCAGCAGATCTGCAATCGAAAGCTAGCTTCTTTTTTTAAGTGAGTTGCAATTGTCCTTCCAATATATTGCTCAAAAAGAAATAACAAAAGCGGGCTAAGCTTACCTTCCCGTAGTGACGAAAATACCGGATACCAAAAGAAGCTCTCACAAGAATTAAGAAACATATGCCGCCGGCAGTGCACATGGTGTGTGAGGAATCAATCCACCCATCTTCCTTCCGGCAGAAGAGATAATCAATTGAACTTTAACTTCTTGGTACACTGATCACTAAATAAGACACTTCTAAGAAACATATGCCGTCTGCAGTGCACCCAGCTCAATTGATAGCAGACAAGAACCAGCTGATACCGTTCCATGGATCAAATTAATTAGTCAATAGGACCCCAAATTAATAGTGCAGCCAGCCCCAATTAAGGCTGGGATTATTGGTTGATGATGGGCATGAAATAAATATATTGACTAGATACAGCCGTGCAGGTTAGCAACAGTGATGCACATGTGATTAATCAAATTAATTAGCCTGCTTGATCACGGCCCCGCTGAAGGTACATCCCCTCTCTTTCTTCCAGATAGACGATGGGGCTACGGATTAATTTGAAAGGTACCTATGTTTTGGAGTAAGAGGTCCACGCTCTGAACGAGTTTTTTGTCGGCATTGAAAAAATTCCTCAACATTTGACACGTGTAAGTATATATGGTTCAATTTGCCACTGTCACTTCTGCTCCCAGAAAGAAACGGTGGATTACCTCTTGTTTCAGTGCTCTTTGGCCACTGTTCTGGCAAACAGTTATGTGTGTCTTCGACCTTGTTAGACCTCTTGACAGTTCTGCTGATCTAGCTGGGAATTGGATTGATTCCTTCCCAGGCTCTTAAAGCAATCTTCCTCGTTTACATTCTGCTGTTGAAAATTACCCACAAAACAGGCCAAAGCGGGGTGGTATTGTGATTTGAATCCGGTTCAACTTGCCACTCAATTTCATACATGGTCCACATTGGAATATCGATAAGTCTTCCTAACTCGCTAGTGCGCACCACCTCATTATCTTCTCTACTTTCCAGCATATCACGGCTCTGTTTGTTCAGAATCTTCTTGCGGGCAGCCACATATCTAGCTAGGATTCTAGACCATTCTTATCCACGCTTCATCTTTTTTTTTCTCCATAGCTAGAGTATCAAGTTTAATTGACTAGACATTTGGCAGTCAAATTAAATTGGAGAAAGGTTACTACTACTGATCGGGGAAACGATCGTGCATATCGCACGATCTGTTCTTCTTTGCGAGTCATGATGAATATCACGAGAATCTTGGAAGAGACTTTTTGCGTTGATTGGAGGGGCCTGCATGGGTGGAGAAGCCTTTTCTTTTCTTCCTTTTGGCGATTGTTTCTTTGAGCTTTGCCGGTTCTTCCTGTCGGTGCACAAGTACACGCCTTCATGCATGGACATGAATGACACATTGCAGCACTTTCTGATATGTAATTTCCTAATGTTTAGTCTTTTGTACATATGTGAGGCAACATTTATGTTTGCGTATCAACTGATGGTCAAACTAGCATCTTCATGGCCGTGTCATAGTCTAAGAAAAGAAAAGAAGAGAAAAATGACTGTCATAGTCTAAAAAAACTTATATTTTGTATCAAAGAGGTACTATGCATTTTGTTTAATTGTTTGGTTGTTAATATTCATAGGAAAGTACCCCCTAAAGTTCCTGATCTTATAGGCCGACGCGGTCTGAGTCAAGCAGGTCCCTACAATATTAATACTGTGTACATAGCAAGTGACAGCACCACAATAATAGGAAAATAGTTGAAGTGGAGAAACCAATGATGCCAAGTTTGTGTTACCTATGTATTGTTGGACTGATCCCATGCTATAATTGGCAAAATGAGTGTGCCTTGAGAAGTCCAACATGCTGTTAGTCGAGCATATGCATGATGCATAGACACTCCAAAAGAGCAGCTGCGATTATCATTTTCAATCAATGGCGGTGTGGCTCTACACATATTTTAACTAATAAACAAGTGTGCTCGGACCGACAGTAGTGGCCACCGAAACAAAATAGCGAAGAAGATAGTATATCGTTCCATACACAAATCTAATCACCCATTATATATATGCACCGGCGCGTTGATCAAATCGAGCTAAGAGATATGATATGGGTTGATAACGTCAACTCGCCATGCCGATTCAGTGCCGGTGATTGACGCCATCATTATTGATCGATGTTTCTCATCCCATTCGTTTCCCTGGAGTTTTCTTGCATGTCAGTGTTGGCCGTCTCCATTACTTAAACCCGTTATGATCGGGCGGTACTCCTGATTTTTTCCTACATGCGAGTGTTCACCCTCCAAAACTCAAACCCCTTGATGATGCACTGGTAATCCAATTCAGGCCGTAAATTAGCTGATTTCTATACGGACGTGCAATATTTCGAAATGGTTAAAGGAACTCTATCACATACTAGAAAACTTGGTGCTGAAAAACCGTTCTTTAGTAAACATTTTCCCCTCTATTTCTTATATGTATATGCAAATGAACTACACTCCAACTCTAATTTGACATGATTCGAGAAAATTATAAAAAATTGTGGGTCCAATTTCAAAAAGCCAACGAAATTGTGTTTTGTGACAAAAAAAAAGGACTGTGTGTAACAATTTTTCAAATAACACCGACACCGCTGCTAAGCTAGCTAACGATGATTCTGACGGTGGGACCCAATGACAGGCTGACGTGGCACGACTTAAAAAATGTTCGGGGGTGACATATGTTTTTGACTGTTCAAAAGACTGGGTTTTCTGTAAATTTCTGGTGGGCCACTTGTTAATTTTTCTTCCTCAAATTGGCCAATAGGTTAAAACCATCCACCGGCAGGAGTGGCCATACAACTTCTACGGCGGTGGAGCGGCAACCACCGAACCCTGCCGGTCCAATTCCTGGGCCAGCACCGCATCTGTGGCCAAGGAGACGTCCTGGCGAGTCCCCAACCAACCCACGTAGATTCACAGCTAGCTGATTACGTCCCCTTAAGAGTGTCTCCAATAGCTTACCAATAATTTGGGTACGCAAAATGGGTATGGGTATAGGAGAGATAAGGTATGGGTAAGCCAATTTGTTTTGCCTTCCATCTTACTCAAAATTGGACGCCCAAATTGGCATCTCACATACTCAAACGTGTGATCCACATGTCAGTAGGTCAATCCTTTTTTCTCTCTCTTTTTTTTCCTCCTCCAGTCCCACCCCCACCTCCCTCCCACAGCCTCCATCCCCGCCTCCCTCCATGTGCGTGGCCACCGACGCCCAACCCCACGGCCCCGCCCAGTGCTGCCCCCAGTGCATCTCCGACCCGGCCGTGGCCACCGTCCCCCGGGTTCCCCGTGCAGTTCTATGAATAGCACGGGGCGGCCGTGAATCAAGTTGGGGCTTCAGCGGCGAAGAATTTTGTCTTTTTTGCCCAGGCCAAAATACTAGGAATTTTTCATTAAGATTTTGCACAACTATAGATCTCAACATTATATCCACCTAGAATTTTGATTTTTGGAAACACAAAAGTGCAGATTTCAAAAAAATTTAAAGGGAGCCATACCGCACTCTTTGTTTTTTTAATATAACGTCAGTACAGAGGAAATCATTTCAGGGGCGCTTTCAGTATCTGCTAGACCCAATTGTTTTTCCTGAACTGTAAAAAAGCAAGTTTTTTCTTCAGTAGGACGCATTTTTCAAAAAATGCTACAGTTGCTCTTATGTACGTACATCATGCATGAGTTCCTTCCATCTTAGTACAGTGTACATCATGATTTTCATTATCATTTCGAAGATTTCCGTTCAAGATGCGGCCACTGCGCGCACATGAGTCCTGCAGGCAGGCCGGCCGGACACCTATACCAAACTAACAGTAACACCACATCATCGTCACTGGCCTAAGAGCATCTCCACTCGCGGCGCCCAAATGGGCGACCAAAGGCCGTCCGGACAGGCCCTTTGGGCGCCGTCCGGACTACCTTACCCATTTGGGCGCCGTCGATCCCCACTCGCGGCGCCCAAACTAAAAATAAATAAATTTAAACTTCGACAAATTTCATTCAAATTTTAGGAAAGTTTATGGATTTGAATGAAATTTAAAAAAATAAACCTAAATCTACTGACGGTCGCGGTAGCGGCGCCTGAAGGCGTAGTAGGGGTCCTCCTCCTCCTCCTTCACCTCCTCCTTCACGCCGCCGCTGCTCCCTGCGCCGCCGCTGCTCCACGCGCCGCCGGTCCACGCGCCGCCGTCGTCCTCCTCCTTGACGCGGCTCGGTCATAGGCCGTCGACGGGGAGGTCGAAGAAGGGCACGCCCTTCTCCTTGGCGGTATCGCGCGCCGACCAGGCACAGGCCGAGGGGCCGTCGAGCGGCGGCACGTCGTCGATCGACGCGGCCGCGACGACCGCCGCAATGGCGTCGTCGTCCGTCCCCTCCTGCGCCGCTATGAGCTCCGCCATGAACGGCGAGAGCTCCGGCTCCGCCTTCACCTTCATCTGCTCCGGCTTCGGCGTTAGCAGAGAGGAGGCGCGGGAGCGGGATGAGGATGAGCGCGAGGACGACGCCCGCGACGAGGACGACGTGGAGCGCGACGAGGACGGCGTCGCGCGCGGCGCCCACTGGTTGGCCGGAGGTGGCGCTGGTGCCCAGGCGGCCGGAGCAGGGGCGGGCGCCGCCGTCAGGAGCGAGCCGCCGTTCGCGATGTGGTTCATCACGAACTGGAGCGTGCGCCCGGGCACGCTCCAGAACGCCTCGCGCCCGGCGACGTTCTTGTCCGTCGGCGCCGGGCCGGGGCCGTCCCAGCGGTTGAAGTCCTCCTCGTAGGCGCGCTGGAACGCCGCCTCGTACCAGCCATGGTTGTCCGGGTTCCGCGGATCCCAACGCGGGTCCTGACGCTGCTCCGGCGTCAGGTCACGCCAGTAGTGCGTGTTTACCGCGGCGGTGAAGCCGCGGCTCATCCGCGTCAGGGGCTTCATCACCGGCACGCCGTTGACGCCGATGACGAACCCGTGGCAAACACGCATATCCGGCGGCACCGGATAGCCGTTGTCGCGCAGCGCCTCCGTCTGCTCCTTGAGCAGGGTGCGCGGCGCGAAGCCGTTGGCCGCGGCGCCGCCGGTGCGCCTCCAGGTGCCGGCCATGGAGAAGGAGAGCGGCGGCGGTTTTTCGAGTGGAGAAGGAGCGGCGAGGTGAGGGAGAGAGAACGGCGAGGGCGAGAGTGGCGATGAGTGGAGTCCGGCGCTCGCCTTTTATTGCCGCCGGAGAGCGGTGGCATTAACGCTGCTCGCCTCGAAAAGACGCGCCGCATTCACTCCGGCGAGCAGAGGACGCGACGGCTCACTGGCCGCCCGCCGGCCGTGAAAACGAGGAGTCGCCACGCGGCACGCGCCTTTGACGACGCCTTTGACCACGGCAGGGCGTGGCCGTGTCAATGCCAGGCGTGGCCCGCGCGTCGGAGGCGTGTGTTTCCTTCCGTCCGGGGCCGCCCGAAGCCTCCCCAAGTTGAGGGCGTGGGCTGGGCGTGCCGGACACAAAACTGGGCCGCGCCGGACCGAATTCGCGTTTGGGCGCCGCGAGTGAACGCGATTTTGTGTCCGGCACGCTCCAAAGGCGTTTGGGCGGCCGTTTGGGCGCCCCGACTGGAGATGCTCTAACCACACCACTCTACACACAAATATTCGACGCTAGCTGCTCAGGTGTTGTACTGACCAAAAGCAACAGATCAACAAAGTTTTCAGAGGTGTGCCTGCGTGTTTGTCGATCTGCGCCCCAGATGCAGACGCTAATTATCCTCGCTTAACGACAGGGGATAAGCTCACCTGATCGATCTAATTGAGCAACATCAAACGGGGAAATTGATTAATCTACAGTGGCCGCACGTACGCATCGGAAGACGACGGCGTACGATTGACCGGAAATCGGTTCTGGAGACATCATAGTACGACGTCGCACAAACACATGACAATAGAGAGAGAATCCAAGAAAGCAACACACGCTTCTGGAGGCATCTATAAGTCTTTACATACAGTAAGCCCTAATTAAACTAAGACCAGTATGCAAATGGAAAGTCATGGCTAACCAAATTAACTGGTTCACGGTACTTGCTCGTTTGATGGTTTTTTTGGTCAGAAGTTGCTCAATTCCGTGGCATTTTTGCGGTGCTGCCCTGCATGTATTTGTCAGTTTTATTCTGTGGGTCTTACTGAATTTTCTCGATTATTCCTGTGAAATTCTTGTGGTGTCAGCAGCTGGATATATCCATGCGCGTGCAAGAAAAGCTAGCCGCGAGCTGGCATCATTTATTTGTCAGCACACATCCTAGGACCCGATGGAGATATACGTACAATTGGACAGCAAAAACGACGTCTGAACAAGAAAGCTGGCGTACGTGCTTGCATGGCAGGGCGATACTAGGCACACGTCGGTGGAAAATGGCACCCATCCAATTGTCAAAAAATATGTACGCTCTGGCTACGTACATTAGAGGCCACACGTACGCACGCTTATCTTCATATATACCACACCACTGGACGTACAGTTGTTCGCCTTTGAGGAATGAGGATATACTATGAATGATTACGAATGGACCATGCGAATTTCTAACGGAAATGCATCAAGAGAATGGACCATATATGCATGTAGATATCACGCATGTGATCTTCATAACGTATGCACGTGGACATGCATAAGCTACACAAGGACAACAATACAGGAGCATAATAATCTCCAATGACCTCCAAGTATTCAATTTATACAACAAGTCTAGTAATTAAGGTATTTACGGTCGTAGCCGTATAAGATACGCATACGTACGTACATATATGTGTGTGCGCATATGTATACGAATGTTTGCAAGGAGCGAGCATATACTACACTGATACGTCGTCGCCGTGTACGGAAGACAGGTGCATGACGAGATTACAACGATGTCGATGGAAACATATATATGCACAGAGACAGGGCATATATATATGGTGACGTTGGAAAGGAACTAAGAAGAAAACTGTGCGCGTACTACTAGTGCACTAGCGGCAGCTAGCTGCTAAAGTGCTACACTACTACCAGTGACACTCATGCGTGCGTGGGGGGACCATATATATGGAAGGTGCGGTTTCACATCACGTAGGGACAGGGCATTAATCATGATTAGTGTGGATAGGACCCTCTTAATTAATCAATGGCTTGTCAACTAGGGTGGCCAGATCCCTTGGGTTAACCACGACCATAATTAATCAAGGATATTTAGCATGCACAAGAGATGTACCAATAACCATTTTGTGTGGACTAGGGACAGGACATTAATCATGATTAGTGTGGATAGGACCCTCTTAATTAATCAATGCATGGCTTGTCAACTAGGGTGGCCGGACACCTTGGCTTAACCCACGACCATAATTAATCAAGGATAGTATTTAGAATTATTAGGATGGACAAGGGATGTACCGAGATAACCATTTTGTGTGGACTAGATGTGTACCGGTCTTGAGCATGCATCATCAATGGTGGAAGAAAATGTTTATGTATGCAAAACCATATGAATTAATGAATGTTGCCTAAACGTCTGAGGAAAATGCCTTACATGGTGTATCAGTATCTAGTAATGAATGTTGCCTAAATGTGTAAGGAAAATATCATACATGGTGTACCAGTATCCTTTCGATTTGAATCGGGCGGCGGGGGAAAAGTTTGGTGATACGGTTTTCTATGGTGCCATACTCTACACTAAATTAGGTTGATTATAGAGATAAGATATGAGAGGTAAGAGTGCAAGTTGCAGTAATGCATGCACATCCAGCAAAAAAAAAAACATTAATTAGGTTTTGTTTACAAATTTAAAAGACAAAGGGGGGCCATGGAAAGTGATGTTATCGTGGAAATGGAGCCCCGCCATGCTGCCCGTTGTCTTGTCCTTGCTAAAGGTAGTAGGGCCATTTGAACCCCGGCCCCAACACTGATAGCTAACTAATCACGAAGTTATGTTATCTAACTGACAAGTTGACCATAACTAAGGGGTTACACATATATATATTTCCTATCCCTCTTGTAAATATCTGCTCCTTTATATAAAGTTTAACTGCCGGGGCCTCCCCTACAGTTTACCCCCGAAGAAAATATGGAGGGTGTAGGATGAGAAAGGATATGTCGGCTGGTACGTATGTACACAAATAATATAGTTGTGTACTCTCCACTCTTGCAACATAGTAAGAGCACACATACTTACCTAACTTATATTTGACTCGCAATTCATTTCTTAAGCAGCTAAGTTCACCAGAAAAACTATCTATATGTCAAACTGAAAAATATATAGTTTGTACTTCATGTACAACTGTCATTCCCTTTTTCGTCCCCATGTCTCTATCCTCTGTGTCCACATTCTCTCCCAATCTGTGGGAGCCAGACAGCCACGAAGCTCGTGGACACCAAAGGGTCGAGACCTCCTTCGCCATAGCTAGGTGCTCTCTGGCAAACCTTCCTGGCAACGTCTACGGTCATATTGGGACATTGCCTAGCAGTACCTCATCTCGTCAGGTTCGTGTGTGAGCCCTCGCTCACGTCCTTGGGCGGCGTTGAGCTGGACCGCTAGCACAAACAAGGAAAGCTCACGTACGTTAATTGGCAATTTTTAGATGAAAGGCACTTTTTAATTGGCAATTCAATTCGCCAGCAATCTATACGTGTTCCTTTATTGTAGACCACAATTATTTTTGAGGTGTTTGAGTGCTGAGACTGAAAGGGGAAAGAAAAGGGGAGAGACTTATAAAGAAAGAAAGAAAGAAAGAAAGAAAGAATTAAGGTCGGGCGCATGCATGCACCTTTCGAGCTACACGGATATACTAGGGTGGAGAAAGCGATACCGATGGCATGCTGAAAGCAAATTCATAGAGTCCACTTCTTAATTTGCCAGGAAAAGGACGAGGGGCGGCGAGACACATACGGACCTAGCTGCTCGTCCGTAATTACATTTTTATATCAGCTGCACTACATTGGGAAGCTACAAAAGATAGGATGATAATCTTTGGTGTAATCTTGAGGAACAATTTAGCACACCCACTGGACGACGCGCGTGGAGAAGCATGCGGAAATTGGTCATGTGTCATACTATATCCCAAAGCACATCCACTTCATACAAAAGTAGACGCTGGTCCAACGCATATATATTAGCCGAGGTTACCATATGCATATGTGTGATGTGTTTAATCAGCAGAGCCGTATGCGTAGCAGGGTAAAGCGCGTGGGCACTCCACATGAGGCGCTCTTAAACTTTCTGTTATTCCGTAGTACTTTCTCCGTTTTTTAATATAATAATATGTTTTAGCATTTGTCCACATGCACATATATAGACACGTTTTAGTGTGCTTGTTTACTCATTTTAGTATGTATATCTAGACAAAATATAAAACATCTTATATATATATATATATTGAAAAACGGAGGGAGTATTTCCAAGCATGTCTGCTGGTGTGGTGTGAAGTGTATGTCCTATCGTAAGTACTTACTAGCAAAATGCCTGCCCGTGCGTTGCAACGGGCAGATGAAAAACTGTAATAATTTATTTTTTATACCGAGTAAATTGGTTATTTTGTTCTCCTAAATAAGCATGGTTAAAAGTTGTTAAACATGCATGATCTTTGATATCACAACTGTTGTGCTCTCTAAACATGGGAACTATGCCCTGGCCAACCTCCTCTCCACTCTAGCAGGGAGAAGCTCCGGCAATGACAGACAAATCCTAATCATGTGTAAGTTAGATTACATCTCTCATTTGGTATCAGAGTATGGTTAGCCTAATTAGGAACTATCAGATCTGTTTGATCATTGCCTTCGTATGCCTGTTCTGAACAATGCAATCGTTTAAGTTTTCAGTTAATTGTATTAGATCTGTTGCGTTGATCAAGATTAGATTATCTTATGTCATATGGTTGGATCAGTTAATTTCGTTCTTCAGATCTTGTCAGATTAGTTTATGTTGACTGTTAGATTAGTTTCTATTTGTTTTAGGTTTGGCCGAATAACATGTTCCGCTAATCTAAATCTTTCTGTCAGTTGAGATTAGTGTTTGTTTTAAATTGCTTCGGCTAATGTTGTTTGGACTGATTGCATGATTAGTTTCTGTATTTGATCTTAGCTGCCAAGATGTGTTTATGTTAAGTGTTTTCCCGTCAGTTTAGATCAATTTCAGTCTATCAATCGTGCTTAGTGTTTTAATATTAGTTTCGGTCAATTTTGTAAGTTGTAAGCTTCTGTTAATTAAGCGTTGTCTCTGTTGCATTAGATGAGCACTCAGATTAGATGTCCTGTTTTGGTCTAAGTGCTTGTTTACATGAACAAATTAGATGTTTACGAACCCTAGGAAACTAAGAAATGGAGGCAGAGAAGCTCACCTTAGCGCCGCGTCGGCGTCTAGTCCTTCAGGACACACGCACACATGAGTCGTGTGCGAGGGCTTCGTCGCCGCACCGCCGTCGTCTCCCTCGCCGGAGGCGCGACGGAAGTCGCCACAGAGGACATCCTCGACGGAACCGCGCGCTGGACGTTGGCCACTGCAGGCGGCGCCGGCGAGGAGAGCCGCCGCAGCTCCGCCCGCTCCACTCTGCCCGCGCGCATCAGTTCCGCGTCTCGGCCGCGCACGCGCTGGCGCTCGTGCTCGCGGCGGAGGTCGCGCCGCGCGCCTCAGTACGTCGCGGCCGCGTCCAGCCTCAGCTTCGCTCGGATGCGTGCCTCGCTGGCCGACGCCGCGCCTTAGCCCGGCAGGACGTGCATCAGCTCGCCCGCCTCAGTTCCGCGGTGGAGGTCGCGGCGCCGTCGTGCCTCGCGCCGGCGTAAGCTCGCTCGCCTCCGGCCGCCGCCCTCCATTAGCACCAGGAGGCCAAGCCGCGGTCGCGCCGCGGGAGCTCAGCTCGATCTCTCGCTCGTGTCGCGTGCGTTTCGAGAGCAGAAATGGGGAATCAGAAAGAGCGGATTAGATTCTGGCCGGCTGTTTTTTTAGTAAACAGGTACCTGGATTTTACGAAAATTGCGAATAAGTCCCTCCGACAGACGGGACGACAGAGGCTCCTCTGGCATGTGGACTGCGCGTTGATTTCGCTGTTTGTCGGTTTTTTTTTTTGCAAAACTGGGCGACGGACGACAAGAAGCCTTACTGACTTTTATATTAGGTATAGATAGGAAAAGTGCCCGTGCGTTGCAACGGGAGTTAAAAATCATTGTACAAAGAGTGGCACAACCCAAAATCTATACTAAATTTAATCGACCCGCATAGAACAATTTTATTTTCTAGCATAAAAATAGTTCCTAGGGTAAAAAAATGTGTTGTACAATTTTATCTCAATCCGCATCGTTGAAACTTAAAATTTTGATCTGCCCAACGGCCTAACGAATTTATACATTGATCAGTAATCCGGACCACTGTAATAAAAAAAAAAAAAACAGTAACAATGGACCATTGTAATCCGGACTAAAAGGCAGTTCCATCTTTTTCCTCAAATCTTCTAAAAGGCAGTTCCATGGAAGCAGTCAAAATGATTGCACGCTGTTAGCCTTAGAAATTTTTTTTGTTATCCGGAATAAACACTTTGAATTATATTAGCAATAAAGAGAAAAGAGAATAGAGAAATCATTTGAAGGAATATACATTGGCTGGTATTTCAGAAAGGAACGATGACAGAGAAATCATTTGAAGGAATATACGTTGGCTGGTATTTCAGAAAGTAACGATGACAAACTCAAGTCAGCTGCACTTAAAATAAAATAAATACTCAACAGTTCTTCTATCTAAATATTAGAAAGAATTTACTTTATATGTGCATTGTAGATAAAACCATCAATGAAACATGGAAGTTAAAAAATGAGAAAATAATTAGAGGTGCTGCTGCTATCTTATCGTTTGATCTGAAGTAGTAAAAACCAGTCAATTATGGGTAACAACATCCAACTGCGGCTATCCCTTCAACTATATCCTCCCACGGCTGCCTCTAGCGTTGAGACAGCAGGCACTTCGATCGGATTTCAATTTTAGGAGATTTCATCACTTGGGTCTGTTGATGCAGGCAAAGTTAAAATAATCCAGTGCGAATACGTATCATCCCTGATTCAGGCAAAGTCATAGATTGAGAATATTGACATGGTCAATATCAATCCCCCTGCCAACTAAATCAGTGCAAGTATGTACCGAACTACAGTCTGCATATTGCCTATTCGCATCAGTCAAGGGGCACATTCAGGCAGCAGCAGATCGATTACCTTGAGACGGCCTTGAGTCGTCAGCTAGGCCGAGGCAAAGGTGAGAGGAGGAGGGCCCATGGCGTCGACGCCGTCGTGAGCGCCGATCTTGGTCGACCCCGCCGGCGAGCTGCACAGCTCCTCCCGCTGAACCTCTCTGTCCCACCAACAGATGATAGGTGCAGCCGTTGCCATCAGACCCGAGGATGGCGGTGGAGGCCGGCCTGGAGATGGGGAACGAGGAGTAGGAGGAGCGGCCGGAGACGGAGCCTTCCGGGGCGCATGGAAGCGATTTCCGCCGGTCCAGGCCCCGAGAACGCCGGCGTCGGTGAGAGGGTCCCGGGGCCGCGGCTTAGATCGGCTCTTCCGGTCGCCGGGCCGCATGACCACCACACGCTGCCGCGCCGAGGCAGCCATGGACGCCATGCCAAAGATCTAACCTCCTCTGTAAACTCTGAATCCCGGACTAGGGTTTGTGGTGGGGGAGAGAATCGGTGGTGGAATCGAGAGAGGAAGGAGGAGGTGATGCGGGGGTGGTGGCGTGCAGCGCGAGGAGTCGTCGGAGTTGGCCGGGATCGATGGGCGACGGCAGTGCGACGCAACGGCGGCGGATCGCTGGTAGACTTCGACGGGAAGCTCGCGTCAATGGGAGCAGCGTCAATGGGGGTGGCCCGATTGGGGATTTGTTTTTCTTTTCCACAGGAAACGAACATGTAGTCTCACTTAGCGGTGGCAGCTTGTGTAGTATTGTCCTAAACGCAGGGGCAAAACCGTCTTTTCATGGTCGGACGTCAAGAAGCCTTACGGCCTTTTATACTAGGTAGAGAAACGGCATGTTACCTTAGATTCTTGCGGACCCGTAGCTCGCACATGCATGCGTGCTTTCTCACAGAGCCATGCGTTGGGATTTTGTTCGGATACACACACCAAACACAAAGGCGCACCGTACGCGCACGGGTGCCAGCTTGCCGTGGACAGCGACCGGACGGACACAGGGGCCGGCGTACGTACAGCAAAGTTCACTTGCTCTCTGACCACGTAGAATGAAAGCATGCATCGATCCAGGGAGGTAGACAGCGAAAGATACGTCTATCAGGGGAAGGAAGTACGTACATTTGAATTTTGAAAACAAAATTCAACAAAAGTTTATATATAGCTAGATAGCATGTCAATCACCTCGGTGCGTCAGAATTCAACCTAAAATCGAAGGGAGATGAGGGGAAGTGGCTGGGCCGGTACTACTGTGCGTGGCTACCCTAAACCCAGGGCACGGCAGCTGCTACAGTAACTGTCTGTGATATGAACATACTGATTCATCGTAGGAAAGTTTGTAACCTCTTCTCCTCGCTCGCTGAATCGTTCGTTCCATCCATCCATGGGCAGAGCAGCCACTGACGACCGCCTACATGGACGGGATTGGGTCGGGCCCCTACCGACGACGGCCCAGTACCCTACGCTACGCCTGTGGGTTTCCACGGGCGGGCAGGCCCACCTTGGGTGCTGCCTGTCCTGCTCCGAATTATCCCTCTTGAATCCCGGCTGTACCGATCATTCCTTCATCATCGCCAGGACGGCAGGGACCCAGCAAGCACCACAAATTTAACGCCTCTCTCTCTCTCTCTCTCTCTCTCTCTCTCTCTCTCTCATGCATAATAACGCTGATCGCAACCGTATTTGCATAAATTAATCAAATGGGAATGCATGGATGATAACCGTAAGTCACTCACCATGGATGGGTTGCTGTAGGGAGGGGGCGGACCTATGCTGTGCTGGGGACCTCGGAGAAGATAGATGCCTCTCCTTCATTCGTCAAACTTGCCCCTGCTCCTTCCCCGTGATCCTCTCAGCCAGCCTTGCTAACTGCCATGCTGCTGCCGCCGTCCCTTCGCCTCTCGCCTCTTCTAGATAACGCCTCTCTAAGCCGACGACGAAAACACACGAATTACGCCTCCGTAATTCGTGAGCTCCATATTCTCATAACCCTGGAGGGAAAAAAAAGTGAAGCAAACAAATTAGTTGTTGCTACCTACAAGTCGTTTTTATCCTGGCTCAACTGCAAGTCACTCCTGCGGCATGGAGAGAGAAGAAATGGTGACAACCGTTGCATACAGCATACATACAAACAACGGAGATGTGCTAATTGCTCCAAAACCACCATTAAACATATGCACAAGAGTCTATCGGTACAGACAATGCAAGCCTCCGGAAACGGATGAGATCCGTTGCATGGGGAATCAAAGGACGAAGCGATCGAGCTGGAAAACCAGACTAACTGTATAAAAAAAACATTCAATCATCAAACGTCTTGTTGATTCGCTTCGCCACCGCGTTTTGTTTAATGGGGGCGAGTATCGGCCGTCACATGGGCGCACACACACAGAAGAGGAAGGACGCCATTACGAGACCCTAATCATGGAATCACGGATTAAATTTTCTAATTTATGTACTGCTATCGGACATGACAGGATGGGTACAATAATACTTGCATTGACCCGCTCATCATCGATCCGGAATAGTACTACACTGTTGCTGCGAATATTTGTCCCATGGACCTATTTTGTATTGGGAATTTCTGAAAACAAGGATTTTTTCTTGCCGCAAATGATCGGCGTATCCATTGACGTACGCGAGCGACAGTCAGCAAGGCAAATCATTAGTTGTGTACCTGTGTCCCAATTATCTCTGCAATTATACGAAGCCGGCGTGGTTCTTCCCGATGGATCGATCGCAGACATGTGCTTCGTCTCGGATTGGATGAGCAATGCGAAGGTTTCTGATTGGAAAATCGCTGGCTATGTAGCAGCTGCCCGGGCTGGGCGGGGTAAACAAAACGGCGGAGATGCCCTCTGTCCTGGAATAAGAACATCTGCTGCTGCTGCCACCTCTTTCGTTCTCCCCAGGACCCCAACTGTGATGATTGGCGATGGCTTTTCTCCCAGAGGGAAGTGATCCGGTGACTTACCTGAAAAGCAAAGGAAGTAAAGGCCGATACTTGGGACGTCTGACACACAAAATCTTGCAGGTGGGAGAGAAAACGAGGAGCACATGCACAGCAGCAGCAGCAGCAGCCAACAAGAAGATGAGTTTACCCTTCATGGAACACTCGTGACGTAGAAGCAGCTGATGCCAGATAAAAGGACAAGGTTTCCCACTAGTAGTAGTAGGAGTAGGAGTGACAGGATGCACTGGGGTCACAGTCGTTTTCACCATGGGAGCATCCATGCAAGCAAGCAAGAGCGACGGGTCCTTTTCCTGACAACGCAGCCGTTTTACTTTCACTGGCTTGCGCCCGACGAAACACCCTGGGCCACGGGAATTGGGACAGAAGAAGAAGAAGGACGAAGGAGCTAGGAGAAGAAAGAACAGCAGCCTGCTTGCACAGGGCCACGACAATGAAAATATCGGTGGAGGCGGTGCCCCACCGGTTTTGGCGCCGGACAAAGATTCTTAGGAGAGACGACGAGACGCATGCACCCCCACGCGTAAATCAACTCAACAAGGATTAAACCTCCCTTCTCCTCTCGCAACCACCTCCACCACCTTTAAAAGAAGGTGCTAAAGGGGGTGGTGTCCTGCGCAAAGGGAAGGAGAGGAGTGCCCCCTAACCTTTCCCTGCTTTCCACTGAAATCTCCTCCTATCTGCAACCATACAGCAGTCCCTCTTGCCCTGCTCTGGGTCTCTCAGCGAGCTCTGCAGCTCAATCAGTCATCTGCCCATATATAACTCGCTATACCCTCTGCATTTCACAATTCCCACTCCTTCAGCCATGGATTCCTGCTAGCTGCCGGAGAAGGAGGCCTAAGCTGTGCACAATTGAAAGCTAACCCTGTCGGCCAGAGGAAGGAGGCTTGAGCTGTGCGCAATTGCAGGCTAACCTGTCGGCTGCGCGAGTATCGAGCCCAACTCGGGTTCTGCATTGCGCTGAAATGGGGAGGCATTCTTGCTGCTACAAGCAGAAGCTGAGGAAGGGGCTCTGGTCCCCTGAGGAGGATGAGAAGCTCATGAACCACATAACCAAGCACGGCCATGGCTGTTGGAGCTCTGTCCCGAAGCTCGCAGGTGAGCAAAAACAATTATTTCTGCATTTCACTATTGTCAATTGCCAACTTCAAAATTCCAGTTCAGTCCAATTATCTGGAATTGCCAACTTCTAATCTCTCCGTTCTTCTTCCCCACGAGAATTTCCTCAGCTCAGTCCAATTATCTAAAATTATGCCTCATAAAAAATTGGTGCAGGGCTCCAGAGGTGCGGCAAGAGCTGCAGGCTAAGGTGGATAAACTACCTGAGGCCAGACCTCAAGAGGGGCGCCTTCGGTCAGGACGAGGAAGACCTCATCATTGAACTCCATGCCGTGCTCGGGAACAGGTACATTTTAATTTAACCCTGAAGCTGCACTAGGCCCCTAGCAGAATTCAGCATTAGTAACTAACTGCAGAGCAAGACTTCGATAAAATTCAACTAATACGACCCTTTTTTTTTTCTTTCCTGTGAGAAGATGGTCTCAGATTGCAGCACAGATGCCTGGGAGGACCGATAATGAGATCAAGAACCTCTGGAACTCGTCCCTCAAGAAGAAGCTGAGGCAGAAAGGCATCGATCCCAACACCCACAAGCCCCTTGCTGAGGCTGATCGCAGCGGAGCAGCTCCCACCATCAGCACCGAGAGGACCTCTGGTTCCAGCGACGTCGACCCATCGAGTGCTGGTGGTCTAGGGAACTTCAGCCACCTCCTCAGCGAGACGGCCCAATCGTCAATGCTGCTGCCGATGTACGAGAAGAAGCGCCCTGAACTTCCAAGCTTGGCACGGCCTAAGGTGCCAGCAAAGGAGTTGTTTCTGGACCAGCTTGCCCCTGGTCATGACAGCCCATCAAGCTGCCGTTCATCAGGTCCGACGCTGTACTTCCCTTTCCAGCAGCAGTTAGGCTACAGCAACGAGTGTGGCAGTGGTGAAGGTGCGAACATGAATTCTCTCTGGTTCAACCAGAGTGATTTCAACTGCAGCACGATCTCCAGCGTGATGCCAACAGTCTCACCATCAGCGCTCTCGACGTCGATGGGCCTGAATCTCCCACCAGACAATCACCGCCACGGGGGTGCTGGCATCGGTGGTGCCCCTTTCTACTGGGATGGTATTAATCCTAGCAGCAGTGGCAGCACCGGGAGCAGTGGAAGCAACAGCATGGGGTTCGAGCCACAGAGCACGAACTCCATTCTTGAGAACAGTGTATTCCCATGGACAGATATCAGCGTCGGACAAGAAAAGGATACCAGAGTTCAATTAGTGGAGGAACTCAAGTGGCCTGACTTGCTTCATGGAACCTTTGCAGACGCAACCACGCCGATGCAGAACCAGAGCCAATCGTTATACGATGATGTGATCAAGGCAGAGAGCCAATTCAACATGGAAGGGATATGTGCTTCTTGGTTCCAGAATCAGCAGCCACAGCAACAGCTACAAGCAGCATCAGATATGTATGAGAAAGACTTGCAAAGAATGCCCTTGTCTTTTGAGCATATCTAGGTACCATGTTCTGCGATGCTTGGAACAGAGCAGATCAGCAGAGGCTGAGACTTGTTCTCACAGATTCGTGAGCAGGTTATGCTGAGGTGCTTTCACAGGTACATATGCAGGTTGATACAGAAATCAACCTCCACAGCTTTCTTCAGTTAAAGATCAAGCAGTGCCATGGAAAGACAGCTCTATCCTCAGGAGTGGCAACAAATTGCACAGAAAAGTACATTCTGGAGTCTCCCTTTCTTTCTCTTCTTAAATTGTTGTTTTCTTCTGTACACGACAACTCAACTTTTGGATACTTGAGTTTTGGTTCACTCTCTGTTTATCAAATAAATAGACAGGCATGGGAAAAACTGCATGTGTCGGTAGCTATCAGAAAACCATACCAGTAGTCCCAAACTTTTCAACGGCTGCCATGCACGTACGTAGATGGGAATTAATTATTCCATGTTGTATTTCTATTTCTTTTGAGCAGTTGCCGACAAACTGCGGTTGTATATTTGTAAAGGCAGAGCATTACAATATTGACCCGAGAGCTATTTTTTCCTTTGGCTTTCCCTTTCCTGTTCCTGCCTTAACCTTTTTCTTTCCCTGTGGAGAATCTGAAGCCACTTGATCGTTTTCTACTTCGATACCAGCATGGAAAAGGATTGGTTGATTTGATATGGTCGAAAGAGGTAAGCTTCCTCAGGAGAGCGTAAGCACGACTGAGAGAAAAGGAGACAAGTTTTTATGAATATCTACCTACCGTGTACCGAGCAAATGGATAGCATATGAAGCCTCATTTTGTGGTGAGCACGCTACATATGCTCAACTGTGGCTGTGCGTTATTGTTTATCCTTTTTTACATGTAGCCTTACAAAACATACCTTAAACTAGGCCATGAGTAATATTCAGCAGCCATGGAGGCATGGACTGAAGCCAATAAGGCTGCTTAGGTTGTTTATCCCGACTAATTGTGGAACGAGCAAGGTGAGTACCCCCACCTCCACCCTCCAGAAGAGATAGCCTTTACTTGAGAAGGCCCAATACAATATCATAACTTGGTTTCAACTTTAAACACCGTTGTAAAGGGCCATAATACAACTGAGGGACCATGTTATGGGCTGATCTGGTGGGATTTTTTCTATGACTCCTCCATTTCAAACCCTCTAGTATGGGTTTATTTTCTATGGACTGCAATAGTGCTAAATAATGGAGCTACAGATCAGGTTCCTAAAGAATAGATTAGCTTTAGAAGATACAGATTATATTTTACGTCGCACGAATAATAGCAATTGGTCATGTGCAAAAAAAAACTGGCATAAAGCGACCGATCCTTTCAGTTCCAAAAACACGACGAGGCCAATAATGCTCATAAGTACCATTATCACCAAAAGAGAAATTAGAGAACGCCCACAATTCTGAAACGCAACCATAAATACTACACATCTATCTCTAGATTCTGGTAAGGAACTCACAATGAATTACGCTTAATAGAGCTTTGTTGCATACCGTGCTGTTTCAACTTATTGGCATATGCACTTTAAGTTCCTTTGTTTGCATCCTGTGTCTGCTTGGACGTATGAGCTGTATTATTGGATGTACCTGCATGTTTTGAAAATTGACACATCAGTTGAAATAAAAGCACAAAAAGTTGAAAGGAAGATGTAAAAGACAGGAAAATAGCAACGGCTGAAAAGGAAGATGCTAGTGCTCTTCCAGATGAAAGAGAAATTTAGTTTAATAACTTGATATTTTGTGTCAAGATTGCCAATAGTGGTAGGCTGCAATAATGACCACCTAACATCATCATTAACGAATTGAAGATAACAGATTGGAAGGAATAATATCACAAATTACTCAAGCAACAGTAACTTAGCTATGTTAGATGAGGGACATTGCAACGGGACTGCTATTAGGAGGTACAAATGGAGCAAAGAATACTCAAGAGCTAGTTCACCCATTCCATTTGACACAACCCATAATGATTGTGATCAAAGTATGAATTTCGAGAAAGAAGGTGCTTGTTTCAATAGTATAGCATTGGTTTAACAGTAACATGATTTTTAGGTTAAGCAAACAGATAAAACCCATTAATATGTCTCGTTTCACCAGGAATAATAAAAGGCGAGACATAAATCTACCACTGCAACGTAACTGTGCTTCTGAATAGTTATTTCCTCTCAGGCTCTCTTTGACATCAGCATGACAACTGAAATAGGAAAACATATCGGTGCAGCATTAAGCTTGAATTTCGGTAATTAAGAATGATGTTCCAATCTTGAGAGTGGCATCTGTCTAGTTAATTTCCCTGACTTCAACACTCCCTGTCTCTGCAGTCAACATTTGTCATTTACAGCGAAGTTACAGGCTCGAGACATAACTACAAATTCCTTCAGTTATTAAACAGCAAATGCACAGATATGTAACGAGAAATGTCAAACTGGCACATGTACGTTAGCAATCTCTCCTAAGATCCTGAAGCTAAAATGAGACTGCTTCTATGAAACACGTCAGGATCAGGTAGAGGGAGAAGTGCAGAGCTAAATCTCAACAGTGTATACCCAGCCACTAACGATAGGTCCATTCAATCAAAGCAAACGGCCCAAGGCCATAAGGTAGGAGGAAGCAACAAATATGAGTAGCCTAATTAGTTGGAAGCATCCTTGAGTTGATTGCCCAGTAATGAAGGTGTGCAAGTGGATAGTTAACACCAACCAAGAGAAATAAGTTAGCAACTAGATACAGCCTAACACAGTGGCAGACGTGGGTATTAAAGGTGCGGCTTATGTCCATGGGTACCCAAATGCATGCACATTCAACCATTTAATTCGTGAAATCAGATGTCAAGGTATCAATGTTTTAGTTCTTCTGGGGTTTTCTTTCCCTCTTTGGCACATATTTTGCTGGTAAGGTTGGTTCAATAGGCCTTGTGAGGAGTGCTGCCGCAGTTTCCTCTTTCACAGGCTGGCTGCTATGTTCAGGAGCATAGGCCCAGCACATGAGGCCATCTTCTCATTCGCATACCAGCGTTTAAGGATATTTCTCATGGGCCTGCTATGTCAATCACAAAAGTACACCCAAGACACTGAGGTCATCTTCCTCAACGGCGGAGTCTGTTCTACAACTTAGGGAAAATCTAGGATCGAACAGGCTTGTAACCCAACATGGAGTGTACATCAGTTTCCCTTTTCCATTCATGAACTTTACCTCCTAGGAATCTTGTAACCCAACTCTAAAGGTCCTTTGCGTTTTCCCAAAAAAAAAAAGGATTGAACAGCGAGCAGCACATCAGAACCTATGGTGGATCTGTCCCCAAAGTTCCCAACTCATGCTAGACCTTGGTAAAAATTATAGTGCAAGTAACGATTGCACTTTATTAATTAATAAAAATAAGAAAGATCAATGCAGCCACTACCACGACAGAACCTCAGCAGTCTATGCAGAAGCAAAGAACATTCTGAATTACTAACTTATTTGCCTAGGAGTTTTTCACTCTGAGAGCCTGACTTACAGTGGCGGATCTAGGATGAAATCAATGCGGTGCCAAGCTTAAAAATTCCCAACTGATCTTAGCATTTAGCTTGGATTAGACCAAATACTAGTAGCTAAAATGATTTTTACATTTTTGGACTGGATATGCCTCTGCTGACTTAGACCATCCACAAATACCAAACTAAAGTCTCCTACATCACCAGAAAAATGGATTAGTCAAATACTTAACAATCTTGACAAGCACATCCTCGATTTATACCTTTCTGGTCAAATCTGAAACATCAGGTTTGCTGTTTATCATCGTTTTTTGCTTTGTGATTTCATCCAATTTTTATGTTCATTGGTCCCTGTTTCTGCTTTGTGAATTTATGCTGTCCTTACTTCCAAACTCTGCTACGGCCACAAATGAGCAGGGTACTGCACAGAATTTGAAAAAAAAAGATAGTGGAAACTGTAGGGAAGGCCCCAACCATGATTTTATAAAAAAAACTGTTACGAGAGAGCAGTAGATGCCGGTTCATTATCACATGATCTCGACCTGCTTCCAGCAGGTTCTAACTTTGTCCAGTTTACAAAAATCACTGTGTGATCCGTGAGACTGAGTCTGACGAGGTAACGCCCCTATCGAGACGAAGAATACATTCAAATTGAGTTTCACCGTTTACCGGTTAGTTTCCAAGGTAGTCTGGAGTTCCGACCCTGCATCCTCGCCTTTGTTAGATGTGTATAGCTGTTAGATGTGTATTGCTCTACTGTTCACCTCATGTATATGTACGGGCCTTTGGCCCCATTGCAATACAGTTGCTCATTCACAACATGGTATCAGAGCTTAGGTGCTCTTGCTCTCCTCTCCCCCGTACGTAGCAACTCCGGTCGCCGGAGTCCCTCCGCCACCGTCGTCGTCTCTGGCCTGTCGCGCCGCCGTCCCCGGCCTGCGCGAGGCCTGCCCGCCGCCGTCCCCGGCCTGCGGAGGCTTTGCTGCCGCCGTCCTCGGCCTGCGGAAGCTCCGCCGCCGCCGTCCTCCGGCTTGCCTTCATCGGGCCGTCCGCGCCCGTCTCCGGCCGCTTCCGCCGCGGCCGCCTCTGCCGCGCCCGTCTCCGCCGCGCCCGTCTCCGTCTCCGACGCAGATGCCTCCGGCCGTCTTCGTCCGCATCGCGTCGGGCCGCGTCCGTGTCGCGTCGAGCTTCCGGTGGTGATCCCGGAAAATTCCGGATTTCAAACCGGATTCCAAAAACCGGTACTGGACTCTCTCTGTTTCGCCCGGATCTCGCCCGGTGCTGACCCGGAATTCATTCCGGATTGATTCCGGTACCAGACCCGGATTTTTCCGGATTTCATACCGGATCTGAAATCGGATTTCATACCGGATCTGAAACCGGTAACAGCAGAAAGCTCGTGATGTCTTCTTCGGGCTATGTTGCTATTTCTCGGTGCTCTATGATCTTTGATGGCACCAACTATGCTGACTTTGTGGGCTTTATGCGTATCCACATGCGTGGCCTCCTGCTGTGGGGTGTTCTCTCTGGCGAGGTCTCCTGTCAGCCGTGCCCTGTTGCTCCTGTGTCTCCCACCCCACCGGTGCCACCCGTTCTTGCTGCTGATGCTTCTCAGGCTGATCGGGATGCCGCCAAGAATGCTGATGATCTTGCAGTTGAGGCCTATGACCAGCAGGTATCGGATTACTCTGAGTCTCTCTCCATCTATCGGGATGCTCTGTCTGTTTACACTCAGTGGTGCAATGATGATGCTCGTGCTGCTGCCGTGCTCACTGATAGTGTTCTACCCCAGTTTGCCTCTGAGTTTATGGGTTTGGGCACTGCTGCTGCGATGTGGACTTATCTTTGTCAGCGCTATCAGCCCTCTGATGATGCTCTCTACCTATCTGTAGTGCGTCAGGAGCATGATCTTCAGCACGGTGGCTCTACTGTTGATGAGTTCTACACACAGTGCTCTGCCATCTGGCGTCAGCTTGACTCTCTGAGGACAGTTGTTTGTGGTACTTGTCGCTGCTGTCAGACAGTGAGGTCAGATTTGGAGTTTCAGCGTGTACATGAGTATATTGCCTTTGTTAAGGTCCGCCTCCGTGAGCAGTTCCTGATGTCTGATCTTGGTCCTCTTCGCTATTTTCTTGGGATTGAGGTCTCTTCGACTTCTGATGGCTTCTTCATCTCCCAAGAAAAATATATTCAGGATCTTCTTGCTCGTGCTGCTCTTGGTGATGAGCGCACTGCTGAGACTCCTATGGAGCTCAATGTTCAGCTTCGTGCTACTGATGGTGATCCCCTCACAGACCCCACACGCTATCGCCACCTTGTTGGGAGCCTTGTCTACCTAGCTGTCACTCGTCCAGATATATCATATCCTGTCCACATTCTGAGTCAGTTCGTTTCTGCTCCCAGCTCTGTCCACTATAGTCACCTCCTTCGTGTTCTCCGATATCTTCGTGGCACGATCTCCCGTCGCCTTTTCTTTCCTCGCTCCAGCTCTCTCCAGCTCCAGGCCTACTTTGATGCTACGTGGGCTAGTGATCCTTCTGATCGCCGCTCGCTGTCTGCCTATTGTGTTTTTCTTGGAGGATCTCTCATTGCCTGGAAGACGAAGAAGCAGACTGCAGTTTCCCGCTCTAGTGCAGAGGCTGAGTTGCGAGCGATGGCTATGTTGACGGCTGAGGTGACCTGGTTGCGATGGTTACTAGAGGATTTTGGTGTTACTGCTGCTGCACCCACTCCTCTATTGTCAGACAGTACAGGTGCTATCAGCATTGCGCGTGACCCGGTGAAGCATGAGCTCACCAAGCACATCGGTGTCGATGCCTCCTTTGTGCGTGCTGATGTGCAGGATCAGCTTCTTGCTCTTCACTATGTGCCCTCTGAGTTACAGCTGGCGGATTTCTTCACGAAGGCACAGACTCGAGCGCAGCATGGGTTCTTTCTCTCCAAACTCAGTGTTGTTGATCCACCATGAGTTTGAGGGTAGCTGTTAGATGTGTATAGCTCTACTGTTCACCTCATGTATATGTACTGGCCTTTGGCCCCATTGCAATACAGTTGCTCATTCACAACAGCCTTAACCTTTTAGCATTAATATTTGATATACTTTTAATTATTATATGAAATAAAAAATATTGATGTTGTATAAAAAAGTGAAAGTATGACTTAGTTATATTAGTTACATGCATTTTTAAAATTTTAGTGTACACTTTGCATTTTGCTCTGGGGCCCAAGACTGTCTGGACAGTGGAAGTCCTGCTTTTTTTCAGGGGCCGCTTTCAAGTATATTTTTGTAAGCCACAAGTTTCCTAACTTTCCCCATCCGAACAGGGACGTAAAGACTTTCAGGTACACATTTCCTAGTACTTACCAGTTCAACACGCTGAGCACTTTTCTCAAGCAAAGAAACAAGTACCATCACTGCATCATAGAGAGTAGGAGCTTTACCAGAGGAAGACCCATGGCAGAAATAATAGGATCCGCGGTTGCAAGCGAGTCTGTAAGCAGAATTTTCTCGATCCTATCAGGTAACCCGAGAGAGCATGGGAGCGCAGACGACAACGCTGAGAGATTGGAGTTTGCAGTGCTGAAGATCCAGAGTGTTGTTGCCGTCTCCGAAGATTGGCTGATACTCCACCAACCATTGAACCACTGGAAGGCGAGATTAAAGCGTGCAGCCAAGGAAGGCGATGACATCTTGCGCGCTCACAAGAGGAGATCAACGGAGCGGGGAGTTGCAAGGCAGGCTCCTTCGGTTCGTAAGCGGATCACCGGAGCAGCAACACGCTTCTTGCCTTTCCGCCATGGCAAGGAGGAGGAAGAAGGTCCGAGCGACGCCACGGTGCGGAGGTTTGAGAGGTTAGCAAGCGTCGCCGACGAGTTCTTCCGATATGTCCAGTTTGGAGGCCGTCCTAAGGGTTTGACCGTGTCCTTCAAGGTTCCGTTGAAGCCACTGCTTGAAGGGAAGACACTTGAATTCTCTCTCAGGAAGGGCAGTTTGGATTCCACCCTCTTGCTTCACCCTTGCGATGGTGAAGCCGGTGGCCCCAAGGAAACTGTTCTGTTCCTCTCCTACGACGACACCTCCGAGTGGGAGAAGAACGTGAAGCTCTTTGTGGTGTTCGAGCTGCTGGAGAACACCGACATCTTGAACATCGTCATGTCTGCCTTGCAGGTCCTGCCTCCCCAGTTCGGTGCTGCATGTGTGACTACAAGGGAATTAGCCAGGGATGTGCTGCCAACGCGGGAAACCAGCTACTACAGTGCATCATCTATGTCGATAGTGTGTGTCTCATCGGCATGGAGGTGCCACCGTAACTCCACGGACCGAGGACGCGGTGGCACTGACGGTGAGCCGCAGCTGCCGTTCCCGATCATCCGAGTCGATGCCGTGTACTTTGCCATGCCGCAGATGGATTCGTCGGACGCACCTGCGAACGATGGCATGCCTCTCAGATTGTTTTGTCATGTCACTCCCCACCTTGTGCCCGAGAGGTACTCCGAGCATTATGAGCAGATCGGGCAAGAAACACTACAAGAGCTGGTGCCAAAAGTGGTAGACGAAGGAGTGCCCGCTTGCACAAGGAACTGGTGGTGTCCTCGTAGCTCGACGTTTTTGTCGGTGGAACCAGAGCTTTCAGTGCCGCCACCGACACTGGAGCAGTTGTTCCTGACGGAAGCATGTAGAGAGGTGCAGTTGTCGCAGCATTAGCAGCAAAACTGCAGAAGCAATGTGCGATATAGTTTCCAGTCTTCTTATATATGCGGTAATTCTTCTTATGGCTGTTACTCCAAGGGTTGTCCTTAGGTTTTAGAGGCCCAAAACGAAAATAGAATTCCAGTCCACTTGATATAAATTCCAAACGATAATCAATGTATCTGTATATGAAATATTATCAACAAAGAAGTTTTATAACTTTTGACTTAACGTGCAAACTTATAGATATCACCTCAAAAATATTTATATGGTTCTACCAACTTATCTACTCGTCTTCTCCTATTTTCTTTCTCAAACATTACACCAGAGAGTCTAGCCAAAGCCAAAGGGGATCAGCCAATTCAGCTTTCATCCTAAAAAGAAAGGAGGTACAACTTTCTTTTAAAGATAAAAGTCCAGGAGTCTAAGCTAGCATTTGAAATTCACCATGTTCAATAGATGGTAAGATCGCAGCAAGTGTATCAGACGGAAAAATGCATTACATTTTCATCATAACTGTCCATGAACCACTAATTGGTCCCCATAGCAGTTATATTTGACAGGGAATGAAGTAATGAGTGATGCTCCAACGAAGCCAACAGCAGATTAAATCCTTGACAAAGCAGAGCAAGGTGGTAGGACTCAAGGAAGTGAAAAGAGTGTGACCGCACTAGCCAAATCAAGACTGGCTCAACCACATCTCCCAAGGATATAGTATGACAACTATACATCATATCTGATGCAAAATAAAATGGATGTTACTTTCAAGAAATTTAAAATTCAAGGTTCAGATGTACACTTAATAGTACGTCATAGTTACCACATAGGCACATAAGAAAACTACTAGTCTAGGATCAAGAGATTAAGCTAATAGCACTGCTCGAGGAAGAATAAAATTAACATCCAATATGTTCCTTCGCCGCCATTGGTGCTAGCGCACAGCTAATGCAACGGTGCTGCAATAAGATGCAGACATTGCAGTAGTACTAACAACTGGGTTCAGTTCCAAAACCTAATAGGCATTCACACGCCTTTTTAAGGTTTTGAAACCTGAATTATCTATCAAAATAAATTTCGAAACAATTTCTGCACAGTTGTTTTCAGTTAGATAAAATGGTATGGCACCATGGTGGCCTGCTTTACTCAAAGCAAGCAATAGTTCAGAGTTTCAGACAAAAAGAGCAGGTGACTGGTTACTGGTCAGCAGCTTACAGAACATGATTCCTCACGACCCGGGACTAGAGGTCCTCACGACCCGGGACAAAAAGCCCTGTTTCCACTAGTGACAGGGAATGAAGTAATGAGTGATGCTCAAACGAAGCCAACAGCAGATTAAATCCTTGACAAAGCAGAGCAAGGTGGTAGGACTCTAGGAAGTGAAAAGAGTGTGACCGCTCTAGCCAAATCAAGACTGGCTCAGCCACATCTCGCAAGGATATAGTGTGGCAACTATACATCGTATCTGACGCACAATAAAATGGATGTTACTTTCGAGAAATTTAAAATTCAAGATTCAGATGTACACTTAATAGTAGGTTATAGTTACCACATAGGCACATAAGAAAACTAGTCTAGGATCAAGAGATTAAGGTAATGGCAAGATTAAGCTAATGGCACTGCTCGAGGATGAAGAAAATTAACATCAATCCTTCGCCTGCCATTGGTGCTAGCGCACAGCTAACGCAACGGTGCTGCAATTAGATGCAGACCTGCAGTAGTACTAACAACTGGGTTCAGTTCCAAAACCTAATAGGCATTCACACGCCTTTTAAGGTTTTGACTTTACCCGGATTATCTAACATGACAAATTTCAAAACAATTCTACACACTTGTTTCTAGTTAGACAAAATGGTATGGCGCCATGGCGCCCTGCTTTGCTCAAAGCATTAGTTCAGAGTTTCAGACAAAGAGAGCAGGTGACTAGTTACTGGTCTGCAGCTTACAGAACATGAACGAACGGCTGTGTGATGTGTGTGAACATCGACCAACGATTTCGACCAGCAACCGACGGTGGCACA
Source organism: Poa pratensis (assembly GCA_947311845.1). Classification (NCBI taxonomy): domain Eukaryota; kingdom Viridiplantae; phylum Streptophyta; class Magnoliopsida; order Poales; family Poaceae; genus Poa; species Poa pratensis. The sequence continues at coordinate 24,819,813 of CAMZMU010000039.1, forward strand.
GGCGTCAGAGCCCACGTCCACGAGTACAATGAGGCAAGTCCAGCTCCAGGACTCCAACGCTGCACATTGGTGGTGATTATTTCGGGCAGCGACGCATCAAATTCGGCCGGGGAAGGGCCGGGAACCAACGGGGAGGTCTCCATTGCGGAATGCGTACCACCTTCCTACGCAGATTTCCCCTAGGACTCGTCGACGCGAACGCGAGGCTATTCAATTCAAAATTAACACCGGGGGGAGAGGGAGGGCGGGGAGGGGAGGGGAAGGGAAGCCCGTACCAGGATCACGCGGTCCGGTTCAGCCGGCATCTGCGGCAGCGGCGGAAAACTGCGGGCGACCGGGGACAGGAGACGGCGAGGCTGCGCCTCTCTTCCTCTGCGCTGGCGGTGGTGGTGGTGCGGTGGTCTATGTGCCGCTCGTACGCCTGTCTCCTCGGGGCGGAGCAGGAGGAGGGGTGCCGTCGCTTTCGACCAGGGAGGTGGTGCGTGGCAAATGATGGGCTGACCGGGCGAGAATTTGATATCCAGTTGGGTTCGACGAATGATGGTTTTAGACTGGACTGTGAAATGGGCCTGAGAGGTCGGTCTTTTCTTGTTGCCTTCTCTCAGAAAAAAATAAGTTGTTTATAAGAGCATCTCCACCGGGTTCCGAATAGTCGGTCCGGCAAGTGTGCCAGACAAGTGTTATTAGGAGCGTCGACACACGTTGCCTCCTTATTGGGAGTGCCTTCCCACCGGCCGCTCATATTATGTTTTTTCAAACTTCTTTTCAATCTTGAATACAGATGAATCAGAGATATTTCAGTGAAATTTGAAGGACATTTAATAAACTTAAACAAAATTTAACAAACGGTATTAAAAAAATTAAACTAAACCCTAGATATATCCCTAGATCTAGCGGCGCTTCCGGCTCTGGCGTGAAGACTTGGATGTTGCTTGTTCGCCGCCTACGTCGGTCCCTGTTGTCGGAAGTGTTGTCGCAGGCGGCGGCAGCCTTGAGGAACATGCATGCCTCTCAAGGAACTTACATACCTCTGGGTCCAAGCCCTTGCCGGAGGGTGGTAGGATTTGATCTAATGGCGGCCGAGGGATGTCTTGATGGTCGCCTGCATGCCCTCCCACTCCGGGTCGTCATCGGCGTCCTCATCATGCGCCGCCTTCTCCAGTGTCGGCGTTGGGGCAGGTTCATGTGTTGTTACCGGTGTCAGTGGTAACGGAAGCTCTTCGTCGTCGTCAGCGTCAGCCAGCTCGTCGTCCGAAGTGATCCACTCCCTAGGTGGTGACGACATGCCGACAGGGAGGAAGAAGCTGCTGCGACGCGCCTTGTACTCCTGGTGACGCGCCGTATACTCGAGGTGGTGACGCGCCTCCTCGACCGTCATCACAGTTGGAGATGAGTGGGAGGAGTTGAACTCGCAGGGCACATACGACGGCAGAGGGTATGCCGGAGGTGGTGATGGCGTGGGCGCCTGCTCGGGGCGGCGCACAAGGAATGCGATATGATGCATTCTACCCGATCGAAAAGGAGAAAAGGTTATGATGATGCACACGCGCAGCATACGCGGTCAATTCGGCGGAAAGCGTCTCTGATCTAGCACACGCACGGAACTGTCGGTTTTCCAACACGAGGCAAGGCAGCTGGTCGACGTGAGAAGCCAAGAAGAGTGTGCGCGATCTACCACGAACAGATCACACGGTCTTCTTGGAAGCTTGCGGCCTGTCCATGCAGCGCCAAGACACGAGCAGGTGCATGCATGCCGAGGTACACTGCAACACTGCTCAGATGACTCCCGCGTAGACGTGGGTTTACTCCTCCTCGATCGAGATCGACCGGGGTTTTTGACAGGATGTGAAAAACCTGACATATGTGTCCTGTAGCACAGATACTGAGATAATGACGAGTTTGCTGAATCTAAAGACATAGCGACGATCACATAGACAAAGGGCTCCCTCCAACTCAAAATAATTATCACGGTTTTATACTGCGAAAAATATTTTAAATTACCGTGCTAATTGTTGGAAAAGGGGCAAAAAGGTTAACCAAACCCGAAACAGACGACTAGTTGGAAAAGTTAAACTACCATGATATAATCTACACGAATGCCAAACAAAACACAACCTCGTTATTTATTTGCACATTCCTTGCGTCACGCGATGTGGACCCTCCTCACGTCGTCAACTAACATTGGACTCAACTAATCGTCATCTAATATAATCCCGCCGATCCCTAATCAAAGTGATATAATCTCCCATCGCTCTCTCATGGTTGTGTTAATTAACCCATCAAATCCTCGGCAGCTTAACCGCGTGGACACCGACCTCTAGCTAAGCTACTCTTCTCCTCTAACCCTAGCCCACCTGGCGAACTTCCGGCGGCGCCACCAGTCATCCTCCGGCTTCATGGAAGCCCTGGTTAACCTGTCGTGTGGGCACGCACGGGAGATCGAGCAGGAGTTGATAGAAAGTACTTAGAAAACATGGCACGTGTTGTCGACTTGTCGTGTACCATGTGATATTTTTAAACTCAAGTTAGACGTTAAATCATGAAAACGTGAGATACCAAGAAAATGGTATCCGTAGGACGTGCACATGTGTGTGCAATGGTTGTGGTGAATGGTGATGCGTGTCCTTAGCATTTTTTTCTGGAAAAATACCACTCACTCCAATCCATAGTAATTGTTACTGATTTAGTACAACTCAACAATTAACATCGATCGGGAGGGGGGCGGTAAAATTCTTAGCCAAACAATGGACCTTTACGGGACCTAGTAATAGCTTGCATGTTTTGTTCGCACTGAATGTTTGTCAATACAAAATCACATCTACATAGAAGTATTTTGGAATACAAATCTAGTGCACCATTTTTTTTTTCAAAATACATATACTAAGAGATTAATTATTGATTACACACTTGTCCTAATTAGTGAAACCTGACATGCAACGTATTTTCAAAGCGGAGAGTACTTTCGCTCCATTTGATGATATTGTTGCATTTTGAGACTCATTTGGTATTTCTTACATCTAATTTTTTGCTCGTCTACAAAGGCTCGTTATGTGGTTGTTCAAGTGTGACGTGCTCAGCTTATCGTATAGTCTCACATGATGAAATAGCCACAAAAAGACATCAAAATAAGTATTAGTTAAGCTACAAAATAAATAAAACCTTGTTGGTCAAAAGAATTAGCTCAAACCCTCAGTACCAAACTTAGGCCCCTCCTAAATTGTGATGTATTCAACTTGTTTCATAATATATGTTACAAAATTTATATGGAAACAAAAAAAAAGGCTAACCAAACGAAAAACATATTAGTTGAAAAATTAAACTACCATAATCTACACCAATGCCAAACAAAACACAAACTCCTTAATTTATTTCCACATTCCTCGCGTCGCGATGCGCACCAACCCTCATGTCCCTCACACTGGACTTAACTAACCGTCATCTAATCTAGCTAGTTCCGCCCATCCATAATCAAAGTGATCTAATCTCCCATCAGTGTCTCGGGGTTGTGTTAATTAACCCATTAAATCCTCATCTAGGTGCGTCAGCTTAACCGCGTGGACACCGACCCCTAGCTAAGCTACTCTTCTCCTCTAACCCTAGCCCACCTGGCGAGCTTCAGGTGGCGCCACCGGTCATCCTCCGGCCTCATGGGCGCCCTGGTCTCCCGGTCCTCTCTCTCGATGCGCCACGTCGTCCCATGAGACCGGCTCCTTTATTAATTTGCTTGGTGCCTTTTGCTTTTCATGACGTGGATCAGTAGTTGGCTCCATAGTTTTAAGTTTGTTCTCTCTTTGATCTATCTTATCCAGATAGATATGCCACTGGTCCTTTTCAGCGTTACCCCTGACGTAGTCTGTAGAATGCTTCTGCAGTAGTGTACGGCAAAACACACTTGTGGCGCGGACATGGTTCCGAAGGCAGTTATCACGTGATAATTACATACATGCCCCAAAAATTGATTCATCTGAAATGCAATTGGAAATTCAACATATCAGTACATCAACTTGACGAGAAACTGATGCAATAGCGAGTTAATTACTTCACCTGTTTTAAACGTAAGATGTTTTACGTGTTACACATGTTGTATAGATACAACTAAATGAGTGAGCATACACACTAAAACATGTCTATATATTTGTATACATATAAATATGAAGAAAAGATAAAAATTTAGAAACGGAGGGACTATGAAAGAAGTGTTGGAATTTTTAGCGGTCAACCCAAGGTCATCAATATGCATGCATATTCATTAGGTGGCCGTGGCTTGCAAATCTATTTTCTTTCATGACTAGCTTGTGCCGACACTGCCTGATTGAAGAGGTTACTGCTGATATACACCTGCCATACATACCAGGCAACCATGGGATGCAGCTAGACATCCTCCGTCGACACACAGTCACAGAGCACAGCTATATTGACCTATTGTCTCTCATGTCGATCAAGTGGAGTGGAGGAGACTATGTGTGCCATGCCTCGCCTTGCAGCTAAGCTGGACAGCGTCGACATCCAGCGGCACACAGATCGACATAGCTATTGACCTAGACTAGTTGAATTTTGGCGTGGCGTGACGCAATTTTTTTTATTCAGCCAAATGTTTGTGAATTTGGAATGTGCAAACATGTTTTTATTTTGTTACGAATAGTTAACATTTATTTGTGAGAATTTTTGATTTTTTTTCGTGGAATATTCAAATGTTTGGTGATGTGTAATGTTCAGACATGTTTGTATTTCGGTGTCATTATTTAATTAAAATTAGGAAAATTCTTTTTAATTTGATTGCACATTTGGGGAAAGGTTATTCGTATGATGTCGAAATATTGCGCAAATTGTAATGTCAAAAATATTTGTATTTTGCTATAAGTGTATAGTGTTTTGTTTTAGCATTTTCGGTATATTTTGTTGAATATTGGAATATTCGCCCAAATGTTGACCAAATTGGGATTTGGAAATATGTTTTTTTTTTGTTATGAGCAGGTAGCATTTTTTGTGAGCATTTTTTATATGTTGTGCAATATTCAAATAGTTGGTATTTTGAAATGTTCGAGCATGGTTGTATTTCGGCGGCAATATTTACTTGAAATTGGAGGAAATGCATTTGAACTACCTCCAAACGGCGACAAAATTTGAGTATTCGAAATTACACGTTTGCATTTATTGCAAGCATTTTTTATACACTCTGTATAATATTCAAATATTTAGTAGTTTCAAATGGTCGAACATGTGTTGTATTTCGGCGGCAATATTTAATTTAATTTAGGAAAGATGCATTTGAATTACATCCAAATGGTGAGGACATTTGAATATTTCAATTTTTTCTTTAGCATAAGTAGTTCGTATGTATTTGTTTGATTGTTCTGATACATTACTCGTATTTTTCCAATGGATATATTAAGAGATATTGCTTTATAATTTGTTTGAATCTCAAAAATTGGTGAAAGTGGGGAGCTATTTGTAAATTTTTTCTGTTTTTTGAATGCTCAGATACGGAAGGCGTTGAAATTTTTGAAGTTTCCAAATTAGAAACTTGATCGTATGGCATAAATAGTTAACGTTTATTTTTTTGTCTTAATGTTCATATATTTGTGAATACTTGGTGGAAAAACTTCAAATTTGAAAATGTGCACATTCAAAGCTTAAACCCTAAAGTGGGCCCACTTGTCGGAATTCTACTAATTTCTAGAATTGTTGCTGAAAAAAGAGAAATCTGAGTTGTGGGTCAACAACTGACGTCATGCTTTAAACTCTGTTGGGAACTCCCTGGAATAAAACGTCGCGTCTTTCTTCAATTCCTTATGCGAGATATCCAATTAATTAGCATTCAGGTTAAAGAGGGTCTTTTTTGTTGTCGTACCCTTTTTTTCTTTGACGGTTTGATAGAGAATTTGATAAGCCAATGATTTTTTCTGTCTTTCATAATACGGTTGACCACCATGTTAACTAATTGATTACGGAAAATTGGGGATGCAAATAAAGTTTTTTGTTAAAGAAGTGTTTATACTTCGAAATTTGTATTGTTGCGATAGTTTTGATTTTTTTTTCCTTGCGGCATACGTTGCGCTCGCGTGGTAAATTTCAATTTTGGAAATGTGCGACTTTAAAAGTATTTTGTAGTTTTCAAATATTCGTATTTGAAATTGGGTCGTATGTCATAAGTAGTCAGCAATTTTTCTTTTGTTGTGAATTTTGTGATATGTTTCTTCATTTATTTAAATTTAACTGTCAAATTAGAGAAAGTTCATTTCAGTTTGAATATTTATTAAATTTAGCTGCATAGTTGTAGGAAGCTCATTTATAGTACTATTTCTAAATATTATTTTTTTTAGTTGTATGTAATGTGTCTAAGGGGTTTCTTAAATATTAAATTTAATTCAATAATTGGTGGAAATACATTAAGTGAGCATGCATTAAATTCAATTGAAGTTACTTTCATAATTAGGGAAAGTGGAATTGAATTTTATTTGAATATTTATTAAGGCATGCATTTTAAAATTTAACTACATAATTAGAGAGTTTTAAGTTTTATTATCTCTAAATATGTTAGTGCAATTGAAATTGTCAAGTATGATTCCAAATTGAAATGTGAAATTTGTAAGGAGATGAATTGTCAATAAATATGTAAGTTTGGTGACAATGGGAGAAGGCGAAGAAAAAGAAAAGAGAATAGAAAAAAAATGAAAACATGTAAACGAAAAGAAGCAATTTGGCATTTCGAATATCTCCAGATATAATTAGGGAGAATGCAATTTGTGAGCATTCATCAAATTTGATTCAATGTAATTAGGGGAATATTTTTAAATTTGGAAACGCTTACATTTGAAAACTCTTTAATTTTGGAAATGATTGGAATTATAAAAAAGTTTGCGGTTAAAAGTTGGTTGGATTTTAAAAAGTCGTTAAATCGGGAAGATATTCAGATTATAATGGTTTCTGGAAGGTATTTTAAATTTTGAAATATTCAAATTTTAAATTTTGATCTTGTGGCATAAATAGTTGTGTCCATTTTGTTTTTTTCCGCATTTTTATAGTGTGTAAATTTAAAGCGAATGAATTTGTATTTTTTTTTCATTTTCTGGAATTTCCGTGAGGCAGTGGGGCCCACCTGTCTGGAATATTGCGTTTTTCTGATTTTTTTTAAGAAAAAAATGACAGCCTGGCCCCACGCTGACGTCGCGCTGACATCAGCTGTGGCCAGGGCTGCCGCTGCCGCGGCGACGACGGCGAGGGCGCGGCTGCGTCCGAGCTAGGTAGGAAGCGGGGGTGCGCGCGTCGTCCGCGGCTCGACGCGGGCTACCCGCAGATGGCGGCGCGGCCGCATCTCGTAGCCAGAGCGTCGCCGGCGACGTCGAAATGCTGCGGCGGACAGCGCGGACGCCGGTGACGATTCCGCCGCGCGCATGATACGTCTCCAACGTATCCATAATTTCTGCTGTTCCATGCTTATATTATACCATTTGCTACATATTTTATATACACTTCATATCACTTTTATGCATTTTCTGGGACTAACCTATTAACAAGATGCCACAGTGCCAGTTCCTGTTTTCTGCTGTTTTTGGTTCCAGAAAAGCTGTTCGGGCAATATTCTCGGAATTCGACGAAACAAAAGCCAAACCTCCTATTTTTCCGAGGGACACACGGAGCCAGAAGGGCAAGCCAGGGGGAGGCCCACGGCCTCCAAACCACCTCTAGGCGCGGCCAGAAGGGGGGCGGCGCGAGCAGGTGATTTGGCCCACTCGGGACGCCACCGACGTTGCCCCTTCGCCTATTTAGTCACCCCGACGCGAAAACCCTAAAGATATATCTAATACTCCAGAAAGACTTCCGCAGCGCCGCCGCCATCACGAGACCTCGTTTCGGGGGTCAGAAGTTCCTGTTCTGGCACGCTGCCGGGACGGGGAATTGCCCCCGGAGTCATCTCCATCGACACCACCGCCATCTTCATCGCCGCTGCTGACTCCCATGATGAGGAGGGAGTAGTTCTCCCCCGAGGCTGAGGGCTCTACCGGTAGCTATGTGGTTCATCTCTCTCTCATGGTGTGATCTTTATGTGATCGTGTGTATTGCTAGTATCGCTGAATACATTAATAATGTTTATGCTACTCAAGTGATTTTGTCTAGTTTCTGGAGTCATTGTGACAACACGGTATCAAGGTGACAGTGTGGGTACTTGTGTGACTCTATGAATAATTTAGATATCTATCATGGCTTGTTCTTGGGAACTGTGGTGTTTGTTTACTCAGACTTTGAGGAGTGCTTTTGCAGCCCTACACGTAGTACTCTTGTGTTATCAAGAAGGAGAATAATCCCGAGCAGTATTTACTTGTGTTCAGTTGTGCTAATCTAGTTGAATATGTAGATGTTACTCTTTATCTATTATGCACTCTATAGGTTACTTTAATATGAACTCCGGTACTCTCCACGGTGTAAAGGTGACAGTGTGTGCACCGTGTGTGATTCCTTTATGACGTTGTGGCGCTTGTTTACTCCGGCTTGAGGTGTGCTTTTGTAGCCCTACACAATGAATGGTGTTTGTTATCCAACAAGAGAGTGTTTAAGAGTAGCTTTTATTTATTCAGTTATGAGATCATTGTTGAGAGTGTCCACTAGTGAAAGTATGATCCCTAGGCCTTGTTTCTAAGCATTGAAACACCGTTTACAACAAGTTCTGCTACATGTTTGCTTGCTGCCATCTTTATTTCAGATTGCAGTTACTACTTATAATCATCCTATCACTTGTATTTCACTATCTCTTCGCCGAACTAGTGCACCTATACATCTGACAAGTGTATTGGGTGTGTTGGGGACACAAGAGACTTCTTGTATCTTAATTGCAGGGTTGCTTGAGAGGATATCTTTGACCTCTACCTCCCTGAGTTCGATAAACCTTGGGTGATTCACTTAAGGGAAACTTGCTGCTGTTCTACAAACCTCTGCTCTTGGAGGCCCAACACTGTCTACAAGAATAGAAGCACACGTAGACATCAAGCTATTTTCTGGCGCCGTTGCCGGGGAGGTAAGTGTTGGAAGGTATCTCCTTTAGATTCTGCAATTATTTCTTTTTGTTTCTTGTTTTTATTTTCACTAGTTAGGCTTAATGGAAAACAACAAAAAAATTAGAGATCTCTATGAACTTTATATGGAATTAGGACATGATGCTTTTGAAGAGAAAATTAAAAAACCTATGGAGGCTTGTTTGCATAATAGTGGTAGTAATGTTATTAGTATAAATTCTTTGGACACCATTATTGCTAAGGCTGTGGAAAAGCCTAAGCTTGGGGAAGCTAGTTTATATGAAAATAATCTTTTTTGCTCCTCAGCTATGGAGGAATTATTTTGCCTTGATAATGCTTTGTCTCCAATATGTGATAATTCTAATGATGTTTGTGATATTCCAAATCCACCTGTTGAAAGTATTTCTTTTAAAATACCTATGAAAATTGTTGAAAGGGTTATGAATGATCAGTATGCAGGGGATGGATCAATCCATCCAAGTGCTCACTTGTCGAAACTTACAGAACTTTGTGAGTTATTTAAGGTTGCAGGTTTATCAAGAGAAAATGTCATGAGGAAACTATTTCCATTGTCACTTAAGGACAAAGCAAAGGAATGGTATAGGCTGCTGGATGAACAACCTTCGAATTGGAAACAGCTTGAATCTCTCTTTTACTCTAAATTTTATCCTCTTCATGAAGTGCATCTAGATAGGAATTACATTTATAATTTTTACCCTCATGATGGAGAAAGCATTGCTCAAGCTTGGGGAAGGCTGAAAACATTAATACTCAAATGTCCTAACCATGAGCTTTCTGAGGAAATAATTGTTACTAATTTTTATGCAAGGCTTTCAGGTCATTACAAGGATTATGTAGATGCATGTTCACATGGTTCTTTCACAAGCAAGAAGGTTGAAGCTAGATGGGATATTCTTGAAAGAATTCAAAACAATGCTGAGGATTGGGAGAATGACAAAGGTAAAGAATCAGGTATAAACTATGAATATGATTGCATTAAGTCTTTCGTTGAAACTGCTAGTTTTCAAGAGCTTAGTGCTAAATATGGTCTTGATTCTCAAATTATTGTTGATTGTTTTAGAACCTTTGCTTCTCATATTAATGTTCCTAAAGAAAATTGGGACGTGTATCATGAACCTTTCAAAGACACTTGCATGGAAAATGAAATTGTTGTTAATGATTGCAATAAACATGCTCAAACTTCTGAAAATACTATTTCTTATAAGCATGTTAATTTTTGTGGAATGCATAGACCTTGTGGAATTAATCAAATCGAAGATGAATATTGTATCCATCATAGGAATGAAAAAACTAGAACATGGTACAAGGCTCTAAGAGATCTTGGTGAAAAAGTTTGTGACCTCCATCCTTTTATTTGTGAACTTTGCTATGAAGTGGGTCATTTTAATTTTCAATGTTCAGGTCATGATAATAGCCTTTCGAATCCAATTACTGCAAATTTGTATTGTGATAACATGATCACTCCTAATCAACATGATGAACTTACATTATTTTTGGGGTGTGAAGAGTTATCAAGAAAAACTTCCTTGTTAGATATGAGTGATCTTGATATGAATAGTGTGTTGCATGGATGTTATCTCTATTGTGTTAATAATTGCCATGCTAACACCTACATACAAAATATTATAAAGGATGAGACTTTACCAAAGTATGACAGGACTAATATGTGTTTTGTTCTCATTAATGAAAGAGAGGAGTCCCCCCAAGTTTCTTCCATTGTCTCTAATACTAAACCAGGTTATGTGGAGGAGCTTCCTTTCAAACCTCTCCCTCCTAAAGATAAAAAGAAGAGGGGAAAGAAGAAGAAGAAGAGGAGTAAAAGGAGAGAGGAAACGGTATCTTCTCCCAAACTTGTTGCTCCTGTTACAATTGATACTTATAATTCTGAATTCGATGATTCTGAACTTGATGATGAACCTATGCCTGTTACTTATATTAGTGATCATGATTGGGAAAATGAAACTACTTTTGATATTGAAAATCTTTGGGGTACCAATTCTGAAAATGATGATATTAATGATTGCCATACTATTAGTACTATCCATGTTTCTTCCAATGATGATATGAAAAGCTCTAAGCTTGGGGATGAGGTGTTTGAAAATCCTTTTGCTATTGCTGATTATATGCTTGATACATCTCCTTCTATTAAAAATAATGATATGTTTACGAATGAACACAGTTTGGAAGATGACTATTCTATTGCTTATGATGATACTATGCCTCCAGTCTTTGATAATTATTATAAAGAATACTATGACATAGGTTATAATTACAGTCATCCTCATGAAACTTGTCATAGTTATGGAGAGATTACCCAAAACCATCCCTTTAATATACAACTTGTCTATCATGTTCGAGTTCTTTATGATGATCCTGCCCCCATTGTTATTAATGAGAAGAACTTTTCTTATGTGGAAAATGAAGATACTTTTGTGCATATGGATCATGGTAAGAATGTTTCATGTGATGATTATATTGTGGATTTTATCAATGATGCTACTGAAAGTTTTTATGAGAGAGGGAGGCATGGATTCATATATCTCAATAATATCAAGTCTCCTCTCTTTTTGTTGAAATTTTTGAAGTTGCACTTGTTTTGTCTTTCTATGCTAGTAGCTTCATGCATCAATAATTTGTTTTCTTACAAGATTCTTTGCATAGGAAGTGGGTTAGACTTAAATGTGTTTGGTATTTGCTTTTTGATGCTCTCTTATATTCAACTCTTATACATATGAGAGCATTATCAAAATCACTATGCCTAGCTAAAAGGCTTTAAAGAAAAGCGCTTATGGGAGACAACCCATGTTTTTATTTTCTGTTATTTTTTTTTCTTTGAGTCAAGGAGTTTGTTACTTCTGTAGCAACTCCTTTGTATCTTTATTTTATGCATTGTTGTGCCAAGTAAAGTTCTATATTGAAAGTTGATGCAAGATTTGGATTTCTGCGCAGTAACAGATTTTTAGCTGTCACGAATTTGAGCTTTTCTCCTGTAGAAAATTCAAAAATTCTGAAAAATCACGCATCTTCCTCAGATATGTACGCAACTTTCATTAACTGGACCAGTTCCATCTGAGCAACTTAAGTGCCTCGAAAAAATTCGTCTTCACAGACTGTTCTGTTTTTGACAGATTCTGCCTTTTGTTTTGCATTCGCTCTTTTACGATGTTTGTGGATTTCTTTGCTCCACAAAGCATTGGTGGCTGTAGCTAATGTCCAGAAGCTTTAATAATGATTGTGTCATCACAGAATATGAGAATTTTTGATTATGCACTAACCCTCTAATGAGAACTGTCTTGAGTTTGGTGTGAAGGAAGTTTTCAAGGATCAAGCGAGAAGGGTGATATTATGTGATCAAGAAGAGTGAAAAGCCTAAGCTTGGGGATGCCCCCGTGGTTCATCCCAACCATATTCAGAGAGACTCAAGCGTCTAAGCTTGGGGATGCCCAAGGCATCCCCTTCTTCATCAACAAACTTATCAGGTCATCTCTAGTGAAACTATATTTTAATTCTTTCACATCTTATGCGCTTTACTTGGAGCGTCTGTGTGCTTTTATTTTTGTTTGTGTTTGAATAAATTCGGATCCTAGCAATCCTTGTGTGGGAGAGAGACACGCTCCGCTTTTTCATGTGAATACTCATGTTCTTCACTTATATTTGTTGAGTATTCTTAACTAGCTACTGCAGTGCTTTTAGCTCCTGTTTTTCATGCATCTCTTCGAGCTGTTAGCACTTGTTTATAAATACTCTCTTGCTGCATTATATTATCATTTGGAGAGTTTATGTTTAAATAAATTGATTGGTGTTTGTTTGGAAGAAAGAAAATGCTACATGTAGTAGTTGGTATTGGAAAAGACATATGCATTCTTGTAGATCATTGTCTTGTTTCGATTTGATACTTTGCAATTGTTTTGAGCTCTCAAGTAGATCATGTTTAAGCTCTTGCATCATGTAGTTAAAGCCTAGTAGTGGAGAACTACCGTAGAGCTTGTTGAGACTTGGGATGCATATTTGTTCTCTCTAAGGTCTAGATATTTTCTGGTAAAATGTTTGAGCAACAAGGAAGACAGTGTAGAGTCTTATAATACTTGCAATATGTTTTTATGTGATTCTTGCTGTACCGGTTTATACTTGTGTTTGCTTCAAACAACCTTGCTAGCCTAAACTCTGTACTGAGAGGGAATGCTTCTCGTGCATCCAAAACTTGAGCCAAAACCCATGCCATTTGTGTCCACCATACCTACCTACTATGTGGTATTTCCTGCCATTCCAAGTAAATATTTCATGTGCTACCTTTAAACTATTCAAAACTTTATTACTCCTTATTTGTGTCAATGTTTTATAGCTCATGAGGAAGTATGTGGTGTTTTATCTTTCAATCTTGTCATTTACTTCTGACAGACTTTCACCAATGGACTAGTGGCATATACATCCGCTTATCCAATAATTTGCAAAAAGAGCTGGCAACGGGGTGCCCAGCCCCAATTAATTACAACTTTCATTAATAATTCTCTTCACATGTTTTGCCCTGATTTATCAGTAAGCAACTTAATTTGCAAATAGACACTCCTCCATGGTATGTGAATGTTGGAAGGCACCCGAGGATTCGGTTAGCCATGGCTTGTGTAAGCAAAAGGTTGGGAGGAGTGTCATCTATAAAGAAACTAAAATACATGTGTAAACAAAAGAGAAGAGGGATGATCTACCTTGCTGGTAGAGATAACGTCCTTCATGGGAGCCGCTCTTGAAAGTCTGGTTGACAAGGGGGTTAGAGTGCCCACTACCATTCGTTGACAACAACAAACACCTCTCAAATACTTATTTTGTGCTCTCTATATGCTTTCGAAAACTTAAAAAGCTCTAGCACATGATTTAATCCCTGCTTCCCTCTGCGAAGGGCCTATCTTTTACTTTATGTTGAGTCAGTTTACCTACTCCTTTCTATCTTAGAAGCAAACACTAGTGTCAACTTTGTGTGCATTGATTCTTACATGTTTACTTATTGCACTTGTTATATTGCTTTATGTTGACAACTATCCATGAGATATACATGTTACAAGTTGAAAGCAAATGCTGAAACTTAATCATCCTTTGTGTTGCTTCAATGCCTTTTACTTTGAATCTATTGCTTTATGAGTTACCTCTTATGCAAAACTTTTTGATGCTTGTCTTGAAAGTACTATTCATGAAAAGTTTTTGCTTATATGATTCATTGTTTACTCTTTATCTATTTGTTAGCAAACTATAGACCATTGCTTTGAGTCACTTCATTCATGACATGAGCCTTGCAATATATTGATCAAGATTGTGTGAAAGCATGTCTCCTCAGAAATTATTTGTTGTTATCGTTTTACCTACTCGAGGACGAGTAGAACTAAGCTTGGGGATGCTTGATACGTCTCCAACGTATCCATAATTTCTGATGTTCCATGCTTATATTATACCATTTGCTACATGTTTTATATACACTTCATATCACTTTTATGCATTTTCTGGGACTAACCTATTAACAAGATGCCACAGTGCCAGTTCCTGTTTTCTGCTGTTTTTGGTTCCAGAAAAGCTGTTCGGGCAATATTCTCGGAATTCGACAAAACAAAAGCCAAACCTCCTATTTTTCCGAGGGACACACGGAGCCAGAAGGGCAAGCCAGGGGGAGGCCCACGGCCTCCAAACCACCTCTAGGCGCGGCCAGAAGGGGGGCGGCGCGAGCAGGTGGTTTGGCCCACTCGGGACGCCACCGACGTTGCCCCTTCGCCTATTTAGTCACCCCGACGCGAAAACCCTAAAGATATATCTAATACTCCAGAAAGACTTCCGCAGCGCCGCCGCCATCACGAGACCTCGTTTCGGGGGTCAGAAGTTCCTGTTCTGGCACGCTGCCGGGACGGGGAATTGCCCCCGGAGTCATCTCCATCGACACCACCGCCATCTTCATCGCCGCTGCTGACTCCCATGATGAGGAGGGAGTAGTTCTCCCCCGAGGCTGAGGGCTCTACCGGTAGCTATGTGGTTCATCTCTCTCTCCCATGGTGTGATCTTTATGTGATCGTGTGTATTGCTAGTATCGCTGAATACATTAATAATGTTTATGCTACTCAAGTGATTTTGTCTAGTTTCTGGAGTCATTGTGACAACACGGTATCAAGTTGACAGTGTGGGTATTTGTGTGACTCTATGAATAATTTAGATATCTATCATGGCTTGTTCTTGGGAACTGTGGTGTTTGTTTACTCAGACTTTGAGGAGTGCTTTTGCAGCCCTACACGTAGTACTCTTGTGTTATCAAGAAGGAGAATAATCCCGAGCAGTATTTACTTGTGTTCAGTTGTGCTAATCTAGTTGAATATGTAGATGTTACTCTTTATCTATTATGCACTCTATAGGTTACTTTAATATGAACTCCGGTACTCTCCACGGTGTAAAGGTGACAGTGTGTGCACCGTGTGTGATTCCTTTATGACGTTGTGGCGCTTGTTTACTCCGGCTTGAGGTGTGCTTTTGTAGCCCTACACAATGAATAGTGTTTGTTATCCAACAAGAGAGTGTTTAAGAGTAGCTTTTATTTATTCAGTTATGAGATCATTGTTGAGAGTGTCCACTAGTGAAAGTACGATCCCTAGGCCTTGTTTCTAAGCATTGAAACACCGTTTACAACAAGTTCTGCTACATGTTTGCTTGCTGCCATCTTTATTTCAGATTGCAGTTACTACTTATAATCATCCCTATCACTTGTATTTCACCATCTCTTCGCCGAACTAGTGCACATATACATCTGACAAGTGTATTGGGTGTGTTGGGGACACAAGAGACTTCTTGTATCTTAATTGCAGGGTTGCTTGAGAGGAATATCTTTAACCTCTACCTCCCTGAGTTCGATAAACCTTGGGTGATTCACTTAAGGGAAACTTGCTGCTGTTCTACAAATCTCTACTCTTGGAGGCCCAACACTGTCTACAAGAATAGAAGCACACGTAGACATCAGCGCACAGCATCCCGGCACGCGTCCGTCAGCGAGGAGGAAGAGCAGACGACGGCGAACCACCATGCGTGCTCAGATTGGTGCGGGGAGGCGCAGAACGGCGGCGATGCGCGGCGGCGGCGACCTGCGGCGCGCGGGGAGAGAGAAGGGGACGGGGAGGTTCTGCGGACTGTTTTATGAAAAAATCCGTGACTTTTTCGCAATTTGCAAATTGGTCCATCGCCTCGCGAAAGCGTGGACTGCGGGACATATTATCTGTTTTTGGGAGGGGTTTTTTGCGAAAGCGTCACGGGCGTGCGTACCGTCGGATCGGCAGCGGAAGGCTCGGATCGACGAACTGTTCAACACTGTTCCTAGCCACAGTGTTTACTGTTGCCAGGAACAGTGCTGGGACGCTGAGAGGCCGCATCTCGTAGCCGGAGCGTCGCCGGCGACGTCGAAATGCGGCGGCGGACAGCGCGGACGCCGGTGACGATTCCGCCGCGCGCACAGCATCCCGACACGCGTCCGTCAGCGAGGAGGAAGAGCAGACGACGGCGAACCACCGTGCGTGCTCAGATTGGTGCAGGGAGGCGCAGAACGGCAGCGATGCGCGGCGGCGGCGACCTGCGGGCGCGGGGAGAGAGAAGGGGAGGGGGAGATTCTGCGGACTGTTTTATGAAAAAATCTGTGACTTTTTCGCAGTTTGCAAATTGGTCCATCGCCTCGCGAAAGCGTGGACTGCGGGACATATTATCTGTTTTTGGGAGGGTTTTTTGCGAAAGCGTCACGGGCGTGCGTACCGTCGGATCGGCAGTGGAAGGCTCGGATCGACGAACTGTTCAACACTGATCCTAGCCACAGTGTTTACTGTTGCCAGGAACAGTGCTGGGACGCTGAGAGGCCGAGGAATCGTCCATCTTTCATATAGTTAGATATATATATATCGTATCTCATGTCATCCAACGCCAGGGCCGGAGAGCGCACCACCCGTCAGCACGTCTCTATATATACACCCGACTGTCCAACAGCTCCTGCTTCCACCCAACCACTCATCTCCAGCAGGCATTGTCACTCACCTGCTCTAGTGCTCTGCACTCTGCTCCACTCTTGCGTATATATAGGCTAGACGCTCTCGCTAGTCGACCATGGCGTCCATGAGCACGGAGCCACCTTTTGGCCGCGCCGGCGAGGACGATAGCAGCGGCGACGATGACGGCGAGGAGGTGATGGAGGTGAGGAGGCGCGTGTCCCGCTTCGCCGTCGACGGGGACAGCGGCGCCGGTGGGGCGAGCGAGGTGGCCAGGAGGCGCGTGTCCCGCTTCGCCGTCGAGGAAGGGGGCGGCGTGCAGGACCGGCGACGCCACGTCGGCGAGGCCCTGCCCCCGCCGCACGCGTGGCTGGCGGTGGAGGAGGCGACGAAGAGCAAGAAGGGCGGCGGGTTCGGGAGCGAGAACGAGGAGCAGTGGGCGCGGCTGCTGCAGCGCGGCGGGTCGGCGCAGGCCGAGGCGGCGGAGGCGCAGGAGCAGCGGCAGCCGCGGCGGAGCAGCTTCAGCGTGGTCCGGCGCACCGAGCGCGGGGCGCGGGAGGCGTGGCTGGACCGCGCGTGGGAGATGAAGAGGAACTGGCACGAGCGCAAAGGCGGCGCCCCCGACGCCGACACCCCCGTCGTGGTCGTCGTGGGCACGAAGAAGCAGCAGCAGGGCGGGAGCGGGACCTCGTCGCCCTTGTCCTGCTCGTCCCCGCACCGCCACAACCACGGCGTGGCTATGGACATGGAGGAGGTGCGCGCGTGCAGGGACCTCGGCCTCGAGCTCCCCTCCGACTGCACCGTCGAGATACACGGCATCTCCGGCAGCACCAGCCCCACCCACAGCGGCAGCGGCTCGGGCTCCGACTCCCCCTCCACACCCGGCAGCTGCTCCATCTCCAGCCCCAGCGCCGGTACGTCGTCACCATCACAAATAACTCAATTCTTATTACTTTCCACGTGGATTAGTAAATTCCATGAGTGTCGCTAGCTCCAGATATATCTGCATGCTAATTCAGTCGCCATGCACGTCACCCTGCCTTGCCGGGCATGGCGCCATCTCCATGGAGACGACGACTAGTCATCCCCTATGGATCAAAAGCAGGGCACCCTCGACTCCATCAATGAGATCGAATTAATTAGCGTTACTATCATGCACCCCACTAAGTACTACTCCGGCGACGCTTCCATGTGGATCTGGCTACTCACCCTTCGCCACGTTCATCATGAGAATATATGGTTCCACTCAGATTAGCCATAGTTAATTAGTGGTGCCACTTCGTCTTTAGCTTACTGTTTTGTCGTTAACACTAATCTAATCCCAATTAAGGGGGAACTGACGCGTGTGTGTGTGATTGACGATTCGCAGGGGAGGATCCGGTGGACGTGAAGGCGAGGCTCAAGGTGTGGGCGCAGGCGGTGGCGCTGGCATCCACCACACACCTCGGATCTTGAATTATTCATGCTTCGGCATGCATGGATGAGCAACTTACTAGTACTAGCTGCGGCGTCGATCTAGCTACGTGGATGTATGGATCAGATCGGTCGTGTAATGAAGCAACGCCTCCTTTCTTAGCCGTATGTAGTGTGTTATGTCGTCAACTTGTTTCTCCTAATTGGGGTTATTGGAGCATGCATGTATCTGTGTGGTGTGTTACATTGCATATCTACACGTAATTATACAAGTACTACTTGATTAGTTGATTTCTCTGTTTCCTAGTGAGTGAAAGACACTAATTTTCTAAACTTCAAAAAAAAAGACACTAATTTTTAAGGAATATTATGTAATCAAGCAGCGTGAATGTTCTTTTTTTACCTGCACAAATCATTTTTTGGTCTCGAGGATATTGGGCAAAACCACATGTTTTCGGGGCTCGGGTAAAGACAAAATCCACTGGATTTTTTGTAATCTTTCACACAAAGGCCAAATTACTCTCTCTCTCTGGCGACGACAAATGTGACAGGAGGAGAAAGGTCGGGGGCCATCTTTGGAGGCTCAATTAGCGATGATGGAGTGCACCGAGGTTCAACTTGCTCCGTCGTCAAGGGCATGGGCGGGGCCGGAGGTGGAGATCTCGGCGCTGCCGCCGCCGCCGACCCCAGCATGAACTCCATCCTTCTCAGGTGTGAGGCGCCGCCGTCGCCGTGCGTTCGTCGGGGGAGAGATCTTTCCCCATCGCCGTCGTCGTGCGTTCGTCGGGGGAGAGATAAGGGTTTTTTTTTGCGGGTTAGCGGCTCGCTCGTGGTCCTTTGCGGTGTGCCGCTTCAGCCCGCTCGGGAGTTCGCGGGCGGCCCAGCGGCGCTTAGCAGGCCTAATTTGCGGGGCGGCGTAGCGGCTTAGCGGGTCGGCCCGCCCCACTGGAAACCTGAGCCACAACGACCTAGAGGGAGGGGGGGGGGGGGGGGTTGTCCAAAATCTTGACGAGGTGAGCCACTGACGTCGTTGAAGGGTCTGATTTGCCGAGGAAATTAACATCACAATCACAAGTGTGCTACCAATGCCACCGAACCACGTCGTAGCGTCAAGACATATCAGCCCGCGATTGAATTTGCACGGATACTGCTACATGAGGACTGAACACGCGATTGAACACCGAGCGTCTCCATGGCAACTTACCTCTTCGTACCAGCCATTCCTCACTTTTTTGGAACCCATCTCTTTCTACAGTGCTCAGAGAAGCTTGGAGGGCGACTTCGAGGCGACCGGCGGCCGCCGGCGCATCCGGTGGATTCCTCACCCTCCGCCTGCCGCTCCGGCGGCGGGAGGGTGGGGGATCCCCGGATCCGCGCTCCGGCGTGTAGTTAGAAGGTGCTCGGGCGGCGCGGCGGAGGTGGGGATGCCGGCGCCGTCTTTTTGCAGATCTGCGGCTCCCCCTCCGCGGCGACGTCGTCGACGGCGCCCTCGAGTTGCAGATTTCCTTCCCGAGCTGCTGCGTGTTTCTCCGGCTTCGGCGGCAGCTCGGCTTCGAGTGGATGCAAGGCCGGTGGTGGTGGAGGTGCGAGGCGGTCGCGGCGGTGGTGTGCGGGGTGCTGGTGGTAGGTCTGCGGCTCAGGTCACAGATCTGGGGCTGGAGATGCTCGGGGTGCTGCCCCGACCTCTGCTCGTTCATCGTCCAAGTCCCAGCTCGTCGGAGTTGGGGATTCTAGTGGTTCGTCAACGCCACAGTGGTGGCAAGAAGCTCTCCCGCTCCGTGGTGTCGGCTCTGGGCGTCTGCTTCCTCCCCCGTCTCCGGCGGTGGAGGGTGCGCGTGGTGGAGCGGCTGGAGGTTGAAGACGGCGAGGCGCTGCGGTGCCGTTCGTATCCTTCCTTTTCTTTGCTTGTAATCGACCTTGTACTGTTTCCTCTAGTATGAATACAAGTATGGAAAATTCAAAAAAAAAAAAACTTACCTCTTCGCTAATCAAGTCAACAGGAAAAAAACAATAAATCACGTCATCACCGCAGCCTTCCAATCGCCGCAGGCGCCCTCCATCCCCGCCGCCGTCGACCTCCATCAATGACGCCGCGTCCTCCATCCCTGCCGGCGACGACCTCCCAACGACCTCCATCAACTCCGCCGCGCCCTCCATCCCCGCTGCCGCGCCCTCCATCCCCGCCGCCGACGACCTCCATCAACGTGTACATTTCACTTATCTCTTCTCTCTATCGATACAACAACTTCACAACGGTGCTACGCCGCCAATCGATTCAGGCGCGCCGTGACGGATCGAGGCCGCCTTCGGCTTATCCTGCTGTCCCCGCCGCAGACTCGAGGACGTCCGCGGCAGAATCAAGGCCACCCGCCACCGCCGCCCGGTTCAACTTGCTCCGCCGCCAGGAGCTCGCTGGCATGGCCATGCACCGCCAGGAGCTCGCAACCATGACCTTGCGCTGCCGCCAGTCGATTTTCTTGTTCCGGCCGAATGGGCTCCTTTTGCGTCTAATGGGCTGGCAGCTCATGTTTCGCTGGAGCGGAGCGACCACCAAACGGTCCCAGACGACGCAGATTGATCCGGAGAGCGCTCGGATGCGTCGGGAACCTGGACGCCGTCGCCAACACTTCGGCCTAGATCTGCTACCACCCACTTGGTCCTCAGCCCGTCGGCGCCGCCCGCTTGTGCCTGCCCGCCGGCAAGAACTCCATGTTCAGTATCGGCCTCACGGCTGAAAAGTTCCAAGAGGACAACAAGTTCTGGAGAGATGGCTACAGGGAACACAATGTCATAGTACTTTTGGTCCGATCACAAGTGCGTTTACCACTACAGACTAGCCGAATTTTTCTTCATACATATAATATGTTTGTTTAGTTCACCAAATCATCTCTTCACCTCTCTTTTTCTTTGGCTTCACCGATGCGGAAAGAGTGGATTTGTTTAGGGAGAAATTTAATCAGATGGATCTGGAAACAGTACATGTTCTATGGATTTTGAATGGCACATGGTAACTGAATGAAAATCGACATCTCAGGTTCAGACAGTATACCGTCAAGTCTCAACACAGGAAGCAATTTAATTTCAGTAGACCGACAGCAACAATACTGATAATTGGATATGCGAGCGGCCGAGCGCCTCAAAGTAATTATCAGTTTAATTCATTTGCATCCGGTTACCTCTGTGAAAGAAGATTGTTTGTCAGAAGTTTCACACTGCTAAACTTTTGCTCCATTCTTTTTGCTCATCGCGTTAGTTAATTGATTTGGAAATTGAAGGATTGTGTCCGCAACATTACCAATAATGATTGTTATTATAGATTTAGGGAGGCAGATGGCATGCTTGTTACTTTTCCATGCACACGTCTTTTGTCCGGTCTTGCAGAGATGGAGTCTAGGACTACCCAATGTGTAAAAATCAAAATTACAGCTCATTTTATTGTCAGATGAAGCATGTCCTATGTTTACTACTACTACAAAGTTCATAGTTGATCTTCTATGTACTTCCTGCTACGAATATAGCTTTTATTTGTCATCTAGTGTTTATTGAAAAGAATTTGAAGCAACTCTGATTCTAGCTACACATACTCATGTTTACATCCTGTTGGATGCAGGTTCACTCCTTCTTTATGCTTAGTAAATGATATTCTTTTGTTGAAAATAATACTGCATGTATGGTTTGGGAATTTTACCTGATCCTCAGTGTGGTGAAATTTAATTTGTACTATTCAGATTACTTGATAACTCTCCAAAGATATTTATAATATACGTAACTGGAGGATGATATTCTTCATGGGACTTTATCCTGAATTTACACTCTCTAACAAGAAGATGAATTTAAATATTAAATGGTTTTTATTTAAAATGTATTTTAAAATTTGTTCATAAATCAGTACGTGCATTGCACGTGCACGATTACTAGTAAAACTAGTGTTTGAGTTATCAAGAACAAAACATATGTGGTAGTAAGATCTACAATTTACTGATAAGAAATTGTGCGAAACAAGAAAAGAAAAACTAAGTGATAGTAAGATCTACAATTTGAAACACGAAATATATCACAAATTAAATGAATAAATAAGTCGACTTGGATAAGACATAACCATGACAGCAATCCCCAAGTTCACTTCCCTATGGAATCTGGTCTACGTTGTACAGGTGTAGAGTCTAAATGATCCACAATAATTCTTCTCGTGCCTCCACCAAGACGGAGTGCCATAATCCCCACCATGGAAACCTTGATAGCGGTCATCAAACCCGTACAAGATTAGGACAATCTCCACAACTTAATTGGAGTCTCAAAGCAAAATCCTGAAGTTCCAAAACAACACCAACCATTTAAGGCCCCCAAACACTCAAAAGGAACAGGCTCTAGGTTATCCAAGCACTCAAGAATAATAAACTTCTCAATTTTTTCTTTCATGAATCATGTGGAGGATTCAAACCGATGCAACCGATACATTCCAAATATCAAACCGTTATCTCCACTAATATTAAAAGAGTCAGGCAGATCCAAGCAATCTTAGCCGTGCACATACGAGATCCAAGGTCCCAAAGCCATCCGACGTATGTCAAACACGTTTAACACAACAGGGAAAAAATCGCCCGCTGTCTGCCCACGCCCTCCACGAACCGCCGCCTTGCACGACCTATCCTGTAGTTTCCCCGTCTGATCCCTGGCGAGCTCTGCCAACGTCTCCTGCCAATTCCCCGCAACGCCCACCGTCCATGTCTCCCCGACGGGTCCTCGGCTCCTCGCAAGTCACCTCCGAGCTCGCCGCTACGCCGGAACGCCGCGGGTCTCCTGCTCCCACACCCCTGAGCGACGCGCGCTTGCCTCCATGGTCCCGCCACCGCCTACTCCGGAGCGCCGTGCCCACGCCTCCGAGTTTGCCGCCCTCGCCTCCGACCTCACCAGCAGCCTACGAGCTCGGCCGCCGCTGCGCCAAAGCCCACCTCCCTGAGCGTCGCGACGAGCCTCACGAGGATGGTACTCTGTTCTTCAATACCTCGATCTAAACTTTTACCAATTGTCTGCCCAGTCCGTTGAGCCCGAGTTCCAGGTGAGCAATGTGAGAATTCTTCATGGAGGGCTGCACCTTCGAGCGTGCATATTTGTTAATTGGTACAAAATTGCAGATCGCACTCGACGACTACGCGGAGCCGTGGAAGAGACTGCCAATGACCTCCATCATCATAGCCGGAAACCTGGAGGAGAACTCCAGCGACCTCTTCCTTGCCACCGCCGACGGTGCCTCTCTCGCTGCACTGAGCTACTACAAAAGAAATGGAGTTAGTGGATTTCTAAGTTTCAGCCATCCTATATCTTAGTGATTTGTGTTCAGTTAATCAAAACCGTTCTTCACAATGGGGTTAGTTAAAATATTTACACAACGTTTCAATCAGAGAGTTCCAAACTTCTGGCATATACATTATAATGGTTATAATGTACATGTACACTGTTGAGAAAATGCAGAAAAGGTGATGCTGGACATGTGCAGTACGCACATAATGTTTAGAATAGCACATGAGCTCCTAATTATTAAAGCACCGTGTTGTCCACTTCCTGAACTGGAAGTTAGCAAGCAGTACTGGCAAACAAAAACATAACTTCTGGTATCCCTCATAAGAAAAGAAGGAGCATGGCCTTGGTTCTGTCCATGATGCATTTATTCAGTAGATCATTTTTTTTGTCATAATAACTGATGCAAGTTACCAAATTGGTTCATACCTATGATGAGCATACATGTATCTACTGTGATTTAGCCTTTGGTTATTGAGATTTTCTTGATTGAGGCTGTCCACTCCCCGTAGCTAATATTTCTTTGTTCAGTTGGTTGAGGTTCAGTTGTAATATTTCTTGCCTGATCCTCTTGTAATTATGGTACAGCCGTACATGTATATACAATAATAAAAATTGCAAATTAACTATCCAGATTTGTGTACGCTACTGGAAGAATTAACAACTTGCAGTATGCTTTCCAGGCAGAAGCTTTCACTGCATATTAAGGCCTTATTGTCTCTATGCAGATGGCTGGAAATATCACCCTACAGCCAAAGGCCATGCTACGGAAGAACAGTCTCATAAGCTACATCGATGACCTCTGTTCCTCTTCTTCTATCATTGGAGAGAAAAAGCGTTATTACAAGTCTATAATATCTGATTGTCAAATACTGTATGTCGGGGTTGCCCCGGGTAGGGCAAAGAGATAGTGTTGGGAGCTATGAAGTGGAAAGGAAGGTCAATCTGGGTCTCACAAACCGGATCACTTGGACCGGATCATGTTTAAATGCAGGGAGAGGCCAAAAGGCATCAGGCAAAGTCTAGCCGGATCAGAGGAAGGGATCCGGCTTAACCCAGCCGGGTTGGTCAGAAGGGATCCGGCTTAACCTAGCCGGGTTGGTCAGGAAGGATCCGGCACAGGGCAATGTCGGATATGCACAAGGGCCAAGTAATGTCAGTAAGTTCACGGGTCCTGCAGGTCTCCTGCCCGAGGCTCAGAAGACAGCCAGGTCGAGCCACGGGTTTTCCGGGTAGCAAGGCCCTAGGCGCTGACTCGGCTATTTCGGGAAAGGGCAGTGGCCTAGGCTCCGGTGGGCTACGCTGGCTTAAGCTCAAAGAGGAAAAGATAGACCTGCCGTTGGACTGACGATGAGCTGGACTGAGTGACAGTAGCCAGAGTTTGTCATGTTCCTCTTGTCCATGCCATTGTCATCTCCGGCCAGGGGCAAAATGGTAATCCGGTTAGTGTATAAATAGACCAGCACATCCTCCAGAGCGAGGACGACGAGAAGAAGCCTCATTTCCCCCCTTGCTCCATCTTCCTAGAGCTCTCACCATTGTTGCTTCATACAGCTCGAGGAGCACTCTGTACTTGTGTCATCGAGATATAAAGAGAGTAGGCTAGTGCTGCAGTAGGGGTGTTACCTCCACAAGAGGGCCCCGAAGCAGGGTACATCTTGGTGTGCTTTGGTTGTTCTTGGTTTTGCTCGTTCTTGCTTGTTCTTGCGTGTTCTTCGTGTTCTTCATGCGTGCTTCTTGAGCGCGCACACCCTCCCCGGATCCCCCAACGTCCTAGCGAGCCCCCAACTTAAGCCATCCTATGGCATCTGCCGTGACACCACCACGACAGTTGGCGCCCACCGTGGGGCAAGCAGTGGCGTTGGCTGGGGTTTCCATCCGGACGGGTTCCGTCACCAGCTCCGGCGTACGCGTGCGTCAGGGCTCGTCTGCAACTACGGCGGGTTCACCTTCATCAGCGACAACGCCGGCTGCTTCGCGGGAGGGCCACTCCCTGTGGATGGATGCTTCATCCAGTTCGGCAGCTTCCTCACCTACGTCACCACCGAGCTTGTCCGCGAGTACCCGGCGCAGGTGCTCGTGGCCGAGGACCCTCCTTCTTTCCGCGCAGCTCTCGGACGGCGTAGCGCTCGCCCCGGGAGTAGCGTGGAGGTGATGATGACCGGACCAAGTGCTGGAGCAGGCAAAGGAGATGCCGGCAATAGCATGCCCGAGGTACTGGTCACGCCAACCGATCCGGTGACAAGCCGGCTCGGACGGCGAAGTTCCCAAAGGAGAAACCAGATCCGGTTGGCCACTTGGCATGTCAAGTAGGGAGGCTCCCTTAGAGGATGTCCTGGAAAAGTTATCTCGGCCAGTGGCACCTGGGGCAAATGTAGAGTCCACTATAGCTCAGTTAGAGGCAGAGCGCCTGAGGTTGCAAAGAGAAGCCCGGTTAGTGGTGGAGTCTAGGCAAGCATTTGATAGAGACATGAGAGAATATAATGCTGCCAATGGTATCACCGATGGTTTCACTCCGGTAGCGCCTCACCCGCGCAAGAAGCAGATTTGCGTAACAGGGGTAAGGACCTCAATGACGAGTTAGCTAGAGCCGCAAGATCGAGCTCGAGTAAGGCTACTAGTCATAGATCGGGTACAGGCAAGCCGGTGTATAGCTCCCCGGCCAAGAATCTTAGGGCTGCAGCGGCAGCGCGAGCCGAGTTGACCACATTAACCGGGGATGCTTGGCGCAAGCAGGCAGAAAGGGTCAATGAGCTGGTTGATGTGTGTAACCGGCAGAATGAGGCTTACCGGAAGCTAATCCGGACGCTGGTGGTTCTCGGGTAGTGTGTCGGCTAAGGCGTTAGCCAGAGATCCAAGGGGCAAGCGTCATCCCCGCATGTCGGAGCTGACCGGGCCCAAAGCGTGAATTCGGGCAAGAGCAAACAGCTGCAGGCCTATGATGCTGAGTATGCCGGCAAGCAGCTAGCTGCTCAAGGAAGAGGTGGCCAGAGCAGAAACAATGGCGGTCAAGGCAATCCGGGAGCCGGAAGGGGTAATTCGGCTGGCCGAGGTCAACCACCTCGTCCTCCTGGGCAGAATCAACCCCGGCAGGAGCAGCAAGTAATGGTGCAAGCGCAGCAGCAAGGTGGTGGCCAGGCGGGCTACCGCTATGATGATGGTAATTCGGCTATGGCGCGAGCCGGATACCAAACGTATGATAATGCACTTGCATCCAGGCTGGGACCTCGGACATTGGATCCGGATGATCAGCGTCTCAGGTTGGATAGGATTTACCAGTCCGAGAAGCTGGAAGAGCAAGGCCCACCAGGTCCTCCATGCTTTGGGCCTCGGATCATGAACGAGCCGAATGTGCCGTTGTTTCAGCTTGGCCGAATCACAAAGCCGTATAACGGCAGCACTAAGCCGCAGGATTGGCTGATAGACTATGTATCCTCGGTGCACATTGCGGGGGGCAATCGCCGATGGGCGGTCCGGTATCTCCCGCATATGTTGGAAGGGCCAGCCCGGATTTGGCTGAATAACTTACCAGAGGGTAGTATCAACTCTTGGATGGATTTGGAGCAGGCATTTTACAGCAACTTCTCCAGCACTTACAAGAGGCCAAACCGACCTCAGCTCTTGTCTGCGTGCAGGCAGGAAGAGCGGGAGACAGACCGAGAATTTTTGACTCGGTGGAGCAACATTCGCAATTCTTGTGAAGGTGTCGTGGAGGAGCAGGCCATTTCTTGGTTTGCGCAGGGTTGCCGACATGGCACCCCGCTTTGGCAGAAGCTCCAGAGGGATATGCCAAAGACCCTGGCGGAAATGATCCGGATAGCAGATACATATGCTCTTGGCGATCCGACGCAGCCAGCGTTGGATGTGGTGGGAACAAGCAGGAGGCAACCGGTCAATAACCGAACTGGACCATTGAGGCCCAGTGACCGACATGAGTTCGGTTATAAAGGAGAGATCCGGATTACAGATACGGTTCAGATCAGGTTGCTGCAGTAAATATGGATCATCCTGATAGCCAGAGACCAAAAAATGAGGGTCCAGCTTGGAGGCCGAATCAAGGTGCCTGGGCAAAGAAAGTGTGGGATGGACCGAGTCCACCTCTAACTTTTGAGGCAATGATAGATGGGCCTTGCCGTTATCACACAACAGACCCACGCAAGCCGGCCAATCATTCAACTCGGAATTGTAGCTGGCATCATCGCATCCAGGCGGAAGGTCAGAGAGGGCCACCTCAGAGAGGTGCTCCTAGACCGAATTTCAGGCCAAATACGCCTTTATCCGGAGCCAATGCAACCCCGGTGAACGAAGGAGCTCCAAGGCCG
The DNA here is from genome assembly GCA_947311845.1 of Poa pratensis. NCBI lineage: Eukaryota > Viridiplantae > Streptophyta > Magnoliopsida > Poales > Poaceae > Poa > Poa pratensis. The sequence continues at coordinate 24,847,866 of CAMZMU010000039.1, forward strand.
GCAGCCACAAAGCCGGTTAACCTGGTAAATATGGGAGGCAACAACAACAATGCTGGTCCGAGTCGGCAAGGTGGATACCCCGGAAATGATTACAAGGAAGCTCATCAAAGTTATGTGGTTTTTGTGACCGAGCCAACTGACAAGAAAAGTCAGCTGCGAAGGGCGAAGGAGGTGAATGCAGTCACACCAGCAGTCCCAAAATACCTGAACTGGTCCGAGCAGGAGATCACTTGGAGCAGGGCTGATAATCCCAGGGTTATGCCAAGCCCAGGAAACTACGCACTGGTGGTGGATCCGACTTTGGTTGGACCAAAGATTAATGTGAAATTCACTCGAGTCTTGGTTGACAATGGCAGTGCTATAAACATCATGTATCGGGACACAATGGTCAAGTTGGGTTATTCGCCGAATCAGTTGCAGCAGAGCAGTTGCACCTTCCATGGTATAGTACCCGGGGTGTCTTGTTCCCCAATGGGTAAGATCTGGGTAGATGTGCTGTTTGGTACCAAGGACAATCACAGACTTGAGAGTCTCGAATTCGAGGTGGTAGACTTGGAGAGCCCATACCATGCTCTGCTCGGCAGGCCGGCATTAGCCAAGTTCATGATATCCACTCATGTGCCTACCTCAAGATGAAGATGCCTGGCCCGAATGGTATCATCACCGTTGCGGGAGATTACAAGAAGGCCATACAGTGTGCCACGGTTGGTTCCACCTTAGCCGAGTCGTTGGTGATCCAAGCTGAGAAGAGCAAGATGCATGAAGTAGTGGCGATGGCGAAGTCAGCTCAGCTCGGCGTGCTGGCTATGACCAATCCGGATGCAGGTGCAACATTTGAGGTGCCCAAGGAGACAAAGAAGATCCCCATTGACCCGGAGAATCCGGAGCGCATGGCCATCATTGGTGCCGGGTTGGGCGAGAAATAGGAAAGCGCGCTCTGTCACTTCCTCCGTGAGAATCGGGATATCTTTGCATGGTCGGCTAAGGACCTGCCTGGTGTTCCGAGGGAGTTGGCAGAGCACTCTTTATTTGTCAGGCCGGATGTGAAGCCGGTGAGGCAACCGACTCGGCGTCTTTCAGACGATCGAAGAAAAGTGGTGCTTGATGAGCTGGCTAAGCTACTTGCAGCCGGATTCATTATGGAGGTGTTGCATCCAGACTGGATATCCAATCCGGTTCTGGTAGAGAAGAAGAAGGACGAACCAGCGGTGGTCAAGGTGTGGCGTATGTGCATCGACTTCACCAACCTGAACAAGGCGTGCCCGAAGGATCCCTTTCCTTTACCTCGGATTGATCAAGTGATCGATTCTACTGCTGGGTGTGAGTTGTTGTCTTTTATTGATGCGTACTCTGGTTTTCACCAGATACCACTGAACCCCAAAGATCAAATAAAGACTGCTTTTATTACCCCGTATGGGGCGTATTGCTATCGTGTCATGTGTTTCGGTTTGAGAAATGCCGGTGCAACTTATCAGAGATGTATGCAGAAATGCTTACACTCTCAAATGGGCAAAAATGTGCAAGTGTATGTCGATGATATCGTCATCAAAACTAAAGAAAAACGCACTCTCCTCGAGGATCTCGAGGAAACATTTGTGAACTTGAGAAAGTATCGGTTAAAATTGAATCCGGATAAATGCACCTTTGGTGTCCCGGCTGGAAAGTTGCTCGGTTTCCTTGTATCGAGCCGAGGTATTGAGTGAATCCGGCTAAGATCCGAGCCATAGAAAACATGAAATTGCCTAAATGTCTAAAAGATGTACAAAAGTTCACCGGGTGTCTAGCCTCGTTGAGTCGGTTTGTGAGTCGGCTAGGAGAAAAAGCCTTGCCCTTGTATCAATTGATGAAAAAGAGCACCGGGTTCACATGGACCCCGCAGGCAGATTCGGCTTTCAATGAATTAAAAAAGATGTTGTCCACTGCACCAATTTGGCATCACCTTTGCCGAATGAGCCAATGCTACTTTACATTGCGGCCACTAACCGGGTCGTAAGTGTGGTGATAGTGGTAGAGCGAGAAGAGGAGGGTAAATCCGTGCGACCGGTGTACTATTTAAGCGAGGTGATCTCAACCTCAAAGCAAATTATCCTCACTACCAGAAGATGACATATGGTGTATACCTGGCGGCCAAGAAGTTGAAACATTACTTCCAGGAGCACCCGATCACCGTAGTATGCGAAGCTCCAATCTCGGAGATCATTGGGTGCAAAGATGCGACTGGCCGAGTTGCCAAATGGGCAATAGAAGTGTCTCCTTACACCCCGCATTATGAGAGAAGAGATGCTATCAAGTCTCAGCTTTACCGGATTTCCTTTGTGACTGGGCCGAGATGCAGTATGAGCCACCAAGCCAGATTACAATTACTGGAAGTTGCACTTTGATGGCTCCAAAACCAAAATCGGACTGGGTGCTGGGATAGTACTCACATCACCGAAGCAAGATCAGTTGCGATATGTGTTGCAGATTCATTTCTCAGCATCAAACAATGTGGCCGAATATGAGGCACTGATCCATGGGCTTAATGTGGCTAAGGACATCGGCATCCGCCGGATAGAATGTTTTGGTGATTCAGATTTAGTGGTGCAGCAGTCTTCTGGAAATTGGGATGCCCTTGATGCCAATATGGCACTATATCGATTTCATGTCCAGAAAATTTCAGGATTTTTTGAAGGCTGCGAGTACAAGCACATACCTCGGCTGGAGAACGAAGCTGCTGATATCTGTCAAAACTCGGGTCGTCTAGGGATGCAATCCCACCCGGGATATCCTTGAATCACCTAAGGATCCCTTCAATCAAACCTTCACCTGATTCCGAGTCAATTTTTATCCCAAAGCAAGAATCTGAAGCTGTTCCTATGAATGTTGATGTCGGGTACATTTGGGAGGACCCGGGGACTGCATGGCGAGACTCGGGGACTGCGCACCGAGACTCGGGGAATGCTACCCAAATCTTAGGGAAGAGGGGAAGAGAGGAAGATGGTGCTAACCGAATCTTAGGGAATGGACAGAGACTGATAGAAGAGATAATGGCGGCCGAACCAGTGGAAATAGATGAGCACTTATTCCCTTTGCATCCAGTACCGGAATGGGCTGAAGAAATCATGAAGTTCATGTCGGAGGGGAGTTTGCCAAATGATGAAACCGAAGCTAGGCGAGTGCAGAGGAGGTCCAAGGGTTACACCATCATAAACAAGGAGTTATACAAAAGGAGTGCAACCGAGGTGCTACAACGTTGCGTGGAGCCAGCCGAGGGCAAGGAGATGCTCCTGGAGATACATCAAGGAGAATGTGGGCATCATTGCAGTACAAGAGCCCTGGTGGCTAAAGTATTCCGGCATGGGTTTTACTGGCCCACTGCTCATGCAGATGCAGAGGACATAGTCCGAAAATGTGAAGGATGCCAAAGGTTTGCCAAGCAGACACACCTACCCGCATCGGCGCTCAAAACAATTCCTATCACTTGGCCGTTTGCTGTGTGGTGTTTGGATATGGTGGGAGAATTCAAGCCGGCTAGGGGTAACATGACACATATGCTGGTGATGGTGGATAAGTTCACCAAGTGGATAGAGGTGAAACCGATCCGGAAAGTGGATGGTCATTCGGCTGTAACTTTCCTGAAAGAAATCATTTTGAGATACGGTTACCCCCATAGCATCATCTCGGATAATGGCACGAACTTTGCTGTGGGAGAGTTTGCCCGATTCTGCATGAATAAGGGGATCCGGTTAGACATAGCCTCAGTGGCACACCCAGAGTCCAATGGACAGGTGGAAAGATCAAATGCTTTGGTATTAGCTGGGATAAAAGCCCGGTTAATAGAACCTCTGGTAAAGACTCCGGGGTGCTGGATAGATGAGATACCATCAGTACTATGGGGTCTAAGGACCACGCCGAATCGGTCAACTGGCTATACGCCATTTTTTCTGGTATATGGGGCAGAAGCAGTGCTACCCACTGACATAGAATATGATGCACCAAGGGTGACAATGTATACGAAACCGAGGCAAAAGAGGCCCGGGAAGATGCAGTGGATCTGCTAGAGGAAGCAAGGGAATTGGCCCTATCTCGGACAGCAGTATATCAGCAGGGTCTCCGACGTTATCATAGTCGGAAGATCAGCCCTCGAGTGTTTCATGAAGGAGATCTAGTACTAAGGCTGGTGCAGCGCAGCAAAGGCCGACATAAGTTATCACCTCCATGGGAGGGACCATTCATTGTGAGCAAGGCTATGCACAATGACTCGTACTACCTTGTAGACGCACAGGAACAAGGAAGGATGGCCTGGACAGACCCGGAGAAGAAACCAAGCGACCCTGGAATGTAGCTCTGCTTCGACCCTTTTACTCTTAAGGGGCGCAATGTATGTATCTCAGTTTATCATAAATGAAATTTCGGCAATCCGAGTCTGGACTCGGGGACTGCCTCGTCCTTATGCATGTGTTTTTTATTACTGTTTTGTCCATACCGTTCATGTGTCGGATTGTTTTGAACCTCGTCCCAAAATTCAAGTAATGTATGCTGTGTTGTTGATCTCGTGACTCGACTGACAAACACCAAAATGGTAGTCAAGAGCAGAGGTGGGAATATGGGAAACATGAAAATGGACTCGGGGACTCGGTCCAAAACCGATTCGGCACATGTCGTTTACTAACCTTTATGTTAGATGATTCTAAACCACAACTCGCATGTTTCAAGTATTGTATGCTATGATTCCTATCTTGTGACTCGACTGTCAAACACCTAAAAGGTAGACAAGAGCAAGATTCGGCAAAAATAGTAAACAAGAAAACAGACTCGGGGACTCGGTTTAAGATGATCCAACATAAACTTAGTCCGGATCACATTAAGCAAAATAAAAGTAGTCTCGAAGAACTTAAATTGTATATTACATCTGCTCCCGGCATACCGGGGATTTAATGTTTTTCATTAAGATAATTCAGGAAGGAGCCTAGGTTGCAGGAGACTCGGTTGCAGGGATGACTCGGATGATGGAGGAACCTCGGTTGAAAGAGGACCCTCACTTGCAGGAATACCTTGGACGGAGAGCTTGAAGGCTGGCAGATTCGGAAACATCCGGATCAGCTGAAGTGGCGGTCTTGACTAAAGCTTGCTCTGTGGTCTTAGCCGAATCAGTGGCTGGCGTCTTGGAAGTTCGGATTAAGCTTGTTCGGCAGTTTCAGCCGAGTCAGTGGCTGGCATCTTGGAGGTCTTGGCCGAGTCAGAAGCTGCAGGTTGTTCGGCGGATTAGCCGAATCACCAGATTCGCCCTCAGACTCGGCGTATTCGTCAAGGGAGGCATCATCCGATTCCTCTCTTCAGATTCTTCCCCATCCGAGTAGACCGGAGCTTCAGATCAAGATGCTTGGTGTTTGCAAATTCGGCCATAAAGTTGGCAGCTTCCTCGCGGATCTTGATCCGGTCGGATCTGAAGCCCATGAAGAACCCTCGCGAAGGGAGCGCACTTTGGCGAGATCAATCAGCTCATACCAAGACATGATAAATAGCAAACCTGCGTCAGCACCAGCGCGGGCGGACGAAGATCTCCACTGCTTTAACCGGGTCTCTGCCTGATCCAGGTCTTTGATTAGCTCGTCCGCAGACCGGACTTGCCGAGCTTCAGGAAACAAGACTCGGTGAGCTTTGAGACTTGCATTGAACAGATCAATATGGGACTCCTTCAAAGGAGCAATCCGAGCTTTAAGTGCAGTAATGTGATCTTCGATATCCCACGTCTCTGGTAGGGGAGCTCCAGCTAACTTAGCTCTCTCAGCTCGGGCATCCCTCACAGCTTTGGCGGCTTGAAGCCGGATGCTGGTAAACTCTCCTACATTCAGATAAGCTAACACCGAGTTAAACGAGTAACACGAAATGATGTGTCGGATAAGAGCAGAGGAGGAAGAGGAGATTCGGCAAACTTACGATCCATGTCTTCATTGAGGCTAGCAAGATCAGCAAGCCATTTCGCGCTGATCGCCTTGTGAGCAGCCAGATCATCTTTCGCCGCTTTAGCTTCGGCTTCAGCATCTGCAACGTGCGTTTGGATTTTCTTGTCCAATTCGGCCCGCTTCTCAAGCCCGGCTTTGAAAGTATCTCGCTCCTTCTGGATCGAGTCTTTCTCCCTCTGCAGCGTGTCCCGGTCTTTCTTGACCTTCTCCTTCACTTTTTCAACCCGGTCAAGCTCCCGCAGGAGCCGGGTCACTTCTGACTTTTCCTCCGATAAAGCGCGCTTGTGCTCCTGATCTTTCTTTTTCATCTCCTCACCTTGCGCATCGAAGGAAGCTTGGAGGGCCTGGTGCTGCAGGACTGCTTAAAGATCCGGCTGCGAGCAGTCGTGGTTTCCTGAAAGAAAAAGGGTTAATGGCGTAAAAAGAGTCTCGGGGACTGGCACCCGAGACTAGCAGCATGGAGCCAAAACGAATCTCGGGGACTGGAGGCCCGAGATTAATAAAAAGAAAGTTGACCGAATCAATTGGAAAGAGACTCGGGGACTGGGAGTCCCACAAAATTTATGATCAAGTTTTAGAGATTCAAGCCGAATGACTTTCTTACTCGGAGGAGTATCAGTCGTTCGACCCGAATCTCGGGGACTGGGATAGTGTAGATTGATCATAATAAAAGCAGGATTCGGCAAGTTACCTCGAAGACCCGGTTAGCTTCAGCGACCGAGGCCTGCACAGAGTGTAGAGATTGAAACATCCGGCTAGGGCCAGCCGGATGCGGCGACGCTGAAGTGGTTGAGCCTTCGGCAAGGTCCGCAGCATTCCAAGCTTTAACAAATTGCTCTGCGGAGCCGAGGTTGTCGCCGCTCGGAGTGCGGAGATTCGGCAGAACCTGGCCACTAAGGCGGGCGCGAGTGATCGCCTCAGAGAGTTGATCATGCACCCGAGTTGCTGATGGAGCGGCGGAAACCGGCTTGCTAGCAACCATCTGCTTATCCGAGGTGGTTGGAGTTGTGCCAAAGGTGACCTGAGTCGGCTTAGGTAGAGGCGATGCGCCCGGGTCTTGGCTGGATCTGGCTGTTTCGGTTGGTTCTGGACGCTTGCTGTGGTGGTTTAGATACTTCCTGTTGCTGCTTCTGCTGCTTCTCGAGAGGTTGCTGCTGCTGCTGCTTCTTCTTCTTCTGCTCTTGATTCAGAGCCTTGGCGGTAGGGCGAGGATCCGGCTTAGTCAAAGACTTAGCCGAAGTCTTAGCTTTTTCCTTCTCCAACTCCTTCAGAGGACGGGCCAAGTTGAATCTCGGGTAGAACCCGAGATTTCCTCACTCTCCAGGTCAATAACCGACTCTGGAACGAGAGTCGGCGGAGGAGTTTTGGCGGTTGTGGCACGCGCGGGAGAGGTGACAGCCTTTTTAGGAGACTGGTGCTCCATGGCCGTATCCAGTGGAGGAATGGGAGAAAGAATGGATGAATGAGTTTGCTCGGTGACGAGGACGTCACTGCATAGAGCAAAGTAAACAGTTAATTCGGATAGAGGTGGCTCGGATAATAGAGGGAAAGCGAATGAAGTTAAGTTGGCATTACCCCTTGGTGGTAGGCATGGGCTTGAGCCGATTCGGCTTGGAGGCGGTTTTCTTCATTCTCTTGGCTTGAGGGACATCTGATCCGGACGCGTCATCACGTTTCCGAGATGTCCCTTGAGCATCCGGTTTGGCTGGAACACAAGGTGGTAACCATGAAATCGGAACAGCATCAATGGGATCTAGGATCCAGCAATCATCATCTTCATCTTCGGTGTAAATAGTCGATTGCTTACCCTTGCGGATGGGCTTGGCACGCGGAATCGGCAAATAATCGTCCGTATCCGCATCCTCTTCGCCCTCGCGCAGCGGGCTGCGATCCGGTCCCCACACTTTGGTGGAGAGATCTCCATCTTCGGTGATTTGGCGGTCGAACAGCTGCAGTATGGACAAGGCAGATATGGATTAATCCAATGGTATTTTATGAAGTATGGATTGATTCGGAGAATGGTGAACAAACCTGGGGGGAAGTGCATCTCGGTGGAACGGCTCCACGCCCCACCGCCACTTGTCCGACATCTCGGTGTAGGCAATGGCGTTTACCCGTCTCTTGACGGAAGCTCTGGTGAGGTCATGTTTGCTGATCCGGGTAGGATCTAGCAAACCACTCATGTGGCAAATCTTGTGCTCACGTTGTTGAAGAGGACTGACACGGCGGAAGACGAAGGTCCGGAGGAGATCGTCCGAGAGCAGGCCTTCTCCAGAAAATCCTCCAGAGTCTTATCTATGATTTGAAGCTCCGGAAGAGTGTCAGCCGGATCATATCTGAAGTTTAATTCGGCTGTGGGGGGCTCGATCTTGAACTCGGGCAAGTTGAGAGCATCATGGCCTTCAGCGCTCTTCACGTAGAAGAAAGACCTTTGCCATTTCCTGCAAGTATCCAGGCCAGTGATCCGGGGAAAGGTGGAGCCCGCCCTCGGAGTAATACTAGCCGAACCACATGCGGTCATCACTTTCGGGTCACTGCCCGGGATAGTCTGTTTACGGAGGTGGAAGTACTTAGCCCAGGCTGGTACTGTCGGCCAGAGACCGAGATATCCCTCGAGAAAGGAGGTAAAAGCCGACAGGGAGACAAAGGCGTTAGCCGGAAGGTGGTGAGGCTGCAGGCCAAAGAAATCTAGGAAAGCCCGGAAGAAGTCACTCGCCGGGAGTCCGAATCCGCGCTCGAAATGCGCTAGAAATACAACGCGTTCACCCGGTTGGGTGATCGGTTTGAGTTCCTTCCCCGGTTTTCGGCATATAACTTCAGGTGTTATACGCCGGGTGCTCAGCAGCCATTCCAGGTCATCTGTGGTAACATCGGAACCCTCCCAACTGCCGGGAGGCAGCTTCGGCATATCCGAATCAGTCCTGCAAGAAATTGGAGATAGCCGAGTTAGGAATTCGGAATCTCTAATCCAGAACGAATCGGATAATGGCATAACCGAATCAGATGTAAGGCAATTCGGTAAAAGCTATCCCGGATAAAGTTGTCTAGTTACTGCGGAAAGGTAATTCGGCTGGTAACTACAAACACCTTTTCGTGAGAATCTAGGGTTACGCGAGATCTACCGCAGCAGTAAAATAGAGGAAATCCCGAGTAAAAATATGGGGAACTGCTCGAGCGGTGGCAAGCCAAACTAGGGCCATCTAGTGCAAAACCTAGAAAGGAGATCTAGGGAATGCATTAAGGCGTGACAATGAACGCGTACACGAGTGAATCCAGAAGAAACAGGCGCAAGTTCCCAGCGGGATATGAACTCGCTCAAGGTCGCCATGGCTGGGGATGAAGAACTTACGGTTGCAGTACGGCGAGGAAGCGGCCTGGTGAAGAAACGACGGCGCAGGGCGCGGTGCGCGGCTCTGGTGTGAGGTCTACGGCGTGGTTGACGTCTCCGGCACGGCAAGATCGCAAGGGCGAGGTCGCAACGGCGGCAATGGCGTAGATGGAGGTTTCAGAGTGGGAAGTGCGGGGAAGAAGAAGAGGAACCCCACACCCCTATATATAGCCGCTCGCTGGTAACTGGCGCACTACCGCGCGGTTTTCGGGGCGTGCCCGGATCAAGTGTGCCCGGAAACTTTGTGGTCGCAGGTGTGGCCGTGTATTTCGAACACATGGTGTGTCACAGAATTGGAAGCGATCGTGCGGATCCAGTGCACCGGTCAACGGAGAAACCGAGGAGGCGTGGTCGTTTAGTCAAATACACTCAAGTACCTGATGGATCCGGATAATGTGCTGTCAGTGACATGTCAAATCAGAGACCCGGATTATGAGGCTTTGCGCAGAGATTCCCTGCCAAGTGTCCCGGGAAATCCTGAGACAAGATTGGGTGATATGGGATTCGGTTAAAGGCGTTGGTTTTTAACCTGCTACGGCCCTCCATCCGAGGCTGTAGGACCGCACCAGCTTCGGGGACTACTGTCGGGGGGTTGCCCCCGGGTAGGGCAAAGAGGTAGTGTTGGGAGCTATGAAGTGGAAAGGAAGGTCAATCCGGGTCTCACAAACCGGATCACTTGGACCGGATCATGTTTAAATGCAGGGAGAGGCCAAAAGGCATCAGGCAAAATCTAGCCGGATCAGAGGAAGGGATCCGGCTTAACCCAGCCGGGTTGGTCAGAAGGGATCCGGCTTAACCTAGCCGGGTTGGTCAGGAAGGATCCGGCACAGGGCAATGTCGGATATTGCACAAGGGCCAAGTAATGTCAGTAAGTTCACGGGTCCTGCAGGTCTCCTGCCCGAGGCTCAGAAGACAGCCAGGTCGAGCCACGGGTTTTCCGGGTAGCAAGGCCCTAGACGCTGACTCGGCTATTTCGGGAAAGGGCAGTGGCCTAGGCTCCGGTGGGCTACGCTGGCTTAAGCTCAAAGAGGAAAAGATAGACCTGCCGTTGGACTGACGATGAGCTGGACTGAGTGACAGTAGCCAGAGCTTGTCCTGTTCCTCTTGTCCATGCCATTGTCATCTCCGGCCAGGGGCAAAATGGTAATCCGGTTAGTGTATAAATAGACCAGCACACCTCCAGAGCAGAGGACGACGGAGAAGAAGCCTCATTTCCCCCCTTGCTCCATCTTCTTCCTAGAGCTCTCACCATTGTTGCTTCATACAGCTCGAGGAGCACTCTGTACTTGTGGTCATCGTGATATAAAGAGAGTAGGCTAGTGCTGCAGTAGGGGTGTTACCTCCACAAGAGGGCCCCGAAGCAGGGTACATCTTGGTGTGCTTTGGTTATTCTTGGTTTTGCTCCTTCTTGCTTGTTCTTGCGTGTTCTTCGTGGTTCTTCATGCGTGCTTCCTGAGCGCGCACACCCTCCCCGGATCCCCCAACGTCCTAGCGAGCCCCCAACTTAAGCCATCCTATGGCATCTGCCGTGACACCACCACGACACTGTACATGATCTTGTAGCAGTGTGGCACATGCACTTGCTGCCCATGGACGAGCTTGTTGAGTGGATTTGATTTGAGCATGGCTTTATATGTCTTGTTACAACTTCTTTGGTGGTTAGCGGTTCAGCTTCACACACCAGTTACTGCAGTTTACTTGCAAAACATGTATCCGCAATTCAGGACATGTACTTGACGACATGCAGACGTTGCAGCTGGGCTGAGGAAGGCGGTGGCCGTAAAATTTTCCGAGGTGGTTTGTGATGTATCTATTTTTTCAACTGATAATTTTCCAAGGATCCTGAGTAGTTTCTCTTACATAATTTCTTGGAAACTTTTGGTATCAACTGATAAGTTCTTTGCCTTTTTCATGAGATCCTGCTTGAAGCATGGGAGTGCATTTCCTTGTGCTTTCAGATACATTTAGGCAGATATTATACTTTCATGATATAGATGCTCACTAAGTCATGCTTGATGAAAGAACAATTTCCTTGATGCATATGCCGATTTTTCTAGCTTGTCCTTTGCACAACATTTGCACAAAAAATTATTAGGCTTTGGTTCTGCATGCATTCATGCATGATTATATATAAGGAATAACTCATTTAACATATGTTCATCACAGTGAATGTGCCATCTGTGGTATTAAATGATGACAGAGTTCTTGAGGTATAAAGTGAACCTCTTGATGTCAACAAAACAGCGGAACTGGAAGTAAGTACAGGAACAAAATTCAGTGCTTTATGTTCGAAAAATTAGGTAAGTTAATTATATTATGACAATTGTTTACTTGCTTCCATCATTCTTTTTGCAAATCTACCAGGGTCAATATATTATTTATATATGATCATGAAGACCACATTCACAATGTTCTTGCCTTTATAGGTATAAGTATAACTCGCTCAGCTTTACCATTACCGGTCATTTCATACTGCCTTCGAGTCGAAATGCCAGAGTTTGCATGCAATGCCTTATAATATGTCCTTAGAGTTTGCATTCTGAATTTATTGTAGGGGATATGACTAGATGATATTAGGCATATAAATGTGTACACTTGCAATTTATTAGTCCTGTATGAAAATTCATTCATGCAGGCTTCAATGCTCAAAACACATTTCTTCTAATAGAGTATATCCTACTTTTTTACTTTATGATAAAATGAATGGACATGTATGTATCTAACTAACTGCCAATAATTGATTACATGTAACGTCGTGAGGAGTATGTTGGCAGAGAAGGCTAGATTTAAAGTCGACAGCCTTGGCCCTTGCTGATTGAATGAGTGAGGAGGACATGGCATGTGCATTTGGTAGTTTGTTGGTGATCTTTGGTTTTTGGGAAGGATGGATTCAAAGCCTTGAGGCCCTTGGCGCCTAGATGAGCGACCGAGGAGTATAGCAGATTGTTCATTTGGCAGTTTCATGTGTATACAAGTCCTCATTTGTATACAAGTGGTCTATTTTATTTTCTTTGATGCTTTTCTTGTTGTAGATGTATTCTACGCGGGTCTAATTATTTTCCACTTTACATTGTCACAAATATATTATGATTTTTTCTGATCTTCACATTGTTATCGCATTTATTTGTTGGTGTCAGTATTTTCTTTGTCACCGTTGTCTTGGTTGTTTCCTAGCTTTTATTGAAGTAGAAATATTGCATTGTGGCGTCGTTCGAAACCTCTCTACCATACAATGCAGAATATAATAGTACAATGTTCATACCATGTGGCTCTTCACACTTAAATGGAGGTTTAGAATTCTTTTAGGTGAAACTGTAAATGCGGAAACAAATATTGTGATATGTTTGATGACATTGAAATCTGGAATTTGATGTTGATCTGGTAATATAAGCATTTGGATTGTACTACTCCTTCCGATCTCTGCTCCGTTTTTAGGTGTAGCCGGGAATGAACATATGACGTACAACCTTATATGTCATGGAGTGTAACCAAATAATCGCATATATAAAATTAGAAGTACCTTTATGTAATATGAAGTTTAAGCTTTGAATATTTGAATTTTGAAATCTAATGGTACGTGCGTGGCACGTGCACCTTTACTAGTGCATAAAACGCACGAGTTAGAATATTCAGACGTACTGTGTTTTCCTGAGCGAAATGCCTCTGAAACAGCTGGACTTTGGCCCAGTCTACAAAATCCGTAAAATTCCTGGAAGGTGTTAAAAAGAGATTGTAAATCCGCTTTGGGACAAAAAAATCGGTTATGTTCTGATACCATTGGGTTGCCGGGAAGCATCTCTTCGTCACTAGATGTATACAATTATTTTTCGCTCATGATAGTTCGGAAGACATAGGAGAAGAAAAATAACAATACAAATGAAAACATAAATTCAACTTGAAAATGAAATAGAAAACCACTCCTGTTTTACAAATCAGTATTCTTATTGGAATCGGCTTATCGGCGTTTTCAATGGAAATTCAATGCCTACACGGAGTATATGTAAGGGTGTTTCTGGAAACAAAAGAGAAGATAACCCGACGTGCAAACCCCAAACCCAGTAGGTCTCCCCGCTCCCCACCCGAACCCAGATCCAAACCCAATCCCGGCGGCTGCAGCAGCGATGGCGGCGGCGACGATGAACACGGACGTAGAGGCGGTCGACTTCGACTCCGACGACGACGACCTCATGGACGAGGATGGCGCCATCGAGCCCTCGCCGGCCCCCGCTCCCCGCCTCCGATCCACCATCGCGGGAGGCGGCGGCGGCGCCGACGACGACGCGCCCCGTAAGACCAAGGGGCGCGGCTTCCGCGAGGACCCCAACTCCTCCTCCGCGCCCCGAGACTCGCGCTTAGCGGGCGTCGGCCGCTCCGGCTTCGACGCCCTCGCCTCCGATGGCGGCCCTGGCCCAGTCCGCTGTACGTCTCTATCCCTCTCCACCTCTCCCTCCCTCTCTTTTCTGCTAACTCGGTATGCGGCGGGATCTGAACGCTCGTGTAGGAGGTCCGGTAGCTCAGTATGTTCTCTTCCTCGATGTATTGGTTTTGCTGTTTGAGGAGGGGAGTTGGACATCAAGGGATGATAAAGATGTCTTCTTGGTCGGTTTCTTCCGATGCCCATGGGCTGCTACGCATTGCTAGGAAATCCTTGTGTTCCTTGGTGCAAAAGATTGCCTTTTCCTCAGCTATGTAGATGTGCAGGTGGAAGGCGATTTGTCCGGATTGTTTCCTTGGGTTAGGAAATCGCTGTCCACTCCTAGACTCCCAAGATTGTTACTACCTGTGATTTTAGTGTAGACCTCTGAACCGATGCTGGCCTTACCCTAGATGTGAGAAACTTTGAAACGAGATCAGTGATCAGCGGGGAGCATAAATGTGGTTCTTTTTTTAATCTTTGTTTGTGTTTTCTTCTTGGGACCTTTATTTTCAATATTGTTTACCGGACTGCTCTTCTGATTGAAACTGTGGGTACCGTATATCTTATGCTGTGAGCCGTTATGGCTTTGGGTACACCTTCCGCATTATTTATCACTACTTATCTTGATGCTGTTATGAACATGCTCAGTTTCTCTGATAAGCCGCTAGTGCCTTGATTGCCATACATCCACCTTTGAAGTTGCTATTTTCGACTTTTGTGGAGTTTCATTTGTGAATGTTGGATGTAACATACTCCTGTTATCACTTTCCACTCATATTAAAGCTTTGTTGCTTCAAAACGTTGAATTAATGGATGCTATTAGTACAAAAAAGGCAATTGTAGTACCCCATACGTTGTCCATTGCACTGTTTGTCTCCTTGCATAAATTCCCCTAATATGAAGATAATTGATGTCACTAATTGAGTTCATGCATGTTTCTCCACAGCAATTGAAGGGTGGATTGTACTGGTTACTGGAGTTCATGAAGAAGCTCAGGAGGAGGACCTTCACAATATTTTCGGTGGTTTTGGGCAGGTCAAGAACTTGCATTTGAATTTGGATCGCCGAACTGGATTTGTGAAGGTATGCCTTCTACTGGTTTTAGTCCTTCATTTTGCAGACATACCATTGGCTTAATTTTGTTTGTTAGTACCCATGTGAAATTCCTCAAATGATTCCTTAATGATGAGTAAGACATGCTACATAGTTCATATGTAAAAAGGTTCTTTTTATTTGACTGCTCATCCATAAAAAACAAAATTACAAGTGTTGGTGTGAAATTAAGCCAATGGTATGTGTGAAAAGAAGGGTTTTGTACCCTATATCCTAATCCATGCCTCATGACTGTTTGATTTTACTTCTCCTGTGTAGGGATATGCTCTGATTGAGTATGAGAACTTCGAGGAAGCCCAGGTTGCAATAAAAGAATCAGATGGAACTGAGCTTCTTTCACAGATAATAAGTGTTGACTGGGCATTTAGTAATGGCCCTGTCAAACGCAGAAATACTCGGAAGAGGTATGTTCTACCTATGTTTTTTTTTATATTTAGTTCTTTTTTGTGTTGTTTCACAGGGAAATTACAGGCTTAAAAGCTAATGAGTTTTATTAGGTCAGCTTATTCTTGAGAACCTTCAGGATATAGTGGTAGAAACTAGGAACCATTACTTGAACTAATTAGTGGCCATAGAACAATGTATCATTCATATATGAGGCTTTACATGAAAAAGCACTATTGCAGGAGTTGGCTCTAGATTTTGATGCAGAGACTTCTTAGGTGTAATCGTTATAAAATAAACCAGTATAATTAAAGAATTACATTAGGAATGAAAAGTTCTAATCTAAATTGAGTTTGCTAAAACCTGGTTGGTACTTATAGCTAGTAATTTGATGAACTTGGTTTCTGGTTGGATAACATGATCTCAAGGGAATGTGTCCTGGCCATTTTAACTCCTGAAGTTACACTCAACCATTTCGGCTAGTTAGCTGATGAAGTTTAATTACCTTCTGCACTCCGATTGCTCAATACAATCCTGAGGAGATTTGTCCTGTCCGATTTTCAAGTCCTCAAGTAGTCCTTTTTACAGCTCCACCTCAAATCCAGCATCTTCTCCCACTCGATAGTACTTTTCTTACAAGACCTGCTGAGTTTCCCCGAGTAAAGACATTTTATTTCTCCAGTAGTTAAATAATTGTGGATTTCCTTTATGGCTACGTAATACGATTGTATGGATCTTGATTAATAAGTTACCTTTTGCCTTTTAACATTCGGTAGTTTGGGTCACTGACCAGCGTTCATAGTTAAATAATTCTAACAACTGCGTATATACTTAATTGAGTTTGTATACTGTGTCCATTTCAGATCACCAAGGCCTAATCGCTCAAGGAGCCCACCAAGGAGAAGATACTGATTGTCTCCTCCGCACCATGTGTTGTGCGGTGCTTAGAAGCGACGAAGTGTGAGGATTGTGGTGGATCCAGTTGTTTGCTTGCCCTCGTGTCGTAGTTTGATGACTGCCTTTGTCTTTTCTATCGCAGTTTCTCCTTCATGAATGTTAGTAGTTCTATGGCAACTTTTAACTCCCTCCTTTGCTGGATGGAGTGGTGTTTACTGTTAAAGCTTGGCTTGCCATTTTCAGACGATTGTAACCTGTGCTGGATCTATGATGTGTTGCATTTGAATGTTTTGTGTCACAATATGCAATGCTTGTATTGTCAACTCTTCGCAATCTTCTACATGGAAGTATACGCCTATTTTTAGAGAGGTTGCTTGTGCCAAGTGGGTCCCACACATAAGTTGGATGATTTGTACACGTTCGTCGAGATGAAAAGTCAAAAAATTGTGTATCTGCATCTAGTGACTGGTGGTTGATGTCACCACAAATGTTCAAATTTGTTAGGAAATTGGTGGCCAAAAGATTGAGAAGCACAATGGAACAAAAATAACACAACAATAACATCACAACACCCAATATATATTATCCATGGATCAACAACTGTTCATGCATTGGATGATCATCTAACCTAATGTATTGACACCAGGTATCAGACCCACATACTGTGTTCATTTGGTGATTTTTTCTCATTTTGCTACTGTCTTCCTCCGATTATATCAGTTTGAAGAAAACCCAGGGTTTTTTTTGCTTTTCCTCTCGCAACACACCTAATCATAGAGTGGCAGCACAAGAGCCCAGGAACTCAGAAGCGCTCACCTGCTACACTACACTACATTCTTTTGACGATAGAGCTAGACTACATTCTATTGACGATACAGCTACACTACATTACATTCTGCTCCCGTAATTCTTAAGGTTGGAACGTGTACGGAACAACAGCCAACCAATGGATCATGCCCTAGACACTCTCATCAGAAATGCCACGACAAAAGAGTCTCCTTGCAACACCAAGCGAAGAGGCTAACCGAACATTTCCTCGACGTTATCTAGAGCCATGCATAGCAACCAGTACCCTTACCGCGACCCCAGTGTCACCAGCTTACTTCTGCTGCGCCGGTGCGTTCTTCACAAACTTCCGGACTCGTAAGGGGTACCGCCGAGCTCCGGCTCCGTCCGAGGGCCTGTCCGGTTCTGCCGCGACACCTTTCTCAGTGCCAGGTGGCTGTAGCTGAACAGGCTCTGTTGGAGATATCTGTCGGTTACTGGAACTGCGGGTATCTCGTTGACTAAGGTCTGGTGATTTCTGTGTTGAGGTCGGCCTCAATTTTCCCGTGGACGCCACGATGGTGTCCCTTTGATTGCTTATGATTGAAGATCCCAGAAACTCCTCTTCATCTGTGTCGCACTCTTCTATATCTGCAATCAGGGAATAGCAAAGATGGTAAGTTTATGGGGACTAACAATCCCTGTGAAGTGTACAATAAAAGCTAATACACTTCATTGAATTGGATTAAGCAAATATCCTAGCTGTGCTCACGCAACAAAGTTACCAGAATTACGATTCCCTTTTTTGGACAATTTGGCTAATAACATGGTTGATTACTAATTTGTTAATCAAAATACTAGGACAGCTCGCTTAAAGGAAAGCAGAAAGACTATACTGCATATTCACCTATTACCTTTTAATTTCCAAATTTCAACACCGAGATCAATATCAACTCTCCTAATTTCTGTAATTCAACTTGCCTGAAAAGTAGTCCTCGTGCTTTCTATAATTTTCTCATGACAAAGGTACTTGTTGTCTAAGAATCGAATTTTTAGTGTGGCTTATTGATTGTAACTTTCCAACTTATGATGTTGGCTCTCTAGGATTATGCAAAGTATTGAAAGTCACCAATCCAACATGAAATTTCATTTGACCAGTTCCTAATCTGCATGACAGCCATACAATATCCACAAGAGATCAGCAGTACAGTACCAGATTCCGGATGAATCAGACGAGCAGCATACCAGCATTTCCCATTTGCCTGAGACCATAAATAGATACATTATAAGATGTCCACAAAAATAGGCAATAATTTCGGTTCTGTCCGTGGAATATATACAAGAATCCATTGAAGTACCCCAAAACTGCTCAAGAATCACCTCAGCATCATAATACAAATACAAACATTAGTTAACAAAATGTATTTAGAAGCTAGAGCCTAGGCATTATAAACTTACCGTTGATCGACGTACAGTCCAACCTTCAATGATAGACCAATCAAGCGCGGGCCTCAGCTTCTTATGGTTAACCTGATGAGGGGATCCGCCTTCACCTATAGGAGGTTCCGGGAGAACCACCTGCAGAAAAATGTCAAGGGCTATGTGAATTATTAGCTCTGGTAACTTTGGTTATAATCTTAGACAAAAAACATATATTCAGCATGAAGTTCGTATGATGTGATTTTATCAGTGTGTGTCATCTTCATCATCAGCAAACTTGATTGTGCGTTACCAGCCCATAACAACACTGGACCACCATAAAACAAGCAAAAGAACTTGATGAAAGAATCCAGAGGCCAGTTCCATAAAACATAGTAGTCAAAGATAACAGGGAACTACAAGAAAGTCCTATAATGGGCAGCAGCAAATTCCTGACTTAAACAGCATATTATATTATTAAGTGTTTACCTCAACCACATCTTCACTGATCAACCTAACAATTTTCGCAGTCCAGTAACAATCTTCAGACAACCATTCCACCCAATCACCTACTTTCCAGGTATCGGAAACACTTGCTATCAGCTCGCTCTTTGAGAAGTTCTCAGGAACTTGACCCCCCTATACCACTGAGGAAAGGGAGGGCGCAACATGATTTGACTACTCATACTTGATTTCTTTTTCCGGCCTGCTGGGTTGGGTGGGTTCTTTTGAAAGACTCTAATCCATTCCGTGGCTGCAAAGGAAGGGAAGGGCATGGGACGTAACTATATATGAGGTGTACAGAAAATCAGTGTTCATATTTTGGTCAGATTCCAGTGTTCCAAGATTTACTGGTGTGTAAAACAGTATAAGGATAACATATATTATGACCAGAAATCTTCGCCATGCAAGGATACAGACACCAACGGTACGGCCCCCACTACAAGACAAGACAAACATTTGGGCAAGAAAGCACATGCTTTGTAGGGTACTGAACAAATGGTGCCTTATTGATGAATTGTCGGGTAAATTCAGATGCAAGGTATTGTCAGATCAGTCATTTCCATGTTTTTACTAGTCCTGTAGATTAGAGTATAGACTTTGCAATTTCCTGTTTCAAACCAAACTCATCAATGCTGATATATGCAACACGATCCATTTTTTGGGAGATACAAATAGATAGATCACATGATTTTAAAGCACTGCACGATCCAACTCATTAAAAGTAAAAAGTATTGGCTAGACATTATACATGATCCATTAAAAGCTGGAGGCAATATTATAAGATTACTAGAGCACAAATGTTGTTTGATTATATATTGTATGATTCCTGCTCGACTGGGGGCACCACACACAGAAAAGTTAACCATTAAAGCTCAACACGTGGACACATTTCAAACTTCCTTCAGAACTCTCTTCAATGTCCGAACAACAAAAGGTTATATGCAAAATGAAAAATACACAAGAGAAAATAGGGCTAGGATAAGATATGCTTACCTTCTTCAGGATAGTCAACGTACTCCAGGAAATACTCAAGGTGCCCAGATTCCGTGACACGCATATCCTTTATCTGAACAATGAGTTAATGCAATACGTGTTAGTAGAGTCCCATACCTTCCTCTAGAATGAGTCAAAGGAAAGTGTTCTTTTTGTAGTCCATGAGAACATGGGCGATGTTCTTTTTGTTGTCCATGAGAACATGGGCGATGAAAGCTTATGTTACTATTTAACATAAAAGTAGAAGAGATAGCTTCATCATCTACATTCTGAAATAATAAGTATTCCAGTGCATAAGAATAAGATTCAATCAAACTTCTCTAGTGGATATATTTGTGTGTGGCCAATGACAAAACAATCCTGAAGTGTAGCATAGCCCTTGTCTATATCAATGCAAATGGCCAGTTCGATTCTATAAAAATACTTGTTAGTATGCTACTTGCGTAGGTTTTACTATTATTTTTCCAGCATTTAAACCGACAGCCTATGGGCTGTAAGCCTTAAGACGATTAGTTTGCAATAAAGATGAGGGTTAATTGTTAAAAGAGTGCACTCTGAGCGTAAAGAACATAATAAGCAAATCGTGTACAATATGAAATGAGCTCACCATTGATGTTACTTGGTCATCTTTCAGTGGTCACTTTAGCTATTCCTAATAAGGTTTAGTTCAACAACACACTATGGAAGTTCCAACGGATCGAGGGCCAAAGAGTAGTGCCCCAATAGGGTGGTGCCACCTGATCATCAAGGCCTAAGGAGGCTCCACGATGGAGGTATCGACATATGACCCACACCTCTTAGGAGGAAATAAGCGTGGTGAATACTATTACCGAAATTGTGGCAAAAAAATTGTGTGGAGGTCCATCTGGCTAGCTGTAGTTTGGAACATGCTCTGCTGGTCCAAGTACACGACCGAACACTACATAAAAGAAGTTCTGAAGCAAAAAAATCCTAGAAAAAAAAAAGAACAACAAGGATAAAAAAGTCGAGACCTGTAAAGAGCGAAGGTCAACCATAGACCATGTTATAAGTCCATAACCAATGGTCGACGATAGAATATGGGACATTATTTCCTCTTATGGCTATGCTTTTCTCTCCCACTAAAGGCGTTGAATGTAACTTATGTACGTTTTACACTATTGCCCTCTATTTTTCACTCCCACCAAGGGTGGTGGTCTTTTAAATCAACAAGGATCTAGGCCTATATAAACTGCACTTGGATTATAATCCAACTTTACTCGGCCTAATTTGTGCAGAGGTTTCTATAGAGCATGAGGCGAAGCATAAACTAGCAATATCTTAAGCCCCTATCTCAGATTGGATCTAGTGGAATGGCAACCAAATTTGTATAGATATCTCTCAGCTTCATGCACTAGTCAACACAATCCAAAGTCCGAACTTATGAAAAGGGACAGGGAATCCACATATACACTTCCAACACCCCTCTCACGTGTGACTCAAGGAGGCCAACACATGCATAAAAATCAGAGGTATGGCTCAAGATGCCTATACGTGGACATAGGGCTCTTATCTTATCACCTACCACTTTCATAACATGTCCTACCACTATGGAAATACATTCGTTTTCTAAATATTCAAGTTGAATACGTAAAATGATAATACTCTTGTCTCGCAAAGTACATATGGTATAATTATAAAATTTAGTCACGTAAATATATAGCAATAAATTTAGCGGTCAATTTTTCTGCTTTAAAGACTCTTGAGAAAACCCGATATGACGAGAGTATTTATTTGCTTTACTAAATTACTGAAGTTAAATCATACAAATACTAAAACAAATTAGCTGTCACACCTTGGAGCGAAACCATGCACCTCTGTAACCTTCAACAAAGGACTTTGCTTCCGTGAAATCTCCAATTTTAAATGGAAGAATTAGATCCATATCCAGCCAATCTAAAGATATTACCAAGAAAAGAAACAAGGGTGATTAGACCAACGTTATGCATTTCACTTCTTGCGTTACTATACTTGTTCACATATGAGTTAATTTTAAAAGATCTAGTAAGAAAAGACCATGCTAAAAGTAATAAATCACATAGTGTGAATATATGACTACATATTTGAATGAAAGTCATCTGACACCATGCACTAATAAAATCAAACAAAGAGTAGCGAAAATGGTGAGACGATATAGTGGAATATTGAAACATCAATGTTATAGTAAACAGTGGCAAAAACGAAATACTAAAGATCACATGCCTTATTTATTTTTGAATCCTTATTACTATAGGTTTATTTATTATTACACCAAAATGCATTTTTTAGGACACTCTCAAAGACCATCTCTAGCGTAAGGTTGCACCCGAATGAGATTTCATTTCACTGGTTTTGGGTCATACATGCATATCAAAATTGCAGCAAAAATTGACTAGATTCGTGTTTTATACAAATATAAGAAAACATGTGACATCCTGGCCCAATTAATAGGATTGGTAGAATACTCATACCAACAAGATGCATCTTATTTTTTGAAAACATATCTTCAAATAATCTAGTGGTTAAGCGTGCTTGGATTGAGGTAATTTGAGTATGGTTACCCACCGTTCTTCCCAGGTGCACACAAGTGAGCATTGCGAAGAATAAACTAATGTTGGTTTGTGCGCCAGTTTACAGCTCCTGAATAGCTGCTAAGGCCTAGGAATGGCACCCACAGAGTATGGGTAAGGGTGGAGCCACCCCATACCCATCCGTGACCCGTACCCATACCCGTCAACGGGTACAACCTTTTCCCATGCCCGTCACCCGACAGGGTGAATGGGTACCCACGGGTAAAAATAACCACGTTTAAAACACGTCAAATTAAGCAAAAAGTAGTCGTAAAAACAACACAACTCATTCAGACAAGATCTATTCGTTTGTTTGCTAAATCAGGAGTCGAGACGTGAAAATGTGAAACCATACTCAAATTAATTTTTGCTAAGAAATAGAAAGAATTTTGCTAAAATGTGGATGCAAATCATGAAGTTTTGCTGGTAAGATTCATTGCTAAGATAGCACCTGGATCATAATCGGATCATCATACGCTATTAGCATAGTCGTATACTCCATCTCATGTCCAAAAGAGTTAGTTTCATGTAGAAACACTCTAGCCAAACATCTTCGGCCTCACAAGTTTCAAGATAAGATCACTTATATATATCTTGAAAACTCAAATCTCTACTTAGAATCTGGTTAAATCATTCTATGACACTACGAATTTTCCGGTAACATTCCCACTAAGTGTAATTGTAAGAGTTTTATGTGTATACTTTTGTTATCTAGCATGTTTGGTATGCACTTCATGCATATGTAATTTTACGGTCTAGAAATAACTCATGCATGTATCATTCTACTCTCTCTATTCCACAAATTATTGAAGTTCTATCTTTGTCAAAATTTGTTCAACAATATAAAAATATTGATAACATCATCTTAGTTTTATTATTAATTGGCGAAACATAGAGATAATGGCCTTAGTATGGAGATAGAATTTCAATTAATTGGAAATAGAGGTATCATTATAAAAATCACATTAACCTCAAATATGCAACCTAAAGTAAAAATATTTATACATGAAAAGTTAAATCATATTGAAAAAATAAACAAACAAACAAATAAATAAAATGTTTGATAAAAAATAATCATAACAAGATTGTAAGTTCATCATGCACAAAAAAATTCTATATTAACGCTCAACTGCGATTTTTAATGAGTCTCAAGTAATATGTAAAATAAAACTTTAATTTGAAGAAAAATTGGAACTTATATTTAATAAAAAAGTGCAAGTTACACTTTTATATTAATGAAAGTTATAAAAATTGAAAAAACAAAAAAAATCTCATTGGACTATTTTTTATTTTTTATTAGTATTTCTAGGTTTTCAAAAACTAATTGAAATATATTAATATACTAATTAAAAATATATATTACATATATATCTGACAAATAACAATTAGATCTAATTAATTAGAAAACTTTAAACTTAAGAATAATTTTGGAACAAATAAAAATTACTCACTCCAACCAGAATAATTATTGACACACATTATTTAAATAAGGATGTAGACATATTTTAGTGTGTAAATATGTCCGTATTTTGACAAACTTGTCTCATTTCGAATCGAAGGTATATAATATGATGTACAAAAGTAATATGTGATATACACAAGTCAAAGAATATGAACAAACCATTTGCAAACATGATCTAATACTCCATCCGATCGAAAATGATTGGCACACATTTGTCCAAAATAAATGTATGTAGATACATCTATATTTAGATAAATTTGTGTCAACGATCGGAGGGAGTACCAAATATGAAAGAGAAACTAAAAAATAAAAAGATTCAGAAAAAACAAACCAGATCTCAACACATAAAAAATGAAAAATATTACAAATACAACTCACGAAACAAACAGCGTCAATTATCTACGGCCATAAAACCAAAAAGAAAACTTTTCAGCACCAGATCTGCACACAGAACCATGTAACGTTTTTCTTTTAAATCACCTTTTCCACTAAAGTAACTCTGGTCCGGCGGTGCAGCAGGCAAGGTTTGACGAATCAGAAACCAAGAAAAAGGCACAAAAAACAAAGACACACACGCACGCAAAATAACTTCTGATTCAGCAAAAACTCAGATCGGGAAGGCTGGGATGGCAGCGGCGCACCTGCAGTCCGCAGAGCCCGGAGGCCTGCTTCTCCCCGCCGCCGTACTCTCCTGGGTAGGGACTACGGCAGCCAGCGCCGTCGCCTGATCTTCCTACGGTGGCGACACCCGCGCTGTGCTGTGTAGCCGCCGCCAATGGAGGCATCTATTCGGGCATGGTGTGAGCAGACGCGGAGATCGGTGGCGGCTGCGCCGTTCTTGATTTCTTGGGAGATGGGAAAGCCTTCTTTTCCGCTAGGGCGTGCGTGATAGTTGGATCCATCGGGTTGGTTATATACGTCAGCAATGGCGTGGATGGGCCCAGGGTGTTAAGAACGGTCATACGTGGCGATGTAGTATTCCACCCGTATACGTATGTAACTGTATTTGTACTGTCGTGTACACCTTATATAAAGAGATCAAGGGTGCGAGCAGCTTTACCCAACCGTGCCTTATCCTCTCCTCGTCACTGTAGCTCAAGAGAGGAAGGCGATTTTTGGGGCGGGAGGGTGGGGATCCCCGTCTCCGGCCTGTACATACGGTAGGGTAGGGTGGAGATCTCGCCGGCGGCGCCTCGGAGGAGTGGGTGCTGGTGGTGGGGGTTTTGGTGTCGGCGTGCTCTTCTCCGGCGGTGGAGTTCTTCGGGGCTCGTCGTCGTCGCGCGCGACTTGCAGGAGCTCGACGCCCGGCGTGGTGGTCGAGTTCGTCTGCTTTCCGTCAGATCCGCGGTGGCGGCGGTTCTGGTGGTGGAGGAGCTTCTTGGAGGCAGCTGTGCGGGCTCGTGGTGGGCAGGTGGAGGATCCGGCCATCTCCGGTGAGGTGGTTTGGCGCAGGCCCCGGATCTGGAGCAGGTTGTGCTTGGGGAGACCCCCCGACCGATGCGGCTTCTTCGTCGTCAGTGCCAGTTCTTCGGAGCTGGTCTTTCTTGCGGTTCATCGACGCCTTCGGGTTAGGAGTTCGCCTGCTTCCTTGTGTGTGGGTGGTGTAGGCTGGTTTCAGCTTCGTTTTCCTTGTATCTTCTCTGTTCTTGCTTGTATCCCGGTGTGTTCTTCGTTTCTTCATGTTTAATACAAGTATGGAAAATGCAAAAAAAAAGGGTGCGAGCATTGCTCCACCGAAACCCTAAACCTATTTTAACTTGGTATCAGAGCCTCGTGCTCCTTTCCGCGCCGCCGCTCTTCTCTCCACGTCGCCGCCGCCGTCGCGTACTTGCGTGCTCATCTCCGCGCCGTCCATGTCGCGATGACCTCCTCCGCCCTCCAATCCCACTCAGCCGGAGCGCTCGTCTCCTCCCCGGCTGCACCCACGACCACGACCGCACCGTCACAAAATTTCCTAAACGAGGCTAGAGAATTTCCTGGGATGATTGGAAGCATCGATTGCATGCATTGGGCATGAAAAAAAAATGTCCATTCGTTTGGCAAGGAATTTACAAAGCACATTTTGGAGAGTACAATGTCGTACTAGAAGCTGTGGCAAATAAGGATTTATGGACCTGGCACACTTTTTTGGTATGGCTGAAACTCACAATGATACCAATGTTCTGCAATGCTCACCGACTTTTAGCCGACTTGCAATCATGCTCCACCATACAACTATTAGATCAATGGCCATGCGTATTACAAGGGGTACTATATAGAAGATGACATCTAACCAAGATGGTCTACATTTGTCAAGACCATCTCCAACCCTTTACGTCAAAACCGATCTCATTTTGCATCAGAACAAGAGTGTGCCAGGAAGGATATCGAGCGGGCATTTGGTTTGCTCCAATCTTGCTTTGCTATTGTCAAGTAACCTGCTCTAACATGGTCAAAAGAGCAGATGTGAGAGGTGATGATGACTTGTGTGATATTGCACAACATGATCACTAGTGAATGTGTTGCTCCTCCACTGCATGATGAGCACTCGTACTATCATGATGACACTCTTGCCCAGGTTGATCATGATTTTGCCTGAAGAGTATGCAACTTTCCTCACAATAAATACCAAAATCCGAAACGAAGAAATCACGAGTAACTTCAAAATAATCTAGTTTCACATATATGTGCATTCAAAGGACAAGCAGCCGGCCCTCCTAATTGAGTGTGCGGTTTATTTTAATTTGAGTTGTTGTATGAATTATTCTATTTAGTATCATCAAATAATTTGTTCAAACTAAATAATATCATTTTATTTTAGATATTTTAGATTGAATGGTCTTCTATTTAAATCCAGAAGTGGTTTAAATTTTATTGGGAGCGTTTATTGGAAGCGGCCAAGTGAGAGGAGGCGCTCCCAATAGGACGCTCTCTCAATAGCACTTTTTCAACAACGTTGTCACACACTTTATTGGGTAGAGCGCCGGTGGAGATGGTTCATTTTTTAATAGGTATCTTTTTTCTACAAAATACAGTACATACGACCTAGACACCGCACACATATGAGCATCTTCGAGGGACCGACATATATGAGCATGCATCTACATATCTGGGTAAATGCGGCCATCAATACCACATCTTGTATTTTCAAATCTAGTTTTTGAACCTTGGCTGGTTCCACGACAAAAACCACCTAGGCCACGCTTTCAACCAAAATCTTTCTAGGTTATTTTTGTATAGATGTTCGGCGGTTACCATCTTTCAGAACCACACAGAGTTAGCAGTTGCAGTGACATTGTTGGGGTACGCGTAGCTTACAGTGACAAAGACTCTCTGATGTGTTTCGAACACTTGCATTGTTTTTGTGAATGTGTTCCGATCACTTACATGCCATGCATTTTCTTGAGAACCTTTCTATATACATTCTTTTATTTATGCGGTTTCAACATGAAACCGGGTTCCACTACCAAAGGATAACATGTTCACACTTAAAAACTAAAAGGTGATAGAAAGGAAGTTAAAAAGCCTAGCAACAGCAGTAAGTTTTTAGCCAACTACTGGGATTTCTAACAGGGACGGAGCCAGGATTTTAGCATGAGGGGGCGAAGAAGTGAAGAAATAACAATTATATCTCAAGTTTTGTCCTAGTAGAAAAAATATGGAGATAATACAGCATAATATATGTATTCTCATCCTTGCTTTTATAGCACAACTATATTGTTTGGCAATACATAAGAAAAGCATAATTTCAAAATTTCTCTCTATGACTATAAAACTTGTCAAACGTTTGATAATGTCAGTGTAGGTGACCTTCATGGCAATTAGTTTTCCAGCCTAGAAATTATTATGTAATAAGTCTTCTCTGAATGAATGGAAGACGCATGAAAATAATTTACTAAGTTACCATACAAGCAAATGGAAGTTGAAATAGTTATGAATTGATTTGACTCTCTTCCTCTTCATCTCTAGTTCTCTACACACACTAGCACATATGGACAATCAGATATTTCCTAATTGATTTTTATGCTTGTAGTTTCTACAATTTCACTTCTATAGTTTTAAGGGAATAAATTAATTTATGTTGGCCAATGATCTAACAACTAACTCTAAGAAAAATAGAATAATAAAAACTACTAGTAAAAATACCATTCTTTCTTGAATCTTCATCGCTGAAATACTGACCATTGCAGCCGGCCGGCCGTTCGTCCGATCAGGCGTGCAGCCGTGGTTCGAGGATTGCATGTCACCCACCTCTTCTCACCATCTTCTTAGATCAAATCGGAATTGAAACGGAACTGCCCTAATCGGCCGCCGCCAAACGCAAGCAATAATATGACGAACGGATGCGTATGTGTGCTGCTGCTATTTTTTTGTTTTTAGCATCGTATGCTGCTGCTGGTATACACTGGTCTCTGGCTCTCCTGGACCCATTGTCTTCCATCGTGGGCTTTCTATTGCTTTCGTATTCATGTGCAATACAGGTGGGCTGATGGGCTTGTGGCCTTCGCGTTCTGCTACACGGCTGCTACAGGGGGCGAACTAAGCAAAAAAGCTACGTAATTAACCCAGCGCTAACCTCTAATAGAGGAAAACGTGGATCGATAGGGGGGGTCTCGCGGCTCCGTCCGTGATTTCTAAGATGACCGCATGCTCCACGAGAGGAAGAGCACAACAAACCCACGTCCAAAAGTTTAAAACTCCGCACTATGGAGGTGAAAGAAGAATATTACAAGTTTTTGCTGATGCGCAAACACTTGCCACCACATCAGACACGTGGTTCCATCGACCAAAACACCAGCAAAACAACAGCTTCAACGAGTAACAACACCCCATTGCTTCTTCTTCAGCTTTCTTCTTTACTCTTCCATGTCGACTCCAGCATCAGCCTTTTCAATTCTAGCACTCGATCCCTGAATATCGTCAATGATTTTTAAGAGCCACTTCCTGAATCCTGGTTCTATATCCATTCTGAACTTTATCATTTCATTATATGCTTTGAAACGAATTGGTGTACTCGCCAGCATCCATGATAACTTCTTAACACTTATTACGATACCTTTTGTACTGCTGTCTTCTGGTGAGGAAGAAGATTATGAATTCATCTGATTGAGGGTAATTTGTTCTAATCGCTCTCATTGCTCTGCCATCTTATTGAGCGTATACTCTTATGCTCCTCATTCACGGTATCGGAGCTATTCATCGATAATCCATTACTCATATTGGTTCAGGAGGGATTAAAGCTGTCCACTTCAGATCATGTCATTATCCGAAGAAAGGAAAAAAAGAAACAATGATCCATCGCTACTGAGTGGAAAAGGCAGGTAAAAAGAAGAAGACATGATCATAGTTCCAAGCACATTATTTATTCACACGGTCCCATCACGGCCCGGGAGTCCCAACTGAACATTACACAACACTGACACTTACTACTGAGCACTACAAACACTTTGCTACACAGCACACTTGCTCGACACGGACTCGGTCGCTACACCACTCGGCCTCTCTTCTTCGCCAGCTTCGACAACGTCTCTAGCCATTGACGATGACACCACCTGCAATCCAAGCACACGCTCAATCAATCTCAGCAACTGGTTTCATGGAAAATAATCAAGATAGTAGAATTAATGGACGACGCATTGGTTAAGTAAGCCATTACCGTTGGGGTGGAGGACCTGGCCGGACATGTAGGAGGAGTCCTGCTCGCTGGCGAGGAAGACGAAGCACGGCGCGACCTCAGCAGGCTGCCCCGCGCGCTTCATCGGCACCTGCGTCCCGAACTGCTTCACCTTCTCCTCCGGGAAGGACGCCGGGATCAGCGGCGTCCAGATGGGCCCCGGCGCCACCCCGTTCACGCGGATCCCCTTCTCCGCCAGCTGCATCGACAGCGCCCGCGTGAAGGCCACGATGGCGCCCTTGGTGGCCGTGTAGTCCAGCAGCGTCGCGTTGCCCTTGTACGCGTTCACGGACGTGGTGTTGATGATGCTCCCGCAGCCGCGCTCCTCCATGTGCTTCACCGCGTGCTTCGCCATGAAGACGTAGGAGAAGATGTTGGTGCGGAACACGCGCTCCAGGTCCTGCTCCGTGATGTCCGTGATGCACGGCCGCTCGTACTGCTCCGCCGCGTTGTTCACCAGGATGTCGATGCGCCAGCCGTAACCGTTCGCGACTTCTTCCACCACCTTGCGGCAGTTCTCCTCGTACCCGAGGTCGGCGGGCAGCGCCATCGGGTCGCCGCCGGCGCCGGAGTTGCGGGACTTGATGTCGCGGAGCGCGTGCAGCGTCTCCTCCGCGTCCTTGTCCTCGTGGCCCTTCAGGTACGTAAAGGCCACCGTGGCGCCCTCCAGCGCGAAGCACAGGCACACCGAGCGCCCGATGCCCGAGTCGCCGCCGGTCACCAGCGCCACCTTGCCCTGCCACGCACACACAAGGCTTTAATTAGTCCAAGGCTCAAAGCACACAGCCTGCGTGTACTGTCGAACACGTGACTTACCTGGAGCTTGTTGGCGGCCTTGTAGTGCTTGGTGATGGCCTCGGGGCGGGGGTCCATGAGGTGCTCCTTGCCGGGCTGCGACTCCTGCTTCTGCGGCGGGAACTGCTGCTGCGACGCCATTGCTCTGCTACACCCGCGAGGCTGTCTTGTTCTCGGCGAAGGCGCGGTGAACGAAGCTAGCGCTCTGCAGGTCGCGGCGGTGGGGAGTGGATGCTGGTGGTTCGGTCGGAGTAGGAGAAACGGCTGGGCTCTGGCTGTTGCTGCGACTAGTGCGCGCATGGCACGGTGGAGGAGGCGTGAGGTGGCGAGAGGCGGATATAAAGGTGGACCAGAGCTGGGGGGCATGGCGCGTGGCGGCGGACGTGGCAGGGGCCTCGCGGCTGTGGCTCGCCACGCGGCCGAACTGGCCGCGTCTCGAGTGACCCAGTGTGCCGTGAGCCTCGGCCGCGTCTCGAGTGACCCAGTGTGCCGTGAGCTGCACCGGGCGCCGCTTAGTAGAAGAAGCTGCTACGTAGTACATGTTTCGGGGCGTAATGCCTGGGTAGAAAACAAATGTGACGAAGCAGAGGAATCGCCTTTGCTGAACCTTCTGGTCCGGTCAATTTGGTCGTAAACGGGCCTAGAAGCTCTACTCAAGCCCATCTAGAGCCCATAACTCGTAGCCCATCCAATTTCCTCAGCTATCCCCCATTCGTCCATTCCCCATTGCCGTTCACAGTCACTCGGCGGCGGCGCTAGAACCACTCCCATAGTCCACTCCCATCTGCAGCAATGGCGATGGCGTCGGCGACTCTACCACCCCCCTTCCAGAGCTAGCGAGCGAGTGCGAGGTCCATCTGCGCGCGCTAAACCCTTCCTCTATGGAGCCATTCGACGGGGAGATTGCCGCCAAGCGACCCAAGCTCTCCGATGGCGGCGACGGCGGGGGCAGCGAGGACCGCCTCAGCGCCCTTCCCGACGACGTTCTCATCCACATCCTCGTCAAGCTCCTCTATGCCTCCGTCGCCGCGCGGACCAGCGTCCTGTCCAGTCGCTGGCGCCGCCTCTGGACGCTGCTCCCGGAGCTCAACTTCCCCTTCGACAGTGACCCCAAGTGCGTACGCCCCGCCCTTGAATCCCATCAAGCGCCGGCCCTCCGCCATCTCTCCGTTGATTTACTTGATCCCTCTGCTGAGTCCATGGCCTCCTGGCTTCCCATCGCCGCGCGCCGCCTCAACGGCCATCTACGCATCGAAGTGACGCGGACCGAAGGGTACGCGGAAGGGGACGCCCTTGAGCTGCCCTGCTTCGAGAATGCCACCTCGATTCACCTCGAACTATGGTATCTCGGCCTCGTCGTGCCACCATTGGGCGTATTCGGTGGCCTCACCGATCTCTTTTTGGCTTTCATCAAGCTACATGGTCACTGCATGCTCGGTGATGCTGTCTCCTCGGCACGCTGCCCGGCCTTACGGAAACTCACCGTCCATCATACCTGGGGTCTGAAAAACTTTGCAATCCACTCGGATTCTCTCCTAGAAATCAATCTAAAGCTTCTGCATGGCTTGCAGCAGCTCACTGTCATGGCGCCGGCACTCGAAAAGTTACATGTGACGTGCTGCTTTGCCGAACGTTCCACTAATAATCAACCAGTTGCAAACATCTCCGCCCCTCAGCTGGAGCTCCTCGAGTGGAGGGATGCTTATGATCCACGATTCACGCAGCTTGGCGAGATGAAATATCTACAGTGGCTGAGCACCTACCCTTTTCATGTATATAGCCAAGATAACTATGCACCAAACAACTACTGTGTGAGCCTTCTAAGGCGCTTTGAGCTCGTTCCGTGTCTCACATGCATTCTTCTCTATCGTCCGGTGAGTTCACTTTTATGTGAGTTGTGCCTTAATTGCATGAACTTGGTGTCCAAATTTAGAGATTAGCCATGGGCATAAAACGAAACTCTCACTTGTTATTCTTAGCACACCCAGTCATTTGTCCTTCATATTACATTTTTCTCCTATGAGATGGTGTTGCCTTTTTCTGCCTTTGTGTAGTTAACGTTGATGTCACAAATCACTACAATGCCTTAGTATACTTGTTATTCAAGGGAGCACAAGAGCTTAGACTTGGTAGCATACAAGAACCATTTGTTGTGTGTTATTGACCTTGTAAACAAGATTCTCATGCCCTTTCCTTTTGTTAGTAATTATCCCTTTTTGTGACTTTACACGGATCAACACCAAGATATTACTAACCATCATAATGATCCATTTTTCTCGAATCTACACCAGGAAATTACTAACCAGCTGTACTTGATTGAAGACATTACAAGGCTCCAGAAGATTACAAAGATGGTTCTGATAATAATGCCAAAAGAACATTCTTTTGGAGCCAGTGTTTTTCATATTCTCAGGATGTGTACTAGTGTGAGAGGGCTGCGACTTGCACTTCTGGGCGCAACTGGCCTCCCCGAGGTTATGCTACCCTTACTCTGTTAGCTTGATACCTGATATGCATTCATTATTTCGTGG
This sequence comes from Poa pratensis, assembly GCA_947311845.1. Classification (NCBI taxonomy): domain Eukaryota; kingdom Viridiplantae; phylum Streptophyta; class Magnoliopsida; order Poales; family Poaceae; genus Poa; species Poa pratensis. The sequence continues at coordinate 24,880,699 of CAMZMU010000039.1, forward strand.
CACACGTAGGCTTGAGCTGATAGTAGCCCTATTCTCTAGTTACTGGTTTCGTCTGGCTGATTTGCTTCAGATTATATTTATGACAAATATATGGTTTATGTATATCTGCCAATGACAATGTATGTTCCTCTAGGTATTGGCAACTTGGTAATATGTTTCATCTCTTAAAGATGGGAAATGCATATGATTCAGGATTTTTCTCCATCAATGAAATGGAATACCTCCTTCGTGTTGTCTTCACTCCTTTAAGATTGTTCTTATTTCACCCATCTCTCCTGACTTCCTGAGGTTGCTGACTCGTCGACAGCCATCAATGGAGGGAGGCAGGAGTGACGGTGCAGGGTCGTCAAGAAAAAGCGGCTCCTAGATGGGAGCTGTTGGAGTTAGAGGATATACAGGGCCGGTCCTGAGATTTTCGGGGCCCGGGGCGAAACTAGAATCAGGGCCCCTCCTCTCAGCGTCGATGGATTAGGGCCGGTGAAGGAGCGTCTCTAGGGAACAGTCAAACGGCCAACATACGCACACAAGGTCTAGAGAATTAGACTCGTACCTGGCCATGACGTTGTTGTTTTGTTCGTTTTTTGAACTACTACAAACTAAAATTTATTTTATTTTGCTTCAGACAAATCTTCTGATATTGCCGAATTACCGTCTGCTGCCCATGCCTATGTCGTTTAGCTTGACCGTCGCCCTGGCCTCTCGAATCTGCTGCGTTGCATAGTGGTTGTGTTTATCACAATAGTGTTTTGTGTTGTGTCCTTGTCAAAAAATTGAGGAATCAACTTTAAGTTTTAGCACCGCGAAGGACAAAGTGGGAAAAATAGAAGGGGAACTAAAAACGCAAACGACTTTGTGCTGCGCTGCGCTGCAATCCTTGATCCGTCTATCCCATGGTCCCACCTGACTTAGCACCGCGTAGCTTTTTTAGGGGAAAATCACCTCGTTTTTTTTGAGATTCAATCACCTCGTGTCTTATACTAACCAAAAGAGCAGGTAAAAAAATCCACGGATCAGAGAAAGGCCCAATACAAGAGCAAAAGGCCAACATCAAGCCCACTGAAAGATGTAACGCTTCGATCGTTTGCTTCTTCTCCTACCTGAAACGCAGGAAAGAAAAACCTTCGACCTGTCTCTCATGGAGTTTCTATCCCAACGCATCTAGATCGACGGGGGCCCCTAGGATTCGGGGGCCCGGGGCGGCCGCACACCCTGACCCCCCTCAGGGCCGGCCCTGAGGATATATATCTTTTATATGAATTTGACTGAGTCATTGCATGGCAGCTTAATCTTTTTCTTCTAGGAGGTGTATCATATTGCTCCCTCCGTTCCGAATTATAATATTTTTTAGCTTTGTCTGAATCGCATGTATCTAGAGTTCTAGACGCGTTTCAGTGTATTTGTTCAATCTTTTCAGTCCGTATGTAGTCCATGTTGATCCAAAACATTTCAAAACGAGGGAGTATTAATGTATTATGGAAGAAGTGTTCTGCATAAGTAGTTATGACGCTGAAGCCAACAACACCAACACACGGCTGAGAAAAAGAAAGTGGTTACCTATATTTTCCAACAACCTGACAGGCCTATCAAACCGCCCACACAACTCATTTTTGAACAACCCAGCATCCTGCCGAACCAGTCCTATTTCCCTGACCGCTGTGATGATCGTGGAGGCTCAATCTTGATAAAATATGCTTTAGGAGATAATCTTAATGTACTATTGTTCTTTGGGCATTTTCTTATAAAGATTGCATCAATAAGACAATAACAATTTATGGTCAGTTTAAGATCTCCTTCGGTATGCTTAATGGATTGCACAATACCTGACAATGTAAGTATTAAAATGTTGTTGTCCGACTTTGTATTTGCATAGAACAATCATCTTCTCTGCAATAGGTTGGCTTCAAATTGTTTTCCATGTGTTATTCTTTTATAAATTTGTTAAAGAAATGTTATATATCCTGCCAGCCATAGAATTTATAGGTCTGTCATTCTTATTTCATGGCATTAAATCATAACGGCTGATCTTATTAAGCTGATATCCACCTTGTTTCAGGCAAAACCTGCGTGCCCACCAGGCTGTGTTTGTGGTCAGCCATCAAATTGGAAAACCGAGGAACTTGCACTGAATCGCCTCCAAGAAGTAGAAATCGATGAACTGAGAGGAACTGAACATGAAGCTGCTCTTATCAAACGGTTATTCGATTGGGCAACAGTGCTAGAAAAGATGACAATAACTTTCCATTGCTCAGTCCCTGAAAGCAAGGCCAAGGAGTTCTTCCAGATGCTTCAAAGATTTTCCAAGCCAGAAATATGTATGAAGGGGCCTCACTTTGCCTAATGTGGTCGGTAGCAACTTTATCTAAGAACGGAACGTGTCGGCTTCTCCAAGAACGCTGGGCATGTTCCAGAAGCCTTAAGACACCAGCTTTTCGCTTAGGCTGTACGCTTATCTCATCTCAGTGTCAGTTGACCCTTTGTGTAAATCAGAGTCTGGTAGATCTGGCTGTATCTATTGCACTCTGTCACTGCCCTATTTATATTTGCAGGATGTTCTAGACTGTTCATACTTGCTTGATGGTTTATTTACTGTGTTTTTTATATGTAGATGCCTAGATTGAGGAGATGGCCGTTCATCTTTGGTGGCAATACTGTATTCGGTTGATTTGTTTGTCTGTTAGCATTGCTCTCCTTTAGAGCAGAGTCGTCATTGATCACATTGCTAAACTTTCCTTCGTCCAGGCTGGCTGTTGATCACCTCCAAGCAGACCTGACTCGTGGGAGTTGGAGATCAGCAACCTCAAGGAGCAGCGTTGCAGAAGCGATTCCCTTGTGCATAGGCTTCGGTGTGCTCTGACAGGTCTGACGCAGCCACGAAATGATCTCGTGCCACACCTGCTTGGAGAAGGGGCATCCCAGGAGCAGGTGCTGGATCGTTTCGGGTGCTTGGTCGAAGAGTGGACAGCGAGGAGGGTGCGACAATCCGCGGCGAGTGAGGCGATTTGTCGTCCAGCAGCATCCAAGATTGGCGAGCCAGTGGAAAACTTCACATGTGGCGGTGCCCAATTCTTCCAAGTGAGCTTCTATGACGAGCATGAGGCCGATCCCTGGAAGGTGTCGAGGTAGGCCGACCGTGCAGTTTTAGTTTTTCTGTGTGCCACCTTTTTTTTGCGGGAAAAAGAAAGTGATATTATAGCCTCGAACTTACAGAAAAGTCCAGAAACAAAAGGAAAATTACAAACAAGACCCCTGGACCCCGATGTCGATGGCAACAACTTCGATGCCGCCGGTGGCGCGTTGCCGCCGCTGCACCCCATGATGGCTTGGATCAGGCACAGCTCCTCCGCACACGGGAAGTCGCCGGTCGCCGGCTCCTGAGAACCTACACCTCAGTCCATCATTTTCATCGCGAGGCTCAACACCACTTCCATCTTCTTCTTCTGCGAGATCCGGCTCGACCGCCACGTCGAAGCCGGTGAGGGCTTGACGAGCTCGACGGATCCGGAGACCCTTGAGCTCGAGGACGGTGGAGACTCGACCACGGAGCTCCTGAGAACGCCGTCGGAGAGGGAGAGCTCCACCACAAAACGCCGCGCCGACCGCACCACCTCCTCCTCCTCCGCGGCGCCGGCAGGCCACCTAGAGTACCCTACGCTACATACAGGCCGTGGATCGACGATTCCCCACCCTCCCGCCGCTGGAGCGGCCGCCGGAGGGCAAGGAATCGACGATCCAACGGCGAGCAAGGTGGATCTATGTGCCACCTTAGTTCTTTTGGATCTTGAAAAGCTCATGGCAAGCTAAACATATTTTTTCTTCTGGGTGCTACTGCATGATAGATTGAATATAAGAAACTCGTTGGCTTCAGACTTAGTTTTGGCTTTCTTTTCATGGTTTCCAAACATTTTGTAAATAGCTTTTCGCTTTTGTAAATATCTGTAGCAAATTAATAAAAGTTGCCGCGGGAAACTCTCCCGCTTTCGGCTTCGGGCCCGCACAGTAGTGGAGACTGGAGATGACGACGCCACCATCCAATTCCCCATTCCCTCCTGACTCGAAGGATTCCCATTCCCCATCCGCAGCAATGGCGATGTGGCCGGCAACTCCACCACCCATCCCCAACCCGCAAGTGTGAGCCCGATCTGGGACGCATCAAATCCCTCCCCCTCTATGGAGCACTGCCACGGAATCGAGATTCCCGCGAAGCGACCCAACATCTCCGATGGTGGCGACGGCGGCGGCAGCGAGGACCGACTCAGCACGCTCCCCGACGACGTCCTCATCAACGTCCTCCTCAAGCTCCGCCACGCCGCCGTCGCCGCGCGGACCAGCGCCCTCTCCACTCGCTGGCGCCGCCTCTGGACGCTGCTCCCGGAGCTCAACTTCCCCTTCCCGACCGACCCCCAGCGCATCCGCCTCGCCCTCGCCGCCCACGAAGTGCCGGCCCTCCACCGCCTCGCCGTCGGTCTACGGGTCGCCTCTCCCGAGTCCGTGGCGGCCTGGCTGCCCATCGCCGCCCGCCGCCTCTCCGGCCATCTGGACATCCTCGCGTCGCGGCAGAACGTCGCCGCCATCGCGGAAGGATGCGCCACCATTGATCTGCTCTGCTTCGAGAACGCCACTAAGATCAGCCTCGAACTAGGGTTTCTCGGCCTCTCTCTGCCCCCTTCCGGCGTGTTCGCCGGGCTCACTGATCTCTTCCTGTCTTGCGTCAGGCTACATGGTCCGTGCATGCTGGGTGATGTTGTTTCCTCGCCACGCTGCCCGGCGTTACGGAAACTCACCGTTCATCATGGCTGGGGTCTAGGAAGCTTTGCAATCCACTCCGAGACTCTCCGGGAAATCGAGCTAAAGCATGTGCGCTTGCAGCAGCTCACTCTCATGGCTCCGGCACTCAAGGTGTTATTGGTGTCCGGCTGTTTTACTAAACCTACCAGTAACAATCAACCGGTTGCAAACATCTCCGCCCCTCAGCTACTGTCCCTCGAGTGGAGGGATGATTATGATCCAAGGTTCACGCAGCTTGGCAACATGGAAAATCTGCAGTGGCTTAGCGCCCCCCATTTTCATGTATATGGGCCAGATGACTATGCACCGAATAGCTACTGTCTGAGGCTTATACGACGCTTTGAGCTCTTACGATTACGGTGTCTCAAATTAATGCTTCTGTATGGGCCGGTGAGTTCATTTTCCTTTGTCGAGTTATTTCATCATTCCGTATACTTGGAGTCCAAATTATGGAATTGGCCATAAGCATGTAACGAAATTCTCACTTGTTGTTCCCTAAAACATGGCTTGGCACATCCAGTCATTTGTTCTTCATAAGTAGTAGACTTTTATCCAATGGGATGGCCTTACCTTTTTCTGCCTTTGAGTAGCTAGCGTTGATGCTACAAACCACTACACTGCTCTAGTATGTTGGGTATTTAAGGGAGCACATGTGCCCGGACTTGATAGCATAGAATAACCATCTGTCATGTTTTATTGACCTTGTAAACTAGTTTCTCATGCCCTTTCCATTTCTTATTAATTATCCTTTTTGTATGGATCTACACCAAGACATTACTAACCATTAGAAATGATCCGCTTTTGTGTCTTTGCACGAATCTACAACAGAACATTACTAACCAGCAGTACTTGATGGAAGCATGGTTTTAAAGGCGTCCAGGCACTTTAAGGCGCTGGGGGGGGGGGGGGGGGGGGGGGGGGGGGGGGGGCGCCTCAACGCCTAGGCGCGAAGCAAGGCGACGCCTTAGTCAGTTACTTAAGGCGCCTAGAACAGAGCATCCATTCCACATATCTTCTCTCCCATTTGCTGGTTGTTGAGCCCACAGAGCATCCATTCCACATATCTTCTCTCCCATTTCTTCCTTCCACAATAGAAATCTGCATATAAGGATGAACAGCCTGCTCAGCTCTCAGACATCCACGACATCCACAGAAACAGAACAGAGCGGAAAGAAAAGAAACCAGGAGGAAGGAAGAGGAGATGTACCTTGCTTCCCTGCTGGGGAATGGATGCGCCTGGTGGAGGAGAAGCCCTGAAGCTTGGCCAGAGAGGAGGAGGCCGGCGGAGGAGGGAGGATTTTGGCCGGATCTGGCGGTGGACGAGGTGGCCGCCAGAGAAGGAGAGAGCCCAAATCTCTCTCTCTGAATCGTTTCTGCAAACCCTAGGTCAGTTTCCCTCTCTCCCCTCCCTTTTCCCTCCCCAGCCGAGCTCATTTTCCCTCCCAATTTCTCTTTTCCCGCCCGCTGGCTTCGTTTCCCGCCCGCCAGGCACTTTCCCGCTCGCACCTGAACCGCGGAAGACGAAGGCGTCCAGAATCGAATAAGGCGAGGATTTTCACGCCTAGGCGACGCCTCGGACGCTTCCATGGACGCCTTGCTCGCTCGCCTAAGGCGACGACGACGCCTTGCCGTCCGCGGGCGCCTTGACGCTTAGGCGACGCTAAGGCGACGCCTAGGCGACGCCTTTTAAAACCATGGATGGAAGACATTACAAGGCTCCCGAACATTACAGGCATCGCCCTGAGTATAATGCCAAGAGAACATTCCTTTGGAGCCAGTGTGTTTCATGTTCTCACGATGTGTACTGGTGTCAGAATGCTGCTACTTAGACTTCTTGGTGCAATTAGCTACCCCGAGGTAATATATCCTTACTCTGTTTGTCTGATACGCACCTAGGCTTGAGCTTCTAGTAAATTATATCCGTGGGAAATATATGGCTTATGTATCTGCCAATGACAATGCATGTTACTCTATAAGTGTTGGTAACTTGATAAAATGTTTACTTTTAAAGATGGTTAGTCTGTGGAAATGAGCAAAATTATCGGGCTCGGCCAATGCACGTTTCTAAATTTAGTTTCTAGCAATGAAATATGTCCTTCCATTCTCCCGAGAGTGGCACATTGCTTTGATTAGGTTGGGTGGACTGGGGCGGCAGGCTAGGAGATGGTGGCATTGTAATTTGCAAGACAGTGAGGTCGCCGGCAGCCATCATGGAGGGAGGGGGTCGTGGTGGAGGATTGGTCAGAGGAGACACACCCCTTTATCCCCACAGGATCCAGATGTGTTGTCAACTCCCATTACAAATATACTGCAGTTATGTGAATTTGACTGAGTCATTGCATGGCCGGCTCAATCTCGATAAAATAGAGCCTACGAGAGAATATTAATATATACTATTATTCTTTGGTCATTGTTTTTGAAGGTTGCATCAATAAGACAATATCAATGGCCTAAACCAATTTAAGATCTCATTCAATATGCTTAATCGATTGCACAAGACCTGACTGTAGTTAGTAAACAAAATTGTTGTTCAATTTCGTATTTGCATAGTACACTCATATTTGTTATTTTAACAAGACGATAGATTACAAAAGGTGGAGCTTCATCGATTGAAACAAGGGCTATTGCAGTGGTAGATTTTCTATCTTATACCATTTACTAGGGCATTCCAATCCAAATCAGTATAGAGTCGCATGTACCAAACAAAAACAACTGTAGAAAGCTGAGGTTGAATTATTGTCGGGTGCACTTGAACTAGGCACATTAGTGTAGCTACTGTTTTATCCATTCCTCTTCTGAGTCAGGATGCATCAGTGCACAGATTTACTGTTCTAGGTACATACGCCAAATATGTATCCTCACATTCCCTAAAAATTTGTATATATGCTAGCTAGCAACGTATGAAAACTTAAACCGGCTCTAAACAAATTACAAACATCTAGCCTAAGCTCTTAACTGACCAAATATATAATCAATTAAAAGTATAATTTTTGTTTCAGATTTTATAGCGGATACAACTCATTATGTGGGTAAATGTATAACTCAACTCTATTATATGAAACACGAAACAATAAACAAAAGGAAATTAGTAAACTGGTTTCCCTCAACCCAATATGAAGTCCATTACAAGCTAAAGTTTGAGTAAACTCTGCCAGCATTTTGATTTATAAAACTTAAATGTGTAATAGAAATAGACATAAATTGGCATATTTATTTCCATTGAAATTGCATACAGTACGTAGTAGACCAATATATGTCAAAGTATGGCGCATATATATCAACATGTATAAGTTGCTTATATGTAGCAATTTGAGCGGTTTCTATATATGTGTAAAGAATTCGATGCGATTAGAATATAGAATAGTGAAGGCACACATGAATTGCTAGCATTTGTTTCAATAAATATAAATTGGTACTATGTAGCATACTTCACAATGTCTGAAACGTCAAAGAAGTGTAAAACTAAAGGAAATATCCATGAGTACCACTTACAAGTTACAAGTCATGCGCAACATGGGTAGCTAGGATGAATCGGTGGAAGTATGCCAATGAGCTATAAACGTATACACGTAGAAGCAAAGGATATTTCGGATGCAACACGGAAGGTCATAAGAGAAAACAAGTTGTTTCAGCTGTAGTAAAATGCCAAATCAAGGCAAAAGATACATATAATTTAAACAAGTTATGACGAGAGTGAAAAAAATGTCTTAATCATTACAAATTCACATTAATAATTATACACCTTATACGGGCAAGTGACTCATGCAATTTGGTAAAGATGAGTATGCTTTGGTAGCATCAAGAGGCTTGGGTCATAAGAGAAAGAGGCTTGCTACACTAATTTAAAGAAGTACTCCCTCCGTTCAATTTTATAAGTCACACTAGCTATCCTTTCCATTTTGACCACATACATGCTAAAATGAGTGAATCTATGTACAAAATAAGTCTAGATTCACTCATTTTGGTATGTATGTGGCCAAAATGAAAATAATAGCTAGTGTGCCTTGTAAAAGTGAACGGAGGGAGTACCTAATAGGTCCAGTGGTGACTCTGGTTGACAAATACAAGGTGTAGGTATGAGATATTTTGGACGTGATATTTGATGAAATGTTGGTAACAAATTATTGCTTTAATTTTAATTACAAACAAGGATGGAGAGGAGTGGAAGATGCAAATCTAAAAATTATTACTTCTTCGGTCTTGGAAATATACGGCAGACGGGTAATCTAGAAGTGCTTTCGGAATACATGTCAAGTTTGTATCATGTAATCTACATATAGTTGAGCAAATGGTTGGTCAAAGATAAATCTTCAAAGGTGCGTGGGTTATATTTGGATGAACAGGGTTGAACAGTGGGCTGCAAATCTCAGTGACATTGTTCTTCCAATGTGCAAATAAATATCTTTTACCAACAACATAACAAACTTAATGAGAAGATTCCTACCAAAAGCTATTTTTCTCAGGTCCTATATTTCGGTCATAACACTTTTCTTCATTTTTGCATATGTTTCAGTGAGGATGTAGCATGAATTCAATTGAACGAGAATTAATGTCTTTAAATAATAATTCTACTTTCATCATTCTTATTTCATGGCATTAAATCATGTCGGCTGATCTTATTAACCTGATATGCACCTTGTTTCAGGGACAAACTGCATGCCCATCAGATTGTGTTTGCGATCAACCACCAAAGTGGAAAACCGAGGAACTTGCACTGAATCGCCTCCGAGAAGTAGATCTCCATGACTAGCTAGCAACTGAACATGAAGCTGCTCTTGTGAAACGGTTATTCGATTGGGCAACAATTCTAGAAAAGGTGACAGTAACTTTCCATTGCTCAGTCGCGGAAGACACTGCCAAGGAGTTCTGGCGGATGCTGCAAAGCTTCTCTAGGCCAGGAATACATATGAAGGGGCCACGTTTTGCCTAATATGGTCTTTCCATAGTTAGCCATTAGCGAAAGTATGCTGGAAATTCCCATCCAGTTGTATGCACTCAATGTGGGCATCGATATCTAAAATATCCTTCGATATGTCAATAGTCCCTTATGTTGCAGGATATTAAAACATACTCATGTAGTCATGTATGCTTACGTTTGACATATGGATGGATCCCTCTTTGGAAAGCTGGCGTAGACGTACACGAAGCAGGAGCTGCTGCTGCACCAATATAGAGTAAAACACTCTGTGTTCAAAGTCCCAATATAGAGTAAAAAACTCCTGTGTTCAAAGTCTTGTGGATACTGTCTTTTTTTTCAGTTAGCTGGTAGAGCTCTTCTTTTTTAGGCTTGAGTCATGGCTCCTTCACTCTGTTGTCTTTTTTGGCTGCATATGTAATCCTTTGTGTTCCTGTTTTTAAATTATAATAAAAAAATACACCATAGGGGCTTCCCCTAGCTTGTAAAAAAAAACATATGGATGGTTGTCTGGGCGTTCTCGTCATGATTTCGACTTGCATTTCTTGTCCATAAGTCTACGAATAGAAGCTTTTGAATGAGTGCCGCACTGAAGGATAGCTGGTGAAGAATCTGTGAAAGTCAGTAAGTTCTGAAGAACCATTGTAAAAATTAACCAGGCAAGGATAGGGTGTCCTATATCTCAGTCGCATCTGATTTTTGAGAATGAATAAGATATATGGTTTCTTGCTGAATATCGGTGGTATTTTCTTGAAGCACACCCTCCCAATAAGCAATTACATAGGAGGCTGCTCCTAATAAGCAATTTCACAGATTTTGACACCTATCAGGCTATCACACAGTTTTTTGTTGTTGAGAACTACCTATCACACAGTATTAGATTTTGATTTCTTGGAGATTATAACTAGGCCGTGTGCTCTTTTAGCAGCCCATAAACAAACAAAGGCCTCGTAGCCCGTTGGTATATTTTTTAACCTAGAGGACACTCCCAGTGGAGACTGGAGAGTGGAGAGAGACAGCCGACCGCGGTAGCTCTCGCACATGTGAATCGGCGGCGATTCCAACTAGACCATTCCCGTCCCCCATCCACCGGCAGCGGCGACCGCGTCGGCACCGCCTCCCCTACTCCTCTCCATCTCCCGAGCGTGAAGTTCATCCTCGGATCCTCCATGGAGCACTGCGACGGGGACATCCCCGCCAACCGACCCAATCTCTCCGATGGCGGCGGCGGCGAGGACCGCCTCAGCGCGCTTCACGACGACCTTCTTATCAAGATCCTTGTCAAGCTCCTGGACGCCGCCGTCGCCGCGCGGACCAGCGTCCTCTCCAGCCGCTGGCGCCGCCTCTGGACCCTCCTGCCGGAGCTCTACTTTTACCCCCACAATGACCCCCAGCGGATACACCTCGCCCTCAAATCCCATGAAGCGCCGGTCCTCCGCCGCCTCGGCGTCGCTTTACTCGACGCCCCTGCCGAATCCGTGCGGCCTGGCTTCCCATCGCCGCCCGCCGCCTCTCCGGCTATCTATGCCTCATCAACAAGGTGACACAGAACTCATCGGGGGACATGGCCGGTGGAAGAGGCGCCCTGGAGCTGCCCTGCTTCGAGAAAGCCACCTCGTAGTCCTGGCACTAGGGTATATTGACCTTGCCGTGCCGCCTTCCGGTGTATTCGCGCAGCTCAAAGATCTCTACCTGAATCGCATCAAACTATGTGGTCCGGACATGCTCGGTGACGCTATCCTGGCCGCGCTGCCCAGTCTTGGAGAGACTCACGGTCCGTCGTACCTGGGGTCTAGGCAACTTTGCTATCCACTCGGATTCTCTCGAAAGAATTGAGCTAGACAACGCCTTTGGTGTGGGCAACATCACCATTCACTCCAAGTCTCTCGTGTCGTTGGTGCTGATGAATCTGCAGCTTAGAAAAGAAAAGACGATGCACTTGGTCTGGGCAACTTCACCATTCACTCGGAGTCTCTCTTGTGGATGAATATGATGGAAGTGCGTGGCATGCAACAGCTCAATGTTTTGGCGCCATCACTCCAAACGTTAAATATATGCTTCTGCTTTGCTAGAGGTTCGGGATATAATCAACCGTTGCAAACATCTGCGCCCCTCGGCTGATGTCCCTCTATTGGAATGAGGCCTATGATCCAAGCTCCACCCTGTTTGGCAACATGGAAAGTCTAAATGAGCTGAGCACATTCCCTTTTCTTGTATATGGAGATGATTCCATTAAGTTACCAAATAGCTATTGTTTGAGGCTTCTACGGCGCTTTGAGCTCGTCCAGAGTCTCAGACTCATACTTTTCTATCTGCAGGTGAGTTTATTTTACACGAGTTATGTCATTATTGTGTAAACTTTGAGTCCAAATTAAGGAACGTGCCATATGCATGCAACAATTCTCACTTTGTTTAATTTGCTGAAGCTCTGAAACATCGTTTTTTATCCTATGAGATGGCCTTACATTTTTATGCCTTTGAGTAGTTAGCGACTTAGCGTTGATGTTGCAAACCACTACACTAGTATATTGATTATTCAACAGAGCACATGAGCTCGAACTTGCTTTCATAAAAGAACCATTTGTTTGTGTTATTAACTTTCTAAACAGGATCCTCATTTTCTTTCCATCTATTATATTAGTAGTAAAGTAGAAGTAAAGGTATGGCTAGGATTTTCTTAAAGAAGCTATGTAAATAAACGGCTGCGATTAATCAGAAATATATTACAAAATTAGGAAGCACAAAGAGACGTTGCCAAGCAAGATAGCATGCGCACGGATTTGAACATGCACGCTTATGCATAGGACATTGAGATGAACTTGTACCCTTATAAAAGTAGAGTTTTAAAGCAAATACAACAAGAACATATAACTGAAACCCACAAAGCATCTGAAGTATAGAATAACATAGAACAATTTATCGACATGGATAGATATATATTATATACATAATTCGAAATTATAGAATAGCAGTTCTGTTTTCATACGAGCTTTGTGTGAATTCCCTAATATAAAAAATTCGGAATTAGTCCTATATAAAATCTACAAGTGCAATACTGACACATTTGTTCACATAGGCTTTAATAGCTGCACTACTGACATTTTGCACATCCAGATTTTAACGTAGGCTGTGTTTTTTGTGAGTCCAGATACTCGCATTATCGCTAAAAATTAATAGACCCAAACGCATGACAATATGCAAGCAGAGAACCAAGCGATCCATGAGTTGATGCTAGCACATGAAGATCCAACTATGGAACCAATTGCTCCAGCACACGTAGGCGCATACTAATATTTCTGCGTACACATACATGCATGCAAATTGCGTTGATAAACAATAGTACAATACGTCAAAATTTTAGAAAGGAAAATCAAAACGAAATGAAATTAGCATTTTAATGTGTGGAACCATGTAGAGTCATTGTATCGCACTAACCAATCGGAAACACAAATGCAGTACAATGAGTGATGATATTTATCGAGTAAGAGCACACAAGATTAGGTACCTGGCCTCAGTGTTTATATTTAATTTTAATCGTCAGTGAAGATAATGGTAGAAAGTTGGACAAGAGGATGATGAGTCAAAAAGAGGAATCAAGCAAGTCTATCATTTCGCACACATGACAGTATTGCTCTGGTGTGAAGCACCGAAGGGTCATGTCGTGCCAATAACGAAAGAATTATCATTATGTTTCAACATGATGTAGCCTGTTCTCCTTTAAAAAAATAGTTTATCAATGCTAACTTACCATATATCGATGGAATAACAATTGATCATGGTGTAATAAGAGAAGATGATACTATAACCTCGCACAGTATATCTAGCCGCACAAATGCATAGGCTGCTCAACTAGTTTGTTATCACTTATATTTTTCCGTGACTTCCCAGTTCCCATGGATATACACCAAGACATTACTAACCATCAGAAATGATCCATGTTTGCTTCTTCGCACGAATCTAAACCAGGACATTACTAACCAGCAGTACTTGATGGAAGACATTACAACCCTCCCGGACATTACAAGCTTGGTCCTGGATATACATCCAGAAGGACATTCGTTTGGAGCCAGTGTGTTTCATGTTCTCAGGATGTGTAGTGGTGCGAGAAAGCTGCTACTTACACTTGATATTGATGCATCTAGCCGCTCTGAGGTAATGCGAACGTTACACTGTTTGTCTGGTACCTTTTATGCATTCATATGTCCATGCACACCTAAGATTGAGCTGCTAGTAGCCCTACTCTAGGTGTTGGCTTGATGCTGGATGCTTTACTCCAATTATATCTGTGGTAAAGATATGGCTTATGTATCTGACAATTGCAATGCATGTTACTCTAGGCGTTGGTAACTTGGCAATATGTTTCATTTCTTAAAGATAGTAGTCTGTTGCAAATGAGCAAAATTATTGGGCATCAGGATATTTTTCCAACAATGAGACGGAATACCTCATTCGTTTTTTCTTCTCTTCTTCAAGATCGTTCTCAGATGACCCATCTCTTTTTCTCCCTCTCTTTCTAGAGGGTGGCGCATTGCTTTGATTGTTAGGTTGGGTGGAGTGGTGACTGGTGTGGCAGGTTAGGAGATGGTGGCGTGATGAGACAGTGAGGTCGCCGGCAGCCGGAGGGAGGTGCGGATAGTGGTGCATGAGTGGTGAAGAGAAAGAGGCTGCCAGAGGGGAGCTGCAGAACTGTCGAAGTTATAGGAGATGACCCTCTGGAGGCATCCCAATAGGATCCCGCTGTGTTGGCAACTCCCATCTCCTCCTTAGAGAGGATATCTTGGCTAAACAACAAAGTAGAGTGGATTGCCTAAATGAAGGGGACAGGAACACTGGCATTTTTATGGAAATACATGGCGGTTAGGTGAATTTGACTCAGTCATTGCATGGCCTGCTCAATCTTGTTAAATATGATTTTCGAGATAATATTAATATACTACTCCTTCAGTATCAAAATGTAAGATGTTTTAGGCTTTTTTGATCCATATGTATCTAGACATGTTTAAACGCAAGATTCATGTAAACCTTGCACTAAAACATGTCTAGATACGTGTGGACTAAAAAAAGGGTAGAACATCTTACATTTTGATACGGAGGGAGTAGTATTCTTGGGGATATGTTTATAAATATTGCATCATAAGACAATAACAATGGGCCAGTGCCAATTTAAGATTCCATTCAATATGCTTTATTCGATTGCACAATACCTGGCCGTGTAAGTATTAAAATGTTTGTAGTCTAACTTTGTATTTGCATGGAACAATCATATTTTCTACAACAGGTTGGCTTCAATCTGTTTTCCATGTGTTGTTCTTTTTATATTTGTTGAAGACATCTTTTATGTTCATGCGAGTCTTAAAAATTCTAGTTCCATCTTTCTTATTTTACTGCAATAAATCATATCGGTTAATCTTACTAACCTGATATGCACCTTGTTTCAGGCACAAACTGCGTGCCCATCAGGTTGTGTTTGCGATCAACCACCTAACTGGAAAACCGAGGAACTTGCATTGAATCGCCTCCAAGAAGTAGCAATCCATGACGGTAGGAACTGAGAATGAAGCTGCTCTTGTGAAGCGGTTATTCGACTGGGCAACAGTGCTACAAACCATGACAGTAACTTTCAATGACTCGGTCGCTGAAAGCAAGGCCAAGGAGTTTTGTCAGATGCTACAAAGCTTCGCAAGGCCAGAAATATGTCTTAAAGGGCCAGACTTCGCCTGATCTTGTCGTATCGTTACACATGCCCCACTTGTTCAAGAACACTTTGCATGCTCCAGGAGCTTGTCGCTTACGCTGGTGGTCATTTTGTTGTTCTTATGTCTCGCTGTCAGTATCAACTGCAATGTTTGGGAACGTCAGGACCTGGTATACCCTTCCGAGATGTTAGAGGCTGCATTGATTTGCATCTTTTGCCACTATCTTATATATATGTTGCTGGATGTACTAGACTGTTAAAACATGCTTGATACAGTATGTTTACTATTCTCTTCAAGTGTGGGTGTCTAAACGTTAGCTCCTGTTGAAGTTCATCTTTATGTGCAATACTGAAACTGAAGTTAGTCTTGTAATATCTTGTTGCCTATACTTGAAACTGAAGTTAGTCTTGTAATATTCTGTTGCCTATACTTGACGCTGAAGTTAGTCTTGTAATATTCTGGTGCCTATACTTGCAATGGGAAGAAGGAGCAGTTTTGCAGAGGGGGATGTTTCTGATCATCCATTTCGTACTTATAAGCGCTGGGGCTCTCATAGCCAACAGACGCATTACAAAGTTGGGAGATGAGAAGTGTTGAGCATTTCTGTTCGCCTCGATGCAAGATGGGCATTTTCTGTAGGGTGTTGCATTTTGTGCTGTAGATCGAGCAGTGACGATCCCCTAAGATTTGTAGGTTTCATCGATCTGTGGCTCTCTCCTTGTATTCAGAGAGTTGTAGTATTGAGCATTTTTTTGGGTCATAACTAATCAGTTCAGTTCAGTGAACTCTCTGTTCGAAATCCGATTTGCACCTTGTTCCAAAACATTTTGTAGACCGATCGTACCGAGAAAACACCCTTCTCAAAATTCCAAGCCCAAAAATCAGATATTTGTCTCGTGCAATAATGGAATACTGAGGATAACTGAAGCATCCATCGTTAGGATTCGATTTCACTCAGTGTTACATTTTGATTTTTGGAGATTATAATTGGACCGTGTGGTGTTGTAGTTTCCTTACATTTCAACCCTCCTAGCCCTTTGTCGCTTCGCACTCGCACCTGTGAATCGGCGGCGATTCCGATCATTCCCGTTCCCCATGAGGAAATTGCACATAACACCATTATTTGGTAATATTGTTACAAAGAACACATAATCTAAACGATTTTGCAGCTGACCCCATGTTTTGGTGTAATTCGTTGGAGCTAGCCCAATATAAATGATTTAGACTCTTAACGACGTATCTGACATGTGGTTCCGTATTTGTATTTTGGGTGAATAAAGATAAATCTGAAATTGAAAATAGTGAACAGTGCAAAGTTTGAACTCTTCAATACCTGCCAGATTTTATTAATTTTGTGTAGCCTAGAATATAAGTTATTTTGACTTGATATTTTGCACGTTGGTAGAATACGACGTTGTCCAGGCTGCCCAGATTTTTTTAATATAAAGGGTTAGATAGAGCTCAGCCTCCATTTGCACTCTCCGAGTGAAATCGAAAAGACACTTGTAGCTGCCGAGTTTCGGTGGTATCTTCTTTTAATACATGTCAACTATGTACGTCCAAATAATCTGCACTCTAAGGCAAATGTAGCAATTAAAATGTGTTCTTCTTAAACATTTTCAAGGCATGATTTTGTGACGTAAAATCGAGTAAAACTATGTAGATAATATGTATGTGTATGTATAGTTCCTTTTTGGATTTTTTGAAACTTCAAAATACTACTTTCGATATTAGTTAAATATCAGGATCACTGTAGCCCGAGTGTGATAAATCCTCCCTCATGAAAATTATGCTAACATGTTCGTTTTTACCTTGAATTTCCTAAGGACCCAATCGTACAGGGAAGAGCTCTGTTTTCAGGGTGCTGACCTAGCTAGAGCTTCTGAATCGCCACTGCTGAGTGCTGAGTGCTGATTGCTGAATCTAAACATGGCCGCTTAGTAGACGTTTTCAGGCTGAAACTTAAAAGTAGACGTTTCCCCACGGCTGTCCTCAAACCTAGCTAGAGCCAACTTTTTTCCATTCCCGTTCACTCTCACTCAGCGGCGGCTCGAACCACTCCCATTCCCCATCTGCAGCAATGGCGATGGCGTCGCCACCCACCTCCCCGATCTCCAGCTAGCGACTGTGAACACCATCCGCTCCGAATCCTTTCCCGATTTCTCCATGGAGCGCCGCGACGGGGAGATCGCCGCCAAGCGTCCCAACCTCTCCAATGGCGGCGACGGCGGCGGCGGCAGCGAGGACCGCCTCAGCGCGCTTCCCGACGACGTTCTCATCCACATCCTCCTCAAGCTCAAGGACGCCGCCGTCGCCGGGCGAACCAGCGTCCTCTCCAGCCGCTGGCGCCCACTCTGGACACTGCTCCCGCGGCTCTGGTTTCGCTGCTCCATTGCCCCCCTCGGCATCCGCTCCGCCCTCGAGTCCCATCAAGCGCCGGCCCTCCACCGCCTCGACGTCACCGTCATGGACGCCACCCCTGAGTCTGTGGAGGCCTGGCTTCAAATCGCCGCCCGCCGCCTCTCCGGCGACCTCGCACTACTCATCAAGACGATGCAGCAGAACGAGACGGGGGGCGAGGCCGCGGAAGGAGGAGCCCTTGAGCTGCCCTGCTTCGAGAACGCCACTTCAATCCGCCTCGAGCTACTACATGATCTTGGCCTAGCGATGCCATCATTGGGCGTATTCGCCGGCCTCACCGATCTCTTCCTGGCTTGCATCGAGCTAACTGGTCCGTGCATGCTGGGAGATGTTGTCTCCTCGCCTCGCTGCCCGGTCTTAAAGAGTCTCACCGTTCGTAATGCCTGGGGTCTGCGCAACTTTGCAGTCCACTCGGATTCTCTCCTAGAAATTGAGCTAAGTGATCTGGAGCCAGAGCCAGACGATGCCCTTGGTCTGGGCAACTTCACCATTCGTTCTAAATCTCTCAATCAATTGAAGCTGACGGAACTGCCAGGGTTGCAGCAGCTCAATGTTATGGCACCAGCACTTATACTGTTAACTGTGAACGGCTGCTTTGCTTCGTTTGGTAATCAACATCAACCTGTTGCAAACATCTCCGCCCCTCAGCTGGAGTTCCTCCGTTGGAATGATGCTTATGATCCAAGATTCACGCAGCTTGGCAAGATGGAAAATCTACAGTGGCTGAGCACATCTCCTTTTATTGTATATGGACGAGATGGCGGCATTGCACGTAAATTAAATAGCTATTGTCTGAGGCTTCTACAACATGTTGAGCTCATCCGGAGACTCAGTTTCACACTTATATGTCTGCAAGTGAGTTCAGTTTTATGCAGTTATGGCATCATTGCGTAAACATAGTTCAAATTAAGGAATTTGCCATAGGCATGCAACAAAATTTTAACATGGCTTAGCACACCCAGTCATTTGCCCTTCATAGTAGCTTTATCCTATGAGATGGTGTTACCTTTTTCTGCCTTGTGGTTGCTAGTGTTGTTGTTACCTTTTTCTTCATAGTATATTGGTTATTCAAGGGTGAGCACATAAGCTCTGCCTTGGTAGCATAAAAGCCCATATGTTGTGTGTTATTGACTTTGTAAACGAGATTCTCATGTCCTTTCAATTTGTTATTAATTATCTTTTTTTACCTCCTACGGATCTACACCAAGAGATCACTAACCATGAGAAATGATCCATTTTTATGTCTTTGCATGAATCTTCAGGACGACATTACTGAACAGCAGTACTTGATGGAAGACATCTCAAGGCTCCCGAAAATTGCACGCCTGTCCTTGACTATAAAGCATGGAGCTCATTCCTTTGGAGCTAGTGTGTTCCATGTTCTCAGATGTGTAGTGGTGTGAGAAGCCTGACACTTACACTTGTTAGCTTATGTCGCCACCCTGAGGTAATACTATCCTTACTCTGTTCATCACCTGGTGGTACATTCATATTTCTTGGCACACCTAGGCTTGGGCTGCTAGTACTGGGTGTTGGCTTTATAGGGAATGCTTTGTGCGAAATTTTATCTGTGGCAAATACATGGCTTATGTGTTATCTGCTAATGACAATGAATGCTAGGCGCTGGTTACTTGCTAATATTTTTTAAAGGTGGTTAGTCTGTTGCAAATGAGCAAAATTATCAGGCAATGCATGATTCAATATTTTCTTATCAATCAATTAAACGGAATATCTCCTTTTTTGTCTTCTCTCCCATAAGATCGTTCTCAGGTGACCCTCTCTCCAGAGGACAGAGGAGCCTGTTGCTTTGATTGTTAGGTTGGGTGGAGTGTGGAGGCCGGTAGGACCGTAGGAGATGGTAGCATTGCAAGACAGTGAGGTGACTCACTGGCAGCCATCTTGGAGGGAGGTGGTGGTGGCGGTGTAGGAGTAGTGAAGAAAAAGCGGCTGCCAGTCTTGGAACCATCCCGACAGTATCCTGCTGTGTTGGCAGCTCCCATTTGAAATATATGACAGTTATGTGAATTCAACTCAGTCATTGCATGGCCGGCTCAATCTTATATAATAGGATTTAGGAGATAATAACATTATAATATAATGCTTTGGGCATTTTGTTTTTGAAGTTTGATTAGTAAGATAGTAACAATGGTCTAAGGCCAATTGTAGATCTCGTTCAAGTTCAGTATGCTTAATCGATTGCGCAATACCTGACCGTGTAAGTATTAAACTGTTTGTTGTTGGAGTTCGTGTTGCATCAGACAATCATATTCTCTGCAATAGGTTGGCTTTAAACTGGTTTCCATGTGTTACTCTTTTGTAAATTTGTTTTTGTTAGATTATTCTTTTGTAAATATGTTAAAGACATGTATAACCTGCCAGCATTAGAATTTATAGTTCCATCGTATCGGCTGATCTTCTTAAGCTGATGTGCACCTTGTTTCAGGCACAAACTGCGTGCCCATCTGGTTGCGTTTGCGATCAGCCACCAAACTGGAAAACCGAGCAACTGGCGCTGAATCGCCTCCGAGAAGTTAAAATCCTTGATTTGGGAGGAACTGAAAATGAAGCTGCTCTTATGCAACGGTTATTCGATTGGGCAACAGTGGTAAAAAAGATGACCGTAACTTTCCATTCCTCAGTCAATGAAAGTACTGCCAACACGTTCTGGCAGATTCTAGGAAGCTTCTCTAGGCCAGGAATACGTATGGAGAGGCTACGCCTTGTCTAATCTAGTATTTGCA
Source organism: Poa pratensis (assembly GCA_947311845.1). Classification (NCBI taxonomy): domain Eukaryota; kingdom Viridiplantae; phylum Streptophyta; class Magnoliopsida; order Poales; family Poaceae; genus Poa; species Poa pratensis. The sequence goes on from CAMZMU010000039.1 coordinate 24,901,257, forward strand.
TAGTTAGCCATGGAGCAAAAGTCTTTTCCAGCCAATTGTATGTACCAAGACTATCCTTCGAGATGTTAAAACATACAGTACCCCTTATCTGTTGTACGGAGTACGTTTGAAATATGGATGGTTGTGTATGCGTTCCTGTCATGATTTCTACTGATGGAACAGCAGTATTTGGGTGCAATACTGTTCCTACTGATGTGATCAGATTGTCGCTTAGGCTTGTCGTCGTTTTGTAGTTCGTGTATCTCATCTCAGTTTTAACTGCACCCTTTGCCTGAATCAGACTTCGGCATCTCTGCACGCTAGCACTTCAGCCGTGAAAGGATCAGAAACGTATGTGTACCTTCGACTTTCAGCAGCAACAAACTCAGCATCAGCATTTCGGGCTATAATTCCTGCTCCTTCAGTTGCATTCACAACATAGATAGCACCATCGGTGTTTATCTTCAGCCAACGAGCTGCTGGTCTTGTCCATTTCGGAGCAACACTCTCCGATGTCACTGAATCAGTCCCCGGAAAATCCAATGATTTTATAAATTCATCTACCAATTCCATGGATCTTTTAGGCTGATACTTCTCTTCTCCATGATTGAATTTGTTCCGGCTTCCCCAAATTGCCCACATAACTGAAACTGCTACAGCCGCATCATATTTTCTAAACAGTGATGCATCAAGTAAATTTTCTAAACATATAATTCTAACTTGCCAAAATATATATCAGGACGCCGCAGGGTTGTTACCGGCTATGGTGTGGAGACCTCCCTGTCCTGGAGATCATGTCAGCATCCTCGGCGCACTAGCAGCGGACGGTGACCCCAGATTATACTCCTTGATCGCTGTTGTCGTGGCTTTGATCCGGGCCGGTGGTCGCACCCGGGAGAGCAGTGCCCGTGTAGCGGATCCCATTGCTTCGACCATGTGTGCTCCCTCATCAATCTCGTCAAAGGTTGATCGGCCATTTTAATTATTTTTCAAGGCTCACAACCCAATTACACACATTGGGACAATCGACATTTCCATTATTGATAATGGGAAATGGTGTAGCCTATTTGACATAGTAGTTCCTTCGCATAATAGTGTAATTTCTGCCAAAGCATTTGCCAAATTACTACGCAGGAGCTCAAACTTACTTGCTCGTGGTGTCTAACACTCCTGACAAGTGCAACACCATTTTCTACTCGCGTTACGGCGGCAAATAGGAGGTCACTATGGTTTTGCTCTAGCTAATCGTACCCCTTATGAGAGGGCACGATCTGAACCCAGAAGCATCTGCCATGTTTCCCAATTTTTTTTTGTCTTAAACACGATTTAAAATGCCCAAAAATTCAAAACAAAATTTTAGATTTACATCTTCAAAAAATGTGTGTGCGGCGCAAAGTTTTGCGAAAAAATAAATTTATTTTTCCTCCCTGAAAAGGACAAATTCCGACACTAGAATTATTTTTAAAAAGACAAATCCCTGAAAAGCTACAGTGCGTGGATCCACACCGTTGAATCTCGATCCGACGGCCACCGTAGACATCCCGTGGTCGTTTTACGAAAAACAACCTGTCCTTTCCAGAAATTGCGCCCGCAGTCCGCATCCTCCACGTACGAAGGACCTGTCTGGAAATTCCAGGAACCCCAGGTATCCTGATGCAAAATGCGCGCACATCCCCCTTCCTCTCCTTCTTCCTCCCACGCGACCCCGCCGCCGCTGCCGACGCCGACGCGCATCGCCGCCGCCACGCTCCTCCTCCGGCGAACCTGCGCACACGGAACTCTCCGCCATACTGTCCTCTCCATCCTTGCGCAACCTCGCTTGCTGGGACAGCCGATGCGCTCCGGAATCGGCGCCGCCGTGGCCGCAGGTCACCGCGGAGGATTTGGCCGCCGCCGGCGACTCCGGCGACCATACGGTTCGACGCGCCGCCAAACGACTCCCCGCGTCGCCCACGCGCGGATCCGCACGTTCCCGGCCCCGCGCGCGTCCGCCCCTGCTCGAGCGCAGCCTCGGCAGCGCCGCCGCGTCGTCTGCCACCGGCGAGTGACGTCACTACCCACGTCACGGCGGGCCCACATGACAGGATTTTTACAATTTTTACACGAAACAAAAATAAAATTGACATGTGACCCCTCTGTCAGTTTACAAAGTAATTACAAAAAAAAATGCTAAAAACTGAAAAATCCATATCTTTTAATCTATAATTCAGCAAAATATAAATAATATACCAAAATTTGCAGAAAAATGAGATCCTTACAACTAACATATTTCCATGCATATTTGAACAACTTTAAAAAAAAATAGAAGAACCAATATAACCTTTTTATATTAATTATGTAAATTATGAAAAATAACAAAAAATACCAGTAATATCATTTAATATAATAAACCCAACAAAATATTTTAGTACAAAACATCTTATTTAAATAGAGTTCGTCAAATCATTTAAATACAATTACCCATTTATTTTATAGGCTTTAAAATATCTAAATAAGAATACCACAACTATAAATACTTAGAAATAATTGTTTCAAACTTATTTTCTAAAGAAATATACTTGAAACAAAAAAAAAAGAATTGCAATAAAACAAGCTTCAAATAATATAAAACGCTTCACAAACATTATTTAGCTTTTCCAGATAAATATAATTGAATCAAAAAAATTATTTCTAAACAAATATAATTGAATTGACTAAAAAACAAAAAAATATAATAAAACATGCTTCAAATAATTTTGGAAAACTCTAAGATATATTAGCACGCTCACATTTTCGAATCTGCTAAATATTTGCAACTACGACAAAATATATCAAAATCCTTACAAAAAAAAAATACATGCAACACATTTGAAAATTCCAATTTGCTAAAAAAAATAGAGACACTAAAAAAAATGATACCTCACATGTTACCTAACATATTGCATCCTCCCTAATTATGAAGTCCAAATAAATATTTACAAAATTTCACTACTCTAATTTTAAGAATATTAGTATAAAATCCAAATGAAATTCCTCTAATTATAAATCGACTTTAACAAATGCTCACGTACTGAACATCCTCTAATTATGGACCTCAAACAAATATTTCGACAAAATACAAACATATAGAACCATTCCAACTTGCTAAACATTTAACGAAACTCTAAAATGTGTGAATAGACTCATAAAAAAAATACTAACTATTTCAGAGTATTTTCCTGTAAAAAAGCTAACACATTTGAAATAAATGTTCAAAAAAATGCAACACATTTAAACATTTCGAAATGCTAGAAAATTAGCGACTCTCTAAAATATATCTCAGAAATTGCATTCTCCCTAACTATGAAGTTGAAACAAATGTTTATGGTACACTCCAAATATATCCAAACATTCCGAATTTCTAAAAATCTGAAAATACTCAATATGACAAATTGCTTCTTCTACAATCAAACAAATATGTCGACAAAATACAAATATATAGAATCATTCCAACTTACTAAACATTTAACGTAACTCTAAAATGTGTGAACAAACTCAAAAATAAAATACTAACTACTTCAGAATATTTTCACGTAAAAAAAACAAACATATTTGAAATTGAATTACAATAATTTTCTAATTTAAGCAATCTCCAAAATCCGACCATTTTTAAAACGAAAGCATTTTCCAATTTTCAATTATTTCCAAAGTTAGACAACTTTATAACATCGCCATTTTTCAAATTCAAATTCAAAAACACGCACGCGGCAACTGCCGCGCTCACATGCCTAGTTTCTTGTATATGGAGACCATGCACAAATACTTAATAGCTACTGTGTGAGTCTTCTACGGCGTTTTGAGCTCATCCGGAGGCTCAGATTGGATCTTCTCTATCTGGCGGTAAGTTCATTTCCATGTGAGTTATGCCATCATTGTGTAAACTTGGAATCCAAATTAAGGAATTAGTCACAGGAAACCGAAATTATCACTTACTTCTCTTTGATTAAGTCCCTGAAACATAGCTTAGCTGCCTTAGCACACCCATTCATTTGTCCTTCATAGTAGCGTTTTATCATATGAGACGTGTTACCTTTTTCTGACTTTGAGTAGTTAAAGTTGATGTTACAAACTACTACACTGCCCTCGTATATTGGTTATACAATGGAGCACATGAGCTCAGACTTTATAGCATAAAAGTACCATTTGTTGTGTGTTGTTGACTTTGTAAACGAGATTCTCATCTCCTTTCCTTCTATTAGTAATTATCCCCTTTTTTGTGACTTCACATGGATCTACACCAAGACATTACTAACCATTAGAAATTATCCATTTTTCTGTCTTTGCAAAAATCTACACCAGGACCTTACTAACAAGCAGTACTTGATGGAAGAAATTACAAGGCTCCCGGACATTGCACACTTGTCCCTGTTTATAAATAATCGAGGACATTCCTTTGGAGCCAGTGTGTTCCATGTTCTCAGGATGTGTAATGATGTGAGAAGGCTTGAACTTACACTTACTAGTCGCCACCCCGAGGTAATACTATCCTTATTCTGTTTGTCTGATACCTGGTATCCATTCATATTTCTCGGCACGCGTAGGCTTGACCTGCAAGTAGCCCTACTCTAGGTGTTGGCTTCATACTGGATGATTTGCTCCACATTATATCTGTGGCAAATATACGTTTTGTGTATCATCTTCTAATGATAATGAACGCTACTCTAGGTGCTGGTTACTCACTTAGTAGTATGTGGTCTGTTGCTTTGATTGTTAGGTTGGGTAGAGGGGAGGCCGGGTAGGAGATTGGTAGCATTGCAAGACAGTGTGGTCGCTGACTTGCTTGCAGCCATCATAGAGGGAGGCGGGGGTGGCAGTGCAGAAGTGGTGAAGAAAAACGGCTGCCAGAGGGGAGCTGTGGAACCGTCGGAGTTAAGAGCAGACAAGCGCCTTGGGACCATCAGGATCCTGCTGTGTTAGCAGCTCCCACTTGAAATATATGGCAGTTATGTCTATTCGCCAGAGTCGTTGCATGGACGGCTCAATCTTGATACAGTAGGATTTAGGAGATAATTTATTTTTGGCATTCTGATTGTGTGATCAGTGAGACAATAACAATGACCTAAAGCCAATTATAGATCAAATTCAATATGCTTAATCGATTGTGCAATACCTGACCATGTACGTATTAAAATGCTTGTTGTTCGACTTGCTGTTTGCATCAGACAATCATATTCTCTGCAATGTGTTGGCTTCAAATTAATTTCCAGGTGTTGCTCTTTTGTATAGTTAGGAGAAATATCTTTAATACTCAGGCAGCCTTGTAATTTCTAGTTGCATCTTTCTTATGCGATGGCATTCAGTCATATTGGCTAATCATATTATGCTGCTCTGAACCTTGTTTCAGGAAGAAAATGGGTGTCCATCAGGTTGTGTTTGCGACCAGCCAGCTAACTGGAAAACTGAGGAACTCATGCTGAATTTCCTCAAAGAAGTAGAAGTTGGTAACTTGAGAGGAACTGACCATGAAACTGCTCTTGTGAAGCGGTTAATCGACTGGGCAACAGTGCTACAAACCATGACAGTAACTTTCGATGACTCGGTCGCTGAAAGCAAGGCCAAGGAGTTCTGTCAGATGCTACAAAGCTTCTCAAGGCCAGAAATATGTCTGAAAGGGCCACACTTCGCCTGATCTAGTTGTATTGTTACATGTGCTGCCACTTGTTCTAGGAGCTTGTTGCTTACGCTGGTAGTCGTTTTGTAGTCCTTATATCTCGTCTAAGTGTCAACTGCAATGTTTGTGACGTCAAAACATGGTACACCCTTCCGAGATGTTAGAGGCTGCATCGATTGCCCCTTTTGTCACTATCTTATATATATTACTGGATGTAGTAGTCTGTTAAAACATGCTGGATGGTTTGTTTACCATACTCTCGCATGTGGATGTGTCAACGTTTATGTGCAATACTGAAACTGAAGTTAATCTTCTAATATTCCGTTGTCTATACTTACAAGGGGAAGAAGGAAAATTGGCAGGTAAGATGAACATTTCTGTAGGGTGTTGGCCTCCGTGCAAGATGAGCATTTTCTGTACGGTCTTGCATTTGGTATTGTAGCTGGAGCAGTGATGATCCCTAAGAACTGTAGGTTCCATTCATAAATATGGTTGTTTATTCTTGTACATATATTCAGAATGTTAGCATGGAGCACTTCGGTGAACTCTGTATCATTCTTACTCTAAACATATTAAAAAAATTGTTGAGAAATCGCCCATTGGCATTTATTCAATCGACGATGTATTCTCTAGCTGAACAAGATCAGCTAGAATTCCAGGGACAGAGTCATATGAGACTACAGAAGTATCTATAGAGGTAGCAGCGCGAGCACAAGCATGTGCCGCCTTATTGGCCTCTCTTTTTACAAAACGTAAAAAAAACCTGAAGGTTTGAGACTAAAGACTTCACCTCTCTAATCAGCTAGGAGCAGGATGATCTTTGCTCTTTTTCACCATACCATGCCGACACAATTGTCTGGCAGTCTGTATCAATTTCGACTTGAGACCAGCCTTTCGAGCAAGCCATACGGACTGCAACTCTGCACGCTAGCACTTCAGCCGTGAAAGGATCAGAAACGTACGTGTACATTCGACTTTCAGCAGCAACAAACTCACCGTCAGCATTTCTGGCTATAATTCCTGCTCCTGCAGTTGCATTCACAACACAGATTAGCACCATCGGTGTTTATCTTCAGCCAGCCAGCTGCTGGTCTAGTCCATTTCGGAGCAGCACTCTCCGATGTCACTGAATCAGTCCCCGGAAAATCCAATGATTTTATAAATTCGTCTACCAATTCCATGGATCTTTTAGGCTGATACTTCTCTTCTCCATGATTGAATTTGTTCCGGCTTCCCCAAATTGCCCACATAACTGAAACTGCTACAGCCGCATCATATTTTTTTTAAAGTGATGCATCAAGTATATTTTCTAAACATATAATTCTAACTTGCCAAAATATATATCAGGAATCCTTTGTCGCCGCAGGGTTGTTACCGGCTATGGTGTGGAGACCTCCCTAAGGGCACCTCCAACGGGCTGGAGCAAACGCACACCGAAATTGGTCCGGTTTGGTCCGTTTGGGGGCGGACCGCGGACTCATTTTGGGCCTTTGTCCGTTTGGGTGGAGGTGCCCCCAACGGCCTGGTGCATGTTTGCACACCGGTCCGGATTTTGGCTATGTTTTTCATCAAATAGTCCACAAATTTATGAAATAGTAGTTCGCAATAACAACGGTTTATTACAATAAAAAGCTCATGGACTGAAATAAATAGTTTATTCAATGAAATTAAAGAGGCCAGGACTATTGGTTTCCAAAGTGAGTCCAAACATGCTCGACCAAATCATTTTGGAGCTGGATGTGTGTAAGCTTGTCAGTCATCTCGTCAAGCACATGCAGATACTCTTGGAATGACGCTGGCCCTGGGATCGGCTCAACCAACTCTCCCTAAAATTCCCATCCTTGATCGAATAGCTTCGCGTCATCTCGCTCATCCTCCACGATCATATTGTGCATGATCACACAAGCTGTCATGACCTCCCACATCATCTCCTTGCTCCATGTTCTAGCAGGATGCCGCACAATGGCAAAACGAGATTGGAGCACACCAAATGCGAAAACGGCGACGAAAGACAGAGGCCGGATATGTTGTCTTCACCGGGTTGAAGTAGTCCTTCCAAAGTAGGAGGTGGCCTTTGTCCCACTCACGATCCAACGCGGGTGCTCGCCCAACGACAGAGCCGACATGCCGAGGCTGTGCATCCTCGTTGAACTGGTGGATGAGAGTGGCCGCGGCCATCATGATATCGCTGTCATCATCCGAAGATTCATCCGATGTATCGATGAAGTTCTGGTAGAAGAACTCATCATCGCTATCCATCTACATGAACGAAACAATAAGAACATGCTACACCATTTTTACTCCTACAAATGCAAAGAAGGGACAGCTATTGTTCATTACCTTGGTCGGTCAATTCGTCGAGCACCTTCGGGGCGGTGGACTTCGCGGCCGAGTCAGAGACAGAGAAGAAGGCGAGGCGAAGGAGGTGAGGGCGGCCGGGCTGCAGGAGGGATCGAGGGCGGCCGGGGCGGGCGAAGAAGTGGAGGGCGGCCGAGTCGGAGACAGAGAAGAAGGCGAGGCGAAGGAGGCGAGGGCGGCCGGGCTGCAGAAGGGATCGAGGGCGGCCGGGCTGCAGGAGGGATCGAGAGCGGCCGGGGCGGGCGAAGAAGTGGAGGGCGGCCGGGGCGGGAGAAGGAGGCGGCTGATCCAGGGCGGCGGCGGCCGTCGCGGGAGGCAAAGGGGACGGGGAGGTGGGAGGGAATGTGTGGCTGGCCATTGGCCCCGACGCGGACAAGGAGGACAAAGGAGCGGACCGAGAGGCTGTCCGTCCCACCCCAAACCTGGACCAAAGTTGGGCCGCGTTTGGGGCGAAATCTCGTGTCCGCCCGGACATAGGTCCGTTTGCGCAAGCCCGTTGGAGCACCTCATTTGTCCGTCCGGACAAAAAAGGACTGGGCTGGTCCGTTTGCGCCAGCCCGTTGGAGGTGCCCTAAGGTCCTGTCTTGGAGATCATGTCCGTGTCCTCGGCGTACTAGCAGCACGTGATGAATGGCGACCCTAGATTGTACTCCTCGATCGCTGTTGTCCTGGCTTTGATGCGGGCGGGTGGTCGCACCCGGGGCAGTCGTTCCCATTGCTTCGACCATGTGTGCTCCCTCATCAATCTGATCAAAGGTTGAGACCTCCATCAGAGAGGGTGGAGGAGTTGCAACCTACATTGGCGTTGCGTTGGATGAAATGCTGGTTGACTCGATCTGTATGGCGTGCACCCCCTACCTGGCGCGCGAACTATCGAAGGATAGTTTTCACGACCCTGACAATGTTACTTCCGGACATCAGAAGCAAGTTTATTTGTTTGGCAGGCGGTGCAGGTCAACAGGTTTGATTCATAGACAACATAGATGAAGATTTCTCATACTTTATTCATGGAATGGCTACAAAATCAGTACAAAGGCTACCTCAGCGAGTTTTAGAAAATCTCGGCCGGAGGTTTAGATGTTGAATTAGGGTTTAGAACTAGGGTTTAACAAATGTGTAAATACAAAACTTCGGTGTGTAATGAACGTGTCAGTCTTGATGGGCGTCCTTCAGTATTTGTATGCGGAGTAGATAGCCGAGCCATGTACGCCTAGGGTTTCCTATTGCCTTGTACCGTTGTACGTGAAGTTCTGATCTCGTATCCTTCCTTCAATGTAGTCTGTAGCAAGGTAATCTTTGGAGAGTCTTGGTGCAGCAAGACGGGTCTTGGTCGATGGAGGAGCTTCTAGAAGCGAGCTACCGTCCGGAGGAGTCTTCGGATGTCGTAGGCCTAAAGTGGTGCCAATCCGTAAGGTTACAGTCTTAACCCACTTATCTTCGACAAACTGCGGTTTCAATTTTTAGCAAACTGAATTCTCTCACAACTGCAAGCTACTTCCTCTCAAAGGGTACGACATGATTCACCACAAGAAATTTGTTGGTTTACAATCCTCTATTTTCGTCACTAAATCGTCACTATGTTCCGTTTTGACAATTTTATGAGCAAAGACATATCGTAAAAAATCGAGCATCGGCAAAGATTTTTAACGTCCATTTTATTGAACCATCATAACTCTCTATGAACATGTTATTTGACGTCATAACCTTATGATGATCCAATATAGTCACTGGCAATCTAGCCAGGGCACATCACATCCTACATGGCCGTTCCTACCTGCAAAATTATGACGAAATCAAATCATCGTAAATTAAAATCAGCCCGGTCCATTTTGGTGGTCTATATGGGCTGGCCCAATAATTCGAGCCTTTTTCATTTCTAGTCCTTGGCCTTTTATAGTCCATTTTTCTTTTGGGTCTTACCTTTTACGACCTTTTTCATTTTTGAGCATTGGCCTTTTTAACTATCCATTTCTCTTTTTTCAACGGTTTACTGCTTTTTCCTAAGTATTTCTGATAATATAATTTATGTCGTGACTTTATTAGAGCACATGTATTATTTGGTCCAGTCCGGTATTCGGCCGTTTTAATTATTTTTTCAAGGCTCACAACCCAAATTACACAGATTGGGACAATCGAAGCATTTCCATTATTGACAATGGCAAAGGGTGTACCCTATCTGACATGGTGGTTCCTTTGCATAATAGTGTAATTTCTGCCAAATCATGTGCCAAATTACTACACATGAGCTCAAGCTTACTTGCTGAGGGTGTCCAACAATCCTAACAAGTGCAACACCATTTTCTGTTCGTGTTACAAGCGGCAAATATGAGGTTAGTATGGTTGGGCTCTACCTAATCGTACCCATTATGAGAGGGCACGATGTGAACCTAGAAGCACCTGCCATGTTTCCAAAAATATAATGTTTTAAACACGATTTAAAATGTCCAAAAAATAAAACAAAAAATTAGATTTACATCTTCAAAAAATGTGTGTGCTTCGCAAAGGTTTGAAAAAAAAACTAGAAATATGATACTACCTCCGATTCATATTAGTGGGCACAACTTTGTCTAGATACACATGTATCTAGTCTAAATATTTAACTAGATACATATGAATTTAGATAAATCTATGCCCACTAATATGGATCGGAGGGAGTATTTTAAAACGGGGTAGATGTCGGAGCCCATATGCTCGTGTGATTATACCTGGGCCGTGTGCTGTCGTAGCATTGTGGCTACTAGCTGCCTCACAAATCACAGCAGCCCACGAACAAACAGAGCCCACGTAGCTTGTCGATTTCTCTTGACCTAGGCGGACACTCGCTTCTTCGCAGTGGCAGTGGAGACAGCCGACAGCACCAGCCCTACTTCCCACACTCGTACATGTGAATCGGCGGCGCCGCCGACCATTCCTGTTCCCCATCCACCGGCAGCGGCCCTACTCCGGCTCCATCTCCCGAGCGTGAACTCCATGTGAGGCGCACCAAGTCTATCCTCGGATCCTCCATGGAGCACTCCGGCGTGGAGATCTCTGCCAAGGGACCTGAGCTCTCCGATGGCGGCGCCGTCGCCGGCAGCGTGGACCGCCTCAGCTCGCTTCCCGACGACGTTCTCATCCACATCCTTGACAGGCTCCTCGACGCCGCTTTCGCCGCGCAGACTAGCGTCCTCTCCAGTCGCTGGCGCCGCCTCTGGACGCTGCTCCCGCAGCTCTGGTTTAATCCCTCCACTGATTCCCTCGGCATCCGCACCGCCCTCGATTCCCATCAAGCGCCGGCGCTCCACCGCCTCACAGTCGATTTAAAGGACGCCTCTCCCGAGTCCGTCGCCGCCTGGCTTCCCATCGCCGCGCGCCGCCTCTCCGGCGTGCTATGCATCGACGCGACACAGAGCCACGAGGCCGCGGAAGGCCACCAGTATGTACCTGTCACTATATCTTGGCCTCACCGTGCCACCGTCGGACGTATTCGCCGGACTCACCAATCTCTTCCTAGCTTACATCAAGCTACATGGTCCTTGCATGCTCGGTGATGTTGTCTCCTCACCACGCTGCCCGGCCTTACGGAAACTCACCGTCCATAATGCTTGGGGTCTAGGCAACTTTGCAATCCATTCGGATTCTCTCCTAGAAATCGTGCTAAAGAATCTGCACGGCTTGCTGCAGCTCACTATCATGGCGCCGGCACTCAAACTGCTAGATGTGATGTCATGCTTTGCTAAATTTGATGATCAACCGGTTGCACACATTTCCGCCCCTCAGCTGGTGTCGCTCACTTGGAGGGATGCTTATGATCCAAGATTCACGCAGTTTGGCGAGATGGAAAATGTCAAGTTGTTGGCCACAACCGGGTTTGTTGTATATGGGAGAATTGGGCATGCCCATAAATTATACAATAGCTACTGTACGGGGATTTTACGGCAGTGGTGCAATATCGGTATCTAAGAATCGTACTCCCTCCGTCCAAAAATAAGTGTCTCAAATTGACAAATGAGACACTTATTTTTGGACGGAGGGAGTACTTATCTTTGGAGCGGTGAGTTCATCCATATGTCATTTACGCCATCATTGCAGAAAGTTCAAGTTTAGGAATTTATTGTAGTTGACAAAATTCTCACTTGTTTTTTCTTTGCTTAAGTCTCGAAACATGGATATTTGATGTTTATCCTTCCTAGTAATTATATGTCCTCTGACATGGCATTACTTTTTTTTTCTGTCTTTGAATAGTTAGTGCTGCAGTTACAAACAACTGTCGCTTCACTAGTATATCGTTTGTTGAATGGGATACATGAGCTCAGACTTTCTAGCATAAAAGAACCATTTCTTGTGTTTTATTGATTTTTTGAACTACATGTTTTTTGTGCATTACTAACCACCAGAAACAATCCTTTGTGGTGACTTCCCACGAAATTACAGAAGGACATTACTAACTCGGAGTACTTGATGAAAGACATTACAAGGTTCCCGAACATTAGAAACTTGACCCTGGATATAATGGCAAAGGGACATTCATGTGGATCCAGTTTGTACCATGTTCTGAGGATGTGTACTGGTGTGAGAGAGTTGTATCTTGCCCTTATTGACGAAAGTGGTTCCTCAGAGGTAATACTATTATTTCTTTGTTTATATCTAATACCGGTATATCCATTTATATTTCAGCTTGAGCTGCTAGTTGCACTACCGTAGTTATTGGTTTGATGTTGGATCATTTGCAAGGTCGTATGTAACAAATATGTTTCTTATGTATCGCCAATGACAATGAGTCTTACTCCAAGTTTTCATGGCTTGGCATAGTTTTCCTTCTCCAAAGATTGTTAGTCGGCGGAAATGAGACAAATATTGGGCAGCATTCCGGATTTCGTTTTTATCATAGAAACAGAATACCTCCTTCCTTTTGTCTGCTCTTTCTTAATATTGTTCGCAGGTGACCTCTCCCTCACTCTTTTCCAGGCATTGAGGCCGGAGTTAGAGGAGAAGGCCCTAAACAGGATCCAGCTGCGTGGCATCTCCCATTAGAATGTGCGACAGTGACTGAGTTGCTATGTCATTGCATGACAGGCTTAATTTTCATAAAATAGTTAGGATTTAGGAGGAAATATGAATATACAACTATTTGTCAGTCATTTGTTTTTAAAGGTTTCATCAATAACTATGGCCTATGTGATGATGTCTAGTGGAAAGCAACATTGAAGATACCGCATGATACTTAGGAGATTGACGTATCTGTACTCGTATATGAAACCTAATGCCTCGTTTGGATGTTTGCTTTCAGCCTCGATATTGGATATTCGCAATATTCAGGCCTAAATATCCCGAATATCACGTTTGGATGTGTGTGACATTGGGCTGTGACATTCGCGCTGAATATCGAGCCAACCCGCGCGTAGGCAAAACGCCACCCAGCCCACTCTCGAGCTCCACCCCTGGAGATTGCTTCTGTATTCGCGAGCGAGCCCTCCCGTACCTGTTCGCGAGCGAGAAAACAGAGCCGAGCGAGCGAGACCTCAATTCGCCGGGCGGAAAACCTAGGACGGTGGCGGCGCAGGTACAGAGCCCAGCGAGCGAGCCCTCCCGTTTGGCGGCGCGTGGCCGGCGGCCTCGTCCGCAACCCTTCCTCTCCGCCGCTGCTTTCTCTCCCTCCCCAGCTGCTCTCCATCCCCACGTGCGAGACCTAGGGCGGCGGCTGGCCGACGGCGCGGGTACTCCGGCCTCCCGCCCTCTCCCTCTCCGGTGGGAGAGATTGGTTCGTGGGGTACCGCGGCCGCCTGGGCCGCGCTCGCCGGCGAGGACTCTACTGCGGCAAAAGTTTCCCCTCTGTCGCCGGCGACGATTGGACTGCGGCGCGACTCTGCTGTCTGCGGCTCTGCCGCCCGGTAGTAAGAGCTGGCTTCTTTTTCATGAACGATCGATCTCGTGGTTTGACTGCAGTAGATTAACCGACCACATATCGAGCTGGCTTCTTTTTCCCGAGCTGCTTCTCTAGCCTGCACTTTCTGAACAATCGAGCTTGTGGTTTGACTGCAGTAGATTAACCGACCATGGATATGTGCTGTACTGGTCATAGATATTTGTTGTAGATGAACTGGTCATGGATACGTATTGTAGATGAACATTAATCTTTCAATGTTGTACTTTTGATGTGCTATTTTTCTTAGCATGCTTGTGAAAAATCATGTCTTGATGATCTGAAACAATGCTTTTCAATGCGCTTTGTGATGTCCTGGTTTGCTAAACAAGCTTCGGTGAGTATTTTCTGAAAGAGTAAAACGCTGTGCGGTCACGAAGTTGCCACGAGCGAGCGCATTGGTCACCAACTGGAAAAACGCCAAATCGTGGTCACTTAGTTGCGTGGTAGAGCCACGTTAGTCACTCCGTCGAAATGGCGTTAAGTCGCTGACGTGGCTGACGGTATTTTGCAAATACCCCTTATAATTTTATTTCTTTTAATTGTTAGGTCCTTTTTCAAAAAAAAAATTCCTCCACCATCCCCACCGCATTCCTCCTTCATCTCCGTGCGAGCGGGTGCGGCAGACGCGCGTTCCAGGCGCGCTCTTCCGTTGGCTCCACTCACGCACGGAGAGGTGCAGCTGCTTGGCCGCCACCAGCGTCTCCACCGCCTGCCGCGCGTCAAGATCTCCACCGCCAGCTCCCTGGCCGTCGACAGCCGCAGCCCGTCCGCCTCCTCCAGCATCCCCGCCAGCCCGGCCGCGTACCTCTCCATCGCGGCGTCCACCTCAGCGTCCGCTCCACCGGCGCCGTACGCGCTGCTCCCGCCCGCGCCAGCCGATGCCGCCGCGCGCTCCCGGACGATGGGGAGCAGCGGCCGGTCGGTGATGTCCTCCTGCAGCGTCGCGAGCCGCTCCGTCAGGACGCCCTCGTTGCGCAGCGTGCGGCGGTGGAGGTCGTTGATCCGATGCAGCGTTCTCGAACGGCGTGCACCTGGGCGGGGAGAAGAAGGCCGCGCCCGCGCCATCCTCCCGCGCCATGGCACGCCGTCCTCCCGCGCCATGGCACGCGGCTGGCCGGCCGGCTGCCCAGCGCACGCCGCCGCCGCGGGTCCGTGCCCACCGCCTCCGACAGCACGCCAGCGACGCCGGCTTTGTCGAGCAGCATGAAGGTGAGCACGCCGGCGACGCAGGCCTTGTCCATCACCTGTTTTGAGAATATGCCTGGCCCAAAAAAATTCAATAGGACAATAATGCGTAGAATAAAAAATCAGGGTGTATTTTGCAAAAAGGAAAACTGCCACGTCAGCGACTTAACGTCCATTTCGACGGAGTGACTAACGTGGCTCTACCACGCAACTAAGTGACCAAGATTTTGCGTTTTTCCAGTTGGTGACCAATGCGCTCGCTCGTGGCAACTTCGTGACCGCACAGGCGTTTTACTCTTTCTGAAATTATAAAATTTCTTTACACTGTAATTGCACTGAAATATAAAATTTCTTTACACCGTAGACTTGGTTTCTTATGTATCGTGAAAGCAAAAGAAGAAAGAGGAAACTCACCACTTATAATGGTCAAAATCTGGTAGAACTGCAATTCACCACTTATACCATCCAAACAACATATGACATTCAATCTCAATATCTAGTCTTGGTCTCAATATCTAACACATCCAAACAGAAATGTTGACATTCAATCTCAATATCAATATCCTGGATATTGGACATTCACCCCAATATAATATCTACCCTCTCAATGCAAACATCCAAACGAAGCATAAGGGATCTTCTTCAACACCTTACCTTATCGTACTAGGGGATCTTCCTGAATACCTTACCCTATCGTACTAGGGAAGTATTTGGACGGATATGACATATATCTTGCAATATCCGGTGTTTAAACCAAAATGTGATATTCCATTTAGGACGGTGACGTCTGTAAACCCAAATCGCAGAGGATAGAGCTTTGTGCCAGACAAGGTGCATATATTAAGGAACCACAGCCTGAGTCTAGGTAATCTTGTCTCCGAAGTCCTTGACCCCTACCACTTGTGTTGCCTGCCTCGGACCCAAATCGTCCTGATCACAGGATCGACGGTAGCACGATACCTGTTTTGTAAGGTCAATTGAAGATCTCCTTAAGTGTTTTATCGCTAGAACGATACATGTTTTGTGCAAATATTTAAAAAATATTGGTTGCTTAACTTTATTTGCGTAAAACAACAATCATATTTTCTGCAGTATGTTATCTTGAGACTGTGTCCAGGTGCTATTCTTTTGTAAGTTTGTTGAAGACATATCTTATATGTTCCTGCAGTCTTTTAAATTTCTAGTTCCATCTTTCCTATGTTACTGCATTAAATCATAACGGTTAATCTTATGAAGCTGCTGTCTACATCGTTTCAGGCACAAACTGCGTGTCCGCCAGGTTGTGTTTGCGATCAGCCACCTAACTGGAAAACCGATGAATTTGCGCTGAATTGCCTCCACGAAGTAAAACTTACTAACTTGAGAGGAACCGAAAACGAAGCTGGTCTTGTGAAACGGTTATTTGATTGGGCAACAATGCTAGAAACCATGACAGTAACCTTCGATTCCTGTGTAGCTAAAAGCAAAGCCCGGGAGTTCTGCCAGATGCTTCAAAACTTCTCCAGGCCAGAAGTATGTTTGGAGGGGCCTCACTTTGCCTAGTCTACTGATTTGTGTCTGGTGGTTGTTTTGTAGTTCCCGGCTCGGTACAGTTTGCAGTATTTGTGAACTCCGGAGTCTGTTTGGAGATGCTACAGATGTATCAGATGAACTCTCTGCGTATGGATGTCTAAGCTTTAGTTCTTGTCACTGCCAAAACTGTAAACCTGTTGATCAGTTAAGTGTCGTTGGGTGTGGTTCAGATATAAGCACTGTGAGTGAGATCCACTATGTTCCAGGACGAATACGATTCAGCAAATCTGTCTCTGTTCTTACGAGGACGCTGGTGCTTATCTTTCAGGCGTACTGAAGTCTTGATCTAGCTTCCGATCTCTGCCGCGACAGGCATCACAGGCACGGCCACCGCTTCCTCCTGAAGCTCGCGATGACGCCTAGCTGCTCGACCGGCGGCGCTGGCCTGCCACATGTGAGCACCATGAGGAGCTGGAATGTCTTGGGGGAGAGTTTGAGCGAAAGGACGTCAAGATGTTTCACTTGCCACTTCTCTCACAGTAGAATCAAGCGGTGCTCTCATGATACGGTCGATCTTATTCGAAAAATATCACCGTGTTAATTCTCGTGAAGTGTACAACGACCTTGACCATAATGCCGCCGTACAATCCCTACTTACTACTGTATATTGTAAGATCATATTGCTCGAGAAAGTTGATCGAACGGCCCCTAATCTCAGGTGGTTTCTATAACAACAACAAATTTAAAGCTGGGACCGGGTATTTCCCCCCTCCCTTGCCCCATCCTGTAACACCTACTTATCTCTCGAAGGAGATCAGGATCGAAACCTAAGAATGATACACGAGAATGGGAAGAGACGATTTGGGATCGGGGGAGATAGACGAATAGGGATAGGTTCAGATTTCAGTACATTCGTTTGATGCCTTGTCTTTCAAATCACAGCTGGTTATAAACCCCAGCACTCACGCACACGACACGGTCACCACACCGACAGGCGGGCCCACGCTAAACCACACCAACCACACTATGTCACCGATTCGGCCGCCTTTCTGACGCCTTCGGAGATCACGTCTCGCCTGTCAGGTGTAGAGAAGCTGTTACACACCCCTCCCCTCCCCCTCCATCTGTCTCGTCGCTGCCTGAGATAGCCGTCGGGCAAGCCCACTCGGCCGTCGAGGAAGGTGGCGGCGGGGATGTCACAGCTTTATCCCTATGGTGGAGGGCTCCTGTATTTGAGGCGAGGGCCTTGCGCGGTGAGGGCAACGTGGACCTAGCTTCCAAGATCTTAAAATCACCCAAAATTCTCAAAAACAAAAACAAATTGGAAGCTCAATATGATACATACAATCCAGTACTGAATTTCCTGCTTTCTCACCCGGAATGGACAAGTATAGTAGTGTGATACACACTCACTCTACTATCACACTACTATACTTTTCGTTCTGGACCTGTCTGTAATATGTTCTGGGCTACCTGTTATATGTGATCGGATCCTCCTCAAAAAAAAGTATAGTAGTGTGATACATTTTGACGGGCTGTGTGCTGGCCCACAAGCAGACAAAACAAAGCCCGTTGTTCTCCTTTGCAACCTACTCCTACTCACCTAGCAGGACACTCGCAGCGCACTCGCACTGGACACAGAGGACATCTGAATCGGCGGCGGCGACTCCCCTGTTCCGTCCACATTCCCCATCCACCGGCAGCGGAGACTCCACTGCTCCGTCTCCACCTCCAAGCGTGAACTCGATGTGAGGTGCACCTAGTCCCTCTTCGGATCCTCCATGGAGCACTGCGACGGGGAGATCCCCGTCAAGCGACCCAAGCTCTCCGATGGCGGCAGCAGCGAGGATCGCCTCAGCGCCCTTCCCGACGACGTCCTCTTCCACATCCTCCGCAAGAACCGCGACGCCGCCGAGGCGGCGCGGACCAGCGTCCTCTCCAGCCGCTGGCGCCGCCTCTGGACGCAGCTCCCGCAGCTCTGGTTTGGCTCCTCCACTGATCCCCACGGCATCCGCGCCGCCCTCGAATCCCATCAAGCGCCGGTCCTACGCCGCCTCGCCGTCGGTTTACAGGACCCATCTCCCGAGTCCATGGCGGTCTGGCTTCCAGTCGCCGCGCGCCGCCTCTCCGGCAAACTACTCCTCATCGACAAGGAGCGGCAGAGCAAGATGGAGGGCGAGGCCCCGGACGGCGGCGCCCTTGAGCTGCCCTGTTTCGAGAACGCCACTTCCATCCGCCTCGAACTGTATCTCGGCCTCGCCCTGCCACTATTGGGCGTATTCGCCAGTCTCACCAGTCTCTTTCTGGCTCACATCAAGCTCCAAGGTCCTTGCATGCTCGGTGATGTTGTCTCCTCGCCACGCTGCCCGGCCTTACAGAAACTCAGCGTTTGCCATGCTTGGGGTCTGGACAAATTTGCAATCCACTCGGATTCTCTCCTAGAAATCGATTTACAGCATCTGCATGACTTGCAGCAGCTCACTGTCATGGCGCAGGCACTCGAGCTGTTAGCTGTGAGGTCCTGCTTTGCTCAACGTTCGAATAATAATCAACCAGTTGCAAACATCTCTGCCCCTCTGCTGGTGTCGCTCTTTTGGAAGGATGCTTATGATCCAAGATTTACGAAGTTTGGCAAGATGGAAAATCTCAAGTGTTTGGCCACAAAAGGTTTTGATGTATATCAGAAAGTTGGTTCTCGCCGTAAATTACATAATAGCTATTGGATGGATCTTTTCCGACGTCGGCGCTGCATCGAGAATCTAAGAGTCACACTTTTTTTTCTATCGGTGAGTTCATTCGTATGTGATTTATGCTATCATTCAAAGAAACTTGGTGTCCAAATTAAGGAATGTATTGCGGGCGTACAAAGTTCGCAATTGTTTTTCTTTGCTGAAGTCTCGAAACATTGATTAGCACAGCCAATTGTTTATCTGTCCTAGTAGTTGCCAATCCTCTCACATGGCATATTATTTATTTTTGCATTTGAATCGTTAGCGTTACAGTTACAAACTACTACCACTTCACTAGTATATTGGTCGTTCAATTAGAAACATGAGCTTGGACTTTCTCACATAAAAAAAACCATTGCTTGTGTTTTATTAAAAAAATTAAAGATATGTTTTTTGTGCATTACTAAGCATCATAAACATGCCTTTTTCCCACGAATCTACAGAAGGACATTACTAACCACGAGTACTTGATGGAAGACATTACAATGTTCCCGAAAGTTATAAACTTGGCCCTGGATATAGTGACAATGGGACATTCATGTGGACCCTGTTTGTATCATGTTCTCAGGATGTGTACTGGTGTGAGAAAGCTGTATCTTAAGCTTTTTGACGGAAGGGGTTCCCCAGAGGTACTACTATCCTTTCTTTCTTTATATCTAATACCTGGTTATGCATTTATATTTCGCATGCCTAGGCTTCAGCTGCTAGTTGCCCGAATCTAGGTGTTGGTTTGATACTGGATGCATTTCTCCAAATTAAATCTGTGAAAATATATGTCTTATGTATCTGCCAATGGGCAATGCATGATCCATCTTAGTCTAAGTTGCCATAGCTTGGCAATAGGTTTCTTTTTTGTAAAGTTGGTAGTCATGAGAAAATTATCGGGTATGATTTAGGATTTTGTTTTTAGTAAGAAACAGAATACCTTCTTCGTTTTGTCGGCACTTTAAGATTGTTCTCAGGTGACCTCTCCCTCCCACTTTGCAAGGCAATTAGATAGTCATTTGAGTTTACTGTTTTTAGTAAGAAACATAATACCTCCTTCGTTAGAGTAGATGGCCCTCTAGAAAGGATCCAACATGCATGATCCAGCTGTGTGGCAGCTCCCATTAGAATATGGCAGTGATGTGCCATAGCATGGCAGACTCGATCTTAATAAAATAGCTAAGATTTAGGAGAAAATATATACAACTATTCTCCGAGGATGTGTTTTAAATGTAGTGTGAATAAAAATGGCCTAGGTGACGATGTGTACTGGAAACTACTGCTTAAGATACCGTCCAATACGTACGAGATGACGTATGATGTCTATATGCCCACCTTGTAGAGGATTGAAGGAGGGCATAATGCATCTCAACTCAGATCGCGCAAGCAAGCAGTCTTTCACGGAGCACTGCCATGGAGATCATTATCAAGCTAGGATAGATCCCTCCTCGATTAGCTACAATTCCATCATTGTATCCTCGAGATAGCAAAGAGAAAAATAGGACATAGGGCTATTACCCATCACGGCAGCCTGAACCTAGGTCATCGTGTCTCCGAATCCTCAAAGCGGCACCCCTGTGTTACCCGTCTAGAACCCAAATCACTGAATAGACTTGGCGGATCACTGACACCAAGGTCGAGTTAAGATCTCGTTCAGTGTGTTTTATCGATAGCACAATACCTAATTTGGGTAAATATTTAAATAACATAGGGCTATTACCCATCACGGCAGCCTGAACCTAGGTCATCGTGTCTCCGAATCCTCAAAGCGGCACCCCTGTGTTACCTGTCTAGAACCCAAATCACTGAATCGACTTGGCGGATCACTGACACCAAGGTCGAGTTAAGATCTCGTTCAGTGTGTTTTATCGGTAGCACAATACCTAATTTGGGTAAATATTTAAATAACATTTGTTATTTACGTTTATTTGCATAGAACAATCAGTCTCAGAATATGTTGGCTTCAAACTGTTCCAGGTGTTATTCTTTTGTACATTTGTTGAAGACATCTTATATCTTCATGCAAGTCTTTCTAGTTTCATTTTTCTTTCTTTATTGCATTAAGCTGCTATGCACAACGTTTCAGGCACAAACTGTGTGTCCGCCAGGTTGTGTTTGTGAACAGCCACCCCTGTGTTACCCGTCTAGAACCCAAATCACTGAATCGACTTGGCGGATCACTGACACCAAGGTCGAGTTAAGATCTCGTTCAGTGTGTTTTATCGATAGCACAATACCTAATTTGGGTAAATATTTAAATAACATTTGTTATTTACGTTTATTTGCATAGAACAATCAGTCTCAGAATATGTTGGCTTCAAACTGTTCCAGGTGTTATTCTTTTGTACATTTGTTGAAGACATCTTATATCTTCATGCAAGTCTTTCTAGTTTCATTTTTCTTTCTTTATTGCATTAAGCTGCTATGCACAACGTTTCAGGCACAAACTGTGTGTCCGCCAGGTTGTGTTTGTGATCAGCCACCAAACTGGAAAACCGATGAACTTGCGCTGAACTGCCTCCGAGAAGTAAGAATTCATAAACTGAGAGGAACTGAAAATGAAGCTGGCCTCGTGAAACGGTTCTTTGATTGGGCAGCGGTGCTAGAAACCATGACAGTAACTTTCGATTGGTCCGTAGCTGAAAGCAAGGCCAGGGAGTTCTGCCATATGCTTCAAAGCTTCTGCAGGCCAGGAATATGTTTGAAGGGGCCACACTTTGCCTAATCTTGTCGCAACCAGACCATGCCTGAAGACTGAACTTATATGTGCTGGTGCCTGGTGGTTGTTCTGTAGCTCCCGGCTTGGTACACGTTGATGTATTTGAACTCCGGAGTCTGTTTCCAGATGTCTAAGCTTTAGTAAACCAGTTAGTAAGCTAAGTGTTCACTATGTTCCAAGCTAAGTGTTCGTGGTTTAGTTCGGGTGTAAACAGTGTGAGACACACTATGCTCCAGGACGCACATGCTTCCTCATTAGTATTTGGTTATGGGGCAGAAAGCTGCACACCAACTAGAAGTGAAGCAGACCTGAACTGCTCCTACTGAGGAGTGTCTGAATATTATGTGCGACGGATCTTTCCTACTAGCTGTGGATTACGATTTGGCACCTGAAGGAGTGATCTGCTTGGATATCAGGGCTTTTATTCGCCTAAAATTTCCTGTTGTCAAGTTCTCTTTTCGTCCTTTAAGTTGTAATAACTGTAATAAAGAGGAAACGCCCTCACGGCGGACAATCTAGGGCTCTAGGCCTCGCAAAGCTTCCCCGCCGCCGCCGCGAACCGCTCCATGGCCGGCCACGGCAGCACGATCGGCACCGCCACAGCGTCCTGTCCGTCCCTGTCCTTGACGGCGACCAAGAAGCCCACACCGAAGATAGTCTCAGCAGGGCCGCCGTACGCCGGCTCGCCCCACCCGAAGTCCACTCGGTTGAACCCGGCGTGCCGGTTGTCCGACACGACGAACATGTTGTTCTGCAGAGCCAATCACGGCCGTCCGCGCAGCACCAGCACGTCCAGCGTGGAGCGCACGTACTCGGCTGTCACTGTGGCCTTGGCCTGCCGCACCAGCGCCACCGCGTCGCCGATCGAGCCGTGGCGCAGCGCCGCGGCGTCGGCCACCGCCGTCATGGGCACGCACGCGTTGCCGTAGTATCCCGCGGGAAGGCTCAGCTCCGGGAAACACCTGAAGTTGGCGATGAAAACCAGCTGCACGTCCTCGCCGCGAGGGAGCTCCAGCGCTTCGGTGCGGGCGCGCCAGAGGAAAGCCGTGAGCGCCTCGAATGTGGTGGCCGTGTCGCGGTGGAGAGGGGAGAGGTGTTTTTTGATGGCTCCGATGTGGGCGGCAGTGAAAGTGAAGGAACGCATGACCATGTCGTCCATGGCCTGCGGCGGCGGTGGACCAGATGGCGGAAGTACGTCGTCGAACTCTCGATGCGGGAAGGACGGCGTAGGTGGGCTGCGCGCCTCGAGGAGATCGCGGGACCAAGCGGGAGCCACGGTCGGTGCCGAGAGGCCACGGGGCACGGGCGAGCTCGGCTACAGCGTTCACGAATTGGGCGATGCCGATGGCGTCGCAGATCGTGTGGTTGAGGCGCAGCGCGAGGACGAAGCCGCCGCAGAGCAGCCTTGTCACCTGGTGAGTGGTGACCATGTGCATATATTAGACCACACGCATGCACATGTTGCGCGCAAACTAAACTAAACGTATGTATACCTGAATGAGCAGCAACGGGCAGTCGAGCACGCCGCTGGAGCCCTCCACGTCGAAGAGCAGCTGGTCCATGCACGGGAATGGCGGCCTGAGCCCGGCGCCTCGCTCCAGCTCCGCAAGCCTCACGTCGGCGTCGGCCTCCACGAACAGCAACCCCTCGCCAGTGCAGTCGGCCACCACCTTCTTCCCCTCCACCTCCCTAAGCCGCCCGGCAAGCGGGTAATAGTGCACCAGCGCCTCGCCGAGCGCGTGCCGGACGACGCCCACCGGGTCGTCCCGCGCGACGTCGTCATCCTCCGGCACGCGGCCGCGGTAGACGAGGGCAAACGAAACGTGCCGGCGCAGCGCGCCCTGGTCGTCGATGTCGGACAGGCGCTTGGTGTCGCGGGGCGTCGGCGCGGCAGGACAGACGAGTTCCGGCTCACACCGTCGCACTGTGAACGCCAGCGGGGACGTCGCCATGGCGATGGTCGGGTTGGAAGCGATGCAACCGCAAGAGTTGTTCTCATCGGTAATATTACAAGACTGGAGCGAGAATGGTTCGTGGCTGGAAAGTTCAGCGCCGGAGAAGTCTGGGCATGCCATGCTTGACATTTGGTGGAAATTCAGAGATGCCAAGTGCGCTTGGTTGCCACTTACTCCCTCCGTTCCAAATATAAGATATTTTAGACTTTATCCACATACACATGTAAACAAATGTATCTAGACACATTTCATGTGTTTATTCACTCATTTGTGTATGTATCTAGACAACATGTGTAACATCTAAAACATCTTACATTTAGGGACGGAGGGAGTAAATGGGAAAATATACAGTTCAAAAAAAAAAAAAGGGAAAAGATGAAGATGCCTGGCTGAGAGCTCTTCGTCTCTAAGGTTCTGCGTTTGTCGGACTTATTACCAAGGACCAAATGGCACAGCTTGGACTGATTGGATCGATCGCCATCGACTCTCCAAGATCAGCACTTTCGACTTTCAAGTTTTTAGACTACTTCCTGCGCTCAGAAGAGCGCAAAGGGAATCGATCTCGTACTAAAGGATAAAAGGAATTCGGGTAGGAGCAAACACTCTTTTCCAGGACATAATTCAGATATCATGTCTTTTTAACAACAGATATCAAGTCACTGTCATACATAACTCGATGAGCTGCCTCACTGCAATCCTATCATCAACCACACATATGATTCAACAGTTGCATGCTACCCAGATTCATCAAGCCACTGATGTACCGAGTCACAAGTTTAGGCATAATAACTTAGAAACAATACGTGAGGGTTCGTCTAGTGCTGAGTCGAGTTAGATTTAATCTCAGTCAGTTGCAACAATTGCATCTCATGTGCAACTCTCAATTTAGCATGAATCACGACACAAATCCAATAACTAAGAAATTAATTAAGAATTAACTAAATTTCAGCCAGTTGCACGTAGTTGCAAACCATGTATCTCTCAGATTAGCACGAATCACAACAATAAAATCGAACGGCTAAGGATTAGTAAAATTAGTAAAAACGCATAAGATAAGGTTGACTATGATATCAAGCAACTCTTTTTTTCGATAAATGGATCTTTATTACTTTAAAAAAATTAAATATTACATCCGGACTCTGCATAGCTAAGATGCACACAGCCATACCTGGCCATGGGAAGCCCGGCCCGACCGGCCTGGCCCGAAATTCCAGGGACTGGGCCGACCTGGGCTTGTCCATGGGCCGGGCCTGGGCCTCAGATTTCGGCCCGACGGTCATGTGGGTCTAGGCCTGGGCTTTGCATATTGACGTTTTAAGGAAGAGGCCAGGCCCGAAAGCCCGATTGTATTTTGCTTTTATGGGTGGGCCTGGGCCTTAAATATAGGGCCGAAGGTCGGATGGGCCTGGGATTTCGTCCGTGGGCTTTTTTAGGCCCGGCCCGGCCCGACACATGGCCAGGTATGCACACAGCACAACAAGTTCACAAGTCTCCAAACAGTGATAAATAAAAAGGCGAATTACATATCATAACGAGAAAATGTAAAAGCGCCTAAGATGAAGGAGAGCAGATCCACAGATTATGTTGCCATCCATGCTGGGAAAACAACTCCCTCGCCGCAGCCTCCAACCGCGAAGACACCTTCGAAAACAAGTCCCGATGCTCCGCACGCTGTAGGGGCGCCCAAGAACGGAGTGTAGCTGTGTATCGGTAGATAACCTGCATAGTGGAAGCATTTTTATCAGGCAACTCCTAATCATGCTAGGATTTGTGGGCAGCAGGAAAAATTTGTGACAAAAATGGTCATAATTTTTTTAAATCATGAATTTGAAAAAGGTTCGTGAATTTGAAAAATAGTTTGTGAATTTAGAATATCCTTAATTCAAAATTTCATGTATTTGAAATCGTTCATGAATTTGAAAAAATGTTCATGAATTCAAAAGCGGTTCATGAATTTGAAAATGGTTCGTGAATTTAAAATGTCCTAAATTTTAAAAATGTTCATGAATTTGAAAAATGGTTCATAAATTTTAAAAATGTTCAAAAATCTTAACATTTTTTTCAAAATCATGAACATTTTCAAAATATGAACACTAAAACAACAAAAACTAGAAATGAAAAAAACCGAACATGAAAAGGGAAAAACCAAAAATAAACCAGGAAAACCGGTTGGAAGCTTCCAGAATGTTCGCAAAACCGGCCTAGAAAAGCTACGTGGGGCGGACCAGTTAAAGATCCTATCGCTACATAGGCGTTTTCCTCCTAACTCGTGCTACGACCGTAGAAAATGATTCAAGTGGCAAATGCATCACAGATGTTACTAGGGGTCTTCAAGAAACAACTCACCATCTCCTCGAATGGCTCCCACACGACCGTCTCCCAGGCCCTCGGCCTTGAGCGCGAAGCCGACGGTGGCATCAACGCGGCACACGTTCCGGCCTTCCATCGTTGAGGCGCTAGATCTGGCCCGCACCAGCACCAGCCCGAAGGTGTTGGCCTTGATCTCGCGCATAGCGTGGTCGCACATCGTCACGAGCTCGGCCTGATCTACCACTTCAGCATCCCCGGCGCTGCGTTGAGCCAGAACGGTTATGATCTGAAATAGATTCCATATTTGGTTAATGGATCTTCCTTTGGACCCGATTGGTCCCTTCTCAAGATCCAAATATCCGGAACGGTGAATTATAAATTGGAACGTAATTAAAAAATGTTAAATGTTCCCAAGATGAGAAATGTTTATCTGTTTGAATTGGATTTTAGTTTCTGGACGTGTTTGTAAACCAAACAAAATGAAAGGTGTGAAATAAGGAGAGACCCAGTTGAGGTTAGGGCAACTCCAGCGGACCGACGCAAACAGCTTAATAAGATCAAGGCCAATACCTTCAGGCTGGTGTTGGCGTTGGCCAAGATCTAGCGCCTCGGTGTGATGGGAGGCTGGAACGTGCGCCGGCCGTCGTCTTTGCATCCATGGCCGAGGGCCTGGGAAGGAGTCCTGGGAGTCGGTCGTCTGGGAGCCATGCGAGTAAATAGTGACTCGTTACCTAGACCCCTAATTTCATCCATGACGCAGTTACCACCCTGCTAGATCTGGAGTTGGAGAAATTAGGGGTCTCGGAGAAACAACTTACCATCTCCTCGCATGGATCCCACACGAACGTCTCCCATGCCTCCTTTCCTTCCATCACGCTGGGGCGCTAGATCTTTTCCCGTGCCAGCACCTGTCCAAAGGTGTTGGCCTTGATCTCGCGCATAGCGCGGTTGCCTATCGCCGCGAGCTCGGCCTGATCTACCACTGATCTCTGGCGCTGCGTCTAGCCAAAGGAAGAGTAAGTCGTGGTCTGATTGGATTTGGTTCTGATATAAATAGATTCCATATACGGGTATCTTCCTTTGGACCCGGTCGGTTCCTACTCAAGATCTAAATATCTGGAGCGGTGGATTATAAATTGGAAGGTAACCTAAAAATGTTAAATGCTCCCAAGGTGAAAAATGCTAATTTGTTTGAAACGTAAGGTGTGCTGCAAAAACTGAAGGACCTATTGGTCGAATTGGATTTAGTTTCTGGACGTGTTTGTAAACTAAACAGAATGAAAGATGTGAAATAAAACGGAGAGGAGTGCATCAAGAAACCGTTCGGTCTCGCTCCTCGCGTCGCCCCTCCAGGCGACCGGGGAGCGGAAAACCTAGCCCGCTCCGCCGCCGCTTCCTCCCCAAGCTCCTCTCCCTCGTCGCCCCCGAGGCCGCCGGCGGACAAAGGCCGCGCGGCGCCGGTGAAGGGGCGGCGGGGATTCGCCGCTCGGTCTCTGCTCGGCCGGCCTGGAGGGACGCCGCCTTGGGAGACCGCCACCGCCACCCGCCCTCGTCTGCCCATCCACCGTCCCCTCCCTCGCCTCCCCCCTGTGTCTCTCGTGCGCCGCCATGCCGACGCGGTTGCGGGTGCTGCCCAGTCGGCTCGGGCTTCTCCGGGCTCGATCTGGGCCCTGGATGGGCCTGATGGGCTGCCGCGCGGCACGGCGGTGGTGCGGCCGCTGCTGGCCGGTGCGGGGCTTCCAGGCTCCCCCGACGTGGCTGCGGTGGCAGCGCGCTTTCAGGGCCGTTTGGGCTCCGATGGACTTGGCGGGTCGCGGCGCCCCTCTCGGCGCCGTCCACGGGAGGCTTTGCTGCCCCTGGTGGCTATGTGTGTGGCCGCCTCTATCTTCGGAGTTCTGACCCCGGTTGTCCAGTCGTCGATCCCGGCCCGGGGGCGCCGTCGGCTTTGACGGCGCTAGCTCCTGCCCTCCGGTGGTTGCAAGGGTCGGAACCTCTACTCTCGGTCATCTTCCTGCTGCGGGGCGCCGTTGGGGAGGGCCGGTGCCGTGGCTTCGCAGATGGCGGTCATGGCGGTGACGTGCTCCCTACGTGGGGGGCTGTCGTGGCTGAGTGTAGAGCCACCTCTGTCTTGCCATCAGTGTCTTGCTGGTGTGCTCCATGGTTCTGCAGATGGCGGCCATGGATGCGGTCTTCACTCCGACGCGAGGTGAGCGGTGGCAGTGGTGGTGGTTGCTTCTCCTTGTCGGTTGTTAGGTCCTCACGTCGGATCCTTGTCGGAATCCTGTGGCGTGTAAGGCGTGGGTGGTCTTCGTGCGTGCTCTAGGCTAGCCCACCCTTCGGGTAATCGAACCCAGATGGGGTTGGGGTTGCACTCGGTGGTGCTACGCCCTGCGACTACGGCGACGACCCCCATGTGCGGTGAGGGCATCTTCGATGCCCTTCAGCTTCAGCCGGTGACACACAGGCGTTGTGGCGTCGTCTTGCCGCGTGCGACCTTTCGGCCATGCCCCCGACACAGGAGGTGTCGGCGCGCTGTGTGGTCTCGGATGCGCGTTGGTGTTCGATTACGTCGATGGTGCAGTGTCGTGGCTGGATCTCCGCTGTCATGTCATGTGGATCCTCCTTGTGATCGCAGTGCTTTGGTCGTGATGAGCTTCTCATCAGTCAACTGTCTCCGAGTATTTCTCTCAGAGTGCCCCTCTCTGGTGTGTTGTTACTGTGCGTTTTTTTATTTTATTTCTCCTCTCTTGTATCCCCCTGTAAACTCTGGTTCATTTGAACCTATCTTGTAGAGGCTGCAAAGTCTCATAGGCAATATTTTTGAGTAATGAAGTTCAGGCTGGCTCTAAGAGCCCGCCGTAGTCATAGTCAAAAAAAAAAAAAAGGCGGAGACCCGATCGAGTTATAGACTTGCCTTTTCACGTCAGTAGCAACAATCCTTTGGCAGATATTTGCAAAAGGGAAATCTGTTCTAGGGCAACAAGGTAGGAATCTTTGCACGTGAAAACTGAAGAAAAAAATGATCAGATAAAAGAATACGTTTGATGCCAAACAAAGTGCGCAGATACTAGTACTATTTGTATATGAACAGTACTTGTTCGATATTTTAAAAATGCAAAGAGCCCTATCTAGCTAAAGATATTTCCCCATTGTTTACTGCTGAAATCATCTCGATAAGTTTTAGTGAAAGTTAACTGTAAATTAAGGAGCTGGACAGATTGTCAAAAAGCACAGATATAAACTTAAAAAATAAGAAGGAACTGGCTACTGCAATTTCTGAACCATATATTCAGGTTCCCAGTGTCTAGCCAGTAGCTACAAACAGGTAAGAGATTGAACCAAAAATCACGGCATTCCAAATAAACTTTGCAAAAAAGCGGAAGCAAAACTAAAACCTCAAGATATATGATTCTACAAGGCTCTGCTCTCAACCAGAGCACCCTCCTCTGCATTTCCCCAAATAGCATTTCTCAAGTACTACTAAGAACAGATTGCTGATTCAACCAAGAATCAACATAGTCATGTGAAAACTTGGCAGTAACAAAGAAATGGAAGCCAAAACCTGCAGAAATACCATTCTCCAAAGCTCTGATCTCATTCAGAGTACCGGCCACTTGTGCATTTCCCCAAATCGTATCTCAATGTCTAGCTACTATGAACAGGTTTCGAATTCAACAAGAAAAAAGAAACCACCAATGGCTAGAATCAATCCATGGCGGGAGACACTAGCAGTATCAAATCTGAAGAACTTTGATGAAACTAAGGAAAGAAGCAAGTCAGGTCGGATACTCCAACAGCTTGATCTTGCCATCCTCTTCTTCTGAATCCTTCCAGTCGGCGAAGAGTTACCAGACGATGGAACTGACGAACGAGGTGTGCAGTATCGAATTCGTAGAAATTCTACTAAGAAAACTAGAGGAAGGGCGAGTTTGATCGATTGATCACTCCAGGTCGAGGGACTTGATCTTGCAGGCTCCATCGTCTTCTTCTTCCTCCTGGCAATCGATGCCGTTGTCCTCTGGCGGATCGGTCCAGTTGTCGAAGAAGGTGGCCATGAATGAGGAGCACTCCTCGGCCCAGCTGCGTCGGTTGGCGGAGGCGCGCCACTTCTGGTCGGTGATCATCTCGGGGGAGAGTCCCCAGCCCTGGAGCTCCTCCTCGGTGTGGTGCATGAGGAGGCTGTACTCCCCTCCGGGCCCCAGCTGCATGACCCTGAACTCGCAGTTGTCGAAGTTGTTGAGGCGCTCGAACTGCCCCACCGTCCACTTGAACCACTTCATCATGAAGACGCGCGAGGTGAGGCCGTGCGAGACGATCACCAGGTTGGTCTCGCAGTTGGTGCTCTGGTCCAGCCTCCCGTTGTCGATGTCCCGCCACAGCGACTCCAGGAAACCTGCATTGCGCCGATCCATCAGTTCACTTCAGAGGCAGACGGACAGAGAGGTTCCAATCCAATCCAATCTGATCGAATCAAATCGCAGGGTGGTGAATGCGAATGGGAATGGGGAATTAGTTAGTTAGGGGAATGCTTACTGGCGACGCGGTCGAAGACGTCGGCGGCGGACTCGCCCTCGGGGAACCGGAAGAAGAACCGTCCGAAGCGCTCGCGGGTCTCCTTGATGGCCCGCATCCGCTCCTCGACCTGGAAGTTTCCGAAGTCCTGCTCGCGGACGCGGCACTCCTCGCGGGCGCCGATGACGCGGTCGCGCGGGAACGCGGCGCCGATCTCGCGCAGCGTGGCGCGGGTGCGCTCGTAGGGGGAGACGTAGAAGTAGACCTTCCAGTTGGCCCCCTCGTCGGAGGAGACGACGTCGAGGATGCCCCTCCCGGCCCTGCGCGCCTGCTGGACCCCGTGCGGCGTGAGCGGGATGCGGTAGTCCGGGGTGGTGGAGTAGGCCGACATGTCGAGGTTCCCCTGGCTCTCGCCGTGCCGCACCAGGATGATCCGCTTCGGCAGCCGCCGCACGCACCCCGTCACGTGCTGCTTCGTCATCTCGCAGAAGGCGCAGTAGTCCTTGTTGCCGGCTTCCGCCGCCGCCGCCGCCGTCTCGGGTGGTGGGGATGACATCGCTGGCGCCAGGGCGTGGGCGGGGGTTATATAGAGGACGGACCAGGGGAGTGGGGGCCAGATGGAAGGGAGGTGGTTGGGTGATGGAGAGCAACAAACTCTGTCGATTGGTCCAGCTGGCCTTCTGCCTTTCTCGCTCGACTCTGGTTTTGGCCCCGCTGGCTGGCCGACCTATGCTACGCTGCAAGGAATTTGTTGACTGACACTCCACCGGAGATTTCCCAATGCTACTTTGTGTTGCTCCTCCGGCAAGATCACTGCAAAGCATTTCAGTTTCGTTAGCCAATATTTACTAGTACTAGTAATACTCGTTCACTTTTATACTCCCTCCTCCGGTCCGTATAAAGTGTCGGACAAAATGAACGAGGTACAAAATCATAGTTGTATGAGCGACATTTCTTTTAGGATCAAGGGAGTAATACGTTCTACATATTTTAATATCGACTAGATACGGATCAAAATGAGTGAGCCTACACACTAAATATGTCTAGATACATATTTTAATATGGACTAGAATGCTTTATATAAATGAACGGAGCGAGTAGCTGTAGCAGTAATGTTTGTTAGCTGTATTTCCCAGTCATGCACACCACACTGGTACACTCAACGGGTTCAGAAATGTTACCACGTGTGTGCTTACTACTACATCGTTTTCTCTTGACATTTCCATTGAGTTAGGGAGGTTCAGTCAGATTACCCTGTCCAAATCATTAACTTCAGAAGGTTTCACCCAGCTAATAACTAAGCTCGTCTGTAAGGAAAGAACTCGAATAGATAACTCGGTTTGCTTGCCAATGCCACATGATTAGGAGACGCGGTGCAAGCAAAGGCACGTGATACGGCGTGAAGCGTATCGCGCTGCGTCGCAAGCTGCGGTCTCCGTGAAGCATGTGCGCGCCAGCCACGAAAGACCACACATGGAGGGGAGGGGAATGTGGTTCGAGATCAGAACCAACCAAGCAATTCCTATCCTCATCACAAAAGGCAAGGGTCGGTGCTTCAGATTTGGATTATTAGGATGCGTGCAGGTGCCCTGACACGGCATCCACAGGCACACGCTTCACACGGCTGTACACGCAAAACACGTCCCATGTGCACAGCTACTCCATCCGTTTCAAAATACTTGATGTGGATTTGCCCAAATTTAAATGTATTTATATACTAAAACATCATCTAGATATAGCCGAATTTAGATGAACGGAGGAGTAGCTAGTTGTACTACTAGTCTAGTACTTCCTTCGTTCGAAAGTCATGTCTAGATATATCACATGTAAACAAATGAAGTCATCTAATTTCGAACATAGGAGTAAAATGAAACTTAATTAGAAGCTTCTATCTATAACCCATACACACACGGCAATATGCATTCAGTACTGAGGCCAACACTGATGATCACACGGCATCAATCAATGCGTGGTCAACGTACGGACGTCGACACTGAAACAATGGCTGTCATCATCCATACATGTCTATCAACAATCATGGAGAATTGGAGATTGTACGAAAGGTCCAATTACAGTAGTGCTGTATTCCAACTGAGTGGGGGGCTTTCGTTTTCCCTTCTTTATTCCTTGTTTAGGTTGATGCCGGCAATTGATTCGTTGTAGTCGTAGAAGGTAAGCCACTTTGTACTAACTAAAGACCACTGAGTAGAGTTTGCGTTGCCAAGAGATGATAGCAAATTAAGAACTATATATCCCTAAAAAAGATGATGATAATAAAAACATTAGGTATAATTGATATCTTCCTGATATTACTATATTCAACACGAGTTGGGATCGAGTATATAGAATGCAAACAAGAGAGCTAGATAAAGGGTCCTATCGTGAGTTCCAGCTCAAAGTAATATACAGGATCATGCTTTAGAGCCTTACTCTCAGGAGACCGGGTTAGTGCTACTCAGAAAGCAAACCCAAAGCGTGCCAGATGAGAGTCACAATTGGAATTGGAGCAGACATGCCTGGGTAGTACCAAGATCACCCAAGAGATTTTGATTTTCTCAGACGAAAAAGACATGATGAACACAAGGCCTAGGCGCCGCCGGGGCCAGCCGTGCAGCCCAAGGATACCTTCTCCCCAACACATGCCCCACAAGTCAGGTCCACACGCTAGCTTGTGGGGAGCAAGTCCTCTCCCATAAGGAAGAAGAAGAACATCTCATGTGGCACCCAGCCGGATAAGATAAGGGGTCCAGCTCGTAATGCAGACTTGCGGTGCAGTTTTCAGATCACCTTTTCCTCGTCACATGTCCGCTATCCCCAGCTATCGGTTAAACTGACGCTGGATCTCGTGTAGCTTCAGCTCTTCAACCGGCAAACCGATTCTCCCCGGAAAAAAGCGGCAAACCAATGTATCCACAAGAAATCTGAAGTCTGAACGGACTTGACCGGAGAGGGGGAGGAAAGGGACTGGGAGGCAGGAACAAGCAAAGCCCTCAGCTGTCAGCACGTTCCAAAAGTGATGGTCATTGGAAATGTGTAGATCGTGCTAAGAACGTGGCTTAATCTTTTCCAAAGATGGAGAAGAACTGCCAAGAGCTCACGAAGAACAGTTCTTCCCACTGCTGCTGTGTTGCCTAGAATTCTCTGAGAGGCTGATATGGCTTTTGTGTTCAACAAGCAGAGCTTAGGAAGTTGCGAATCTAACAAGGAACATTTGGTACCACGTGATTTCAGAATCATGGCATGAATGCTCTTCTATCTCTTTTGGTGGTGCGTCAAGATGGTGCAAATCGAACACTAGTACACTACACTATTATGTCCTCTTTCAGTACAGATGGAGTAGTAACAGATAACGCGCATAATGCAGTGCATCATGAGAGTAAGCATGGCCAAGTGGAGTTATTAACAAGTTGTTCCTCGGCCCCTCCCACCCAATACATGCGTAGGGCCAAGATTTTGAGATCAAGCAAGCACTTATTCTGGCTGGTAATATGCACTCAAGTACAGAACTTGGGACTAATTGGCGGTAGGAAAGATCAGGGTATAAAATGATTGGGAAAGCATGGGAAGAAAAGGGCAACACTTCTTCCTGTTTGTGCCGACCAGTATCAAGTCAACTATACTAAACACTGTCGTTGGGGAGCTACTGTAGAAACAGAAGTAGTACCTGGCAAAACTCAGTCTCGAAAAACAAATTATGTTCTCGTAGAGTCGCTGGGTGAGACTGACTCAGATGGTTATCTTACTCTGCTGATTTCTGTGTATTTATGTCAAAAGTTTTTGTCACCCTCACGAGAATTTTATGTTACCCTCTCAAACTCTTGCACACCCCTAGAACACATGTATATTCATCAAAGAAATTTATATGCAGCAGAATGACATTCTCTGCCCGAGAGAGCGTTATTTTATTAAACCCCATGCATCAGGGTTGTCCCATCCAATAGGCTAAAACTTCTCTAGCGTAAGGATCATTTTATTAAACGCCATCTTTTTTATAATGGGCATTTTATTGCTTTTCGCACATTTTATTGAACCCCATGAATCAGAGTAGTTGCCCCTTGCGTGATTCTCCGCTAGATTTTCACAGTGATCTATGATTTAGTTTGAGGGTTCTGTAATGTAGTTGCACTATTGATAGCTAACACGATAGCCCTTAGGTGTGTCTCCACTAACTTAATGATCCTTTTCCTTGTGTCCACTAACAGCTAAAATTCTGACAATGATTATCACATGTCCATCTAACTTAAGGCCAGGATCATTTTGTAATCTCTATAACTACAACTATTTTGAGAGCCGGATTGTTAAACTCTTTTTTCAGATGATACATGTCTACACATGTGGTGGATAGCAAGTCAATTAAATTGGAACGGAGGGAGTAATAAATAGAATACAATCATTCAAGCAAATTTCTGAGCTTTCTCTTCGCTTTCATTTTTTTTCGAGATGTACTATTTGTGTCATTTCGACACTCTTCGTGATAAAAAATGACACGCAGTCTGGTACTCTGGTGCGTGTTCACAAAAATAAATCGTTCATGTTCCAAAGGGTTAAGTTATTGAGATGGCTTTCCATGACATGCTGCAGTATTTGAGGTATTTTTTTATTTTTGTCAAAAACTGAAATGTTTGAGCACTGAAGTCACTAGAGGGCTAACAGCAAAACCACACAAGTATGGACTAATGGCAACAATCAACTGCCCTAGTAAAAATATGCATAAAACAACTGAAGAGGAAAGTGATCATACTTTAATCAAAAGTATCAGTCCCAAAACAAGATTTAGTGCTTACCGAGAGGTCGCCTTTCCCTATTTCCAACTGAAATAAATCTGGCTGAGAAAAAAAACGCGCTGCACCGTATAAAGTCCTTGGTCCAACTGGTGACAATATATCTACATCAGTAGCATGGACAATGCAAATTGTAGTACTACTAATTTTAATTTCTACCATGCCATCCTAACATTAAATCGCAACATATGTTCCATCTTTGAGACTGAAAATATAGAATGTCAACATTTTATCTGTAACCTATTGTGGAGTATATGATATACGTGGGCCGCTGAGAAACACGGAATGGTTTTGAGGCTCTGATCTACAACTTTCCACATTTGATGTGTATAGAATCTACAGAATATGGGCTCACTAACAGAGATTGATATGAACAAAACTGAAAGCACTACAAACTGCTGAAAACTTCCACTTCCATTTGAAGATCGAAACCGTTAACCAGAAGATGTAATGCAGATATTTTGTTTTCTTCTCTGTGATCGACAAGAGTTGAACATGTTTACTACGTATGATTTTTTGTTGGGAGTACGATTTACCAGTGGGATTCAGGATGTTCGGTTCATGCCTAACATGTCCACAACTAACAGTGTGCCTGCCACAGAACGTCCTGCAGACAAAATACCAAATACTTGAACCAGAAGTATAAAACATGTACTTTGGAGCTTTGGCATCAAACTGAACCTCTGATATGTGGACTATAGAGCTAAAAAGTGATTAGCTGTAGTTGTGGCGATGAACCGAAAATTGATCCATGAACAGCTATTGCACGACTAAGGTCAAGCGCAGCAATTTTAGGCTACAACCCAAACATAACCTGAACAAACATGTATGAATGGCTAGGTGGAAATGGATACTGAAAATGTCATCATTTATGTCGATAAATACAAAGTTTTTTTTTGCAAGGAGATTCAGACAAAGTAGTTGGCATGTCCTTTTCAAACATGAATGAACAGCAAGTGAATTCCAACTATCCTAGCGGCAAAAATGGAACTGTTAGGTGTCACAGAGTGTATCACTGACATCTGAATATAGCATATTCCCCTTAAAAAGGCAATACACCGGTATGCTTCCAACTCCACTGCACCTGTCACCCATTTAGCAATGTGACATTGCAATCTCACTTATTGTGGAGTATACATGATATGCGTGGGCTGCTGAGAAACATGGAATAGTTTTGAGGCTCTGGTCTACAACTTTTCACATTTGATGTGTATAGAACCTACAGAATATGTGCTCACTAACATAGATTGATATGAACAAAACCGGAAGCACTGCAAACTGCCGGAAACTTCCACTTCCATTTGAAGACCAGAACCATCAACTACAAGATGTAATGCAGATATTTTGTTTTGTTCTTTCATTCTTTGTGCTCAACAAGAATACACATGCTTATTAGTATGACAGTTTTTTGGGAGTACTATGATTTATCAGTGAGATTCAGGGTAATGTTTGGTTGATGCCGAACATTGCCACAACTAACTGTGTGGTTACCACAAAAGGTGTTTCTGACAAAATGGACAAATACCTGAACAGGAGTGTCAAACATGTACTATAGTCTATAGAGCTTTGGCAACAAACTGAATCAATGACATGTGTAATATAGAACTAAAGAATTATGATAAGCAGTAATTGTGGCGATGAACAGAATAGATGTTTACAGTAGGCACGACTACTTAAGGTTAAGTGCAGCAACTTTAGGCTACAAACGAAACATGCCCTTAACAAACAGAAGTTTCTTTATAAGGAAATATATGAATGGCTAGGTGGGCATGGATATTGTAAATTGTCATCATTCATGGCGATCCCCAAAGTTTTTTTTTCTGAAAGGAGATTCAGACAAAGTAGTTGAGGTGTCCTTTTCAAACATGAATGAGCAGCATGTCAATTACAACTATCCTAGCGGCAAAAACGGAACTGTTAGGTGTCACAAAGTGGAACACTGACATCTGAATGCAGCATATTCCCTTCAGAAAGGCAATACATCTGCATGCTGCAATGATTAAGTAATAATCCCCAAAACAAGATTTAGTTCTTACCGAGAAATCGCCTTTCCCTATTTCCAACCGAATTTCAAGC
This sequence comes from Poa pratensis, assembly GCA_947311845.1. Classification (NCBI taxonomy): domain Eukaryota; kingdom Viridiplantae; phylum Streptophyta; class Magnoliopsida; order Poales; family Poaceae; genus Poa; species Poa pratensis. The sequence continues at coordinate 24,938,892 of CAMZMU010000039.1, forward strand.
CTTAAATCAGGTTGAGAAAAAGAACAAGCTGCGCTATACAAAGTCCTTGGTCCAACGGTGACAATATATCTAAATTAATACTAAGATTATGTAATAAGTCCTTACCGTAGCACAAACAAACGCAAATTTTAGTACAGTAGTTAACATTAAATCTCAACTTGTACTATCTTTCAGACTGAAAAATATAGATTGTCGAACAATTCATCTCTAACTTATTATTGAGTATATATGATATGTGTGGGCTTCTGAGAAACATGGAAAATTTATGTGGCTCTGGCGTAAAAAAAATCACATTTAATGTCTAAAGAACCTGCAGAATACAGGCTCACTAACATAGATAAATATGAAGACAACCAGGAGCACTATGAAATGCTGGAAACTTGCACATCCATTTTAAGATCAGAATCCCACCAACTAAAAGATGCAATGCAGATATTTAGTTTTGTCCTCTTTGGGGGAGTATGATACATCAATGGGATTCCGGGTAATGTTTGATTGATGCCCAATATTGCCATAACTGACTGTGGTTACCACAAAGGCGTTGCTGACAAAATTGCCAAATACATGAGCCAGAAGTATCAAACATGTACTATAAAGCTTTGGCAAGAAACTGAATCTATGAAACGTGGACTATAGAGCTAATAGAGTGTGATTGGCAATGAACCAAATAGGTGCATAAGCAATTGCCGCACGGCTAATTAAGGTCAAACAAAATTCAGGCTAATTAAGGTCAAACAAACCAAATAGGTGCATAAGCAGTTGTGGCAATGAACTTTAGGCTACAAACTAAAACATACCCTTAACAAACAAAAGTTTCTTTACAGGGAAATGTATGAATGGCTATTGGTAGATGTGATCATTCATTGCGATCCCCTAAAAGTTTTTGTTCTGAAAGGAGATTCAGACAAAGTAGTTGGGAACTTGGGATGTCCTTTTCAGACATGAATGAACAGCATGTCAATTCCAACTATCCCAGCGGCAAAAACGGAACTGTTAGGTGTCACAAAGTGGAACACTGAACATCTGAATGTGGCATATTCCCCTTAAAAAGGCAATACATCCGTATGCTTCCAACTCCACTGCAGCTTTCACCGATTCAGCAATGTGACACTGCAGTCTCACTTTATCATTTTTCTTTGATTTTTTTGCTTGCACCCATAAAATAATTTCACCTCCTTAATCGCGATGCTATGTGATCCTGCAACAAGTCAACAGCTCGTGCATGATCGGACAATCTGACCACATCCACGAGCAACGGCAGCACAGGCATTCGAAATCCCTCATCCACGAGACACGAACACCACCAGATCCAATGAGAGGGGTAGAAACCGGCAGACCACAATTCGGCGTCAACCGATCCCCCTCAACGCAACGGGCGCCCCCATTTCCCACCTCCCATACGCCCAACCAAATCCGCTGCAGCGAGCGACAAGCAGCGATCAGGGAAACTAATTCTGCCCCGAATTCGCGGCCGATCGATGCCTCGAGCGAGCAAGCGCCACCAGCAAACAAATTCGTGCCCGCGGATCAGCCAAGCGAGCAAGCTTGCGCGAGGAACGCTGGGCCGGGTAACAGGTAACTCCACCCCGAAATCGCAAAACATGAAGGAGGGTTGCATCGTGCTACGTACCTCGTGGCCGTGGCGCGGCTCGGCGGTTCTCCCGCCGGGGGGAGGAGGAGGAGGGAGAGGAAAGGCGCCTCTGCTTGGCTCCAATGGGAGGAGGTCCAGAAAGGCAGGAAGAGAGAGAGAGGGGATCAGAGGGGGTTGAGATTCGCTGACTTTGCTCCCGCTGACGTTGAGTCACTTACGTGTGGGCCCCACACATGGTGGGCCCCACATGTAAGTGACTCAAAGTCAGCGGGAGCAAAGTCAGCGAATCCGCGCCCGATCAGAGGACGGGAGAAGACACGAGAGAGAGTGATTTGAACAGAGTTGTTTTTTCTCTCTCCGCTTTCGAACCGTGTGGCTGGCGGGTGGGGCCGTGACGTGTGTCGGTTGGCCCGCGCGAGTAGAGCACGACTTTTTCTTCTCTTCGGTGGCGGCCGACCTCTCGATGACAGGTGGGGCCGAAGCGGGGCACCGGATCTGGAGGTGCGGGTAGGTGGTCTGCCTTTCGAGAACGTCGTGCTGACAAATTAAGCAGGGACAAAGAATTTGACTTTTTTTTAGCCTTGCTGGTTTTTGTGCGAATTTCGGCGAGGCGACTCCGGCGTCCCAAACCACAAATAGGATGCCGGACGTCTCTGCTTATGATGTTGACCAAGACGCATACCGCAAATAGTAGTATGATATTGGGGGTTTGGTAGAGACCGACCGTCCAAATCACGGTTGTTGTGTCCAAAAGATGAAGGATACAAAACGCATAAAATAGAATGCAAACTCGTTCTTTTTCAAATACATGGAAGATCCCACTCGACAAACATCGCTACACATGTATGTACTCAAATAGCATGTGACGTATTTTTGTTCTCGTATTGCGGCGGCGGAGGAGCTTCAATGGGGCCAACATGGGCCATGCCCCAACCCGGCCCCTTCCCCCCAACATTTCTGCAATTTATGTAAATTTTACAGTGCAATTAGGACTAAACAAATTAGGATTCAGCATCATGATAGCTATTAAATCGCTTAATTATCCTTTTGGTCCCCTCATTGTATGTCCAAGCTCATGTGCTCAGAGCAAAGAATGCGCGGTGTTGCGCGTCCGATTCAGTATAACCGAGAAGAGAATGGAGATTTTGTTGTGGGTGAAACATCATAAGGTATTCATGGGCACGGCTTTTAATACAAATAGTACGATGCAGAATAAACAGTATCACGCCAAGTGCTGAGCAAGCGAGCACAAATATCTTTTTTGAAAAAGAAAAAAACATAATGTGCAATCAGGTATTTTACGCGCCGCATATACATGTCATAACATAGTGCAGTCAGGGTGGCAAGATTAGATTTGGTATAGATAGTGTGCAATCTAGACGTTGGGTAAAGGTGCTTGTGTATGGATCAGGATAATAGCTAGTTTTCATGGAGGTTTTCATAAACTGAGGTTGTCCTCTTCAACTAGTGTTGTGCGTGCATGCATCAATCATCTAGAGCTTCAGTAACGACCATGAAGCTCTAACTGCCGGGTATCACTTTTCCGTTATGTGAGGCGCTACTCAACCCACGTATTTGCTGGGTCACGGCCTCTTGCTTCAACCTCGTGCTCACTAGGGTCTCACGATATCAACAAACTTACTAGAGTTGAGTTGAGCACACAACAAGTTTCATACATGACCCTCTTAATAGTACGATTATCCTATTATGAGTCAACGCTATAAATAAAGACTACGGTCTTCAACTTGGTTAAGCTTTGAGTTGTCATGCTTGATGGATCAACTCTGAGCTTCAAGAGAAATTATGTATCTTTAATTGGTTTTTCAAGCACGTCCTAAGATAGCTCATTGCTTTAACCAGAATTCTTGCATAACGGTGTCTGGGCCTTTACTTTATAATGTAGTTAAGAAGTGAGCCTAGCTCACTTGGTTAGTGAAGGGGATGTATAACCCAGCCACGTAAGTTAAAGTCCTCACGAACGCATATTTGGGTTATTATTATTTTGCAAAAAAAGAAAACATTGTAGGGGCTTCCCCTACCGAATTCCTTTAAAAAACTTTTTCATGTAGTGTTGTCTTCGAAGATGTCTTTGTATGCAGTCATCAAGATGGTTGATATCTATTTATTCTAATGTGTTGATGGGTCATCTTCATGGTTGACAAGCCATCAGAGTGTATGTTGCTTGAATAGTGTTAGTGTTGTCGCTGAAACATTTCATTGTAGAGGCAGTGTATCAGGTATTCATGTAATTCAACAATTCTTCATTGATCCTCATGTGTGTCAACATTCCTTCTTGTGTGCCGATGTTGAGTCTTGTTCATCTAAAATATTTGGGCTTCTTTGAATCAGCCTTGTCTTGATCCAAATGAATTTTCTTTCAGCACGGTGGATCAACGTAACCACTGGTAAACCAAACCATCGTCTGGATTGTGTTCCTGTGTACTCTAGATGAAGATGTTAGTCCCTTAATTGTGGTATTCAGATACTATCTGCCATAATGATCTCTGAAGGTGCTCAAAAGTCTATGTTTTCTACTACGATATCCCAACATATTGTCACCCATATATCAAGCGGTTGTGAATTTAATCATTTCCCCAGCTTACTGTTTGAAGAGTAAATACTACTTTCCCATCGAAACAAATATCTTTACAACCAAATAAAGGAAGGAAAGAAATTTGTATCTCAGATTGCAAGGATAGGAAAAATATTGTGATTTGCTTTTGTTTAGGAAGAAAGAAGTAATTATCAAAAAGATAAGTTTTCCCGTTGCAACGCACGTGAATTAGTATACGCTAACATGGAAGGTGGAAAATATTATATATTTACGTACTTGCATACTAAAACATTTGGTAAAAACCATGGCCTAGTTGAGTGTAACAATATATAGAAGAAATTTGTGTGATCTTCATAATCTATATGTTGACAAGGCCATAAACATTTAAATTTCTATAGCTTCACATATCAAAAGCATAATTTTCTTGATTCCATATGAAACCATGTTCACAAAAAATAGAGAAATATATTAGCTTTACCAAAAAAATAAGTGCTTACAAAGATATTTGGCATACGGCGAGTACAATTATGACTAGTTCCAATAAGTGGAATAATAGTGAATGATATGCTTAAAATGATTTTATGGATGGTCACAATTTACTACCTAATCTGCAGCAATAAATGGAAATATCTAGTCAAACTGCTAGACTGGCAGCAATTTATTGCATACCCGCAAAAATGGAAGGAAATTACTTATTTCAAATAAAACCGTCATGTTAATAATTGTGCTGAAGATATGCTTTTTTGTACTCATTTATTTTCTCTCCTTTTATGGATGCGAACTTCACGACAACCACTTAGGCATTTTGACATCTAATGAGAAGGAATGACGTGGAAAGTTAAGTCATCAAGGTGTCAGATGACATGGACAACAAGTGTAAGGGGGTATTTATTCCAATAAGTGGAATAATAGTGAATGATATGCTTAAATGATTTTATGGATGGTCCTAATTTACTACCTAATTTGCAGCAATAAATGGAAAGATCTAGTCAAAATGCTATACTGGCAGCAATTTATTGCATACCCATAGAAATGGAAGGAAATTACTTTTTTCAAATAAAACCGTCATGTTAATAATTGTGGTGAAGATATGCATTTTCGTACTCATTTATTTTCTCTCCTTTTATGGATGCGAACTTCACGACAACCACTTAGACATTTTGACATGCAATGAGAAGGACGACGTGGCAAGTTAAGTCACCAAGGTGTCAGATGACGTGGACAACAAGTGTGTGTGTGGGAGGGGGGTATTTCACATGGTAAAAAAACAAAAAGTAATATGTGGTATTAAAGATAATGAATCTATTTCTTAACGTTGTTTGTTAGATCAATTCAAAAAGAAACGTTGTTGTTAACGAAGTATTGTGTTAGTTCTGTTGGACGGTCATGGCAATATGATGAACCAGACTTAGCCAAGTCATGTGTGAGATAATAAGCTAAACACCAATCATTGTTGACATGGTGGCTAGTATTGCTTTTTTAGAGCAAGCGCATATTTCATCAATAGAAAATCAAGTTATGTGAACAAACACACGTGGAAACTAAAAGACAGAACATGAAAAGTTTGTCCTGATAAAAGTTAAATATAATAACAAAACTAATTCACCGCAAAAAAATACACTTTCCAACTTAGGTTGCATGAAATGCATTGAAATTATGGTGTAGAATTGTGTCGAATACCATTGAGAAACAAACCGACCAATTTTTCCGCATCCCTATGTTCACTATCACGAGTTTCATTCTCCCGCCAGGCCATGCAATGGTTACACTTACACATAGCAGTTTTAGAGATCTTCACATCACAAATTACTAGTTCTTGCTCCTCCAAATCGTGTAGACCCTAGGCATCGGCAACCAATCTCGCTCCCCACACACACCACCAAATATAATTGCCTTATCTCATGCCCCACGTCACGTTTGATCCAAGCGTCGGTCATTTTACACTTACGTGTTGCAGTAGCGAACGACCAACAATAATTAGACCGGTTATGCCATCCAAAAGACCTTGTTGTCCCGCCAAGATGCAACCAACACAGGAAACCCTATAAAGCGTCGCTGACCCAGAATGTAATCAAACTTATTAGACCATGCAAAATCCCTCGTTCTCCCCGCCAAACCATGCACTTAGCAAACCCTAGATAGCGTCGGTGGCAACTGTCACATCAATAAACCATACATAACCTCTTCCCCTCAAATGCTCGAATTCTCGCATGTCGGTCGCTACATCATTGGTCGCCACATCAACAATCTCCATGGCGATACCGTCGACCACGTAAGGAACTAAAAGGCAGAACATGAACACACGTTTGTCCTTAGAAAAGCTAAATATAATAAAATAACCGATTCACCGCCAAAAAGTACACTTTCCACTTAAGTTGTATGAAATCCAATGAACTTTTGGGGAGGAGTTGTGTGGATTACTACCGAATACAAACAAACCAACCAATTTGTCTAAATCCCTATGTTCACTATCATGCCAGTTTCATTCTCCCGCTAGGCCATGCAACGGTTACACTTACACGTAGCCGTTTTAAAGATCTTCACATTGCAAATTATCAGGTGTTGTTCCTCCAAATCATGCAAACCCTAGCATCGACAACCAATCTCGCTCCCCCGCACACCACCAAACACAACCGCCTTATCTCATGCCCCACATCACGTTTGATCCAAGCGTCGGTCATTGACACTTACCCATTGCAGGTAGCGAACGACCAACAATAATTAGACCGGTTATGCCATGCAGAAGCCCTTTGGTATCCCGCCAAAATGTAACCAATACAGGAAACCCTAGACAACGTCGCCGACCCCGAACGTAATCAAACTTATTAGACCATGCAGAAGCCCTCGTTCTCCCGCCAAACCATTCCCTTAGCAAACCCAAGATACCGTCGGCGGCTAGTCTCACGTCAATCAACCATAGATAACCTCTTCCCCTCAAATGCTCGAATTCTCGCATGTCGGTCGCCACATCATTGGCCGCCACATCAACCGTCTCCATGGCGATACCGCCTGCCACGTCAGCACTCGAGGTACCATGTGGTACCTGACATAGGTGGTCAACATTTACCTGGCAATGGCATTCTACTCACCTGGCATTCTGGCATCCAGCCAAGAAAACTGAAGGGGGAAATGCTGGAAGAAGGGTGAATGGCGTGACTCCTCATGAGGCGTTCTACGGTTCTTCTACACCCAGAGGTTGTGACGCCTCCTCCCCCTTGTTCTAATCTCCTTCTCCTCCCTCCCTCGCTCTCTCTCCGCCCCCCCCTATATACCACCATACATACGCCGTAGTCTCTCTTCTCCACTCCTCTGATCACCAGCCGCCCCGCTTCTCGATCCCCGCCGATCCAACCCGGTACGTGCCTCGATCCGTCCGCCCAATCTCGCCTCCGCCCGCGCCTGATCGGATCAGGAGTTCGCCTCCCATCTGATGCTGCTATAGGAGAACTAGCCACATAGGAGTCTTTGTTATTCGGTTCGTGATTCGCGTCGAAGCTTTCGGAATCTCACTGTATTTTTCTCCGAATTTTTCCTGGTTTTTTCTTCGATTCGGCGCCCAGGAAGGAACCAAGGTCAGTCAAATCCGCCCCGTCGCTCGAGAAAATTTCGTTCCATTTTTTGTTTCTGGCTGTTGAGATTTTCTGCCGTCGTTTCTGTTGGTGAATTACTTGATTTTTCAACAGAAAGGAGCGGCCTTTCCCTGATGTCTAGTGTCGCGACCCAGGAGGCGGCGTCTGGTTCAGGGTCACAGGACAAGGCGGCGAGCAGGAACAAGCGAAAGTTCCGCGCCGAGCCGCCCTCCGGCGAGCTGGGGCCCTTCGGTCTGGAGTACCCGCTGACGACGGACTGCGTGGGGTTCGAGTTCATGTCACCTGAGAAGGCTGCCATGGCGGCGGCTGCCGCGGCTGAGGGTGTCAATCTGGACCTCATCCCTGGAGCCTGTGATGCCTGCAAAGGCATCCACGCCACGGCTGAGGAGCTATTGGAGTGTCAGCGGTATGTGAATTGGAGTGACCCCAATGAGGCGCAGCTGGAGGAGATTCTTCTCAAGAGCCTGGATGCCACCTTCGACAATGCCGTCAGTGTGATCACGGCAATGGGCTACTCAGAGGCTGCCGCAAGGGCTGCGGTCGTGCGGGCAGCAGCACAGTACAGCTGGAGGGAGAGCCTTGCTGGTTTGGCGAAGCCGCGTCGAGGTGCTCAAGACCGAGGGGGACATGCTACCCAGGGATGGCTCCTCCCTTGAAGACATGAGGAAGATTGAACAAGTTGTGCTCGCTAGCTTGATTGCTGTGGTCAATGAGGCCCAGCCATTCTACACCACAGGCGATGTGATGTTTTGCCTGCTCATGTCAGATATGAATGTTGCCCATGCCTGTGCCATGGACTATAGCACTGCTCCTCTTCCGGCGGTGGGTGCTCAAGTGATTGCACAACCAGTTGCAGGGAACTCTGAACCCGGCCCAAGTTCCGACCTTTCCGTTTCTATTACCAACCCACAGACCGGCGTTACTTTCCGTGGAAAACTTACCCCCGTGCCACCAGGCACTTACAATGCTGTCAAAGCTGATCCATCCACAGTACCAGTGAGCCCGAATGTCCCAAATGGCAAGTCATCTGTCTCTGGCAAGATGCATCCTGTGATACCAAATGTTAAGCCAAAACAGAACCCGGTTGCTACGCCTGATCATTCAGAGGATCAACCATTTGTCGCTCAATATGTGAAGGATGATAAACCATTCCCTAGCAAGAGGGGGAGCTCTAAGAAGGATTCCTTGCACCGGCAGAAGTTGATGAGCTTTGACAAGAACTCCCGAGCATTGGGCTCTAAAGGATCTATTAGGTCTGGCAAGCATAGCTCTTCTGCGATTGCAGCACTGGAGAGGAAGTGCAGGCCGCTTCCAGATTCTGCTACTAGTAGCTTGAAGGGCCCATCCAAAATTGGAAAAGGGTTCGCTGCAAGCATTAAAGGGTCAGAATATGCAGTTGATCTTTCTTTTACTGCCACTGGTACCATTGCCTCCATTCCATCATTTGATGCCAAGACAACCAATAATGCTGATCCAGCATCAGCTGCTAGCACAGAATTGTCATTGTCGTTGCCATTGCCTTTGCCTTCACCATCCTCAGGTGATGGTTCTGCTCCATCTTTGAATCATGATTCTAATACTGAAGCTATAGACCCTAGCAGCAAAATTAACTTCGCATATGATGAGGATCAGAAGGTCTGGGTTCCTCAAGATAAGAAGGATGAAATGGTTTTGATTCTTGTCCAGAGGCAAAAAGAGTTGCAAGCGCATATGCGGGACTGGACAGACTGGGCCATGGAGAAGGTGATGCAGGTCACACGACGGCTTGCCAAAGAGAAGGAGGAGCTTCAGTTACTACGGAAAGAGAAGGAAGATGCGGACCGACTTCAAGAGGAAAGGCACTGCTTGGAAGAGAGCAGTCGGAAGAAGCTTTTAGAGATGGAGTCTGCAATTTCCAGGGCAAACACTCAGCTGGATAAAGCAGATTCTTCTGCTCGTAGGCGTGAGGCTGAGAATGCACAACTTAGGCTACAGATGGAAGCCGCAAAGCGGCATGCAGCTGTGTCCGCAGCAACTTCTGTGGAGCTTTCAAAGAAGGACGAGAGCAGTCTTAAAAGGTCCCAGCATTGGGAATCTGAAAGAGCCCTGTTGCAAGACCAGCTTGCAGCCGAAAAGAGCAAACTATCCCGGGTTCAGCAACAACTTCAACATGCTAAAGAGAAGAAAGAACAACTGAAGGTACTACTTTACCTTGTCATAATCTTCTAAATCAGAGTGAATAATACCTATGAAACACATGCACGCCACATAATTTGACGATCAGTCTTTAATTGATGTGGTTCAGTTGACATATACTCCACAGTTTTTAATCAGCAATTGTTATCCCTGTTTAGTATTCTTTTTTTTTGCAAAGATTGGTGTCTAGTTTTGTTGACTGCAAACAAATTCTTAATTTAATTATTAGACAGGACACTGGAATTTCTAAATATTAGGAGGGACGTCTTCTCTTGTGTAATGTGTTTCCATTTCATGTTCAACTCTTCAGTAGATGCTTTAATACATGTTTTTTTTTGGGAAAGTTTAATAGTTGGTGGTCATGGATGTGCTAATCATTAGTTTTGCTTCATGGTCTCTTATTTACTTACATTTGTTTTACGTTTTCATACATACAAATGGGGATGGGAAGTTTCACCTAATAAATGGTAAACTAAACTGGTTGTCATGCTGTCAATGCCATAAGCACATATAGTATTTCATATATAGCTGGCATCTGGCAAGTTCTTACATGCAAAAATTCAGGGAAGAAGCTTCTTGAGCCTTACACGTACATGTGTATGCTTCATTTAATTTTAGCCCATTAGTCAATTTTTTGTTAAATAAACTAATAAGTCTAATTACATGTTTGATCATTTCCGTAAGTTCTATAGTCTAAACCCAAACATGTAAAAACAGCAGTGTCATTTCTTCACCAGTGTACCTCCGCAGCGTCCAACCTTTGATACGTCAATTCATATCATGTTATTAATTAATGCCTGTCATGTGCTCATTGTCTTTCAGATGGTAGGATATAAACTCATTAGCTTTCATTCCTACTACCGCAACTAATTATTCATTTGCTTCCCTAGTTTTCATAGTCAGCGAATCTGTGTTAAGTTGATTGTTCATATCATGTTTTGCCAAAGTAGCAGTCATGTGATTATTAATCCCATGTATCTAATGTTGGTTGTATTTGCCAGAAGTTGTTGAAGAATTTTAAGGTTGCCTTGTACGATGTAGTATAATCATGTGGATCAGTGTATGTCATCTTTACCGTCTTGGTCAAACCATTCTGAATGTTTGCAGGTAAGGTGGAGACAAGAAGAGACTGGGAAGACTGAAGCAATTGCCCGTGTGACCGCAGAGAGGAAAGAGAGGGGTCAGATTGAGACATCACTGAGGTCAGAGGAGAATTTCCTGCACCTTAAAGCTGAGAACGACATGCAGAGATACAGGAGCGAGATCCGCGCTCTCGAGCAGCAGATCTCGCAGCTGAAGGTGTCACTCGACACCTCGGCGGCCGCTGCTCCCAAGTGGAATACAGACGACAGGACCCGCGGCGCCCTGCGTCTCCCCGAGGGGAGGAAGAACGGGAACGGTAACACACAGTTTCTGGCCAAGGTTGCTGGGTCAGCCCCGCCCCTGGAGCTGGACCTGGATGACATCCAGCGCGACCGGGAGTGCGTGATGTGCCTGAGTGAGGAGATGTCGGTGGTGTTCCTCCCCTGCGCCCACCAGGTGGTCTGCGCCAAGTGCAACGACCTCCATGACAAGCAAGGGATGAAGGAGTGCCCGTCGTGCCGCGCCCACATCCAGCGCCGGGTGTGCGCCCGCCCTGCTACCGGCGCCGCTCGCTGAGCAACAGTTTTTTTGTCACTATACCATTTGTTCCTCTTTTTTGATAATTGCCCAGCTTGGATTTGATGGTGATTATTAGAGAGAATAATGCGTGAGCCGTTGAACGGTTGGATGATATAATACCTGGTCGAACATCGTATACCATACACCCCTACAAGTTTATGGATGATGGATAATGGATGGTTATATGGAACATATACCGCTCGTCTTGTTGCTTTCTGCTAACCCTTTTTTTCCCCTGTAGGTAAAGTGCTTCTGTGAAGCCAAAAATACTCTTAATCGTGTGAGCATGTCTGGTTATAGTAGTGTACTAGACTGGAGTGGGTGTTCCCTGTGACCTGACCATTTCCGGTTGCTGGCTGCGGTTGGTAGGGAACGGGGATCAGAGCTGTCAGCTGTACGGCAACAAGTGCTGGCTCTGAACCTGGGTCTCGAGCTTGTCGGAATAGTGGCAACCATGACTATTCTCTACTCTTGCCTGGAGTCGTTTTACTTTTTTTTTCTTTTGCGATGCTTGTTTTTCGTGGTGCTTGATAGCATCTTTGAAAATTTAATCTTTCTGAAAAGAATACTTCAGTTTAGAGAGGGAATTTTCATTTTTCGTATGAAGAGTTCGATTTTGTCATGAACGTTGAACAGACCTTCGTGTTACAATGGTGCTCAGATTGTACCAGCGATCTGATCTTTTTAGCAAGCACCTATGATGATGGAAATTTAAGGGGTGGGACCCCACTCTACCCTTAAGTCCGGTCCACACAGGAGAGAAGTTAAAAAGGGACCGAGATCCAGTGAACCGAACCTGCTGGATATTTTTTATTTTTTTCTGAAAAGTTTGAATTTTGAGTTTAAATTTTAGGTAAATATTATCTGCTGCATGAGAATCGGAGGGCAAGAAGATTCCAAAAGTTATCCTGTGACTTCTGTGTATGAAGTCATTGGATCTCAGTCTGGGAAAAAGCTACCCACCACCCAATATCCTCACTTTCAGCTCATATTTACGATGGAAATGGCTCAGGCAGTCACCCTGGGCCACCTATTATGTTTCTTTTATCGTTTTCTCTCCATTCAACCAATAATATACAAGTTAGCAGACAATTTTAGCGAACATGACTGCGCATATGTATGAAATGAGGGTTCAAAGTGAGACGTGTTCATGGTTAAATGAGGGGCCAAATTAGTCCAATTCGGTTGGAGAGAGAATTAGCCCTCCGCATCGATCCAATGGGGTCCAAACACAAAAAAGACCCGAGCGGTGTTCCTTATTGGTTCGGACGATGCTAAAAACTATCTAACAACCCCTTGTTCCCCCGACCTTCGGGACCGACTCAGGGGGTACGTACACGCCCGTCACACTGAAATACGAAATATTACATGCCAACAACTCGGTCATAGCCGCGCCCCCTCGAGACAAATTTGTCCAATCTGGTTACCGGTATCTCAGAGCATCTCTAACCGGATTGGACTATTTTGAGCCCCGATATGTCCGCGGACCCAGACCCCCTATATGTCTGCAGACAGTGGCGGAGCTAGGGGGGGACCAGCAGGGGCCTTGGCCCCCCTATGCCATGGTACACCAAGGAAAATTCTATGCATAATCTATGTTTGGAAGAAATTTTTAGTAGAAATTAGCATGCTTGCCCCCTCCCCCCAAAGATGATTTACCATGCTTGGCCCCCCCTTGTGATCAATTCCTGCCTCCGCCCCTGTCTGCAGACATGAGTCGGACATCCTTATAGGGAAGCAGGGTCGGCTATATCCACACTGTCCGTCAGAACTGGAAGCGGGGTCGGATTGGAGATGCTCTGGTTGAGAAAACTTACACGATGGAAAAGTTCATCGGCTCAAAAAAAAAGGGAAAGTTCATGCAGAAAAAGAAAGAGTGAATACAATGGGAAAGGCCGGATAGCGGCTCACTGGATCGCTGACCTACAGAGACTCGTCCCGAGACCCGATCCGTGGGGTGGGGCCCGCATGTCGGCCAAAGGGCAGGGGAACTTCCCTACTTCCCCTAGCTCATTCCTCCGGGCCTCTGAAAAGAGTAATAGCACGAGCGAACGGCGGCTATGGCGGCGGCGGCGAGCGGGGCGGTGGAGAGTATCGTGGTGGTGCACAACGTGGCGAAGAGGCACAACGTGGGGACGCTGGCGCGGAGCGCGACGGCGTTCGGCGTGGCGGAGGTGGTCGTGGTCGGCCGCCGCGACGTGAGCGCCTTCGGCAGCCACGGATCCACATCCCACCTCCGCTTCCGCCACTTCACCTCACTCGCCACAGCTGTCGCCTACCTCAAGGTAATCTCCTCTCTACCGCCGATCCTCCACGCCCCTCCTTAAACCCTAGCTAAACCCTAGCCCCCATCCTTCTCCCTATCTCCTTCCCCTCCTGCTGCGTCACACTGACGTGCTTCTGCTTGCAGGACGAGAGGGGCTGTGACATTTGCGGCGTGGAGATCACCGACGACGCGCGGCCAGTGACGGCCCACCCGTTCCGCAGGAGCACCGCGTTCCTCTTCGGCAACGAGGTTGGTCCGATTCTTCTCATGTGTCAGCACGGTTACGAGCGCCGATGCAAAATTAACTTTCCTGGTGTGCAATTTTAAGAGGGGAACAGGGATGGGTATCATATAGTCAGCATATGCAATCTCAGATGTGGGACGATTCACTTTGTGTCAGCAATATGCATTCGAGCACTCCGCACTTTGTATATTGCGCAAGCACAACCACTGTATCTGCTCTTGGCAAGTTTGTATTGTTTTTCGAGAGCAAGTTTGTACTGTAATAATTAGCTTCACCGAAGTGCAAATTTAAAGAAAAAGGTGAAAAACACACCTACCCTACAGCAGGCGTCCATATCGCTAGGATTTTTTGTTGGACATTGCTTAACTAAGAATTAGTTGGACACCGTTAATATGTTAACCACAGATTCTATTTGGTTTCCTATTATACGACCCGACATATACTATGGGCTGCCATGATGCTAAGTTCATTTTCCCCTCTCCAAATGTTGATTTTTCATATCTGTTGCAACTTGCAAACCAAATTTAGTATTAGAGCGACCAAATTGATAACCGAACCGATGCAATCATACTGTTTCGTAATTATTACATCTGTAGCCGCTATGGCAGGAAAATATGGAGTTAGACCTACACCTATGCCTCAAGACAGATGGGTTCAGAAACCTGTAGCATTTTTGGGGGGCACCTAGGAGTCTTAAGATCATTTGAGTTGATTTATAGTTGCAAATGAAATATTATCCCAAGGCTTTATGTCATGTTAAGCATACTTAGTATCATTATATCGTGGTTTAAAATTTTCATGTTTTACTGTTCAATTCCAGTTTTTGTAGTTTCTAGAAAATTCTTGTTGGTGTTAAATCTCTTGTAAAGTTTACTGGGCAAGGTGAAGAGCTGAACTGGATGTTCATTTTTATTTAAGAAAAACAGCTAGCATTTTTTTTTTGCGTGCCCTCTGTTCTAACTAAATCCTTCCAATGTTTGTTGCATCCAGTAGGGTACAGGACTCTCTCAAAAGGAGTGTGAGATATGTGATTTCTATTTAAGAAAAACAGCTAGCATTTTTTTTGCGTAACCTCTGTTCTAACTAAATCCTTCCAATGTTTGTTGCATCCAGTAGGGTACAGGACTCTCTCAAAAGGAGTGTGAGATATGTGATTTCTTCGTCTACATCCCTCAGTACGGTGGCGGAACGGCATCACTCAATGTTACAGTTGCAGCATCAATTGTTCTCCATCACTTTGGGGGTAAGTTCCCCTCCTTCAGTTGATCTGACATGAACTTTTTAGCAATGCATGCCAATTTATCTGAACGAGAGGTTAAGGGCTAGCAATTTAGAAAGCCTTTGCTGTATGTTGACTTCACTGTTTTCTAGAGTTGAGTATTGAATCTAGTTAGCTAGGGAGTCTGTGCTAATTCCAGTAAGAATTTCTTTTACTTCTATAATAGACGTGTTCAAATAACCGCTGCATTGGAAGTGAAAATAAATGGACAAATGTATTGAAAAACAGCCAGAATGCCAAACATAGCCTAAATAATCTGGTCCTCTATGGTGCCAATGCCATGTTTGTATAATTCTTGTTGGGCTTGAGGACTCTTGGTGATACGTTGAGATATACAGCTAAAAGGTGTGTTTGACCTCTAAGAAAGGGACATGTTAAATGTTTAATTCAATTTTTTGGAGTCTTTTATGTCGACTTGGTGCTATAACCAGAGTGTTTTGCATGTTTGCAACACATATGTCTCCGATCTTTTGTTTCCTTATGTATTAGAGCTCGCCATTATTACTTTAGTGACCTAGAATCACAGGAATAACCCCAGAACTTCTCTTGCACACTTTATAGACGCTACATTTATAAGTTGCTCCATTCAACCAAAATATTCTCAAACTAATACTTGTTTCCTACATCAGCAATCTGGAATATTGCATTATTTCTCCAAATTATCAAATATATATTTTTTCTTTATCACTAGTGAATCTTGATGTGGAAGTTAGTCTTATAAATAGATAATTCAAACCTAGAGGGGATTTTCATTATGACGAAACTAAAGAAGTCTTTTACTCTAGTTCTTTTTACTAAAATATTGGTCAAAGTGTTGGTAACTTGGTAACGGCGAGTAACCACTGAATTCTTACTTGAATTTTCATATTCAGAAAGGCAGACAGAGGAAAAACTTGGTCTAATGTCGTGTTGTTTCTGGGGAATTTCTACTCAAAGCAGTACCTTAAATACTTTGCATATTTAATAAACCTTTGTTAGTGTATACTGTTTGAATGCTGATATAAATGATCTTTGTTCTAGAGTTTGTGGCATAACCATTGTTTCGGGAGAAGCTATTATTGGTTTTTAGCTGGCTCATGTAACTATTTAGCAAATGAGGCTCTTGTCTTTATCTCTAAGTCAGTAATTAATTGGGGGATAAAAGAGGCGGTTACAGTTAAAATTGGAAACTACCAACTTATATACCTTCTTTTAGCTCTCCTGGTAAGATGTTGAAACGATTTGTTTGTATGGAAGATGAGAGAGAATTATTACAGAACAGTTTAATCAACTTTAGCCTTGGGCATGCAATCTAACTTGGACGAATCAACATAAACTCAGTTTTCATAAGATGTATCAGTGACCTCACCAGAAACTCAGGCACCGGTAGTTTTTGGTAGGTCCCTGAGGAGCATTTAGCTTTATTTGCTTCAGCATTGTATAGAAGCACTGATTGTTATTAGGGATACTTCTAAACTTTTAGCACAAGAACACATTCACATTCTAAGGAAGGTTCAGAATTGGTCTGGGAATTAGCATTGACTATAGGATGTATGTTTCAGTCTTAGAGAAACAATAGGGTGTTAGAGCTTGAATTCTGGGAACAAAAGCGATGGGGAAGGATGAGATCGGGTTTAGGGTTTGGGCACCTTCGGGAGGTGGTGCAGCTAGGTCAGGAAGCCCTGTGTCAGGGTAGAGAAGGTGCATGAGAGAAAAGGACAAGTACTTCTCTTTGTTGCGTGATTTCTTCACCATGTTACTACCTCATTAGAGCGTTTGCCTTACGTGTCGTACTCAAGTTGAAATACGATATGATTTGTGATATATTACGGTTTTAGGGTAGTGGTTATCCAGTCAAGAGGGCAGGCACTATACTGCACAGTAGTAGTAATTCCTCCATCAATAGAAATCTACTCAAACTAAGATGTTTCCCCAATCTTGTGCAACTGGTTCCTGTACTGCCACAGCTTCTGGACATGGCTATGGTTATGGCAGGGGCGAGGGCGACCATGATGCTTATATGTCTGCCCAACACAAGACATGGATTGTAAACCCTATTTTGGATTTGTCTAATGTTTGGTTATATTTGCCGGTTGGTAACCAGAACCCCGGCACAAACAGCTGCAACAATTAACTGATCAATATTTTTGTGTGGATTTCTGCAGTCTGGGCTGGCTTTCCTGAACGAGGCCGAGAAGGCAACAAATTCGTCGTAGCTGACAAACCACAGGGGCAGTCGAGGGGGCTCTACTGCTCAGACTCGATTGAAGACGTGATTGAAGAGCGCAAGGCACGGAGAGAAAACGCCTGTGATATGTTCGAGGAGAACGGAAGTAGCCACCCCCAAGAGTCAAATGGCCTAGACACGATGTTTACAGACTAGAATATTCCATCTCACCCCTGTTTCTAGACAGATCTGGCACTGCGTTCTTTTCCATCAAAGGATATAGAGCACAAATGTTTTTGCTGTTTCAGTTCCTTAGAATACTTATGAAGTCATGCCTTCAAACTACATGTGTTGTTATGAAATTTTTGTGTGACATGGCTTCAGTTCTATGTTCTGATCAAGATGTGTTGCTTGCTATCCAAATTCCATATTTGCTGCCGCCTGCCCTCGTAGGAGGCTGATTCTCTTAGCATCAGACCCCCTCACCTGAATCCTGATATGAAAAAAGGTCTTTTAGTGTCTGTAGATTTTCACAGGTAACATCTCAAGTTCTCAACTGCTTCAGGTATTCTCCATATCTTGGATAAAGATTGTGTCCAAATGCCAGGTTGCACAACGTTATCTTTTTATGTATAGTTGCTTATTATGCTTAGACTCGTGAGTCGGTACATCAATGGCTTGATGAATCTGGGTAGCAACGTACTATTGACTCATATTTGTGGCTGAGGAAGGGATTTCCTCTGGCGTGCACGGTCACCACCTTCGAGGCGCTCACGGTTTTCCTCTGGCGAGCACGTCTGATACTCTGATGTGCTTCCGATGAGACGTGTTCCTTCTTACATCCGAACTACACCCATCGGCACTTAACTGATTAACATGTTTACAGACTAAAGCTTACAAGACTCCGGAGTTCACAAATACATCAATTTTGTACTGAGTAGGGAACTACAAAATAATCTCCAGGCGCCAACATCCCTTTGCTCAAGAAACGTCTCCCAAGCGCCATCCACGACGACGCTCGGCAAGTTCGAGCGGCTAGGCGTCATCCATGCTTGTGACGCCTGCCGTGGAGCGGTTGCGGCGGGGATCGTAAGCTCGCTCAAGACTAGAGTACACCTGAAAAATAAGCACATGCATCTTCGTTCATAGTGTCTTTGGACAAGCAGAGACAGATTAGCTGAACCGTAGTCGTCCTAGAACTCACACCGCTCATATATCTGAAATACATCCACCGACTAGAAGCGGGTTAAATAGGTTTACAGTTTTGTCAGTGATAATAACTAAAGTTCAGACACCCATACGCAAAGGGTGCAACTGATACATCCTGCAACATCTCGGAAGGATCTAACAGACTCCGGTGCTCAGAAACAGCAACATTGGCACCGAACCGGGAACTACAGAATGACCACCAGGCACCCGCACAAGCGTTCACGAAGGCGCTGCGGTGCACAAATAGTTTCAGGCATGGTCGATTCACGGTTGTGACTAGATTAGGTAAAGAGTTCCCCCTTCAAACATATTTCTGGCCTGGAGAAGCTTTGAATCATCTGGCAGAACTCCCTGGCCTTGCTTTCAGCTATAGAGCAATCAAAAGTTACTGTCATGGTTTCTAGCATTTTTGCCCAATCGAATAACCGTTTCACAAGGCCAGCTTCATGGTCAGTCCCTCTCAAGTTACTAATTTTTACTTCCTGGAGGCAGTTCAACACAAATTCATAGGTTTTCCAGTTTGGTGGCTGATGACAAACACAACCTGAAAGGCATGGAGTTTCTGCCTGAAACAATGTACAAAACAGCTTAATAAGAATAACCCATATGATTTATTGCAGTCCAATAAGAAAGTTGAAACTAGAAATTTTTAAGACTCAGCACGAATATATAAGATATGTTCAATAAAAAATAATAATATAAAAGATATGTCTTCAACAAATTTACGACAGAATATCACCTGAATATAGTCTGGAGACAACATATTGCAGAAAAAAAATATGATTGTTGTTTTACGCCAATAAAGTTAAACAACAAATAATAATTTTTAAATATTTACACAAACAGGTAGTGTGCTAGCGATAAAACACTCAACGAGACCTTACTATCGCTGATCCGTCAGTCGTCGATTATGTGATCATAGAAACACTGTATGATTTGGGTCCCAGGCAGGCAACACAGGTGGTACCCTGTCAAGGACTTTGAAGACACAATTACCTAGATTCAGGCTTCCCTGATGGGTAATAGCCCTATGTCATATTTTTCTCTTTGTTGTTCCGAGGATTACAATAATGGAGGTATGGCTAATTGAGATGGGATCTAACCTATCTTGGTAGTTGGTAGCGATCACCATGGCGCACCTTGTCTGTCACAAAGCTCTATCCTCTGCGATTTGGGCTTATAGACGTCACCGTCCTAAATCGAATATCTCATTTAGGTTTAAACCCCGGATATTGCAAGATATATGTAATATCCATACAAGTCCTTCCCTAATACGATAGGGTAAGGAGTTGAAGAAGATCCCTTAGGTCTCATATACGTCATCTCGTAAGTATTATGCAGTATCTTTGAATGTTGTTTTCCACTACACATCATCACTTAGGCCATAGTTATTGATGAAACCTTTAAAAACACATGACTGAAGAATAGTAGTATATTAATATCTCCTCCTAAATCCTAACTATTTTATGAAGATTGAGCCTGCGATGTAATGACATAATCAACTCAGGTCATTGTCGCATATTCTAATTGGAGCTGCCACACAGCTGGATCCTGTTGTGATCCTTCCTAGAGGGCCTTCTCCTCTAACTCCGGCCTCAATGCCTTGCAAAGAGTGAGGGAGAGGTCACCTGAGAACAATCTTAAGAAAGAGCAGACAAAACGAAGGAGGTATTCTGTCTCTATGATAAAGACAAAATCCTGAATGATGCCCAATATTTTTTCTCATTTCCGCCGACTATTGGAAAAGGAAAACTATTGCCAAGCCATGACAACATGGAGTAAGATGCATTGCCATTTGCAGATACATAAGACACATATTTGTTACATATCGAACTTGCAAAGCATCCAACATCAAACCAACACCTACGGTAGTGCAACTAGCAGCTCAAGCTGAAATATAAATGGATACGCGGGTATTAAACATAATCAAGAAATGATAGTATTACCTCTGGGGAACCCGTTTCGTCAATAAGTGCAAGAGACAGGTTTCTCACACCAGTACACATGCTCAGAACTTGGTACAAACTGGGTCCACACGAATGTCCCTTTGCCATTATATCCAGGATCAAGTTTGTAATGTTGGGGAACCTTGTACTAATGTCTTCCATCAAGTACTGGCGGTTAGTAATGTCCTTCTGTAGATTCGTTGGAAATCACAAAAAAGGATTGCATCTGATGGTTAGCAATATACAAAAAAAAAATCATTCAAAAAGTTAATAAGAACACAAGAAATGGTTATTTTATGCTAGCTAGTCTGAGCTCATGTGTCCCATTGAACAACCGATATACTAGTGAAGCCGCAGTTATTTGTAACTGCAACACTAACTATTCAAACGTAGAAAAAAGTAATGCCATGTCAGAGGACATATAATTACTACGAAGGATAAACACAACGCATCCATGTTTCGAGACTTGAGCAAAGAAAAACAAGTGAGAATTTTGTCGACTACAATAAATTCTTTAATTTGAACTTTCTTCAATGATGGCATAAATAACATACGAACAAACTCACCGCTCCAAAGAAAAGTATGACTCTTAGATACTCGATGTTGCACCAGCGCCGTAAAATCCCCGTACAATAGCTATTGGGTAATTTGTCGTTATACCCATCTCTCCCATATACAAGAAAACCGCTTGTAGCCAACAACTTGACATTTTCCATCTCGCTAAACTGCGTGAGTCTTGGATCATAAGCATCCCTCCAAGTGAGTGACACCAGCTGAGGGGCGGAAATGCTTGCAACCGGTTGATTGCTACCAGAAGGCTTAGCAAAGCATGTCAACACATCTAACAGTAAGAGTGCCGGCGCCATGATAGTGAGCTGCTGCAAGTCATGCACATGCTGTAGCTCGATTTCCAGGAGAGAATCAGAGTTGATTGTAAAGTTGCATAGACCCCAAACATGATCGAGGGTGAGTTTCCGTAAGACCGGGCAGCGTGGCGAGGAGACAACGTCACCGAGCATGCACGGACCATGTAGCTCAATGCAAGTCAGGAAGAGATCGGTGAGTCCGGCGAATACACCGTCCGGCGGCAGAGTGAGGAGAAACCCTAGTTGAAGGCAGATCGAAGTGGCCTTGCCGAAGCAGGGCAGCTCAAGAGCGCCTCCTTCCGCGGCCTCGTACTCCGTCTCGTCCTGCTGCACCTCATTGATGATTTCTAGCTCGCCGGAGAGGCGGTGAGAGGCGATTTGAAGCCAGACCTCCACGGACTCAGGAGTGGCGTCCATGAGGCTGACCTCGAGGAGGTCGAGGGCCAGCGCTTCATGGGACTCGAGGGCGGCGCGGATGGCGTGGGGAGCAGTGGAGGTGGTAAACCAGAGCTGCGGGAGCAGCGTCCAGAGGCGGCGCCAGCGGCTGGAGAGGACGCTGGTCCGCGCGGCGGCGGCGGCGTCGAGCAGGTAGATAAGGATATTGATAAGAACGTCGTTCGGAAGCGCGCTGATGCGGTCCTCGCTGCCGCCGCCGTCGCCGCCATTGGAGAGCTCGGGTCCCTTGGCACGGATCTCCCCGTCGCAGCGCTCCATGGATGAATATGGAGTGGCGCGTCTCCAGCTCGGGCTCACACTCGCTCGCTAGCTGGAGATCGGGGAGGGGGATGGTGGATTCGCCGACGCCATTGCTGTGGACGGTGAATGGGAGTGGCTCCAGCCGCCGCCGCCGAGTGACGGTGGACAGGGAACGGGAAACGGTGGCGTTGTCTCTTGTCTCCACTGCGGGAGCCGTGGACTAGGTGGGGGAAAATTGATGGGCCACGAATTATGGGCTCTAGCTGGGTTCGAGTGCAGCCCGTCGGCCCGTTTATTACCAATCGACCAGAGCAGAAGGTTCAGCAATGGCGATTCCTCTGCTTTACGCGCACTTCTTGGGAATGCCTCGTACTAACCAGGTCGGGCCACCTCTGTATTTCTATTACGAGTGAGCCGGTTGTTACAACAGAACAAGATTAGCGATGCAACTAATTAATCCTATCACATAGATTAGTGCTAGTAGTTGTTCGAACTTCGAAGCGGAGTAGTTGTTGCTCACTTGCTCACTCCGCTAGTACGAAGTGTACTAGTAGTGCGTACAGCTCTCTCGGTTTCGCCAACTCTCCTAGCATTCTAGCAATGCCGGAGGAGGCGAAGGAGCGCGTGCACACGGCGGCTGCCATGGCAACGCTGGCCTACGCGGTGCGCCGGCGTGACCCGGAGCTCGTCGGCCCGGCGGGGTCGACCCTACGGGAGACCAAGCGCTTGTCCGACATCGACGACCAGGGCATGCTGCGCCGACACGTTTCGTTCGCCCTCGTCTACCGCGGCCGCGTGCCGGAGAAGGGCGTCGCAGTCGCACCAGGTGACCCGGCCGGCGTCGTCCGGCGCGCGCTCGGCGAGGCGCTGGTGCACTACTACCCGCTTGCCGGGCGGGTGAGGGAGGTGGAGGGGAAGAAGCTGGTGGTGGACTGTACCGGCGAGGGGGTGCTGTTCGTGGAGGCCGACGCCGACGTGAGGCTTGCGGAGCTGGAGCGCGGCGCCGGGCTCAGGCCGCCGTTCCCGTGCATGGACCAGCTGCTCTTCGACGTGGAGGGCTCCAGCGGCGTGCTCGACTGCCCACTGCTGCTAATCCAGGTATGTAAATACGTTGCGGTGTTTAACCTGTAATGTCTGCATGAATGTGGTCAAACATAATGCAATGTGACACCAGGTGACACGGCTGCTCTGCGGCGGCTTCGTCCTCGCGATTCGCCTCAACCACACCATCTGCGACGCCATCGGCATCGCCCTGTTCTTGAACGTCGTCGCAGAGCTCGCTCGCGGCCTCCCCAAACCGATCGTGGCGCCCGCTTGGTCCCGCGAGCTCCTCGAGGCGCGCAGCCCGCCTACGCCGTCCTTCCCGCACCGCGAGTTCGACGTACTTCCGCCACCTGGCCAACCACCGCCGCCAGCGGCAGCCGGCGACGACATGGTGATGCGGTCTTTCACTTTCACGGCCGCCGACATCGCCGCCATAAAAAAACACCTCTCCGCTCTCCTAGGAGACGCGGTGACCACCTTCGAGGCGCTCACGGCTTTCCTCTGGCGCGCACGCACCGAGGCGCTGGAGTTCCCTCGCGGCGAGGACGTGCAGCTGGTCTTCATCTCCAACTTCCGGGGCATCCCCGAGCTGACCCTGCCCACGTCGTACTACGGCAACGCTTGCGTGCCCGTGACGGCTCGATCGGCGACGCCGCGGCGTTGCGTGACGGCTCGATCGGCGACGCGGTGGCGCTGGTGCGCGAGGCCAAGGCCACAGTGACGGCCGAGTACGTGCGCTCCACGCTCGACGTGCTGTTGCTGCGCGGACGGCCGCCCTTGGCTCTGCAGAACAACATGTTTATCTTGTCGGACAACCGGCACGCCGGGTTCGACCGCGTGGACTTGGGGTGGGGCGAGCCGGTGTACGGCGGCCCTGCCGACACCATCTTCGGCGTGAGCTTCCTGGTCGCAGTAAAGGACCGGGACGGGCAGGATGCGGTGGTGGTGCCGATCGTGCTGCCGCAGCCGGCCATGGAGCGTTTCGCAGTGGCGGTGGGGAAGCTTTGCGAGGCGTAGATCGTGCGCCGTGAGGGCGTGTGCTCTGTATTACAGTTACAAGAACGAAAAGGGAACTTACCAACAGAATTTTAGGCGAAAAAAGAGCCCAGCAGATTGTTAGCCAATAAACCGCGACGTGTGTGTGTCCGTTGCGTGCGTGTGTATGTGCTCGCGTTCGTGTCCACCGTGTAGGTCTAGGTCAGGTCGTGGCCGGGCACTGGTGTTCAAGGTTGCGTGAGTGTCCGTTCCGTTGCGTGAGTGTGAGTACTGATCGTTGATGTAATCGGTGTGTTGCCGAGCCATGTAGTTTGAGCTAAATAGAGAAGGCGTCTGTGCGCCAAAAAAAATCTCCTGTCTTGTGTGTTCTTCTTATTCCACCTCCGTTCGAGTGAGAGAGAGAGAGAGAGCTAGCTAGCCAGGCTTGGCAACAACACAGATCACTCCTTCAGGTGCCAAATCAAATGCAGTTCTAGTTGGTGTTCAGCTTTCTGTCCCATAACCGAATACAGTTGGACCTGTATAATGAGGAGCAAGTGTCAAACGCACATAATGGATCTCACACTGTTTACATCCCAACTACACCACGAATACTTAGCTTATTAACAGGTTTACTAAAACTTAGACATCCATATGCAGAGAGTGCAACCGATACATACATATAGGTTTACTCCGGAGCTCAAATACTGCAACGTGTACCGAGCTGGGAACAAAACAGAACAAGCACCAGGCACCAGCACATATAGGTTCAGCCTTTCAGGCATGGTCTGGTTGCGATCAGATTACACCAAGTATGGTCCCTTCAGACATATTCCTGGTCTGCACAAGCTTTGAAGCATCTGACAGAACTCCCTGGCCTTGCTTTCAGCTACGGAGCAATCGAAAGTTACTGTCATGGTTTCAAGCACCGTTGCCCAATCAAAGAACCGTTTCACAAGGCCAGCTTCATGGTCAGTTCCTCTCAGTTTATGAATTCTTACTTCTCGGAGGCAGTTCAGCGCAAGTTCATCGGTTTTCCAGTTTGATGGCTGATCACAAACACAACCTGACGGACAAGCAGTTTGTGCCTGAAACGATGTGCATAGCAGCTTAATAAGATTAACCAATATGTCTTAATGCAATAAAATAAGAAGGATGGAACTAGAAATTCCAAGACTTGCATGAATATATAAGATGTCTTCAACAAATTCACAAAAGGATAACACCTGGAACAGTTTGCAGCCACCAAATTGATGAATCTATGATTTAATGATGGTTCTATACAAATAAAATTAAACAAGAAATTTTATTTAAGTATTTACACAGTGAGGTATTATGATATCGACACATCACACTGAACGAGATCTTAAATTGACCTTACTGTCGGTGATCCGTGAGTGGTCAATCCAGTGATTTGGGTTCTAGACGGGCAACACGGGGGATACTGCGTTGAGGACTTCGGAGACAATATTAACTAGGTTCAGGCTCCCTTGATGGGCAGTAGCCCTATGTCCTATTTTTGTCTTTGTTATCTTGAGGATCACAACAATCAATTGTAGCTAATCGAGATGGGATCCATCCTAGCTTGATAGTGATCTCCATCAACTGCGGAGCTTCACGGGGGCGAACCTGGGCGGTCGCCTCCCCAGCTCAAAGCAAAAAAAAAAAAATTACTAACGCGTAGTGCACCAAGCCAGAAGGCCCATTTGTCCCTTTTCTCTTACGTGTGAGCTTCGAGCGCATCCATATGAACACAAGCAGGTTTCTCTGTCTCTCGTCTATGACAGTGAATCGCGACTTAGGCGGCGACTGGCTGTTTGGCAGCGTGGCCGTGGGCCTGACCGGACGCCGGTGGCAAGGGGTGACTGCTGTGGTCTGCCGGAGCTGGTTCATCTAGTAATTTTCTCGTTTCCTACCATAGTCCCAATTGCACTTCTTGCTTTATAAGTTCTGATTCTTGCATCTTAGAGTTGGGGAAAATTCTAGCTAGGTCATAGATTTTGTAGTAAATTAAAATTGTTGGTTATAGATGGTGCTTCTTTGATCCACTAGTGCTACTTGTTTGTTATCGAAGTTTGGGTAAAACTGAAATTGTTGATTACAAAATTTGTGGAAAATTCTAGCTAGGTCCACTAGCGCTACTTTTATCCCTACCAATAAATTTAGATCTTTCAAGACTGATGGTATTCGTGAAATGGTGAAGAAATGTTATCGGGCTTATTTCACTCAAAAGGAGGTCTGGAGCAGCAACTCAAATTCCAGCTTGTTGTTGTCGTTGTTCCAAATAAAAATTTACATATCATTTTGCAAGTGATGATATTCGTGGCAGTACTCCTCGAAAGACTGCGCATGCTTGCGTGATCTGAGTTGAGCTGCGTTACTCCCTGCTGCAGGACCTTCGGTTGCTTTATATATGTGCCTTTTCTTGAGGGACAAGGCTCGATCCTCTGCAAATTGGGCTTATAGACGTCACTATCCTAAGGAAAGATCTCATTTAGGTTTAGACGCTAGATACTGCAAGATACCTTCTAGCAAGGGCGAATCTCCCGTACAAGGGCTGGGTTCAGCTGACCCCAATGGATCGCTAATAGCAACGAAGAAGCCTAGAGAAAATTCGTATCTGATCCCAGCCAAAAATCCACTCTGACCCCATCTAGCTAGCTAGGCCGCAAAAGCACAGTTCATGGGCCTGAGAAAATAAGAAAGTTAATTCATAATAATGGTCCAGGGCCCATGCTCAGCCCTGGTCAGTTCGATTGTTTCCTCACGTACGTGACCAGGGGGCTTGTACGAGACCACCACGAGTCCACGATCCCTAATTCCCTGACGAGACGACGACTTGAATTTCCTCTAATCTCTCGATTGCTCTTAGGTGAGTGGCGGCCGTGCCGCCCGCACGGCAGGAGCCCCGGATTCAGTGATTTGACGCGGTGAAGTTGGGAGGGCGCCGCTGGAAATCGGTTGCAAGTCGGCAGGAGATTGAAACCGGAGATTTTGCCGTTCTAGTTCAGGTAATGGATAATTCATAAATTTTGGACAGTCTAAACTCGCATCAGTCGAATGCAACCAGTTGCTTTTGCAAACTCCTTTGGTCTAGTAATCAAGTCATCCTATTCCCCTAAGCAGCAAAGTCTAAAATTGTATATTGTTTCTTATTTTTATTGGGTTGCGAGGGCGAGGGCGATGTGTGCGACTGCGAGGGCGAGAGCGAGAGGTGTGGCTAGGAGTGGCGGTTGAGACTTTTTAAGGTCACCGGACGACGGTGGCATTAACGCCGCTGCCCTCGAAAAGGCCGCCGCATTGATGCCACCGTCGGTTGGGAATCCGAGGCGTGGCCACGTGGCACGCAGATTTGACCACCGTCGGTTGAGATCGTTGTGGCGTTGACAGGCGTGGCCCGCGCGTCGGAGGCCGACGTGGCGAGGCCCGGCGCAGCCCAGCGGCTCCCCAAGTGGAGGGCATGGACTGGGTGAGCCGGAGCAAAGATTGGGCCGCGTCAGACCAGAAACGCATTTGGACGCCGCGAGTGAGAACCGTTTTTGGTCCGACACGCCCCAATGGCTTTCGGGCGACCGTTTGCACGCCCCCGAGTGGAGATGCTCTAATAGCCGACCCCATTACCAATTTTTTCTAGATTCGCCCCTGCCTTCTAGTATAACTAATAGGAGCACCCCACTAACTCATTTCTCTTAATATGCAGCCTTCCACGTCATGGAGTTTGCCACATCAA
The DNA here is from genome assembly GCA_947311845.1 of Poa pratensis. Classification (NCBI taxonomy): domain Eukaryota; kingdom Viridiplantae; phylum Streptophyta; class Magnoliopsida; order Poales; family Poaceae; genus Poa; species Poa pratensis. Next base: position 24,966,865 of record CAMZMU010000039.1, read on the forward strand.
AAAAAGAAAGGAAAAACGACGTATTATTATTTTTAGTTTATTGACTCCATCTACAGCCATCGACTGCAAATTGGCGCGTCTTCTCCACAAATCTAGCAGACGGCGCAATCTCTTCCTCTCTCTCACGATCTCTTATTTCCCCGGCCCTTCTACTTCCGGTAACGGACTCATCTCACAGGGAATTCCTCTCTTCTGCCAGCTGCATCGCACCTTTTTAATCCCCTCTTTCGCAGCCTGCAGAACTGGGAGCATCACCACGTCAGTTGTAATTGTTGCACTGTGTAGGAGGGCAGAGAGTCGATAGAAAGAGCAGCGCCTACACTCGATCCAGGTAGTACAAGCTAAGGAGAGGTCCGAACAGCTAAAGGGCAACGTCGTTGTGCGAAACCACCACCAATCCAAGGCTGCTCCATCTTCGCATCTCACCATATATATCACGCTAGAGCCTCCAAATCGAATTCTATTTTTTGTTCTCTCTACCTCCTTACCGGGGCTTGAGACTCAAGATTGATCAAGAGGAAAGTGATAAAGCGTTGGAAAAGAAGCAGAGCACCAGTCTGGTGGATTTGGGAGTATGCACTAGTAGGAAAAGGCTTATAGCCACCAGCCTACCGCTGGCGGATGGCATTTCCGTCCGCCAGCGTTACTACCGCTGGATCCTTCCTAGAGGGTCGTCTCCTCAAACACCAGCCTCACTGCCTTGCAAAGAGGGACAGAGAGGTCACCTAAGAACAATGTTAGCAAAGTGCAGACAAAACGAAGGAGGTATTCTGTTTCTTACTAAAAATAAAATCCTAAATCAAATCCGATAATTTTCTCATGACTAACATTTAGAAAAATGAAACTTATTGCCAAGCTATAACTACTTGGACTAAGATGCATCATGCATTGCCATTGGCAGATACATAAGACATGTTTTCACAGATTTAATTTGGAGAAATGCATCCACTAAAAACCAACTAGAGTAGGACAACTAGCAGCTCAAGCCTAGTCTGCGAAATATAAATGCATACTCAGGTATTAGATATAAACAAAGAAAGGATAGTATTACCTCTGGGGAACCCCTTGTGCCAACAAGTGTAAGATACAGCTCTGTCACACCAGTACACATCCTGAGAACATGGTACAAAGTGGCTCCACATGAATGTCCCTTTGCCTTTATATCCAGAGCCAAGTTTCTAATGTTCGGGAACCTTGTACTGTCTTCCATCAAGTACTCGCAGTTAGTAATGTCCTGCAGATTCGTGGAATGTCAGAAAAAAGGATTGTTTCTATGGTCAGTCATGCATAGAAAAAGATCTTGTTCAAAAATTGAATCAAGCACAAGAAATGGTTCCTTTATGTAAGCAAGTCCAAGCTCATGTGTCCCTTGAACAACTGATGTACCATGGTTTTCGAGTCGATGAGTCGACGAGTCATTCAGGGGTAGCGACTCTTGGCTAGTCGTGACTAGTCGAGACTCATGGTCGACTAGTCGACATGAGTAGTTTAGCAATATGTACTATAGAATTACCATATTATATGTATAATTGTATATAACTATATACTCCCTCCGTTCACAAAAGGATGTCTCAATCTTTTCTAGATTTGTATGTATGTAGACATACTTTAGTGTGTAGATACATCCAAATTTAGATATAGTTGAGACATCCTTTTATGAACGGAGGGAGTACTTATTAATAGTGTATAACCGCCAGCGAGGTGCTTCTTCATCCTAAGAGGCCCCGAAGAAACTCTCTTCCCACACAAATTACATTGCAGCAACAACCTGGATCCTTCAAGTTCCGGCCAGAATGCATACTTCCAAGCTGGATCCTTGCTCCTTGCTGGCCTCCTCTTAGGATCTTTGAATGGGTCATAGTGCTCATCAACAAATGAGTCGAGTTGAGATGTCGAGTCGACATTTTTTGGCGACTCATCGACTAGTCGTCGACTAGTCGCTCGACTCGAAATCCATGTGATGTACTAGTGAAGTGGTAATAGTTTGTAACTGTAACATTAAGTATTCGAATGCAGAAAAATTAATGCAATGCCAGAGGACAGATAACTCTTCGGCAAAAAAAGGAGGACAGATAACTAGGAAGGATAAACAATTGGGTGCACTAGTCCATGTTTCAAGGCTTCAGCAAAGAAAAACAAGTGATAATTTTGTATGCCTACGACAAATTCCTTAATTTGGAGTTTTGGACACTAAGTTGATTCGATGATGGCATAAAGCACATAAGAATGAACTCACCGTCGGAAAGACAAGCACGACTCTTAGATTGTGGATGTGGCGCCAGGATCGTAAAAGCTCCATCCAATAGCTATTTTGTAATTTACGGCGAGAACCAACTTTCCCATATACAACAAAACCTTTTGTGGCCAACCACTTGAGATTTTCCATCTTGCCAAACTTCGTAAATCTTGGATCATAAGCATCCTTCCAAAAGAGCGACACCAACAGAGGGGCAGAGATGTTTGCAACTGGGTTATTATACCTCGAACGTTCAGCAAAGCAGGACCTCACAGCTAACAGTTCGAGTGCCGGCGCCATGACAGTGAGCTGCTGCAAGTCATGCAGATGCTGTACAGCGATTTCTTGGAGAGAATCCGAGTGGATTGCAATTTTGTCCAGACCCCAGGCATGGTAAACGTGGAGTTTCCGTAAGGCCGGGCAGCGTGGCGAGGAGACAACATCATCGAGCATGCAAGGACCATGTAGCTTGATTTGAGCCAGGAAGAGACTGGTGAGCCTCGCGAATACGCACAATGGTGGCACCGCGAGGCCAAGATACAGTACGAGGCGGATCGAAGTGGCGTTCTCGAAACAGGGCAGCTCAAGGGCGCCGCCTTCCGGGGCCTCCTCCTCCATCTTGTTCTGCCGTGCCTTGTCGATGAGGTGTAGCTTGCCGGAGAGGCGGCGCGCGGCGATTGGAAGCCAGACTGCCAAGGACTCGGGAGAGGGGTCCTGTAAACTGACAGCGATGTGGCATAGGACCGGCGCTTGATGGGATTCGAGGGCGGCGCGGATGCCGTGGGGATCAGTGGAGGAGCCAAACCAGAGCTTCGGGAGCAGCGTCCAGAGGCGGCGCCAGCGACTGGAGAGGACGCTGGTCCGCGCCGCCTCGGCGGCGTCGCGGTTCTTGCGGAGGATGTGGACGAGAATGTCGTCGGGAAGGGCGCTGAGGCGGTCCTCGAGGTTGCCGCCGCCATCGGAGAGCTTGGGGCGCTTGGCGGGGATCTCCCCGTCGCAGTGCTCCATGGAGGATCCGAAGAGGGACTTGGTGCACCTCACATCGAGTTCACGCTTGGAGGTGGAGACGGAGCAGTGGAGTCGCCGCTGCCGGTGGATGGGGAATTTGGACGGAACTGGGGAGTCGCCGCCGCCGATTCACATGTCCTCTGTGTCCACAGGGAGTGTCCTGCTTTTTTTTGAGATTAAACAGGGAGTGTCCTGCTAGGCTGCTAGGTTAACAACGGGCTTTGTTGTGTCTACTTGTGGGCCAGCACACAGCCCGTCAAAATGTATCACACTGCATACTTGTACATTCTGGGTAAGAAAGCAGGAAATTCGCGGAAAGTCATTTGTGCACCCGAGCACCTTCCTCCGTTTTAAAAAAAATCAAAAAACTATTTAGAAGCTTTTAAATAAATTGAAAATAATTTTGGATGTAGTCCATGATGTAGCCTACAAACGTGCAAAATCACAGCACGAAATTCTTTGTATTATGAGCTACACAAAAAAGACAAAATCTTAATTTTTTTTGGAGATTTGAAACACTATACTCAGATCTGTACATTTGTCTTTTTGTGTAGCTCAAAATACAAGGTACTTCTATTTGAAATTTTGCATGTTTTCAGAATACATCATTGAGAATATCCATGATTTTTTTCACATTTTTTTGAAACTTGAAAATATGATTTTTAATTTTTTAAAACACAGGGAGCACAGGACCTCGGGAGCACAAAATCTCCACCCGGAAATTCGGTATTAGATTGTATCATTTGCATGTATCATATTGAGCTTCCAATTTATTTTTGTTTTTGAGATTTTTGGATGATTTTAAGATCTTGGAAGCCTAGGTAGGAGCAAGCCTACGGTGGATATAACCATTGTGGCCAACTTTGCAAAGATGGACATAGGTAGCTGTATGGTTTTTCTTAGGCAGCAAACGCTGCTCCATTTCATTAAGAGGGAACCGGGACAAATGCCGGCAAAGTTACAAAAGTTACAGAAAGAAAGAGAAGACAAAGCTAGAACAAGAACAACAACATGAGAAGTACATTACACAAAGCAAACAACTCCTCGTGGAGGGCCTTCGACGCCCACCGTCTTTCGACTAACGTTGGACGCTAGCGCACCAAGAGCATCACCGTCGTAGACGAAAAGCTTTGATCAGCCGAGATCAGTCACGCAGCCGAAAGGAAACACGTTGCCGAGTCCACACCCGGACGAAGAGCCATGCGCTGCCGAGGATTTACACAACAATAAACAACGTAATCGAAGGGCACAGCCGAGTTGACACACTGGAAGCATTCCCGTCACTATCCTTGAGCCACTAGCTGTCTTCAGAGGAGAGAATCCAGCACTTCCGTAGAAATTCGAGCGTCGTGACCACGTAGAGAGAGCACCAACACCACCATCAACACCACTGCCTACTCCCCGCTGGTCCCTCCAGATGATCGAGTCCATCTCCATGAGTGATGCCCCCAGGAGGGACATGACGGCAAGACGCCAACATCGTCCGATCGGGAGTACCCGGATCGAGGGTTTTCCCGGAGCGTGGAACGGGAGACAAACAGATTACCACGACAGCGCCTTCATATACTACAAGGAAACAGTTAATAGCTGGCTTGTCGGCGAGCCACTCTAAATCCATGTCGGTGATCTGCTGGGTCCAAATTCCGCAGCTAATCACCGGCGTGGGAAAATGCCCACGCCAGTGATACGTTGGAATCACCGGCGTGTACCACATAGCTCCACGCCGGTGATATGTGGGCCCAAAAACCCAACCACAGAGGAAAAGAATATCGGCGTGGGACTACAGATGCACACCAGTAATCTCCACGGTAATTACTGGAGTGGGTTCCATCGGGCACGCCGGTGATTACTTTGTCGTGAATCCACATGGCAACCCGATAGAATAACTGTCGTGTGATATCTTCCCACGCAGGTAATTACTTTAACGTTACATGCCTGTACTGGTCTCCCACGCCAGTAATTACTTTAAAACAAGAAATCCCAATACTTGGCGGTATTGCATTTCTATTTAAATTTCATAAGTAAAAAAATTTATTGTCCAAAAAAAGGCTACAAGAAGTGATATGTGACTTTAAGATTTATTTCTGAGATCGAAAAAAATATGTGTCAATAAAAATTTAGGGGCATAACTGAAAAATCAGATGAAATTATAAAGTATGAGGATGTATGTATAGAAAAAAATCTAATCACCCGCGTGGGCGACCAATACACGCCCATTCGACAGGGTTGTATAGGAAAGCTTGGCCAAATTTTCCCCACCCGATTTTATTTTCTTGCCTGCGCGTATCTCTCCTCTGTCTCCCGCCCGCGCCGCCATTCGACAACGCCGCCGGAACGCCTCGTCCCCTGAACACTCGCTCGACGCCGGCCGCGCCTCCGCCCGACGTCGCGCAACCATCGTCCGCCGTCTCCCTCGACCGCGCCTCGCCCCCCCAAGCGCCGCCGTCGTGGGCGCGAGCTGTCCCCGGCCTCGTCTGCGCACCACGCCTCAACACCGACGCTGGTCGTCGGTGCCGTCACTATCAGCGCGAGGTATGGCACCCCTTTCCCCTTGATGCATGTAAAATGCATACATGAACTTTGCACTTTAATTGCTTATATTCCAATCATATTTGCATCATATAAGGGTTATATCAATGTTTTATAATGATTTTTGGGAATATTCATTTATTTCCTATTTTTATGGAATTAACCCTGCACAGGCAGAAAACCCCGTTTTCTTATTTTAATGTTCCAGGGACCCAAACGTCAACGAAATCACCTGGAAATTTACGGGCGTCAATATTTGGAAGGAAGAAGACCTATGGGCGAAGGAAGCGAGCAAACGGAGGCTTGAGGGCCAAATGAGGGGGGCCCACGCGGCCTGGTACTGTAGCCGCATGGGACCCACCCATTTGGGCCTCGTGGCTCCGTTGCCTTCGATCTTTTCTCCACCGACATCGTCTTGACCTAAAAACGCCTATATAAAAGGTCCCCCGACGTTCTCTGGAAGGAGCGCCGCACAAACACAGAAACACCGAAACGGAGATCAGGAGCTGCAGATTGGAGGGGGAAAACTCCGGCGGGGCGCTGCCGGAGTGGTCTCCATCTTCTCCATCGACTTCTCCACCGTCTCCATGATGAAGAGGGAGTAGTCCACCTCTGGACTATGGGTTTGTGGAAGTAACTTATGTATCTCTCCTCTCTTGAGCTTCACTAATTAGCACCGTATGAGCTGCTGAACATGATTACGGTCACCGTTGTAATACCTTTGTGGTGGATCTTTATGAGTTAATATATGTTTGAGATTGTAATGTTTGTTTCAGTTATGAGTATAGATGCATATTATGTACCCCGTTCTTGTCTACTTGTTTTGATCAAGCATGTTTATGAGAGCGTGTGTGGGGGAACGTGTGCATTAGTTGGAGTAACGGGGGTGGCTAGTGCAGTGAACGTGAGAGAAAGTTCTGCGATCCACTTTGGTATCTTTACCTTACTTTGTTACCTCACTAGGGATAAACTAAAATACCATGCTACCGGGGATGTGGGCGTGACCATTGCCACTACTCCATGACTAGATCTAGCATGTTCTTATTTTCACTTCATGTCATGATACTTAATGCTATACTCTGAGTTGTCTTAATTACTGAGGTGTTATGATTTAGTTCGCATCTTGGTGGAGTATAAGAGAGGTTAATAACCAAAAGATCTCTATGTTAGGACGTGATGCCCATATATCTAAGTAACTTGTTATCAAACCCTGTGTTGCAATCTCATATGTTAACTGTGTGTGTTCCATTGTCTACCACTTTATAAAGAGAGAGTGCATTTGTGAAACCATGAACCCCAGTCCATTTTTAATCATAAGAAACACCTTTCCAACACCATATACCACTTTTCTATTTTCAGTCATCATTAAATTCGAAAATACAAAAATATTTTTCATCTTGCATACATCATTCAAAAACCCAAAAATATCATTTACCATTGCATCCACCATCATTGCATATTTATTTCTTGTTTGCATTGCATAACTATCCTGATATCATTCTTACACCTTGTGCTTGACAACCACAGGTGAGGTTGAGGACCAAAACATCTAACCTTGTTTTGTAGGTAACCAAAAGAAGGATAAGAAGATAAATCTACCACTTCAGATTCCCCGAGAGTTCGATATTAAACCCTCGAGTCACTCCTCGTGGGGAAAATTGTCTTCCACTTACTATACACTCTGCACTTGGAGTCTCAACCTAATCCCGTTTACTTTTGCAGGTATCAAGGCCTTGCTCTTCAGGACCATCAAGACGTTTTCTGGCGCCGTTGCCGGGGAATCGTAGCTGAGAGATTTATCCAAGGGTGTGCATCATCGCATTCATCTCACAACAAAGTCAATGTCACCAACTTGTGCTAACACCTAAGCTTGGGGAGGTTGCACCTACGTGAGCACCATCTTATTTATCTTTACTTACAAAGCAATTTATTTGTTTTGTTATTGTCATTGCATATCATATCATATTTATTTCAGTTTTGCATAAAAAAATTAAAAATACCAAAAAAAACTTGCTAAAATGGGAGAAAGAACTAAGCTGTGTGACTACACAAACACTCCTAATGATCAATTTATCACGAGAGCTATTGCCACACCTAAGATAAATGCTGAGAGTTATGAAGTAAGTCCTAGTTTGTTGAACTTGATAACTAGGGAACAATTTGGTGGTAGCGCTATGGAGGATGCCTCTATGCATCTTCATGACTTTGTTGAAATATGTGACATGCAAAAGTTTAAAAATGTGGAAAGTGATATCCTAAAACTGAAGTTATTTCCTTTTTCACTTAGATGAAAAACTAAAGAGTGGTTGCATTCCTTGCCATCTGGTAGTATTAATTCTTGGGATGATCTAAAAGAAGCTTTCATTAAGAAATATTATCCCCCTGTTAAAATTTTGCAAAATAGAAACAACATCCTTTCTTTTAGGCAAAATGAAAATGAACATGTTGCTATGGCTTGGGATAGGATAAAATTTATGCTTAGAACTTGTCCCTCACATGGAGTTAATGAATGGACCATATTACACTCTTTATACAATGGTTTAAACTACATGTCTAGAAACATACTTGATTCTGCTGCTGGAGGTGCTTTTATGAGTAAGACTATAGTAGAAGCTAAAAATATATTGGAAAGCATTTTACAAAACTATAGTCAATGGCATACTGATAGGGCACCTAATCCTTCTAAGAAAGTGAACTCTATTGAAGAAACTAATGATTTTTCATCTAAAATGGATACTATTCTTGCTTTGCTTAATAAACCTAGTGTTGAAAATGTTCCTTTGCAAGAACTAGTTGGAAACAATTCTGAAAATATTGATGTCAACTTCATTAGGAACTATGGTAATAATGGGTATGGTAACAACAATTATAACTCTTATAATAAACCCCCATATGTGCCAAATAAATATGCTTCTAGTGATAATTACATTAAGTAATGTGCGTAAAGTAAACAAATGCATTAGACCTAACGGCGTACCCTTAAGCTAAGCATCGGTTATTTTATCCCTAGTGGCAACAGCACATCCATAATCTTAGAAGTTATTGTCACTCTCCCAGATTACCGGAGGCATGAACCCACTATCTAGCATAAATACTCACTCTTGGAGTTACAAGCATCTACTTGGCCAAAGCATCTACTAGTAACGGAAAGCATGCAAGATCATAAATAACATATAAGATAGATTGATAATCAACTTGCATAGTATTCAATATTCATCGGATCCCAGCAAACACAACATGTAGCATTACAATAAGATGATCTTGATCATGATAGGCAGCTCACAAGATCTAAACATGATAGCATAAAGTGGAGAGACAACCATCTAGGTACTGCCATGGACCCGTAGTCCAAGGATGAACTGCTCACGCATCACTCCGGAGGCAGGCATGGTGATGTAGAGCCCTCCGGTGATGATTCCCCTCTCCGGCAGGGTGCCGGGAAGAGCTTTTGAACCCTCCCGGGCTAGGGTTGATGGCGGCGGCGTCTCTGGAACTTTTCGTGGATAATGGCTCGGGTATTTAGGGTTTTCGCGTCGGGAGGAATAAATAGGTGAAAGGGCGGCGACTGCGGAGCCACGAGGGCCCCACACCACCCCACGGCGCGGCAGGGGGCCCCGCGCGGCCCCATGGTGTGGGCGCCACGTGGCTCCCCTCCGTGTCTCCTCTGGACTCCGTCTTCGTGTTGGAAAAATAGGAGGTTCTGTCCAAGTTTCGTCCAATTCCGAGAATATTTCCAGACTAGCTTTTCTGGAATACAAAAACAGCAGAAAACAGGAACTGGCACTGTGGCATCTTGTTAATAGGTTAGTCCTAGAAAATGCATAACAATGCTATGAAGTGTATATAAAACATGTAACAATTGGTATAATATCAACATGGAACCTCAGAAATTATAGATACGTTTGAGACGTATCAGCCAGCGCCTGCAACCTCGGCCTACTTGGAACATGGACACCCTCCACAACACAAGCCGAGCACTGCACCACCACCTCCACCGCGCGCCGGCCCTAGCAGCTCCGCGCACCCAACGCGCTGCCGGTCGGCCGAGGTTGAGCTAGCGATGGATCTGGATGGGATCCCAGATCCACGACCCACCGCCTCCACCCACCACCAAGATGGGGCAGGAGCTTCCCCGCGCGTGAAGGCGATGAAAGGGGGGAGGTAGTCACCGCTGCACGATCAGGGGCGCGACCCCGTCGCCACGTGCATGCGAGCTCCACTCACTTCGCCCGAGGAAACCTCATTCGTGAACACCCAAACCTAGGTGCCTTTGGCGTCGGGCCCACCGCCACCACGATCCTCCTAGCGGCAGAGGAGCTGCTAGGGTCGAGGTTTGTGGAGGCGCTAGGGTTTCGCTCCGGTGTCACCCTGGGGGGCGACACTGGAGCGGGGTCATGGGTAGTAATTGTGTGCTTGTCGGCTGGCTCATTCCTGCATTTTTTTAGATAAAGGGATTTTATTACTTAAAAGCTTTAAGCATTACACCCGGGCTCTGCATAGTTAGGATGCACACAGCCCCAAGTTCACAAATACTCAAGTCGGAAACAAATGAAAGGCGAATTACATATCATAATGAGAAATTGTAAATACGCCTAAGAGTTTGGTAGGTCGATCCGTAGCCTATGTGGCCAACCATGCTGACTCATTCCTGCATGCTGAAGTTGATCAAAAACTTTTTAGAGGAAAGACACCATGTGTCCGGATTTGAATTTGTTGTTGTTATAGAAACAACGTGAGATTAGGGGCAGCTCGATCAACTTTCTCGAGAAATATGATCTTACAATATAGTAGTAAGTAGGGATTGTACGGCGGCATTATGGTAAAGGTCGTTGTACACTTCACGAGAATTAACACCGTGATCTTTTTCGAATAAGTTCGACTGTATCATGAGAGCACGGCTTAATTCTACGATGAGCGAAGCGACAAGTGAAACCTCTTGGTAATGTCTCCTTGAGACTCCACCTTCGAGGCGTGGAGGTCGCTCCGGGCGAAGGAGCGCAACTGGTCTTCATCGCCAACATCAGCGGGTTCCCCGAGCTGAGCCTACCCATAGGGTACTACGGCAATGTGTGCTTCCCCATGACCGGCGGTGGCCGACGCCGCGGTGCTGCGCGACGGCTTGATCGGCGACGCGGTGGCGCTGGTGCGCTGAGGCCAAGGCCGCAGTGACGGCCGAGTTCGTGCGGTCCATGCTGGACGCCCGTGCTTGGCTCTGAAGAACAACATGTTTCGTCCTGTCAGACAACCAGCACGTCGGATTCCACCGCGTGGACTTCGGGCGGGGCGAGCCGGTGTATGGGCAGGACGCGACGGCCGTGGTCGTCCTCACTGCCGCCGGCCCATCAACGGCTAGGCGCCATCACGAGTTTCAGGAGGAAGCGGTGGCTGTGCCCGTGACTGACGCCTGCTGTGGAGCGGTTGCGGCGGGAGATCAGAAGCTCGCTGAAGACTTGACTACGACTGAAAGATAAGCACGAGCGTCCTCGTAAGAACAGAGACAGATTTGCAGAATCGTTGTCGTCCTGGAACATAGTTGATCTCACTCACATGCTTATATCTGAACTACACCCAAAGACACCTAACTGATTAACATGTTTACAGTTTTGGCAGTGACAAGAACTAAAGCTTAGACATCCATATGCAAAGAGTGCAGCTGAAACATCCTGTAGCATCTCCAACCATACCCATGAGTTCACAAATACTGCAGTTTGTACCGAGCAGAGAACTACATGTTAGAATATTGGGCCCATTTGTGGGCGGCCCATATAAGCAAATCCTGAAATCTCAAATTGGCCCATGTGCATGGCAGAATTTTGGGAGTGCAAAGTGGTGCTAAAGTTTAGTCCCACATTCCTAGTGGGGGGAGAGTTGCACCAACTTATATAGTGGAGTGTTGTGCTACTTGGTGTGCTTGTGAGAACAGAAGACTCTCTCCCGCGCACTCCTCCTCCTCCGCCGCCGTCCGTCTGCTGCACCGACTCGGACGTGTGCGACGTGGCTGGCCCACGTTGTACGTGTTAGGGTTTCCCGAACCGCACTATATATTGCCGTGCACTGCATGCGCCGTCACACACCGAACAATTCTAGGTTTTGCCAATCTCGTGCCTTGCGCCGCCACCGTAGTCTACTCCATCCCGAGCGCCGGCGTGCACCGGCGTTTGGGAGAGCAGGTCTCCGGAACCAATCGCTCTTGTGATCCTGTACGGGAGAGGGCGAATTAGGTTTTTGGGAAGCGCCTTGCGCGACTGCTCACCGCTTCCACCACGGGTCGTCTTCCAGCCGGTTTTGCGGATCGCCGCCGCAAGCATCTTCTATGGCGACGAGCCTTCGCCAAGAAAGTCGCCAACTACATCGCTGCATCGACCACGGCTACTACATCTTCAATCGTTCAGTACGTGTGTCGTATCTCTCCTAGTTGGATCAACATGTTTCCTGTTTACATGTTCTGTGATATGCTGCTACTGTTCATGTTGATTAGTACATCTAGTATGTTCGTGTTTCACATGTTAGTAGTTGCGGTTGTTATGTTTAATATTCTGGAATTAACCATGGAATTATTGCCTAATTATCCAGCAATCCAAAAACCTAATTGTAGGCAATTTTCTGAGTTAAATATGGCTGGCTATACCGATGCAATGAAACCGAAAAAGTTCACCGGCGGACTGGGCTTTAAGAGATGGCAGTTGAAGTGCCAACTCTGGCTATCGGCCATGAATGTGTGGGAAGTTAGTAGTGGTCTTCCTGAAGGAACTATATCTGAGGAAGCTCAGAACATGTTCAAGAAAGACACTACTATCTTCCGAGGATGCATTCTGAGTGTTCTTGATGCTCGTCTGTGTGATGTGTACATGCACATAGAAGACGGCAAAGCGCTCTGGGATGCACTGAATGCTAAATTCGGTGCAACCGATGCAGGCAGTGAGCTGTATATCATGGAGAGCTTTCACGACTACAAAATGGTGAATAACCGTAGCGTGGTCGAACAAGCTCATGAGATACAGTGCACTACGAGAGAGCTTGAGCTCCTCAAGTGTCCCTTACCTGACAAGTTTGTGGCTGGATGCATTATTGCAAAGCTACCTTCTTCATGGAGGAACTTCGCCACATCCTCAAACACAAGAGACAGGAGATATCGGTTGAAAACCTGATAGCGTCTCTTGATGTTGAGGAGAAGGCTCGGGCTAAGGACACTGCTGAGAGAGGTGGTGAAGGTCAGTCTAGCGCCAACATGGTGCAGAAAACCATCACCACGGCAAGAGCAAGGCAAAGAGCAAGCCTTTCCTATGCCTACCAAGACTACTTCTTTCAAGAAGAAGAAGAAGATGCTGAACAAATCTGAGCTAAAGTGCTACACTTGTGGAGAGCCCGGACACTTCTCTGTGGACTGCCCAGATCGTGCAGACAAGAAAGGGAAGACGCCAAGCATGTCAACGTCGTGACCGCTAGCAATGCTGATGGGTACGGTAATTTACCGATTGTGCTTTCAGTATTTCAATCTCCATGTTGGTGGATTGATACGGGTGCTAATGTTCATGTATGTGCTGACATCTCTATGTTCACTTCTTATCAGGTCGCAGATTCAAGCGTCTTAATGGGGAATGGATCACATGCTTCTGTTCGTGGTGTTGGCACGGTAGATCTGAAGTTTACTTCGGGGAAGATCGTGCAGCTGAGGAACGTGCAGCATGTCCCTACTATGAACAAGAATCTGTTAGCGGCTCCCTTCTATGCAGAGATGGGTTTAAATTAGTCTTGGAGTCCAATAAAGTAGTTGTGTCAAAGTTTGGACAATTTATTGGTAAAGGGTATGAGTGCGGAGGCTTGTTCCGCTTTTCATTATCGGATTTTTGTAATAAGTCAGTAAACCATATTTGTGGCAGTGTGGATTCGGATGCTAATGTTTGGCACTCTCGTTTATGTCATGTTAATTTTGGTTTAATGAGTAGACTTTCCAGTTTGAGTTTAATTCCTACTTTCACCATTGCCAAAGGTTCTAAGTGCCATAGCTGTGTGCAATCTAAGCAACCTCGAAAGCCTCACAAGGCAGCCGAGGAGAGAAACTTGGCACCTCTAGAACTCGTACATTCGGATCTATGTGAGATGAATGGCGTGTTGACAAAAGGTGATAAGAGATATTTCATGACTTTAATCGATGATGCTACTAGGTTCTGTTATGTATATTTGTTGCACACTAAAGATGAAGCTTTAGACTACTTTAAAATCTATAAAGCTGAAGTAGAAAATCAATTAGAGAGAAAGATCAAACGTCTTAGGTCAGATCGTGGTGGCGAGTATTTCTCCAACGTATTTGATGAATTCTGTGAGGAACATGGTATTATTCATGAGAGGACGCCTCCCTATTCCCCAATCAAACGGGGTTGCCGAGAGGAAAAACCGCACGCTGACCGACTTGGTGAACGCCATGTTGGACACTGCTGGTTTATCTAAGGCATGGTGGGGGAGGCTTTGTTGACTTCGTGTCATGTCCTGAATAGAGTTCCTAACAAGGATAAAGAGAAGACACCTTACGAGGAGTGGTCTGGGAGAAAACCATCACTTTCTTATTTTCGTACTTGGGGATGTTTGGCGAAAGTCAATGTTCCAATTCCTAAGAAACGTAAACTTGGACCGAAGACAGTGGATTGTGTCTTTCTAGGTTATGCTCAGCGGAGCATTTGCTATAGATTTTTAGTGGTTAAATCTGAGATACCTGATATGCATGTTGATACTATTTTGGAATCTCGTGATGCAACATTTTTTGAGAACATGTTTCCTATGAAGGATATGCATAGCATTGCTAGAATTTCTTCTGAGATATTTGCTGAACCTAGTACATCTGTTGATCATTCTGAACAACCACATGTTGAGGAAGTCCTTGAGAAGGATGACAATGAATCAGCTCCCAAGAGGAGCAAGAGACAGAGGACTGAAAAATCCTTTGGTGATGATTTCATTGTGTACCTTGTGGACAATACTCCCACGTCCATTGCAGAGGCATTTGCATCTCCTGATGCTGATGACTGGAAAGAAGCTGTCCATAATGAGATGGACTCGATTCTTTCTAATGGAACTTGGGAATTATCTGAACGACCCTACGGCTGCAAACCTGTGGGTTGTAAGTGGGTGTTCAAGAAGAAGCTAAGGCCTGATGGTACTATTGAAAGTACAAGGCACGGCTTGTGGCCAAGGGCTACACCCAGCGTGAAGGCGAAGATTACTTTGACACCTATTCACCTGTTGCTCGACTCACCACCATTCGTGTACTACTTTCCCTGGCTGCCTCCTATGGTCTTATCGTTCATCAAATGGACGTAAAGACAGCTTTCCTTAACGGAGAGTTGGAAGAGGAAATCTATATGGATCAGCCTGATGGGTTTGTAGTAAAAGGTGAAGAGAGAAAGGTGTGCAAATTGTTAAAATCTTTGTATGGGCTGAAGCAAGCACCTAAGCAATGGCATGAGAAGTTTGACAGAACTTTAACTTCTGCAGGCTTTGCCATTAATGAGGCTGATAGGTGTGTATATTATCGCCATGGTGGGGGCGATAGTGTTATATTATGCTTGTATGTTGATGACATACTGATTTTCGGTACAAGCATGATAGTGATAAATGAGGTCAAGTCTTTTCTGTCAAAGAGCTTTGATATGAAAGATCTGGGACAAGCTGATGTGATCCTGAACATTAAGTTGATTAGGGATGAGAGTGGGATTACGTTAACGCAATCACACTATGTTGAGAAGGTCTTGAGCCGCTTTGGTTATATAGACAGCAAGCCTTCTCCAACACCCTATGATCCCAGTGTGACACTCAGAAAGAAAAGAGGAAACGAGAGATCAATTAAGATATTCTCAAGTGATCGGTTCACTCATGTACCTTGCGAGCGCGACGACCTGATATCTCTTTTGCTGTGAGCAAGTTGAGCAGGTTCATGTCTAACCCGGGTATTGATCATTGGCATGCACTTGAAAGGGTCATGCGCTATCTGAACGGTACAATGAGTTATGGGATTCACTATTCAGGGCACCCTGCGGTGCTTGAGGGATACTGTGATGCGAACTGGATCTCAGATGTTGATGAGCTCTACGCCACAAGTGGATATGCATTTATTCTTGGAGGTGGCGCAGTGTCATGGAGGTCTTGCAAACAGACCATTTTGACGAGGTCAACCATGGAAGCAGAACTTGCTGCTTTAGATACAGCTTCTGTTGAGGCAGAATGGCTGCGTGAGCTCTTGATGGACTTGCCGGTGGTTGAGAAACCATTACCGGCCATCCTTATGAACTGTGACAACCAAACGGTTATTACGAAAGTGAACAGTGCTAAGGATAATGCGAAGTCATCAAGACACGTCAAGAGACGCTTGAAGTCTGTCAGGAAAATGAGAAACTCCGGAGTAATAACTGTTAGTTATATTCAAACAGACAAAAACCTGGCAGATCCCTTTACGAAGGGACTATCACGTAATGTGATAGATAGTGCATCGAGGGAGATGGGGTTGAGACCCGTGAGTGTTACACCATAGTGGTAACCCAACCTATGTGATCGGAGATCCCGTGAATTAGGACCTGGGAAGAACAAGCTAGTGGTTTAACAGAGGAGAGTTATTTTATAACCCTCTCCGTGGGAAGATGCATAACTCTCACATTCTGTAAGGCAGGTTGGCAATATGCCTTAATGTGTTTCTGTTGGCTATTCGTAGCAAAGGTGCTATCCTACAGAGCGACCTTGAAAGAACACACCTATATGAGTCGACTGTTAAACGTCGCAGTCTATGAGATTTGGGTGATCTCTAGTAAGCTCATGAAGAGACCAGGGAGTATGACGCATATGCTCCACCCGCGGGGTAGGCTACTGGCAGCCACGTACTGGTTATGACTTTGAGTGAAGTCTATTGGCACCAAACTTGCAATTCAAGGTTCGTCCATTGTTCAAGTTGCTGGTAGATGTAGCTTGAAGCTCTAGGCGGAAGTTCAACTTAACAGTCTCTGCTGAAACACTGGTATATAAACAAGAAACGAGGTTTGGCAAAATCTCTAAATGGGAATTTGAGATCTGGTGGGGGATTGTTAGAATTTGGGCCCATTTGTGGGCAGCCCATATAAGCAAATCCTGAAATCTCAAATTGGCCCATGTGCATGGCAGAATTTTGGGAGTGCAAAGTGGTGCTAAAGTTTAGTCCCACACTGCTAGTGGGAGGAGAGTTGCACCAACTTATATAGTGAAGTGTTGTGCTACTTGGTGTGCTTGTGAGAACAGAAGGCTCTCTCCGCGCACTCCTCCTCCTCCGCCGCCGTCCGTCTCGTCACGACACGCCACGGGTTGCAAGAATGAGCCGAGCCGATGCCTACGTTGTACGTGTTAGGGTTTCCCGAACCGCACTATATATTGCCGTGCACTGCGTGCGCCGTCACACACCGAACCAATCTAGGTTTTGCCAATCTCGTGCCTTGCGCCGCCACCGTAGTCTACTCCATCCCGAGCGCCGGCGTGCACCGGCGTTTGGGAGAGCAGGTCTCCGGAACCAATCGCTCTTGTGATCCTGTACGGGAGAGGGCGAATTAGGTTTTTGTGAAGCGCCTCGCGCGACTGCTCACCGCTTCCACCACGGGTCATCTTCCAGCCGGTTTTGCGGATCGCCGCCGCAAGCATCTTCTGTGGCGACGAGCCTTCGCCAAGAAAGTCGCCAACTACATCGCTGCATCGACCACGACTACTACATCTTCAATCGTTCAGTACGTGTGTCGTATCTCTCCTAGTTGGATCAACATGTTTCCTGTTTACATGTTCTGTGATATGCTGCTACTGTTCATGTTGATTAGTACATCTAGTATGTTCTTGTTTCACATGTTAGTAGTTGCGGTTGTCATGTTTAATATTCTAGAATTAACCATGGAATTATTGCCTAATTATTCAACACTACAAAACGACCACCAGGCACCAACACAAGTTTTCTCGAAGGCTCTGCAATGCACATATAGTTTCAGGTTTCTTCCATGGTCTATTCAATGCGTTCCCTTGCCAGACATATTTCTGGCCTGGAGAAGCTTTGAAGCATCTGGAAGCTACGAAGCACCGATACGGCGATACGGATACGGCGATACGGAGACGGCGATACGGAATACGGCGATTTCTAAAAACAGCAATACGGCGATACGTCGAGTATATGTGTAAAAATAATAAAATCAGCAGTCACTCACTCCCTATCCAGCAAATCAGCAAGCAAATTAGCAGGCAAATCAGCCGTCGCTCCCTGTCCCTGGCCAACAAATTAGTAGGCAGCAGCTCGGAGGGCAGCAGGCCAGCAGCAACTCAGCAGTCAGCACGCAAGCAAGCAGGCATCACTTAGCACGCAAGCAAGCAGCAGGCCAGCAGCAACAGGCGGCAACGGAACAAGAAGGGCGGTAGCCGTACCTTGCTGCTCGCGACGAGAGGCAGCGGAGGCGACGAGAGGTGGCAGGGAAGGGCGAATCCAGGCAGAGGCGACGCAATTCGGGTGGCGGCGGCGCAATTCCGGTTGGCAGCGGCACGATTCTGGCCGGCGGGGCGCGAATCCGGCCGGCGGGGGGCGCGAGTCCAGGTGGAGGCAACTCCACGCAGCGGGCTCGTTCGGGCTCTCCCGTGTCGCTAGACGAATCGGAGGAGTATCAGGTTTATTTTCCTTTTTTTAATTCGGAAAAAGGGGACACGCGGGCGATACGAGTATCGGAGGAGTATTGGCGTATCGGAGTATCGCACAAGTTTTATACTGCGATACAAAGATTTTTGAAGTATCGGTGCTTTGTAGTCTGGAAGAACTCCTTGGCCTTGCTTTCTGCGACTGAGCAATGTAAAGTTACTGTCATGGTTTCTAGCACTGTTGCCCAATCGAATAACCGTTTCATAAGAGCAGCTTCATGGCAAGTTCCTCTCAAGTTCCAAACTTCTAAATCTTCGAGGCAATTCAGCGTAAGCTCCTCGGTTTTCCAGTTAGGTGGCTGATCGCAAAGACAACCTAATGGGCACACAGTTTGTGCCTGAAACAAGGTGCATGGAGCGTAATAAGATTAACCGATATAATTGAATGCCATAGCGTATGAATGATGCAACTGGAAATATGGAGACTGCCGGAATATATAAGATCGTTTCGCTTAACAAATTTTAAAAAATTATAACACCTGGGAATTAGTTTGAAGTCAACCTGCTGCAAAGTATATGATTGTTCTCTCGAAATAGTCACAAACATTATTTTACTATTTTAACAGTTAGGTATTGTGCATTTGTTTGAACAAAGTCAGGTGTTGTGCTATCGTGAGCCATACTAACGAATCTTAAATGGAGCTTAGACCGCTGTTATTGACATAACCTTTAAAAACACATGCTCAAGCAAGGCACTATATCAATGTTATCCCCTAAACTCTTAACTATTTCATCACAACGACTTTATGACTCAAGTAAAATGCACATCACTGCCTTGTATGTCTAACTAGAGCTACCATAATCTCTTCCGATTCGAACAGCTCCTCTCAGGAAGCTACTATCTCTTCCCTCCTGCACTGCAGCCCACACCCCCTCCCTGGTGGCTGCCACCTGCCAGTGACCCCATCACCTTTCAACACCGCCATCTTGTCCCTTGCAATCCCACTCTACCTACCCTAACAATCACAGGAACACGCTGCTCTGAGAGAGAGATGGGTCACCTGAGAATGATCTTGAAGAATAATTAGCGAGAATACGAAGGAGGTATCCTGTTTCTTTGTTCGAAAAAAAAAATATCCTGAACCATACACAATAGGTTTTCTCACTTCAACTAGACTGACAATTTTTAGAAAAGGAAACCTATTGTCATGTTACCAACACCTAGAGTTGGGAGATATGTAAGACATATTTGCCACATTTTGGAGCAAAGCATCCAGCTGGTATCAAACTAACACCTAGGAGTACAGAAACTAGCAGCTTAAGCCTAAGTGTGCCAACAAATATAAATGCATACCAAAGTATTAGATAAACAAAGTAAGAATAGTATTACCACGGGATGGCTACTTGTGTAACCAAGTGTAAGAGTCATTGTTTTGAGACCAGTACACATTCTGAGGAGATGGAACGAACTTGCTCCAAGGGAATGTCCATTTGGCTCTATACCCAAGAGCATGCCTGCAATGTTTGGTAGCCTTGTAATATCTTCCATCAAGTATTCATGGTTAGTAATTTCCTGCAGTAGAGTCATGGGAAGTCACAAAAAAGAAAAAGGTATAGATGGAAATGACACAAGAATCTTGTCTACAAAGTCACTAAAAAAATAAGATATGGTTCTTTATGCTAGCAAGTCTGAGCTTATGTGTCCCCTTGGATAACAATATACCCATAGTGCTAATGTGCAAGTCAAATGCTAACTGCTCAATGGAAGAAAGAAGTAATGGCTTCTCAGAGGATATCATGCTTCTAGGAAGGATACACGATTGGATGTGCCAAGCCATGTGTCAGGGAACTTAGGCAAAGAAAAAAAAGTGAGAATTTTATATGCCTATTGCACATGCGTTAAACTGAACTGCAACTTTCCCAAATAATCATAACTCACATAAGAATCAACTCACCAATGGATAGCTAAGCGTGAAAAACAGATCATGGATGAATTCAAAGCGCCGCAAAAGCTTCATACAATAGCTATTGTGTAATTTGTGTACATTATCTTGTCCATATACAAAAAAAGGTTCAGTGACCAGAAACCGTAGATTGTCCATCTTGTCAAGCTTGGTGAATCTTGGGTCATAATCATCCATCCATTGGAGGGTCACCAGCTGAGGAGCAGAGATGTTTGCAACCGGTTGTTTAAAAGTGGAACTGAAGCAGCTGGACAATTTTAAGTGTGTGAGTTCCGGTGCCATAACAGTGAGCTGCTCCAACCCATGCACTGCCGTCAGTTCCAATCGCTTGAGAGACTCACATAGAACGGTGAAGTTGCGCAGACCAGGGGCATCCAGATACTTTAGCTCGACATCTAGGAGAGAATCCGAATGAATGATGAAATTGTCAATACCCCAGACATCTTCGACGCTGAGCCTCTGCAAAGATGGGCACCGCGGTGAGGAAACAGCTTCATCAAGTCTGCACGGACCATGTAGATGGACGCAGACCAGGCGCAGATCAGTGAGCTTGGCGAATAGACAGGAAGGCGGCATGGAGACCCCAAGAGGACCTAGTTCGAGCAAGATCGAGGTGGCTTTCTCGAAGCAGGGAAGCTCAAAGGCGCTTCTTTCACCGACCAGGTCCTCCGATCTGTTCCGTACCACCTTGTTGATGATGCAAAGACGGCCGGGTAGCCAGGGCGCCACGGAATCGGGGGTGCCTTCCAGGACGCTTACTTTGAGGAGGTGGAGGGCAGGCGCTTCATGGGATTCGAGGGCGGCGTGGATGCCGTGAGGATCAGTGGCGGGGCCAAAGCAGAGCTGCGGGAGCAGCGTCCAGAGGCGGCGCCAGCGACTGGAGAGGACGCTGGTACGCGCGGCGACGGCAGCGTCGAGGATCTTGACAAGGATGTGGATGAGAATGTCGTCGGGAAGCTCGCTGAGGCGGTCCACGCCGTCGCCGCTATCGGAGAGCTTGGGTCCCTCGGCACGGATCTCCCCGTCGCAGTGCTCCATGGAGGAAGAGGGAGTTTGGTGTGTCTCAGCTCGGGCTCACACTCACTCGCTAGCTACCGCCGACGCCATCGCTATTGCTGTGGAAGGGGAATGGGGAATGGTTGGAGCTGCCGCCGCCGAGTCACTGTGAATGGGAGTGTGAAATTGTGGCGTTGTCTTCAGCAATTAACCGTGCCATGGACTGTGGGCCCTAGCTTGGCATCAGTACAGCTTGCCGGCCCGTTTAGTAGTACCAATTTTTTTTTTAGATTATTTAGTACTGTACCAATCGACCGGAAGGTTCAGCAACCGATGATTTTCCTCAAAAAAAAAAAAAAAAACGATGATCATGATCCCCTGCTCCTGCACCGGAAGGTTCAGTCTATAATTTATTTATTCTTCTTGAATTATGGAAGAACGCATAGTATTTTTGGTTCGTGCGATGGACATAGTTACACCACACCAAGAAAACAAGTAGCCTGCCGATATGTGTAAATATCTTTTTTTTTATTTCGGTACAGAGGCACCAAATTTGAGCTTGTCCAGAGCACAACATAAAAGATCATGTCAATAAACCGAGAAGGAAAGTGAGGCTTACTAGGTTTGATTGTGAGGCCAGGATTGGCTTCAAGAAAGTGAAGCTAACTAGGTCTGTTTTGTATGGTTAAAAAGGGAAGAAAATCCACTTTTGGTCCATGAACTCTTCAGAAAGTTTAATTTTGATCTTAAAGCTTTTGTTTAGTCCAAAACGAACCTTGAACTCTTGAAAAAATTCACATCCCGTCTGACCCAAAGAAAACGGTGTCGTGTAATGCCCCATCGTGTAATACCCCATCGCTTCATGCTTTTGGAGTTGATCGGCTAGTTGTCTCCCCCAGCTTGAGGGACAAGCATGTCGGCATGAATCGACCACGAGGTCCCTCTGAAGAGCGCGGCGATGACATGATGCGCCGACGAGTGTGGACGATAACGATGAGATTGACATCTGCGCACGTAGGGAGGTATGGAGGTGCACACGGGCTAGAGACGCGGGTGAGTTGGGTCGTGGACAAGTGACAAGCTCGAGGGTTGTGCAAGAGCAGCGACGTGGATTAGCCAGATGACAGCAGGGATGTACGCCGTGGGTGCTCTGATAGTTTGGGGATTTACAATCCAAGTGGGCACTTGCCACGGTGAAACAACCGATCAAAGATCCGGTACAAATTCAGCCTGGTTTACCCTTTTTTTTGTCAGACAAGAGTTTTCTTAGATTTAGATGTGATATGGAATTTCGAGAAGTTCATGGTTCATTTTAGACTAAACAAAAATTATAGGAAAAACATGAACTTCAAAAGCTCACAGGCCAGCGCTGGGCGAGCACGAACGAGATTCAGAAGGAAGAGGTGGCCACCTGGCACGAGCGGTTCACGACGGAGATCAGAAGCTCGCTGGAAGCTTGAGTACGCCTGAAAAATAAGCAGGTCCGTCTTTGCTCATAGTGTCTTTGGAAGAACAGAGACAGATGTTCTGAATCTTACTCGTCCTGGAACATAGTGGAACTCACACTGCTTAGATCTGAACTACAACCACGGACTCATAGCAAGGTTAAATAGGTTTACAGATTTTCAGTGTCAGGAATAGAAGTTCAGGCACCCATAAGCAAAGAGTGCAACTGATACATCCTGCAACATCTCGGAAAGATCTAACAGACTCCGGTGTTGAGAAATAGTGCCATTTGTTCCGAGCCGGAACTACAAAATAACCACCAGGCACCAACGCAAGCGTTCCCGAAGGCGCTGCGGTGCACATATAGTTTCAGGTTTCAGCCTTGGTCGATTCGAGGTTGCGACTAGATTAGGCAAAGTGTGCCCTCACCAAACATATTTCTGACCTGGAGAAGCTTTGAACCATCTGGAAGAACTCGCTGGCCTTGCTTTCAGGTACTGAGCAATTGAAAGTTACTGTCACGGTTTTCAGCGCTGTTGCCCAATCGAATAACCGTTTCACAAGACCAGCTTCATGTTTGGTTCCTCTCAAGCCAAGGAATTTTACTCCTCGGAGGCAATTCAGTGCAAGTTCATCGGTTTTCCAATTTGGTGGCTGATCACAAACACAACCTGACGGACACGCAGTTTGTGCCTGAAACAACATACATAGCAGCTTAATAAGATTATCTGATAAGATTTATTGCAGCAAAATAAGAAAGATGAAACTAGAAAATTTAAGACTCAGCATGAACATATAAGATATGTCTTTAAATTGCTTTTACAAAGGAAGCCAACATTTCTACGCGAATAAAGCTAAAAATTCACACGCTCAATACCCCCCCCCCCCCCCCCCCCAACCCCCCCCACACATCTCTCCCTCTTGTAGGTCACAAACCCATTTGTTGAAAATATGAAGGAAGATAATCACTCCATGTAAGGTCATAATTGATATTCTGACCTCACTTAGAAGTGAGGTTCAGATGGCTAAAAGTGCACTAGAACAAAAAAAACAGGTGAATCATGTGTCTTTGCCATGTAGTGTTGGATCTAGTGCCAAGAGGGACCTAATTTTTGTTCCTACCTAGAACATATATTTATTTTTAATTTAAAGAAATTAAAATGTAACCCCGCACTGCGGCTTTTTAAAAAATGTCGTATTTCTGTATCCGTGTCGGCCCGATACCGATACACATCCGTATCGGTCTCACGTAACATATCTTCAACAAATTAACAAAAGAGTAACACCTGGAACACACCTTGAATCAAATATATTGCAGAGAATATTATTATTCTATGCAAATAAAGTTAAACAACACATGTTATTTAAACATTTGCACAATCAGGTATTATGTCATCGAATAAACTCACTGAATGAGACCTTGAATTAACCATACTGGCAATGATTCATGAGGCGTCGATACTGCGATCATAGACACACTACAATTTGGGTCCCAGATGAGCAACAAGGTTGGTACCCCGTCGAGGACTTCGGCGACGCAATTACCTAGATTCAAGCACCATGATGGGTAATAGACGTAAGTCATATTTTTCGCTTTGTTGTTTCGAGGATTTCTATAATGGAGGCATAGCTAATCAAGATGGGTAGAGATCACCATGGCTCCTCTAAAGACTAGGTTTGCTTGTGCAATCTGAGTTCCTTTGGCTCCTTTATATATGCACCTTGTCCTGAGGCACAAGGCTCTACGCTCTGCCGAGTTGAGCTCATAAATGTCACCATCCTAAGGGAATAACTCATTTAGGTTTAACCGGCAGATATTGCAAGATATATGTCATATCCTTGGACTAATACGATCGGGTAAGGTGTTCAAGAAAATCCCTTCGGTCTCGTTTACGAGTACATATTATGCTGCCTCTTTGAAGGTAGTTTTCCACTATACATCATTACTTAGGCGTCATTGTTATGATCAAACCTTTAAACACATGACAGATAAAGTATATTACTCCCTCCGTTCCTTGATGTAAGGTGTATAGTTTTTTGAAGAAAAATCCATAATATAAGGTGTATTTGTTATTTATGGACAATTTGACCCATTAAAAAATCAGACCTAGTCCCAAAAGAGGGATTAAACGGATTGTATTCATTTTGTGCATATTAAGAAATCATCTCTCGCGATTTTTTCAAGAAAAAAAATGAGTCCACTATATGCAAAATACTCATGTCTTAATATTCGTGCAGAAAACTATACACCCTACATTTAGGAACGGAGGAGTACTATTTTTTCCTAAATCCTAACTATTTTATAAAGATTGAGCCTGTCATGTATTACGACAGGGTGGGTGGTAGGATAGATGGTCTTGGACAGGTGAGGTGTGACGCACAGCCGAGGGGTGGCTGCCTCACAACAATTGCGGGGAAGAAATAGAGAGAGATAGTTCGGATAATTTTCTGCTTGTCTATTGATCGAAGGTAGCTAGGCATTATAAAGCCAACATACAAATTGGAGGCTAAGCCCAAATAACAACTTAAGGAAATAACTAATCTTAAGATTCAATAAATATCTCTAAGAGATACAAACTGAATTCTCTGCCGTGGACCTCTCCCCAGGTGGTCTTATTGCGCCTCCTGTAGGTCTGGCCCCACATAACACCATGTAGTGACATAGTCAACACACATCACTGACTCATATTCTAATGGAAGCTGCTAAACAGCTGGATCCTGTTGGGATCCTTCCTAGAGGGTCTTCTCTAACTCCGGCCTCACGGCCTTGCAAAGAGGGAGAGAAATCTGAGAACGATCATAAGAAAAATCAGACAGAACAAAGGAGGTCTCCTGTTTGTTTGTTAAGGAGTCCTAAATCATCCCCGGTATTTTTTTTCATTTCCGCCGACTAACAATCTTAGGAAAACGAAAGGTATTAGCAGGCTATGACAACTTAGAGTAAAATGCATTGTCACTTTTCTTTTGAGGAACAAGATGTGTACGATGCATTGTCATGGGCACATACATAAGACACATAATAGTTAAATATTTGACTTGGAGCAACGCATCCAATACCGAACCAACACCTAAAGTAGGGCAACTAACAGCGGAAGCTAGGCGTGCGAAACATAAATGCATACACATATATTAGATATAAACAAAGAGAGGATAATATTACCTCTAGTGAATCTGTTTGGTCAAGAAGTCTAAGATATAGGTTTCTCACACCACTACACATCTTGAGAACATGGTACAAACTTGGTCCACATGAATGTCCCGTTGCCAGATAATGAACGGTCAAGTTTCTAATGTTTGGGAAACTCGTAATGTCTTCCATCAAGTACTCCCAGTTAGTAATGTCCTTCTGCAGATTCATGAGAAGTCACAGTAAAGGAATGTTTCCGATGGTTAGTAATGCCCAACAAATAATTCGTTCAAAATTCAAATAAAACATAAGAATGGTTCTTTTGATGAGAGAAAGTCTGAGCTCATCCCATTGAAAAACCAATATACCAATGAAGTGGTAGTAGTATGCAACTGCAACGCTAACTATTCAGATGCAGAAAAAAATAATTCGATGTCGGAAGACAAACAACTGCTAGGAAGGATAAACAATTGGATGCACTAATCCATGTTTCAAGACTTGAGCAAGGAAAAACAAGTGAAAATTTTGTACACCTACTATACATTACAAAACAATTGGATTGACATAAATAACATGAGAATGACCTCACCCTCACAAAGAAAAGCATGATTAGTAGATTCCGGATGTGGCGCCAGCGTCGTAAAATCTCCGTACTATAGCTATTGCGTAATTTATGGTCAGACCCAACTCTCCCATCCTACTATATATAAAAGTTCATCAGATTCGCACCCAGTTCTGGCATCCACGTCGCCCCGCAAACCAACGTCCGTTCGATCACGCTTTAAGATTCGTGTTTACTGTAGCTAGGCAATTTCTTCCAATCAGAAACGGCCACGCCTCCTCGCACGGTTTTTGGCGCATCCAATTTACGAAAAAAAACCCGACACTTTTGAAACTAACCCGCGGTCCAGATGCTAACACAAGGAAGGACCTAACTGCAATTCCAAAACAATTACGGGTTTTTTTGCAAAACTACCACACATAATCCCCCCCGCACCCTCTTCCTCTCTCGCGACAGCGCGGTCGCCGGCGGCGCCGCCGCGCCGCCACGCCGCTCGACGCCTCCCCCTTTAGATCCACTGACACGCCGGCCTCCGCCGCCTCTCTCTCTCCCTCCTCCGCGAAGATCACATGCCGGAACACCGCGAGCACGCCGGAATCGCCGTCGGCGCGCTCGATGGCCGTCGCGGGCCGTCGCGGCATTTCTTCCTCGCCGGCGACTGTCGTGGGGTCACTCTTCGACTACCCCACGGTGGGGATACCTGGGTCACGCCAAGCCCATCAGCCTTATGACGAGGGCCCAAGGAAGGCCCAAGGAGGACGACGTGCGGCCCAAGATAGTCGACGCTAGGTCATGCGACCCCGCCATGCTTGTAAGCGCCATCGGCACCGTTCACCTGAGACCTAGCCTACCATATAAAGGCTAGGAGGGTCCTTCGTCTAGGGTACGCTCATAGCCGCCACACAAACCCTAGCGAGATTGCCATCTCGCCATTGTAGCCACAACTCACCATCAATAACCAGACAAGCAGGAAGTAGGGTGTTATCCTCCGGGAGCCTGAACCTGGGTAAACGCCTTGCTTGTCAGCCGTCGTGATCACCAGCGCTCATCTCTCTCCCCTCAATCAACCCGGGGTACACAACCCAGGGATTTGCCGAGTCCACACCTCGTCAATTGGCGCCGTCTGTGGGAAAGAACGAGCGCTGGAATCATGGTCGCACCGGCTCCATCAACTTTGAAGACCGACGTCTGCATCACCAAGGAGCCAATCTGCTTCGGCTCCTTCGAGTACACCTTCCACCCGCCGGCCCACCGCTCGGTGTACGCCGATCTGCACGTAGGTATGTGCCTCACCTTCGGTACCATGCACTACTTCGTAGACAGCTGTGGAGTACTCAGATCCACGGCGATCGCACCGCCGCGGTGGTGGCACCCGCATCTGCCGCGGCTGCGCCAACCACGCCCCCACCTGCTGCGGAGATCGCATCTGCTGCGACTGCGGCGACAGCATCTTCGACTGCTGAGAAGATCGCGTCCGCCTCGACTACTCCGACCGCCTCCGCTGCGGCAGAGATCGCGCCCAACGCGGCCGCGCCATCAGCGTCTCCGGCTACCACGGAGATCGCATCTGCTACGACTACGTCGACCACCTCGTCGACCACCGCGCGGATCGAGTCTACTTCGACTACCTCGATCGCGTCGCTGGCAAGGCCAAGATCTACGTCAACTTCGACTACGTCGACCACGCCTTCGCGCGCAACGAAGGTCGCGCCGTTCTCATCCACGCCACTCGCGTCTCCATCGACTCGCAAGATCGTCAACAAGCCAATCGCGCCCACGTCGACGACAGCGACATCACTCCTCACGTCCGCGGCGAAGGTCGCGAAACTCCAGGGAAGGAGCCTCGGCGGCGACTGTGGTGTCCACCACGTCGCACCCATTTTCAGCTCCGAGCACGGCTCGGACGAAGGAAGCAGCAGTGGCAGCCCCGTCCCACTGCCCAGATCTACCCCGCGCAAGTCTTCATGATCGGCCAGAGGCCGCAGGGCAACGACGACGAACCCGCATACCCACTGGAGGTGGTCATGCCGGACCAGGTGACGCGACTCACCATCACCCGCGACATGGCAATCAAAGCCCTGAAGCACGTCGAGGACGGCACGTACCCCCCACCGGATGCACCCCGGGAGGACCTTATGGCGGTCCAGTACCTGCTGCGGAAGGAAGGCGAACGACTCCGCGCAGAGAAGGCCGAGCTCCTCCGACGCAAGGAGGAGGCCGACGCGTCGAGCGCCAGGAGGGCCGCTTACTCGTTCACTGCCTCAACAGAGGTCTCGCAAGGAGCAAGGCGCCACAGAGCCCGCGTGCCCCTGATGACGGAGGTCGACCGCGCTAGAGTCACCCGCAACCTCGAGTCATCATACATAGAAGACGCAGACGGAATACCCGTCCCCAAGACACCCGGAGCCGCACTCATGGCAGTCGAAACATACCTGCGGCTGACACAGCCGCCTGAGGGCGACTCGCGCGCTCTCCTCCACAAGCAGCAGATCATGTCTATCAAGGCACTCGAAGACGCACTGGTAAACAAGGCGCCGACAGAAAAAGCGCGAGAAGATCGAGATCGCCGCGACCACGAGCCCGCAGCACTCGCAGCCCCGGCGACAAGACAACTGCGACAACCGCAGCCAGGTGAAGACCTCCGCAACGTCATCACACAAAGGACGGTAGACCGCAGCCGCATCCAGCGGCCGGTCAGCACGTCCAACTTCGACTACGACCGCAACGACGGCGACTACGAGCCGTGCGGCGCCGCATGCTTCAGCTTCAACATACGCGACACAAGAATGCCCAAGGGCTTCAAGCTCACGGCAGAAGCAGTCAAGTACGACGGGAAGCAGGACCCGAGACTCTGGCTAGAAGACTACCTCATAGCCTGCAGCTGCCAGGGCGGTACTTCGACTACGGCCATGCAGTACATCCAGCTGATGCTCACGGGCTCTGCACGCGGGTGGCTCAACACTCAACCCAAGAACGCCTTCAGGACGTGGGACGAGTTCGCGGAAGCCTTCGTTAAATCCTTCCTGGGACGTACTCGAGACCGACGACGTTCGTCGAGCTACAAGCATGCAAGCAAGGACGAGACGAGCCGCTCCGGTCATACATCCAGCGTTGGACCTTGCTCCGCAACACCATGGAGACCGCCTCGGAGGACCGAGTGATGGATGCCTTCATGCACGGCGTCTCCCGCCGCGACCTCCGCGAGGAGTTTGGTAGGCTCCGGCCGAAAAACATGATCGAGGTCATGAAGATAGCAAACCAGTGGGCAGACGGAGAGGACTCGGTCCGCAATAGTTCACACTACTCCCCGAAGGACGAAGCCGGACCAAGCAACTGGCGAGAAGGGCGCCACAAGAAGAAGCCGCGTTACAACGGCAACGACTCAATCGAGCTAGTAGCGGCGGGATTCCAAACCCCCCGTGAGGATGAAGCGCGCGACAGCAGTCGCCAATACAGCCATGCACAGTACAGTCGAAGCGGCGGGACCAGAGTCGCCAATACAGCCAGGGGCAGTACAACCGAAGCGGCGGCAGCAACTACCGCAGCGACGGAGGCCATAAACGCGAGTGGCAGAAACGCACACTAAGCCCAGCGGAAGAGCTGGAACAACCCTGCAGGCACCACATGTTCAGGAACCCGGAAACGGGCAAGTGGGGATCCAACCACCTGTTGAAGGACTGTCGAAAGGCACGCAAAATATACGAAGCCATGCAGAAGATAGTCACTCCAGCACCCGCAGCGCAGCCAGCCGCGCAGCTGGCCATCCAGGCAGCGCCCGCACCCGCAGTCGCCAATCCAGCACAGGCGGCGGGAGCCTTTCTGCAGCAGCAGCAGCCAGCAAGATGCCCCACCGGTGATCCAGGACGCATATCCAGCGGCACGCGGACAACTCAACATGATACAGAAGGGCGCCCCTCAAACAGGACCCAGAAGATCACTCGCCAGTTTTCCAAGCCATCACCTGTCCACCTGCAGTACCCGACTACCTGAGAGGGTCAGAGACACCAATCACTTCTCCAGAGCAGATCACCCGCCTGCAGTACCACGACCCGGGCACGCCGCTCTGGTAGTCGAAGCTCTGATCGGAGATTACACCCTGAAAAAGGTGTTCATGGATGGAGGCAGTGGCATTAACATCATCTTTGCCGACACCCTCAGAAGGATAAACAGACCAACGACGGACTTGGCGGCATCAGAGACCACCTTCCATGGCATAGTACCAGGGCAAGCAGTCACGCCCATGGGAACGATCACACTCGACGTCATCTTCGGCACACCCGAAAACTTCAAGAGGGAGTCGATCGACTTCGAGGTAGTCGACTGGAAGTCGCAGTACCACGCGATACTCGGGCGCCCAACCTTCGCCAGATTCATGGCGATACCTCACTACGCCTACCTCATGCTCAAGATGCCTGGACCCAAGGGCGTCATCACGGTGCACGGCGACTTCGACCGCTCCAACAGCTGCGACCGCGAGTTCAGCAAGATCTCCGAATTCTTCGGAGTCGAAGAGCACTTCGAGGCAATGGCAGTCGACAACGACAAGACCATCTTCCCAGCCCGCAAGAAACCAGCCAAGGACGCTGCCTTCAACGCGGCTGACGACACAACGACCCATCAGGTCCACCCGACTGACGCCAGCAAGACGGTCAAAGTATCGTCGAGTCTGACTCCCGCATAGGAAGGCGCGCTCGTCGAGTTTCTACGTGAGAACTGGAGAATCTTCGCATGGCAACCCTCTGACATGCCAGGAATACCCAGGAACCTCGCCGAGCACTCCTTAAAGGTCCACAAGGACGCCAGACCCGTCAAACAGGCCATGCGACGCTTTTCCGGGCCCAAGCGAGACGAAATCAGCAGAGAAATCGATCGACTGCTGAATGCCAAGTTCATCCGAGAGATCAAGGACTCGGACTGGGTCGCCAACCCAGTCCTAGTGGAGAAGAAGAAGACGAAGAAACTCCGCATGTGCGTCGACTTCACCGCCCTCAACAAATGCTGCCCCAAGGACCATTTCCCGCTCCCGCGGATAGATCAGATCATCGACTCGACTGCAGGCTGCGAACGCCTGTCCTTCCTGGACGCCTACTCAGGTTACCAGCAGATCAGACTGAACGTCGACGATGAGGAGAAGACAGCATTCATCACACCCGACGGCGTTTTCTGCTACCAGACGATGCCCTTCGGGTTGAAGAACGCTGGTGCCACGTACCAGCGCACAATGCAAGCATGCCTCAAAGGGCTCATCGGGCAGATCGTCCAAGTCTACGTCGACGACATCGTCGTCACCACCCGCAAGGAGGACACCCTCATCGCCGACCTCCGCAAGGTCTTCGCCGCCCTCGACGAGTATCAGATCAAGCTGAACCCAGACAAGTGTGTCTTCGGCGTGCCAGCCGGAGAACTGCTTGGGTACCTCGTCTCTGCAAGAGGAATCGAAGCCAACCCTGAGAAGGTGCAAAACATACTCGCAATGCCAGCACCGACCAAGCTTCACGAGGTGCAACGCCTAGCCGGCCGAGTCGCAGCTCTCAGCCGGTTCATAAGTAAGTTGGGAGAAAAGGCCCTGCCTTTCTACCAACTGATGAAAAAGACAGACAAGTTCGAGTGGACAGAAGAAGCGCAAGTCGCGTTCGACCAACTCAAGAAAACACTCACGACTTCCCCAGTACTGGTGGCTCCACTGGAGAACGAGCCGCTATACCTCTACGTGTCAGCCACAAACAGGGTGGTCAGCACGGTACTCGTAGTCGAAC
This sequence comes from Poa pratensis, assembly GCA_947311845.1. Taxonomy (NCBI): domain Eukaryota; kingdom Viridiplantae; phylum Streptophyta; class Magnoliopsida; order Poales; family Poaceae; genus Poa; species Poa pratensis. Next base: position 24,999,104 of record CAMZMU010000039.1, read on the forward strand.
GAGAAGAAGAAGGACACAGTACCCTGTTCAGCGACCGTCTACTACCTCAGCGAGGTGTGACCCTGTCCAAGCAGCGCTACCCGCACTACCAGAAGCTGGCCTACGGAGTTTTCATGACTTCAAGGAAAGTAATCCATTACTTCTCCGAGCACCCGATCACGGTGGTAAGCTCCTCCGGGCTCTCCGACATCCTGACCAACCAATGCGCGACAGGACGAGTCGCTAAGTGGGTCGTCGAGCTAGGACCCTGGGGGCTGAAATACGCTCACCCGAAGTCAATCAAGGCCCAAGTGCTCCCAGAATTCACCACCGAGTGGATAGAGCCCAGCTGCCAGATGTCCCCGACCTGTCCAACGCATGGACAATGTACTTCGACGGCTCCAAAAAGTTCAGATCAGCCGGGGCAGGAGTCATCCTCATCTCCCCCAAAGGCGACAAGCTGAAGTACGTGCTACAGATGGACTTCCCAACACCCTCCAACAACGAGGCTGAGTACGAAGCCCTAATCCATGGCATGCGAATGGCCAAGAACTGCGGCGCCACTCACCTCATGATCTACGGCGACTCCTACCTCGTCGTGCAGCAAACCATGAAGGCCTGTGACGCCATCGCCGACAACATGATCGCCTACAGAGACCTGTACAACCAGCTGGAGGGCACCTTCGACGGCTGCGAGTTGCGGCACATCGGCCGCGAAAGCAACGAGGAAGCCGACGCCCTCGCCAACCTGGGCTCAGACAAGGCGCAGGTGCCACCCGGCGTCTTCCTTGAGCGCATCACGCAGCGGTCTGTCAAACTTCGACCCACGCCCGGATCCTCCACACCATCAACGAGCACCGCCGACCCGCCAGGCAAAGAGAAGGAGCCAATGGAGGTTCTGCTCATCGAGCCCACCTGGACGAGCCCATATCTGGCGTACATGCTGCACCAGAGACTGCCAGTCAACTCAGTCGAAGCCAAGCGCATTATTCGCCGTTCGAAAGGCTTCACCATCATCAAGGGGGAGCTATACAAGCGAAGCATCTCAGGAGTACTCCAAAGGTGCGTCGACCCAGTCGACGGTCAAGCCATCTTACTCGAGATCCACGCTGGCATCTGCGGGCACCACGCCAGCAGTCGAGCCTTAGTGGCCAAAGCTTTACGAGCCGGATTCTACTGGCCCACCGCAATGCAAGACGCAGAAGAACTCGTGAGGAAATGTCTCGGCTGCCAGGAGTTCGCCAACAAGCCGCACGCACCAGCTTCAGCACTAAAGACCATCCCACTTGCCTGGCCCTTCGCTCAATGGGGGCTCGACATGGTGGGTCCACTCAAGAAGTCCTCGCCAGGAGGACACACGCATCTCCTGGTGGCAGTCGACAAGTTCACGAAGTGGATCGAAGCCGTGCCTATCACAAGTTCGACTGCCTCCTCGGCAGTTAACTTCATCAGGTCGATCATCTTCAGGTTCGGAGTGCCACACAGCATCATCACCGACAACGGCACGAACTTCACAGCCGAAGAGTTCAAGGACTTCTGCTCCGAGCAAGGCATCAAGCTCAACTACGCATCTGTCTCGCACCCGCAGTCCAACGGGCAAGTCGAAAAGTCCAATGGTTTAGTCTGCAAGGGCATCAAGAAGCGCCTGCGAGTACCATTGAAGCGCGCCGCAGGCGCCTGGGTCGAGGAGCTGCCGTCTGTGTGGAGCCTGCGCACTACGCCAAACAGATCCACTCAGTACACGCCATTCTTCATGGTCTACGGCGCAGAAGCAGTCATGCCATGCGACATCAAGTTCGATGCACCCCGAGTGGTGGCCTACGACGAGTCCGAGGCAGAAGAAGCACTCGAGGACGACATGGATACCCTGGACGAAGCACGCGACATCGCCCTTACCCGCACAGCCGTATATCAGCAAGACTTACGCAACTATCACGGACGGCGACTGCGGCCCAGAGCGTTCGTCCCCGGAGACCTTGTCCTCCGCCTCAAACAGAAGAAGGTGCACAAACTAGCCTCCCCGTGGGAAGGTCCATACATCGTGACAGAGGCAATTGGCGGCGGAGCTTACCGCCTGAAGGACTCGAAGACAGGGACAGTCTGCAGCAACCCGTGGAACGTGGCGCAACTGCGCCGCTTCTACGCCTAATCGACTCCCCCTTGTAACAAAGTGTACTATCTCAAGAAGCGGCAGGTTCCAGACGCACTCTTTCCCTTACCAGGGTACCTGAGGGGACTGGAAGGGTTTTAATGAGGCGGCCTGCTCGCAAAAATCAATGAAGTGATTTGTGGAACAAGCTCTCCCCTTTACTTTTTTAGTCAAAAAGCAACATAAACCTAGGCCGTCACCCGACGCACTCGGGGGCTGCGCCATACAGGTTCAACTCAAAAACCTAGGCCGCCACCCGAAGCACTCGGGGGCTGCGCCGCACAGGTCTAAGTCAACCTAGGCCGCACCCGACGCACTCGGGGGCTGCGCCATACAGGTCAACTCAAAACCTAGGCCGCCACCCGAAGCACTCGGGGGCTGCGCCGCACAGGTCTAAGTCAAACCTAGGCCGCACCCGACGCACTCGGGGGCTGCGCCATACAGGTCAACTCGAAAACCTAGGCCGCCACCCGAAGCACTCGGGGGCTGCGCCACAGGTCTAAGTCAACCTAGGCCGCACCCGACGCACTCGGGGGCTGCGCCATACAGGTCAACTCAAAACCTAGGCCGCCACCCGAAGCACTCGGGGGCTGCGCCGCACAGGTCTAAGTCAAACCTAGGCCGCACCCGACGCACTCGGGGGCTGCGCCATACAGGTCAACTCAAAACCTAGGCCGCCACCCGAAGCACTCGGGGGCTGCGCCGCACAGGTCTAAGTCAACCTAGGCCGCACCCGACGCACTCGGGGGCTGCGCCATACAGGTCAACTCGAAAACCTAGGCCGCCACCCGAAGCACTCGGGGGCTGCGCCACAGGTCTAAGTCAACCTAGGCCGCCCGACGCACTCGGGGGCTGCGCCATACAGGTCACTCGCAAAATCCTTGGCCGTCACCCGAAGCACTCGGGGGCTGCGCCGCACAGGTCTAAGTCAAACCTAGGCCGCACCCGACGCACTCGGGGGCTGCGCCACAGGTCAAGTCAAACCTAGGCCGCACCCGACGCACTCGGGGGCTGCGCCATAAGGTCTAACTCAAAACCTGGCCGCACCCGACGCACTCGGGGGCTGCGCCATACAGGTCCAACTCGAAAACCTAGGCCGCCACCCGACGCACTCGGGGGCTGCGCCGCACAGGTCTGACTCGCCACCTCGGCCGCACTCGAAGCACTCGGGGGCTGCGCCGCACATGTCTAATTCAAAATCCTAGGCCGCACTCGATCCGCTCGGGGGCTGCGCCATACAGGTTTACAGACGTCTACAAGATACAATTTACTAACTCGGGGGCTACCCCCACCTCGACATACATACACTCATATTTCCACTTGGAAAAATTTCTTTTACAAGCTAACGCTATGCAACAGCACTCTACTGCTCTTATTCTACAGGCTCGCCCTTTGGCGCATCAAGTGGCCCTACAAGGTGCTCGCTGAAGTTCTGACCTGCTGAATCATCTGGCGCGCAGCCGCAAGAGTATCGGCATAGTCACCCTCTCCAGGCAAGCCGTCAAGCACCTTGTGCAATGGAAGATTAGGCCGGTGCATTCGAACGTACGCCAACGCCACGTTCGCCCCGGCAACAAGTTGAGCGTGCACGACTTCCTTCAACGCACCGCCTTCACGGAACCTCTCCAGAAGCGCAGTCAGTCCATTCGGCTGCTCGTTGTGAGGAAAGTACACCTTGTTGATCTGCCAGAGGGTTTTTCTGCAACCTTCCAAGAGCACAGCAGCCCGCCAGGTGCGATCCAGCATTCGTGCCAGTACACTACCTCTGGATTTGTTCGACCAAAACTGGCGCGCTTCGGGTGAGTCACCGGCGGCCTCTTTCTCTACTCGCTCGTCCACTCGAAGCTGCTCAGCCTTCAAGTCAGAGTTCACATCTGCATCAAGGCCAAGCATTAAGCATAGCAGGAAGACACAGAAGCCGAAGCAAAAACGCTAGAAGGCCAACCTTGCAGCTGTCGACTGATCAAGTCCATCTCGCCAAGCAGAAACTCTCTCGCTGGGAGAACGGCGCAACGGGCCGCGACCTCAATCGCTCCAGCTCCAACTCAGCTCTTCAACTTCGACTCGAGCTCAACCACCTTGTTCCTCATGAAGGTGATCACTCTGGTCATTTACGCTTCGCACAGGAGCTGGAGGAGCTTGACGGCGGCGACGAGTAGGCGCAGCCGAAGTGGTGTCCTCCTCATCGTCCGCGCCAGTCGTTCCAGCAACGTCAGGAGCTTCGCCCATATCAGACTGCCAAGAATTGACAGCGTCAAGCCAGGAAAAGAATCAACATAATTCATCCAAGCCAGATATCAAAAAAGACTCGGCGACTGCACCCCCGAGGGAGTGAATTCACATTTCATCATCAGCATGTTCACTCGCACAATATAAAGTGCATTACAGACTCAAGCCCAAAAGCAGAAGCATAGTCCTAAAAGGAAAAAGTCTACACTACAGACTCCGACTGGGAACGGCTCTTCCTAGCAGCCAACTCTGCAGCTTTGGCAATCCTCCTCTCGAAGGTGGCGACCAACTTCGCAGCTAGCTGGCTCGCCTGCACCTTCACACCGCTAAGGGACGCGGTCCTGCCATCAGGCTTCCGAGGGAAGTCGCTGACAACCTTCTCAAAATCACCTACGACTTGGTGACCAAGAAGTAGCTGGAAAGTGAGCTCGGAGCCGCGTACCGTCTGCGCGCGCGTGAAGTCCGCCAGGACATTCGAATTGCCTTCGAATGGAGCCGCGAGTGCGTCAACAGCAGCTGGTGGCGGCTTGCTGGGAAAGATACTCCGGTGCACAGTCGCTAAGGCCTCCGTCGACTTCTGCAGTGCCGCCGTCGACTGCTGCAGCGCTGCCGATGCATACGCGCAGACGCGGTCGACGAAGCCAACAGCCTCCGCCAAGCCGACACTCTCGCTGGAAGTCCCTTCTGGAGGAGCACCTCCGCAAGTCTCTGTTCAAAAGAAATCCACACACGTAAGACGTCAGAAGTCGAAAAGGCAAAGTAGGCACTGAGCCGAAAAACTTACTTCCAACAACATCTGCGAGTGCGAGCAAGCGGTCGACCTGGGTCTTCTCCAGAGCATCCCGAGCTTGTTCCCGCTCTTGGGCTTCACCCAGCGACTTCTCCAGCTCCGCGACCCGCGTCTTCATGCTCTCCTTCTCGCCTACGGATCAACGGAGCAAAGTTAGCAATAAAGGCAGTCGAAGCACCCCTCGAACACAAGGGTTCACACTTACTATTCGCTTGCTCCAGAGCAGTGCGGAGCTGATCCCTCTCCTGCTCCATGCGAACGAAGGCTGCGGCTCCCTCCATCTGCTGGCGATAAAATGGCTGCAGGAAACACAAGACATTAATCTACGCCCGACTATTCTAGTCACGCGCATCTTCGGGGGCTACTCCCATCGGGAGCGCTGTACGCGCACCCGATACAGATCTTGCAGAAGGAGTCGAAGAACACTTACATGCTCAAGCAGCCCAGCGTCAACCGGAGTCGCATCAGCAGACCTCTCTGGCATGGCGGAGGTCGAAGCCTTCAAGGCCAAAACGTCACCCGCCAGAGCCTCCTCTCCGGTCGTCCTCGCAGTCTGCTCGATCATGGGAGCAGAAGTGTGCTCCATCTCACGAGGGGAAGAAACAGCAGCGCCAGTACGGTCGCTGTGACAAGTAAACTCAATTCAAGGACCCGCAAGTGAAAAAGCACACTCGACAAAAACAAAGCAATGGTTATGCGACTAACCTGACGACATCATCATCTTCACTTCCCAAGGAGACGGAGGCCATCCTCGCGAACTCGGTCGGCGGTGCAGAGCCGAGTGGAGGCACAACCAAAGGTTCAGCCAGGTCACTCGGGTGCCTAGCACCCGAAGAGGACTCGCTCGTCTCTTCCTCATTCACACCCGCCTCCTTCACAGGCGACGAGGCAGAACCAGAGTCGCCACCCTTTCGCCTCTGCCGCTTCCGCAGCGGCTCCTCATCTTCATCATCCTCCTCCAACTCTTCACTCGGAGAGGTGGCGGAGGGAACTTCATCGTCATCAACCTCGTCCTCAGGGAACTCTGCCTCTTCATGAGGTCCATTCTCCATCAACGGAGGGAGACTGACGTAGCTCGAACGACCCTGTCAGCAAAATGAAGCGTTCGAGTAAGGCAAAAGGATTCGACAGAAGAAGATACAAGACAAAGCAAATGAAGCTCACCTCAGGCACAGGATTATTCGGCCCATATGGCTCGACTGGGCACTTGACGTTGCACGGGTCAGCGGCTCGGAGACTAGTGATGCTCCTCACCTTCGACTCGACTGCGTCATCATCAAGCTCATTGCCAGCATCCTCACGCGCCCACATGGGGTGGACGCGACTGCGCAGCGGCTGCACCCGAAGCCTGAAGAAGGTGGCGATGAGGTGAATTCCACCCGTCTCGCGCCCGAGACTCTTCAGAAGGCCACGAAGTAGCGTCAGCAAGGGCTGAGTCGCTTCCCTGTCCTCCTTCGACAGCGGGTGCGCCCACGCGTTCGTCTTCCGCAACTCGCGATCAGCCGCGAATTCAGGAAGCCCTGCTTGGTCGCACCTGATGTAGAACCACTTCTTCCGCCAGCCCTGGACGGAGTCGGACTTCTTCATCTGGAAGTAGGAGGTGTCGCCACGCACCTGGATGCCGAAGCCGCCGACTGGGTACACCTGCTTGCTCTTCCCCACATTCCTCCTGACGAGGAATAGCGACTTCCACAACAGCCAGTTGGGGCGATCCCAGGAAGCACTCGCAGAGCACGAAATAGCTCGCGATGCTCAAGACGCTATTGGGAGTCAGATCGTGGATCTGAATCCCATAAGCATACAAGAGACCACGGACGAAATCGTGGAGGGGGAACCCGAAACCCCGCGGAAGGAAATCCACGAAGCAAACGCGTTCCCCCTCGCGAGGAGCGGGGAACACCTCTTTCCCAGGAGCGCGCACCGTCGCTTGGTCTACCGGCAGCAGCAGCCCCTGCGCGCGGAGGCCTCGAGGTCGGCCTTCTTCACCGACGATTTGACCCAGTCGCCGTCGGGCTTCTTCATCACGCTCGCCTCGGCGGCGGCGACGGCGCCGGCAGCAGCCTTCCCCCTCTTCATCGCGGCCTTGCTCATGGAGGGTGAAGACTAGAAGCTGACAGAGAGCACGCAGCGCAACAATGGCGGAACAGAAGCAGTGGAGACGATGAAGGAATGGGGATGGATGAACTGTTCACCGCCGCGGTGAAAATTATATACCGCGCGGTCAGTCAATCCTGGCCATCCCTGCTGAAACCGCTCTCCGCAACATCATCTGGCCGTCCACGTGTCGCGCGGGGATAGCAACCGTCGACGGCCACGCCGCCCACTACGCGCGGGAATCAAGGCGCCATCATCACACCGCAAAATTTTCGCGCCCAACGGTCAGAAAAAAGCGGCAACCGCTGTCTCCAGTCAATACTGACAGTGGGCCCGCACTGTCACGTCCCGTCGGACACAGAGTGAGCCAGAAAACATCAGCACTGACGTCAACTGCGCAGGCGTAGCAAGTACGCCAATGGGCTGATCGAGAACTCGAACAGCTCATTCGAGTGCAAAAATATTCAGTAAGCTCTAAGAGCCGAATAAACTCGAACAGCTCATTCGAGTGCAAGAAGATTCAGTAAGCTCCAAGAGCTGAAGAAACTTGTGCAGTAAGCTAAACAGGCCGAATACACAGTAAGTCACGCAAAGCCAGTCGCGACTCCAACATGTCGAGTCCCTTCTTTACTCCCATCGGGAGCGGGCTTTTCGACTGAAGAAAAATTGAGTTTAACCTCAATTGCAAGCAATTCAGCTTAATCTCGGGGGCTACTCCCATCGGGAGCGCTGTTCGCGCTCCCGAGTGACTCAGAACAAAAGCAGTCGAAAAATCACCGACTAAGGCTGTACTCACCGTATTTTACCCTGGAAGTGACAGTTCGACTAAGGAATCCTCCATAAGCCCTGAACGGTCGGAGTCGACCAATTTTACTCATTTCTTTCAGGAACCCGACGGCGTGCCCAGGAGGAAGGAGTCCTTTACCCGACTCTACGATTCGACTAAGCACTCGGGGGATCCTGTCGTGGGGTCACTCTTCGACTACCCCACGGTGGGGGTACCTGGGTCACGCCAAGCCCATCAGCCTTATGACGAGGGCCCAAGGAAGGCCCAAGGAGGACGACGTGCGGCCCAAAATAGTCGACGCTAGGTCATGCGACCCCGCCATGCTTGTAAGCCCCATCGGCACCGTTCACCTGAGACCTAGCCTACCATATAAAGGCTAGGAGGGTCCTTCGTCTAGGGTACGCTCATAGCCGCCACACAAACCCTAGCGAGATTGCCATCTCGCCATTGTAGCCACAACTCACCATCAATAACCAGACAAGCAGGAAGTAGGGTGTTATCCTCCGGGAGCCTGAACCTGGGTAAACGCCTTGCTTGTCAGCCGTCGTGATCACCAGCGCTCATCTCTCTCCCCTTCAATCAACCCGGGGTACACAACCCAGGGATTTGCCGAGTCCACACCTCGTCAGCGACGCTCCGGTGGCTCAGCGGCGGCGGCGCCGCCAGTTTTTGGTAGCTAGCGTGCGCGCGCACCCACCGCGACCCTCCGCGCGCTCCGAATCGCGCTACCGCGACGCCGGCGACCTCGCCTCCGCCGCAGGAGCTCCGGCCACTGTGACGTCATCTCGACGTCGCAGTGGGTCTGGGCCGTCCAAACGGCCTCGCTACTGGGCCGGCCCAACTCCTCTGCTGCTATTTCGGCCTTTTTATTTTTTTCCTCCTTTCTGTTTCCATTTTCCATTTTCCAAAATTTTCCTAACTTTTCAAATAGACATCCAAATCAACTCAAAACAAACTCAAAAAAAAAAATATACAAACCAAAACAACCACTTCAAATACTTACACACCTTTTCCAAATTATTTCAAATTCCACATAAAAATTGTAAGAAAAACAAAATAGCCATTTAAAATACATTCTGACCTTTCCAAATTTATTCCAAATCTTAAATTTGAATTCCACAACTTTCTTTTTAGCAGAAATAAAAACCACAATAAAAAATATCAGTAACAGCATGAAAAATATATCAGAATGACCACACAAAAACAAACAATGCCTAATTATATCATATGACCACAATTAAAGTTCCAAATCTTTAGATTCCTCACAAACTTGCCAATACACAGTATTTATAAATTCCAATAGATTCAAACCCGAATTTTTTCCCAATGTGACCATTTCAAAATTAAATTTCTTCACCGCGTTATTTACAAATACATAAAAAAAAACTACAACAATAAACATCGCCTGTTGATGCCATATGAATTCTACATAATCAAATAACTTCTAAAATATTCAACAAACAAAAAATATAAATTAACAAAATCCTCACACAAATAAACGCTGAATTTTATGCCAAATGGCCGAAATTCAAACATGAATATTTCAAATATTTACATCCTCCTCAAATCAAATCATTTTGTTAACGTTAAACGCATTAAACATAGCAACATAAACAAAAATAATATAAACGTTTGTATTTATGCCATATACACAAATCCCAATATAACTTAAGCACATTTCAATCTTCAATTTCCTGCAAAATTTCAACCACAAAATATTTTAGAATCCCAAAACTCTCAAATCCTAAAAGTTTTTGAACACAAATATTTCAAAATTTAAATTCGTCGCACCACGTTATTTAGACCACAAAAATAAACAGTGCATACTTATGTCATACGACCAGATTTAAATTTTAAAATCTTAGAATTCCTAACAAACTTGCAAGCACAACATACTTTTCTTTTTTTTTACAGCCCAACTTCAACAAAATTCTACATCTAAAAAACAATTTAAACGCAAACTTTTTCGAATTCTACGAATATTAAAACCTACACACATTTTGAATACCCATGTTACCAAATTTAACTTACATTACATTCACTCCACACGCTAACGAAAAAAAAAGTAGAAATTAAAAACTCATTTCAAATACTTCGAAACCGTTTCCAAATTATTTGAAATCTTAAATTTACCAAAAAAAAATAAAAGCACACAAGTCTTCACACCATTTTATAAAACATATATTTCATAATTTTCTTTCCAACTCAGATAAAATCCAAGCAAAAAAAATATCAATAATACAATTCAGTATTATTCACCCAATAACATGTTTCATTTAAATAGAGGTTGCCAAAACATTTAAATACAATTATCCATTTTTATATCATGAGCTTTCACATGTAAAAATAAAAAAATCACAGATGCAAATATCGAGACACAACTGTTTCATACATATTTCTCAAGCAAATATAATTGAATCAACAAAACAAAAAATTAAAGTAAACCATTCTTCCAATAATTTACCACGCTTTATATATATTGTTTCACGATATTGTCAAATTCATAACTTCCGAACCGTAATTCACAAAATTAATAAAAAAACTAATATACCTTTTTATATTTATTAAGGAACTTATGGGAAAAACTATTCACAATTACTGACTAATCAGACATATTCCAAACAGCAAATCCTAATTTAGTATACATATATTCTTGCATTCTTTTCTAAATGTAATATTCGAGACTTTCTCAAAAATATTCCACATCAAATCTGTAAAATATTATTTCGATTTAAAACTTAATCAAAACAACAAATTCTCACAAAGACACGACAGTATTTCTTTTCCTAACGACAATTTAATCATTACATTTTCACGCTGACAAACAGAGCCAACAATCACACGGCCGCGCCATCAAACTACAAACATATGCAAACATTCAAATTTGCTAAAAATGTCCAAATACTCCTGATAATAAATTACAACAAATTTTACCATTTTTAATCACAACATATACAGCGAGCTTTACTAAGTGATGGAATATAAGAGCTGCTTTTATTTAATTCTAACAACCATTTTTTTATGGCCCATAAAAGATAAAAGAAATGTAAAATAATCCGAGTATTCTTTAAGCAAAAGAAGAAGATACAAAAAAAAAATACTACTTAAACAATGTTTCCATCCCTTTAACAAACGATAATGGATTCATTTTACAAAAGATAAAAGAAATGTGAAACAATCCGAGTATTCTTTAAGCAAAAGAAGAAGATACAAAAAAAGAAATACTGTTCAGGCAATATTCCCATCCCTTTAACAAATGATAATGAATTCATTTTTTATAGTACTCCAAACATATAACATCTCTCTTAATAATGAAAGCATTTGTCTAAAAACTATAAACAATGTTTCAAATTTTAGTAACAAAAACACCTGTCTAAAGAACAAAAAAACACAAATGTTTGGAATATTATTTAAGCAAAAAAAATGTGAAATGTGTAATATAACAATAATTCCAAATTGTACATCCGAAAAATATAACAAATATATCAACGTGCACAAAAAAAAACTTTGAGATAAAATATGAAAACACTCACAAAAGAAAATAAAAAATACTAATTATGTCAAAATACCTTCCTACAAAAAGGCTAACACATTTGAAAAATACATTAAAAAAAATGCAATACATCCGAACATTTTAAATTGCGAGAAAATTAGAAACACTCTAAAATATATCTCACAAATTGCATTAATCGTTTATTATGTTATTTCAAATATATCCAAACACCCAAATTTATAAATACCTAAAAATACTCGATATGACAAACTGTTTCCTCTACAATAAAATATATCATAATTCTCACAACAAAAAATACATGCAACACATTTAAATCAATTATTCCCAAACTTAAACAACTTTACAACATCACCATTTTCAAATTCAAATTCAAAAACACACGCGCGGCATTGCCGCGCTCAGATACCTAGTATACTTGAAAAGGGTATGTGGCTAGCCAGCGTGAAATTTCCATCTTGCCAAAGTGCATGAATCTTGGATCATAAGCATCCCTCCAAAAGAGCGACACCAGCTGAGGGGCACAGATACTTGCAACCGGTTGATTATTACTGGAAAGTTTAACAAAGCATGACGTCACATCTAAAAGTTTGAGTGCCGGCGCCATGACAGTGAACTGCAACACGCCATGCACATCCTTTAGCTGGATTTCTAGGAGAGAATCCGAATTGATTGCTAAGTTTTCCAGACCCCAGGCATCATGGACGGTGAGTTTCCGCAAGACCGGGCAGCGCGGCGAGGAGACAGCATCACCGAGCATGCACGGACCAAGTAGATGTGAGTTGAACACCCGTTCCCTTATCCCCTCTCCGTGAACAGTGCAGAGCGGAGCGGATAAGGCGAAAGGGAGCGAACCAAGGTCCTGCTCTCCGCCGACGGCCGGATCGCCGGTTCCCTCCCTCTCCGGCCGTCCGTGCGGCGGTGGGTGAGTGGAGGGACCTCCGATTCGTGCCTGAGGCATGTAGATAGTAGGGGTAGGTTCCCCGGCGTCGCGGCTTGGGTGGTGGTGGCGGCGGCGGCGTGGAATAAAGGTGCTGGAGCTTCTTCCCCACCCCAGCAAGGCCATGTGTGGCAGCGGCGGCAAGCTTCCGGCGTTGGCGGCCTCCGGATTGATCGATTCGGTGGGCTTTTTTGTGCTCCAAGATCCGCGGATTTTGTGGGCTCTTGTTCTCCGCGGGCGGCCGACGAGACGGTGGCGTCGTCTGCGCGTTTTGGAGTTCCCGTCCTCCGGCCCTGTCCTCGTCGTGGCGTCGTCTCCTCCGGCGGCGCTGCGGGGCTTGTGAGGTGCTGGTGTGTAGGAGGTTGGGTTCGAGGTGGAGCTCGGTGCTGCATCTCTCGATGGAGGTTGCTGCGGGGCTTCGGAGGAAGATGGGCGGAGGCTCCGGCGCAGCTGGGCTGCTGGTGGTGTCCGGAGCTGATGGAGGAGAGGGCGGCCTGGCTGTGCTCGTTCATCGTCGACGATCCTGGTGCTTGCGTCAGGTGGATTTTGCAGCTGTCAACTATGTTTGGAGGTGCTCTTTCTTCTGGTTTGTGGTGTTGCTGGTGTTCTTGCAGCCTTCTTTTTCGTGTGGGTGTAGTTTTGTGGTGTTGCTGGTGTTCTTGCAGCCTTCTTTTTCGTGTGGGTGTAGTTCTGTGTTCTGCTTCAATCTGTAGCGTGCGTGTGTTCCTGTTGTTCTTGATCTTCTGGTGATTGAATACACGCAAGCTTTCTATAAAAAAAAAAAAGTAGCTCGATGCGAGCCAGGAAGAGATCGGTCAGCCGGGCGAATATGCCGAAGAAAGGTGGCACCTCGAGGCCAAGATAATCTAGCTCGAGGCGAATCGAAGTGGCGGTCTCGAAGCAGGGAAGCTCAACGGGGCCTTCCGGGACCTCGTCCCCCGTCACCGTATTGATGAGTACTAGATCGCCGGTGAGGCGGCGGGCGGCGATTTGAAGCCAGACCTCCACAGACTCAGGGGCGGCGTCCACGGCGCTAACGTCGAGGCGGTGGAGGGCCGGCGCTTCATGGGATTCGAGGGCGGCGCGGATGCCCTTAGGATCAGTGGCGGGGCCAAAGAAGAGCTGCGGGAGCAGCGTCCAGAGGCGCCGCCAGCGGCTGGAGAGGACGCTGGTCCTCGCGGCGACGGCGGTTTCGAGGATCTTGACAAGTATGTGGATGAGAATGTCGTCGGGAAGCGCGCTGAGGCGGTCCACGCTGCCGCCGCCGTCGCCGCCATCGGAGAGCTCGGGTCGCTTGGCACGGATCTCCCGGTCGCAGTGCTCCATGGAGGAAGAGGAAGTTGGCGCGTCTCAGCTCGGGCTCACACTCGCTCGCTAACTGGAGGTCGGAGAGGGGGGTGTCGGAGTCGCCGACGCCATCGCCATTGCTGTGGAAGGAGAATGGGGAATGGTTCGAGCTGCCGCCGCCGAGTCACTGCGAATGGGAATGGGAAATTGTGGAGTTGTCTTCACTGCGGGAGCGGAGCTAAGCAATGGGCTAGGTGGGAGAAAGATGGACGGGCCACGAACTGTGGGCCCTAGCTTGGCATCAGTACAGCTTGCCGGCCCGTTTAGTACCAATCGACTGGTACTGGTGTACAAGTGCGTTAATTTTCCTACACAGGCAACACAGGTGGTACCCTGTCAAGGACTTCAGAGACACGATTACCTACATTCAGGCTTTGGTTCCTTTGTATATGCACCTTGTCTGGCAGAAAGCTCTATCCTCTGCGATTCAAGGACGTCATCTCGTAAGTATTATGCGGTATCTTTGAATGTTGTTTTCCACTACCAATCATCATTTAGGGCATAGTTAGTGATGTAACCTTTACAAACACATGACTGAATATATTAATATCTCCTCCTAAATCCTAACTATTTATGAAGATTGAGCTTGCCATGAAATGACAGTCAACTCAGGTCGTATTCTAATGGGAGCTGCCACACAGCTGGATCCTGTTGTGATCCTTCCTAGAGGGCCTTCTCCTCTAACTCCGGCATCAATGCCTTGCAAAGAGTGAGGGAGAGGTCACGTGAGAACAATCTTAAGAACAAGTGGTCTCAACAAATATGCTACTACTGCACTAATCAGCAAAACAAAACAGGAACAAGCTCGCTGGAAGCTTGAGTAGGCCTGAAAAATAAGCACGTCCGTCTTTGCTCATAGTGTCTTTGGAAGAACAGAGACATATGTTCTGAATCTTACTCGTCCTGGAACATAGTGGAACTCACACTTCTTAGATCTGAACTACACCCACGGACTCGTAGCAAGCTAGCTTTAATAGGGTTACAGATTTCTCGGTGTCAGGATTAAAAGTTCAGACACCCAAAAGCAAAGAGTGCAAACTGATACATCCTGCAACATCTCGGAAAGATCTAACAGACTGCACTGTTGATAAATAGTGCCATCTGTTCCGAGCCGGGAACTACAAAATAACCACCAGGCACCAACACAAGTGCACATATAGTTTCAGGTTTCAGCCTTGGTCGATTCGAGGTTGCGACTAGATTAGCCAAAGTGTGCCCTCACCAAACATATTTCTGGCCTGGAGAAGCTTTGAACCATCTGGAAGAACTTGCTGGCCTTGCTTTCAGGTACAGAGCAATTGAAAGTTACTGTCACGGTTTTCAGCGCTGTTGCCCAATCGAATAACCGTTTCACAAGACTAGCTTCATGTTCGGTTCCTCTCAAGCCAAGGAATTCTACTCCTCGGAGGCAATTCAGTGCAAGTTGATCGGTTTTCCAGTTTGGTGGCTGATCACAAACACAACCTGGCGGACACGCAGTTTGTGCCTGAAACAACATACATAGCAGCTTAATAAGATTATCTGATAAGATTTATTGCAGCAAAATAAGAAAGATGAAACTAGAAATTTTAAGACTCAGCATGAACATATAAGATATGTCTTTAAATTGCTTTTACAAAGGAAGCCACCATTTGTACGCAAATAAAGCTAAAAATCGAATGTTATTTAAATATTTAAACGCTCAATAAAAGCTCTCCATCTTCTTCCCTCCCTCTCGAATGTTATTTAAATATTCACACGCTCAATACCCCCCCCCCCCCCCTATCTCTCCCTCTTGTAGGTCGCAAGCCCATTTGTTGAAAATATGAAGGAAGATAATCACTCCATGCAAGGTCATAATTGATATTTTGACCTCACTTAGAAGTGAGGTTCAGATGGCTAAAAGTGCACTAGAACAAAAAAAAACAGGCGAATCATGTGTCTTTGCCATGTAGTGTTGGATCTAGTGCCCAGAGGGACCTAATTTCTGTTCCTACCTAGAACATATATTTATTTTTAATTTAAAAAAATTAAAATGTAACCCTGAAGTGTGGCTTTTTTTAAAATGTCGTATTTCTGTATCCGTGTCGGCACGATACCGATACACATCCGTATCGGTCTCACGTAACATATCTTCAACAAATTAACAAAAGAGTAACACCTGGAACACACCTTGAATCGAATATATTGCAGATAATATTATTATTCTATGCAAATAAAGTTAAACAACACATGTTATTTAAACATTTGCACAATCAGGTATTGTGTCATCGATAAAACTCACTGAATGAGACCTTGAATTAACCATACTGGCAATGATTCATGAGGCGTCGATACTGCGATCATAGACACACTACAATTTGGGTCCCAGATGAGCAACAAGGTTGGTACCCCATCGAGGACTTCGGTGACGCAATTACCTAGATTCAAGCACCATGATGGGTAATAGCCCTAAGTCATATTTTCCGCTTTGTTGTTTCGAGGATTTCTATAATGGAGGCATAGCTAATCAAGATGGGTAGAGATCACCATGGCTCCTCTAAAGACTAGGCTTGCTTGTGCAATCTGAGTTCCTTTGGCTCCTTTATATATGCACCTTGTCCTGAGGCACAAGGCTCTACGCTCTGCCGAGTTGAGCGCATAAATGTCACCATCCTAAGGGAATAACTCATTTAGGTTTAAACGGCAGATATTGCAAGATATATGTCATATCCATGGACTAATACGATCGGGTAAGGTGTTCAAGAAAATCCCTTCGATCTCGTTTACGAGTACATATTATGCTGCATCTTTGAAGGTAGTTTTCCACTATACATCATTACTTAGGCGCCATTGTTATGATAAAACCTTTAAACACATGACAGATAAAGTATATTACTATTTTTTTCCTAAATCCTAACTATTTTATAAAGATTGAGCCTGTCATGTATTACGACAGGGTGGGTGGTAGGATAGATGGTCTTGGACAGGTGAGGTGCGACGCCCAGCCGAGGGGTGGCTTCCTCACAACAATTGCGAGGAAGAAATAGAGAGAGATAGTTCGGATAATATTCTGCTTGTGTATTGATCGAAGGTAGCTAGGCATTATAAAGCCAACATAAAATTGGAGGCTAAGCCCAAATAACAACTTAAGGAAATAACTAATCTTGAGATTCAATAAATATCTCTAAGAGATACAAACTGAATTCTCTGCCGTGGACCTCTCCCCAGGTGGTCTTATTGCGCCTCCTGTAGGTCTGGCCCCACGTAACACCATGTAGTGACATAGTCAACACACATCACTGACTCATATTCTAATGGAAACTGCTAAACAGCTGGATCCTGTTGAGATCCTTCCTAGAGGGTCTTCTTTAACTCCGGCCTCACGGCCTTGCAAAGAGGGAGAGAAATCTGAGAACGATCATAAGCAAAATCAGACAGAACAAAGGAGGTCTCCTGTTTGTTTGTTAAGGAGTCCTAAATGATCCCTGGTATTTTTTTCATTTCCGCCGACTAACAATCTTAGGAAAACAAAAGGTATTAGCAGGCTATGGCAACTTAGAGTAAAATGCATTGTCACTTTTCTTTTGAGGAACAAGATGTGTACGATGCATTGTCATGGGCACATACATAAGACACATAATAGTTAAATATTTGACTTGGAGCAACGCATCCAATACCGAACCAACACCTAAAGTAGGGCAACTAACAGCGGAAGCTAGGCGTGCGAAACATAAATGCATACACATATATTAGATATAAACAAAGAGAGGATAATATTACCTCTAGTGAATCTGTTTGGTCAAGAAGTCTAAGATATAGGTTTCTCACACCACTACACATCCTGAGAACATGGTACAAACTAGGTCCACATGAATGTCCCGTTGCCATATAATGAACGGTCAAGTTTCTAATGTTTGGGAAACTTGTAATGTCTTCCATCAAGTACTCCCAGTTAGTAATGTCCTTCTGTAGATTCATGAGAAGTCACAATAAAGGATTGTTTCTGATGGTTAGTAATGCCCAAAAAATATCTCGTTCAAAATTCAAATAAAACATAAGAATGGTTCTTTTGATGCGAGAAAGTCTGAGCTCATCCCATTTAACAACCAATATACCAATGAAGTGGTAGTAGCATGTAACTGCAACGCTAACTATTCAGATGCACAAAAAAATAATTCGATGTCAGAGGACAAACAACTGCTAGGAAAGATAAACAATTGGATGCACTAATCTATGTTTCAAGACTTGAGCAAGGAAAAACAAGTGAAAATTTTGTACACCTACTATACATTACAAAACAATTGGATTGGCATAAATAACATGAGAATGACCTCACCCTCAGAAAGACAAGCATGATTAGTAGATTCCGGATGTGGCGCCATCGTCGTAAAATCTCCGTACAATAGCTATTGCGTAATTTATGCTCAGACCCAACTCTCCCATATACATGAAAAGGGTATGTGCCTAGCCAGCGTGAAATTTCCATCTTGCCAAACTGCATGAATCTTGGATCATAAGCATCCCTCCAAAAGAGCGACACCAGCCGAGGGGCACAGATATTTGCAACCGGTTGATTATTACTGGAAGGTTTAACAAAGCATGTCTTCACATCTAAAAGTTTGAGTGCCGGCGCCATGACAGTGAACTGCAACACGCCATGCACATTCTTTAGCTCCATTTGTAGGAGAGAATCCGAACTGATTGCGAAGTTTTCCAGACCCCAGGCATCATGGACGGTGAGTTTCCGCAAGACCGGGCAGCGCGGCGAGGAGACAGCATCACCGAGCATGCACGGACCAAGTAGCTCGATGCGAGCCAGGAAGAGATCGGTCAGCCGGGCGAATATGCCGAAGAAAGGTGGCACCTCGAGGCCAAGATAATCTAGCTCGAGGCGAATCGAAGTGGCGGTCTCGAAGCAGGGAAGCTCAACGGGGCCTTCCGGGACCTCGTCCCCGTCACCGTATTGATGAGTACTAGATCGCCGGTGAGGCGGCGGGCGGCGATTTGAAGCCAGACCTCCACAGACTCAGGGGCGGCGTCCACGGCGCTAACGTCGAGGCGGTGGAGGGCCGGCGCTTCATGGGATTCGAGGGCGGCGCGGATGCCCTTAGGATCAGTGGCGGGGCCAAAGAAGAGCTGCGGGAGCAGCGTCCAGAGGCGCCGCCAGCGGCTGGAGAGGACGCTGGTCCTCGCGGCGACGGCGGTTTCGAGGATCTTGACAAGTATGTGGATGAGAATGTCGTCGGGAAGCGCGCTGAGGCGGTCCACGCTGCCGCCGCCATCGGAGAGCTCGGGTCGCTTGGCACGGATCTCCCGGTCGCAGTGCTCCATGGAGGAAGAGGAAGTTGGCGCGTCTCAGCTCGGGCTCACACTCGCTCGCTAACTGGAGGTCGGAGAGGGGGGTGTCGGAGTCGCCGACGCCATCGCCATTGCTGTGGAAGGAGAATGGGGAATGGTTCGAGCTGCCGCCGCCGAGTCACTGCGAATGGGAATGGGAAATTGTGGAGTTGTCTTCACTGCGGGAGCGGAGCTAAGCAATGGGCTAGGTGGGAGAAAGATGGACGGGCCACGAACTGTGGGCCCTAGCTTGGCATCAGTACAGCTTGCCGGCCCGTTTAGTACCAATCGACCGGAAGCTTATTTTAAAAAACCGGACCGGTGATCGAACCGGCGAGGCTCTCGGTTCCGGTTTTCACCGGTCGAACCGCCGGTTCACCGTCCGGTTTTTTAAGATGTAAAATAATAATTTTCACACATAAATATGACAATATATGTGCAACTAAATTCAGTCTTGGCAATATAAAATAAAGTATCAAGCACCCAAGACTCAACCACCAATTCAGCAAGAACAAAGCAATGCAAATATGCATACGGTAGTATAGTTTCAGTTTTGACGCATGCATAAATAGCACCAGATGACCAGATCACCAGACATCAGAGTAGCAAACTAGCAAATAGTCTCAATTCTCAAACATGGTGTCAAACATAACAGGTCCAGAAATAAAGAGACATAGTCTCATGCTGTCATACATGATTCATGCAAGAATTTAATTTCAAAGGCTAAAGTTTATGACAGTAGCACCAAACTCAACGATATTCGAAGGTCCAATCAGTCACATTCCCATGATGCTGGTCATCTCCATAGCCATCATCACGTCCAGCTTCTTCATCTCTTTGCACAGCTCCATCAATTTGTTCTTGGTCGCCCGTTGGAATGTTTCCTTCATCATTCTCTTGAGCCTCATCCATGTCACATTCATCATCAATCCAATGAGCCTCATCTACACAATTGTATGTGCTAAAAAATAAGAACTAATGGACAGAAATAGGAAATGGCAAGTTTAAAAGAGAAAGAGAAACAGTACCATTCATGGCAATGGCATTGCATATCTCGGTGTCATTTGGCATCAAACCTTTCCGGTATCTATCAATTTCTTCCCCATTTAGCTCTTGGGGATCCTCTTCAAAGATCCATTCTTCATCAAACTTGGCAATGTCCTCTAAACAAATTGGATCATAGTTTCTTATGCAGATTTGGGACCTACACATGTCATGGAAGGATGCAACCATATCAAAATAGCAAATAAGCTAGGGAATAAACAAGAAAGTAGGTAATAACAACAAAACGTACTTCTGTTCCAGCCTTGAGTTGCATTGAACATAAGCTATATCATTCATCACTTGATGCTCAAGTCTATTTCTTTTTTTGGAATGTATGTGCTCAAATAAACTCCAGTTTCTTTCACAACCAAAAGCACTACAAGTTTGGCTCAAGACACGAATAGCAAGCTTTTGCAAGTTTGGAGCACTACAGCCATAAGTCAACCACCACTCATCTATAGCAAAGATAGGATACATGTTAGTAGAAGAAGGTGCTGAAATTACAAAAACAATATGAAGGGATAAAGGAGATAAAATGACATACCAGGAAGCATTGAAGATCTATCATTAATGGTTGTGACCCGACCAAAATCTCCTTCTGCATTTCTAAAAATTCTCATCTCTGCTGTCAAAGCCTTGCGCAAAGCCGGATCATGTGCTGCATATCTCTCAATAACATCAATAACACCAGATGTAGTGGTATGATATTTTGTCATCAGCTCTTCATCATATTGGTTGATTGGGTTAAACCAAAAGCCAGAAGCATGCAGATTTTTATTTAAGTGCTTATCCCACCTTGCCTCTATCGAATTAAGAACAGGTTGTTGGATTGCCCTCTTCTTTTTCTGAAACCTCTTCTCAATCTCTTCTATTGCACAATGTAATGCCCCAAACACATATCCCATGGCTGGCCTTTCATCACTATCAACAATTCTTAGAACCCGAACTAAAGGTTCTGAGAAATTACAAATGGAAGCACAATCTTTCCAGAATTGTTGATCCAATACAAGGTCAACAAACTTTCTTGCTTTCAGTTCCCTTGCAAATGGGGCTGACGTCCATTCTTTTGAAATAACCATGGTACGAAGAGCATCTTTTTGCTTTAATATACTTTGCAATGCAACAAAATTTGTAGCAAAGCGAGTTGGTGCGGGACGAAGTATCTCATGTCCATTAGTAAACTTCCGAATAAGAAATAGTGGGTAGCAATGGTTGTACAAGTATCTAGTGATTTTAGATGCATGTGCTACAGTTGATTGCACTATCTCAAGCTTTCCCAAATCAGACAATGTCAAATTTAAACAATGAGCAGCACAAGGAGACCAATAGATTGAAGGAAACTCAGCCTCTAATTTTTTTCCAGCACTAACCATGTTTGAGGCATTGTCAGTCACAAAATGCACAACATTTTCTACTCCAACAAAGTGCACAACATCACTGAATAACTTGAACAAGAAATCACCAGTTTTTGAACTAGCCGTGGCATCAACAGACTTGAGAAAAATAGTACCTTTCGGACAATACACCAAGAAGTTGATGAGAGTTCTTCTCTTTCGGTCAGTCCAACCATCAGCCATAATAGTGCAGCCACTATCCTTCCACGCTTTCCGGTATCCCTCGGCAAACTTCTTAGTAGCTTCAACATTCTTGACAAGCAAAGGGCCACGCATTCTGTACATACTTGGCCCTTTATAACCACTACCAACACTAGCAATTGCATCAATCATAGGTTGGTAATATCTAGAGGTAGTTGCATTGAAAGGAATATGTGCATCAAGAAACCATTTATTCATGATTAAATCGACCCTTTCAAGTTGTTCTTGAGATTGCAGCACACTCTTAATTGTTTGTTGATCACCTGGTTGCCCTCTAGATAAAAAAAACCTATCTGCTGGACGGTTTGTTGTTGACTTGCTTGATGTAGCAGCAGCTTTGCCTTTTTTCGATCGACTAGCTCGAGTGTTAGCGGCAACCTCTTGAGGTGATACTTCCACACAATCATCACCGGCATCGACTCTAACACGAGCTGTTTCTTCATCAGCCCTCCTCTTCTTCCCTACAAAAAGCTCCACACTTTGCTCCATCTCATATCTAACCTCGGCACTAACTTTGGGGCATCCCTTTACGTCACCCTTTATTCCAGCCAAATGCAGCTTCAATCGATGAATACCACCACCTTTGAACAACTCATTGCAGTACATGCATCGGATCCACTTCTTCTTTCCGTCAACAAGAGCTTCCAATTCCAGATCGTGCGCCCATGCTGGATCAGTTTTTGCTCGCGATCTTGACTGCTGCACCTGCGACGATTCAGTCTCTTGTGAAGCCGAGGTGCCATCAGTCCGAGGCGTATCGGACGAATCCATTTACCACTGCATAGTGCATACAAATACAACATCAGAGCTTCTCAATCTGATTCTATTTCTATCTCTAATACCAAAAATATCAATGAAATTATGTACGCTCATTAAACATCAAACAAGTCTGATTCTATTTCTATCTCTCAATCTGATTCTATTTCTATCTCTATAAACATAAAACAAGCAATCAATAATTTGAGATTAAGAAGTTGCAGAAGTCACGAATGTTGAGATTAAGAAAATAAGAAGGCCTAGGACTGGGAGATGCGTACTGCGTACCTGCAAGGCTGGAAGCTCGAAGACCTGCGGCCGGAGATGCAGACTGCAGAGCGATGGGTGGTGTGGCGTCCAATCCAATCGAGCAACACGGTCGGCGATGGTGACCAGCGGTCCGCCTGCAACCGGCGGCCCCGGCCAGTGGAGCCTGGAGCGGTGGAGGCGTGGAGGCGGAGCCGTGGAGCAGAGCTTCTCAAGCAGCGGCCATGGCGTCTGATACGTCTCCAACGTATCCATAATTTCTGTTGTTCCATGCTTATATTATACCATTTGCTACATGTTTTATATACACTTCATATCACTTTTATGCATTTTCTGGAACTAACCTATTAACAAGATGCCACAGTGCCAGTTCCTGTTTTCTGCTGTTTTTGGTTCCAGAAAAGCTGTTCGGGCAATATTCTCGGAATTCGACGAAACAAAAGCCAAACCTCCTATTTTTCCGAGGGACACATGGAGCCAGAAGGGCAAGCCAGGGGGAGGCCCACGGCCTCCAAACCACATGCTCGCGCGGCTGGACCCACAGGCGCACCGGGAGGTGAGGAGGGAGCCCAGGACCTCCGCCGACATCGCCCCTTCGCCTATATATTGCCTCAGACGCGAAAACCCTAAAACAACAAGTCATATTTCCAGAAGAGTTCCGCAGCGCCGCCGCCATTGACGACAAGTTTCGGGGGACAGAAGTCTCTGTTCCGGCACGCTGCCGGGACGGGGAATTGCCCCCGGAGTCATCTCCATCGACACCACCGCCATCTTCATCGCCGCTGCTGACTCCCATGATGAGGAGGGAGTAGTTCTCCCCCGAGGCTGAGGGCTCTACCGGTAGCTATGTGGTTCATCTCTCTCTCCCATGGTGTGATCTTTATGTAATCATGTGTATTGCTAGTATCGCTGAATGCATTAATAATGTTTATGCTACTCAAGTGATTTTGTCTAGTTTCTGGAGTCATTGTGACAACACGGTATCAAGGTGACAGTGTGGGTACTTGTGTGACTCTATGAATAATTTAGACATTTATCATGGCTTATTCTTGGGAATTGTGGTGTTTGTTTACTCAGACTTTGAGGTGTGCTCTTGCAGCCCTACGCATAGTACTCTTGCTTCATCAAGAAGGAGAATAATCCCGAGTAGTATTTACTTGTGTTCAGTTGTGCTAATCTAGTTGAATATGTAGATGTTACTCTTTATCTATTATGCACTCTATAGGTTACTTTAATATGAACTCCGGTACTCTCCACGGTGTAAAGGTGACAGTGTGTGCACCGTGTGTGATTCCTTTATGACATTGTGGCGCTTGTTTACTCCGGCTTGAGGTGTGCTTTTGTAGCCCTACACAATGAATGGTGTTTGTTATCCAATAAGAGAGTGTTTAAGAGTAGCTTTTATTTATTCAATTATGAGATCATTGTTGAGAGTGTCCACTAGTGAAAGTATGATCCCTAGGCCTTGTTTCTAAGCATTGAAACACCGTTTACATCAAGTTCTGCTACATGTTTGCTTGCTGCCATTTTTATTCCAGATTGCAATTGCTACTTATAATCATCCATATTACTTGTATCTCACTATCTCTTCGCCGAACTAGTGCACCTATGCATATGACAAGTGTATTGGGTGTGTTGGGGACACAAGAGACTTCTTGTATCTTAATTGCAGGGTTGCTTGAGAGGAATATCTTTGACCTCTACCTCCCTGAGTTCGATAAACCTTGGGTGATTCACTTAAGGGAAACTTGCTGCTGTTCTACAAACCTCTGCTCTTGGAGGCCCAACACTGTCTACAAGAATAGAAGCACACGTAGACATCAAGCTATTTTCTGGCGCCGTTGCCGGGGAGGTAAGGTAAAAGGTATTCACATCCTCTGGCTACTTAGCTATTTTCTAGCACTGTTGCTGACGTGTGAGTGCTCGAAGATATTTCCTTTAGATTCTGCAATTATATCTTTTTGTTTCTTGTTTTTATTTTCACTAGTTAGGCTTAATGGAAAACAACAAAAAAATTAGGTTTGAAGAGAAAATTAAAAACCTATGGAAAATTATTTGCATGATGGTAGCAATGTTATTACTATAAATGTTTGAACACCATTATTGCTAATGCTATGCAAAGCTCTAAGCTTGGGGAAGCTGGTTTTGATGAATATGATATTTTCAGTCCCCCAAGTTTTGAGGAGAAAATTTTCTTTGATGATACTTTGCCTCCAATTTATGATGATTATAATGATAGTGGTATTTTGGTGCCACCTACTATGGAGGATAAAGTTTATTATGATTATACTATGCCTGCAATTTATGATGAATACAATGATGGTTGTGATAGTTTTACTCTCACTATTACTAATAAAATTGATTATGCTTATGTGGAGAGTAATGATACTTTTGTGCATGTGGATCATGATAAGAATGCTTTATGTGATAGCTATATTGTTAATTTTTTCATGATGCTACTGAAAATTATTTGAGAGAGGAAAATATGGTTGTAGAAATTTCATGTTACTAAAACACCTCTCTTTATGATGAAGGTTTTGAGCTTTCTCTTGATTTGCTTTTATTTGCTGGGTACTTTAAGACCTACTGGTCCTTATGAGAGAGGGAGACATGGATTCATATATCTCAATAATATTAAGTCTCCTCTCTTTTGTTGAAATTTTTGAAGTTGTACTTGTTTTGCCTTCCTATGCTAGTCACTTTATGCTTTATTGATTTATTTTCTTACAAGACTCCTTTGCATAGGAAGTGGGTTAGACTTAAATGTGTTTGGTATTTGCTTTTTGATGCTCTCTTATATTCAACTCTTATACATATGAGAGCATTATCAAAATCACTATGCCTAGCTAAAAGGCTTTAAAGAAAAGCGCTTATGGGAGACAACCCATCGTTTTTATTTGCTGTTATTTTTATTTTCTTTGAGTCAAGGTGTTGTTACTTCTGTAGCAACTCCTTTGTATCTTTATTTTATGCATTGTTGTGCCAAGTAAAGTTTTATTGAAAGTTGATGCAAGATTTGGATTTCTGCGCAGAACAGATTTTTACTGTCACGATTTGAGCTTTCTCCTGTAGAAAATTCGAAAAATTCTACGAAAAATCACGCATCTTCCTGAGATATGTACGCAACTTTCATTATTTTGGCCAGATCCATCTGAGAAACTTAAGTGCCTCGAAAAATTCGTCTTTACAGACTGTTCTGTTTTTGACAGATTCTGCCTTTTGTTTTGCATTCGCTCTTTTACGATGTTTGTGTGGATTTCTTTGCTCCACAAAGCATTGGTGGCTGTAGCTAATGTCCAGAAGCTTTGGGAATGATTGTTTCATTACAGAATATGAGAATTTTTGTTTATGCACTAACCCTCTAATGAGAACTGTCTTGAGTTTGGTGTGAAGGAAGTTTTCAAGGATCAAGCGAGAAGGGTGATATTATGTGATCAAGAAGAGTGAAAAGCTAAGCTTGGGGATGCCCCCGTGGTTCATCCCAACCATATTCAGAGAGACTCAAGCGTCTAAGCTTGGGGATGCCCAAGGCATCCCCTTCTTCATCAACAACTTATCAGGTCATCTCTAGTGAAACTATATTTTAATTCTTTCACATCTTATGCTTTACTTGGAGCGTCTGTGTGCTTTTATTTTTGTTTTGTTTGAATAAATTCGGATCCTAGCAATCCTTGTGTGGGAGAGAGACACGCTCCGCTTTTTCATGTGAATACTCATGTTCTTCACTTATATTTGTTGAGTATTCTTAACTAGCTACTGCAGTGCTTTTAGCTCCTGTTTTTCATGCATCTCTTTGAGCTGTTAGCACGTGTTTATAAATACTCTCTTGCTGCATTATATTATCATTTGGAGAGTTTATGTTTAAGTAAGTTGATTGGTGTTTGCTTGGAAAAAGAAAATGCTACATGTGGTAGTGGTATGATGAAAACTTGCATAATCTTGTAGATCATTGAAACTTTGATAACTTGATTCTTTGCAAATGTTTTGAGATATTTAGATGGTAAAGCTTGCTGGTTAATTAAGTTAAAATCATTAGTGGATTGTTGTCTTTAAGCTTGTACCGTACTACAAACTCTAAAAAATTGTTGAAGGTGTAGTTGGACTTGATAGCTTTCCATGTCTGAAAGTTCATCGTAGTAACTAAGTTGTGCTGAAGGTCGAGGGATCTAACGGGGTACTTGTGCCGCCGTGAACGGCCCTTCTTGGAGTGAATTTTAATCATGCTCTTAATGTTGAACCTGCTAGTTGTTTGCAATAAACTTGTGAGTTCTTTTTGACTAATGTTAAGCTACGGTTTTTGGCACTTCCACCATCCATATTTTGCTAGCCTCTTCGGTGCTGTGCATTGCCTTCTGCTCACATTGAGAGTTGTGCATACTTCGCCAGTACATCCAACCCCGTGGGAGACTTCCTCTTGTTCTCCTACACATAAGCCTATACATCTTCCTCAAAACAGCCACCATACCTACCTACCACAGCATTTCCATAGCTGTTCCGAGATATATTGCCATGCAACTTCCATCTTATTACATGACTTGTTGTCATTTATCATTATATATTGCTTTGCATGATTCTATACAGCTGATGTGTGGTTTACCCATGTTACGCTAGATCATTGCATATCCTGCTACACTGGCAGAGGCATACAGTTTCATACATCATGTTGTTCATTATGAGTTATTTGTACCAAAAAGTGTGTTGTTGTATTAGATGTTGCCCCTGAAAGTGAAAAGAGCCATGGGCCATCGAAAAGTGAAACAGAAAAAGAAAAAAAATAGAAAAAAAAAAAAAAAAAAGAATAAAGAAAAAGGGGGCAACATTACTATCCTTTATCCACACTTGTGCTCATGTTATAGCACCTGCAGTATTCATAGTCATCATTTGTGCTCATGTTTAGCACCTATACTCCATGTGAGAGAGTTTTCATGTTCTACTAGTATAACTATGTGGGGAATTTACACTATAGAACTTGGGTTGTATATTCCAATGATGAGCTTCCTCAAAAGTGCTCTAGGTCTTCATGAGCAACCAAGTTGGATGCACCCCCACTAGTTCCATTGGAGAGCTTTCATACACATATAGCTCTATGTGCATCCGTTGCATGGCAATCACTACTCCTTACATAGCTTCGATTATAAGACTTCCTCTTGTCTAATGATCACTTATAGCTTTGTGAGACTTTCTTCCTTTGGCCTTCCAAACCCCCATTAATGTTCTCTTTGCCATAACATCATGGTGCCAATACCAAATGCTTGCGCTCACCGGTTGAGTAGACTTCGAAACAGTTGATTCATGACGTTCATGTTTATGTTTACTTGGCTGAATCCTTCTATGTTATGAAAATTTACTTGATGCTTGGTTTGAAGGATAGAACTCCTATGCTGGATACTTAAATCATCTTTAATGAACCTTGTACGGTTTCATGTCTTTGAAGCAATAGTTCATGAAAACTTTTAGCTTGTTTGACTCTTGCTTTGTCTTTTGATATCAACTATATACATTTGCCTTGAATGATTTGATCACAGCTTACATGTCTTACAATATTATGATCAAGATTGTGTGAAAGCATGTCTCCTCAGAAATTATTTGTTGTTATCGTTTTACCTACTCGAGGACGAGTAGAACTAAGCTTGGGGATGCTTGATACGTCTCCAACGTATCCATAATTTCTGATGTTCCATGCTTATATTATACCATTTGCTACATGTTTTATATACACTTCATATCACTTTTATGCATTTTCTGGGACTAACCTATTAACAAGATGCCACAGTGCCAGTTCCTGTTTTCTGCTGTTTTTGGTTCCAGAAAAGCTGTTCGGGCAATATTCTCGGAATTCGACGAAACAAAAGCCAAACCTCCTATTTTTCCGAGGGACACACGGAGCCAGAAGGGCAAGCCAGGGGGAGGCCCACGGCCTCCAAACCACATGCTCGCGCGGCTGGGTCCACAGGCGCGCCGGGTAGGGGTGGGCATAAAAACCGAAGACCGAAAACCGAAACCGAAAAGACCGAGACCGAAACCGAAATGACTGAGACCGAAAAGACCGTTAGAAATTTGGGTAGCAAATTAGAAAAGACCGAAATTAGATCAGAAATTCGGGTATCACTTATAGATAACCCGAATAGACCGATTTTATTTTATTTTGAGTGAATTACGTACGAAAGTAGCCGAATTTGTGTGTCAGTCCAGCTTATGTGTATATATCTAGTCTATATGCCCAACTACTAAACCAACCATACCATCTGGTCTCTAGGGTCAACAACTGGGTATCTCAGCCCAGCGTACTGTAGATTCTCCCGTGCATGAGAGACCAGTCGATCGCTTCCCACTTTCCCAGTCCCGGGCGCCGATTCCCCTTCTCGCGCCCTATATTTTGGTCTATTTGGTCATGACCGAAGACCGAACCGAATAGACCGAAAACCGAAGAACAGAAAACCGAAAAGACCGAATTTATTGCGGTATCATTTCTGAATGACCGAAATTGTTAAAGACCGGAAAGACCGAACCGAACTAACCGAAAAGACCGAACGCCCACCCCTAGCGCCGGGAGGTGAGGAGGGAGCCCAGGACCTCCGCCGACATCGCCCCTTCGCCTATATATTGCCTCAGACGCGAAAACCCTAAAACAACAAGTCATATTTCCAGAAGAGTTCCGCAGCGCCGCCGCCATCGACGACAAGTTTCGGGGGACAGAAGTCTCTGTTCTGGCACGCTGCCGGGACGGGGAATTGCCCCCGGAGTCATCTCCATCGACACCACCGCCATCTTCATCGCCGCTGCTGACTCCCATGATGAGGAGGGAGTAGTTCTCCCCCGAGGCTGAGGGCTCTACCGGTAGCTATGTGGTTCATCTCTCTCTCCCATGGTGTGATCTTTATGTAATCATGTGTATTGCTAGTATCGCTGAATGCATTAATAATGTTTATGCTACTCAAGTGATTTTGTCTAGTTTCTGGAGTCATTGTGACAACACGGTATCAAGGTGACAGTGTGGGTACTTGTGTGACTCTATGAATAATTTAGACATTTATCATGGCTTATTCTTGGGAATTGTGGTGTTTGTTTACTCAGACTTTGAGGTGTGCTCTTGCAGCCCTACGCATAGTACTCTTGCTTCATCAAGAAGGAGAATAATCCCGAGTAGTATTTACTTGTGTTCAGTTGTGCTAATCTAGTTGAATATGTAGATGTTACTCTTTATCTATTATGCACTCTATAGGTTACTTTAATATGAACTCCGGTACTCTCCACGGTGTAAAGGTGACAGTGTGTGCACCGTGTGTGATTCCTTTATGACATTGTGGCGCTTGTTTACTCCGGCTTGAGGTGTGCTTTTGTAGCCCTACATAATGAATGGTGTTTGTTATCCAATAAGAGAGTGTTTAAGAGTAGCTTTTATTTATTCAATTATGAGATCATTGTTGAGAGTGTCCACTAGTGAAAGTATGATCCCTAGGCCTTGTTTCTAAGCATTGAAACACCGTTTACATCAAGTTCTGCTACATGTTTGCTTGCTGCCATTTTTATTCCAGATTGCAATTGCTACTTATAATCATCCATATTACTTGTATCTCACTATCTCTTCGCCGAACTAGTGCACCTATACATCTGACAAGTGTATTGGGTGTGTTGGGGACACAAGAGACTTTTTGTATCTTAATTGCAGGGTTGCTTGAGAGGAATATCTTTGACCTCTACCTCCCTGAGTTCGATAAACCTTGGGTGATTCACTTAAGGGAAACTTGCTGCTGTTCTACAAACCTCTGCTCTTGGAGGCCCAACACTGTCTACAAGAATAGAAGCACACGTAGACATCAGCGTCGCCGCGCCGAACTCTCTGCTCTTAGCCTCTTTGTCGTGGCGGCGGCGGGGAATAAGGGAATGAGGCAATCAGGCAGCACGGGAAGGATAAGGATGGAGAAAACCTAGGTTTTCTTCGATTTCCAAGTTCACCCCCCCCCCATTTTCTACAAAAAAAACAATTCGAATGAGGGGCAATTTCGGAACTGACATTGAACCGGGCGGCTCGCCTCAAACCGTCCGGTTCACCGGTTTTGGAAAAAACCGGCCGGTTCACCCGGTTTTTTCCGGTTCGCTCGCGGGGGCGGTCCTGTGCGCTTAACAGACCGGAGAGGGCCTCGGTTCCGGTTTTTTTCCGGTTCAACCGCCGGTCCGGTCCGGTTTTTTAAACTAGGACCGGAAGGTTCAGCAAGGGAGCTTAGCGCCGCCTGTTAGCGTCGGGTATCGCTAGGCGAAGGTTTCCCTTCGCGAAGGGAAATTTAGCGTCGTGACAATACGCCACGTGTTGGCCTCAGCGAGGAAGGGAAAAAGAATTTTGTCACCGCCAGCTAACGCGAATCGTACCCAGCCGATTGAAGCTTCGCGTCCCACGCGTACGTTCGGCCGCTCGCTCCTGTCCGTGGCCCGCGTGAAGCCCTGAAGCATGTACATCATTATTTCCTGTACATCTGTTCGATCGTTGCTCCTGGAGCATGTCATCGATCGTTGCTTCTTGCTCTGAGACAAGCTAAATAATTATAAATAACTATAGAAGTACAACTACATAAAAATAGGTTGTACAACTGCATAGAAATAGGTTGTACAACTACAGAGATACAGATTGTACAACTACACTAAAACATGTTGTACAACTAACAGGTAGTACAAACTACACAGGACAGGGAGTACAAACTACACACAACACGAGGGACAAAAGTACAACTACACAGAAATAGGTTATACAACTACACACAAATATGTTGTACAACTACAGAGACACACGTTGTACAACAACACAAAAACATGTTGTACAACTAACAGGTTGTACAAACTACACAGGACCGGGAGTACAAACTACACATAACACGAGGGACAAAAGTACACAGACACATGTTGTACAACTACACAGAAAACAAAGTACAAATTATACAGAACAGAAAGTACAAAGTACACAAAACAAGATGTACATACTATGCATAACCGGTTGTACAAAAAAAAAAGTTCGTCGAAACCTATCGACATGGGATCTAGTTTTGAAGATCTCGACGTGAGAAGCTCAAAAGTGAAAACGGTTTGTAATTTGGATAAACGGTTCTCGAGATATTTCGGTTTTAAAATTCGGATTTGAAATATAAAAGGCACAAAGGAAAAACTGCATGCCCACGTACGCATGTCCTTTCCTCTCTCATACTCTCACACTTTTAATTTAATTGTGACACTTGGCAGACATGCAGACAACCAAAATTAAAACATCTGAAGAGAAAACTAACACTTGTCACGATTAGAATGATGGTGAGTTTCCCTTTTCAAAGGGAACCCTTTTTCTAGTGATTCTCGTTAGCGTCGCTCAAGACCCGCGCCGCCTGAAGGATTCGCTAGATGGGTCGGGCCCATGAATTTTGCGCTTTGCTTCTGCTTCGCGTTCGCGTTCTGAAAAATGGTTCGACTCGTGGTTGTGTTTCGCGTTCTGAAAAATGGTCCTATTAGTTAAAGTAATAAACTTTTCATTACCACGAAGCAGAAAAAATCACGTTCTACTTTTTTAATTTTTAATTTGGAATCATTTTTAAAAATAGAACCATTTTAAAATTGAAACCATTTTTAAAATGGAATCATTTTTAAATTTGAAACTATTTTAAAAAATGGAACAATTTTAAAATTTGGAACCATTTTCAAAAATAGAACCATTTTTTAATTTTGGTACCATTTTAAATTTGGAACCATTTTTAAATTTGGAATCATTTTCAAAATGAACAAATTTCAAACTTGGAACAATTTTCAAATTTAGAACCATTTTAAATTTGGAACCATTTTTTAATTTTTATTCGGAACCATTTTTAAATATGGAACTATTTTTAAATTTGGAACCATTTTCAAAATGGAACCATTTTCAAATTTTGAAGCGTTTTAAAATTTAGAACCATTTTTAATTTAGAACCATTTTCAAAAATCGGAACCATTTTTTCGGTTCGAAACCATTTTCAAAAAGGAACCATTTTCGAAAAATTGGAACCATTTTTTTCATTCGAAACCATTTTCGAAAACCGGAACCATTTTTTCGGTTCGGAACCATTTTCAAAAAGGAATCATTTTTTTGGTTCAGAACCATTTTCAAAAAGGAACCATTTTTTCGGTTCGGAACCATTTTCAAAAAGGAACCATTTTTTCGGTTCAGAACCATTTTCAAAAAATTGGAACCATTTTTTTGGTTTGGAACCATTTTAAAAAATCGGAATCATTTTTTCGGTTTGGAACCATTTTCAAAAAGGAACCATTTTCGAAAAACCGGAACCATTTTTTTTTGGTTTGGAACCATTTTCAAAAAATTGAAACCATTTTTAAGTTCGGAACCATTTTCAAAAAAACCATTTTCGAAAAATCAAAACCATTTTTTCAGTTCAGAACCATTTTTTTCGAAACCATTTTCGAAAATCGGAACCATTTTTTCGGTTCGGAACCATTTTTTTTGGTTCGGAACCATTTTCAAAAAGGAACCATTTTTCGGTTCGGAGCCATTTTTAAAAAGGAACCATTTTTCGGTTCGGAACCATTTTCAAAAAATCAGAACCATTTTTTTGGTTTGGAACCATTTTTTTTGGTTTGGAACCATTTTCAAAAAATCGGACGTGTGTCTACACGCATCAGGAACCATTTTCTGGCACCGTTGACAACCTTCAGAAGTGATTTCTTGCTCCTACTGGTTCGATTAAACCTTGGTTTCATACTGAGGGAAACTGCTGCTACACTGCTTCTTACCTTCCTCTTGGGGTCTCCCAACGAACGTGTGTCTACACGCATCAGGAACCATTTTCAAAAAGGAACCACTTTTTTTGGTTCGGAACCATTTTCAAAAAGGTACCATTTTCGAAAATCGGAACCATTTTCGAAAATGAACAATTTTTTAAGTTGGAACCATTTTTAAAAAATAAACAATTTTCCAAATTTGGAACCATTTTAATTTGGAATCATTTTTAAATTTGGAACCATTTTAAAAAATCGGAACCATTTTCAAAAAGGAATCATTTTTTTTGGTTCGGAACCATTTTCGAAAAGAAACCATTTTCAAAAAATCGGAACCATTTTCGAAAAATCAAAACCATTTTTTCGGTTCGAAACCATATTCTAAAAAAGGAACCATTTTTTCGGTTCGGAACCATTTTTAAAAAGAAACCATTTTCGAAAAATCGGAACCAATTTTTTAAAATAATTATTTTCCAAAAATGAACATTTTCAAAATAAGCGAAAACTAAAACATAAAAAGGAAAAAGTGAAACAGAAAAACGGAAAAACAAAAACTGAAAAAGAAAACATAAAAACAAAACAGGAAAAGAAACAGAAAAAGGAAAATAAAATGGAAAATAAAAAGGAAACGGAAAAAGAAAACAGAAAAATAAAATATAAAAAAGAAAAGAATAAAACAGAAAACAAAAAAGAAAGAGAAAAAGAAACCTGAAAACCCAAAACTAAAAACAAATAAAACGAAGAATAACTATCTATGAACGTAAACATGAGCGAAGCGCACTGGTCAGGTTCCTTGTACATGCACGAGGAATCTCTGAGTTCGAATCCCGCCGGAGTGTTATTATCCTCTTTTTAGCTATTGAGGAGCGGTAATGGGCCAGCCCAGTAAAAGCGTCGCGGGGAATTCATGTAGGCGCCGCTCGCGCTAAGGGGCGCCAACGGGCGGCGTATAGGTTTCGCCGTTCAGCAACCAATGATTTTCCTCAAAAGAGAAAAAAAAATCGATGAGCATGATCCCCTGCTCCTGCCCCACTACTGCAATTGCGCTCGGTCGATGATGCCATCAGCTGTTTCACGACAAATACTTTGGTGAATAAGATAATTCCGCCTTGTAATTTGTTTCTTTTTCTTGAATTTTGGAAGGACACAGAGTATTTGTTAGTGCGATGGGCATAGTTATACCACACCAAAGAAAACAAGTAACTTGTGACATGGCATTTTCTGTAAGTGCCTCGTGGCACACTGAACGTTGGTATTGGTGTACAAGTGCTTTAATTTTCCTTCGTGTTACCGGCTCGCCGACATCCCCTCGCCCAAGAAAACGCCTCCCTGGTGCTCCGGCCACGACGACATTTGAGCTCGTCGTGGTGCTCCTGTGTCGCACGCCAGCACCGTCAGGCGAGCACGAACGGCTAGGCGTCCTCACGAGCTTCAGGAGGAAGCGGGTGGCCGTGCCTGTGACACCGGCCGTGGAGGGGTTTCCGGTGGGAAGATCCGAAGCTCCCTCAAGACTTTTGAATACGCCTGAAAATAAGCACGTGCGTCTTCGTTCATGTTGTCTTTGGAAGAACAGAGACAGACTTGCTGAATCCGTAGTTGTCCTGGAACATAGTGGATCTCACGCTGCTTATATCTGAACTACAACCAACGACACTTAAGTGATTAATAGGTTTACAGTTTTGACAGTGACAAGAACTACAGAGCAGACATCCACATACAAAGAGTGCAACCTGAAACATCTCGGAACGAACACCAGGAACCAACACAAGCATTCTCGAAGGCGCTGCGGTGCACAAATAGTTTCAGGCATGGTCGATTGATGGTTGCGACTAGATTAGGGAAGTGTGGCCCCTTCATACATAGTCCTGGCCTGGAGAAGCTTTGAAGCATCTGGCAGAACTCTTTGGCCTTGCTTTCAGCTACAGAACAATCGAAAGTTACAGTCATGGTTTCCAGCACTGTTGCCCAATCGAATAAACGTTTCACGAGGCCAGCTTCATTTTCAGTTCCTCTCAATTTATGAATTCTTACTTCTCGGAGGCTGTTCAGCACAAGCTCGTTGGTTTTCCAGTTTGGTGGCTGATCACAAACACAACCTGACGGACACGCAGTGTGTGCCTGAAACGATGTGCATAACAGCTTAATAAGATTAACCAATATGTCTTTATGCAATAAAATAAGAAAGATGGAACTAGAAATTTCAAGAGTTGCATGAATATATAAGATGTCTTCAACAAATGTACAAAAAAGTTACACCTGGAACACTTTAAAGCCAACATATTGCTGAGACTAGGATTGTTCTATGCAAATAAACGTAAACAACAAATGTTATTTAAATATTTACACAATCAGGTATTGTGCTATCGATAAAACACAATGATCTTAAAAAAAGACCTTACTGTGAGTGATCCGTCAGTCGTCGATTCAGCGATTTGGCGCAACACGCGGGGGGGGGGGGGGGGGGGGTGGTTACCGCTCTATTTGTTATCTCGAGGATACAATAATGGAATTCTAGCTAATCGAGATGGGATCTATCCTAGCTTGATAGTGATCTCCATGGCAGTGCTCCGTGAAAGACTACGCTCACTTGCGCGATCTGAGTTTAATTGCTTTATCCCTCCTTCAATCCTCAGCAAGTTGGTCTTATAGACGTCATACGTCATCTCATCTCATACGTATTGGACGGTATCTTAAAGAGTAGTTTTTATTACACATCGTCACTTCGGCCAATGTTATTCACACTACCTTTAAAAACACATGCCTGAAGAATAGTTGTATATATTTTCGCCTAAATCCTAGCTATTTTATTAAGATTGACCCTGCAATGCAATTGGCCAATGGCACAGTCAAATCACATCACAGATGCATCTTCTATATCTAAATAGCGAATCCCCACTACAAGGAATTCTCTCAACATGTAGTCTATCCAGCTCACCAACCTTCCACATCAGCTATTTTTGTCCTGTTTATTCTTTTATTATTTCTTTTTAATGAGAAAATCACAGTCCTGTTCGATGGTTCTTCTTCCGGTATATGTAATCGAAGTCCATTTATCGTCCCAGCTGCAATAAAAATCCAGCCCAACACTGCTTCTCACTCTCTACTGAACAGAATCTAGACCGACCGATCATCACCTCCTACACTCAATCAATGTCCTCGGTTGCCCTCTCTTCTGCCCCCCACGATTCTCAAATTTGTTAATCTTCTCCTTCCTCTCCTCCACGTTTTCATAGAAACTGTCGTCATCATAGCTCTTCCTATCTCCCACCATCTTTGTCAACAAATTGATGGAGGCAGCCGATGGGACATACGTGCGTATAAAATCTGGCATCGCCGTGAGACGGGCTCACGGGCATATCCATGATTCGTCCTCCATGGCAACGGGAAACCAATATTGTTATAATAAAACTGGGTTTGAACTGGATACGTACGAGAGTATGATTGATAGTTTTTTTTCTTTTCCTTGCATAAGTTTTTGAGTTGGAGCTGGAAACGTACGAGATTTTTTTCCGATTGACCATAGACACGTACGTGACCTACGGCGTGCTGTTTGACGCACCATCGGCGACCATCACCTTTAACGATATTATATAGTAGAGATTTATCACTAGGGGAGTTCAGACTTGCTGTATGTTCATCCGTCTAAGCAATAAATGTTCTTAAGAAGCTGAAGAAACCAAATATATTCCTTTTTAGATGGACCAAATGTATTCCTGCTGCAGCTTCACTTCGGTACATTTGAAGATCAATACATTGAACGTAAAGGATTAAAAAGATGTCAATCATATGTTGCCCCATCGTCTAATTTCTCCTACTGCTAAGGCCAAAGGGTAGGATCACCAAATGCTTTAATTTTATGGATCCTTACTTCTGAATCTTACATGTATTTATTCATTCTCTTTTATCTATGCAGAGAAAGGGAGGAATCAAGAACTTGGGTGTTGCCATGCTAAAACATTTTTTCAGGACACTGCCTCTGACGATTTCTTTTCTGATTTTTGGAACAAAATGAAATAGCAGTTTGGCCTTTAAAACTTTATGCTTTAACCTTCGTTAATTACGCATTTATCTAAGTAGTGCGTGTCTGCAGCTTTTATTAAAGTGCCAGAGAGTTCTGATTTATCCATAACCGTAGATTTCTCACATGTTGGATAATCCAAACCCATGTACTATTAGTTGTGCATAGATGAGTACAACGTGGATCTTTTAAGATGTTGTGGTTCGTGGACTACATATTTAGTCACACTGAAATGCTTATCTTCCCTTCCCTGGTGCTTCTGCAATTCTGAATGTGCTTTATCTTCACTCGGCAAGATCAAAATTAATTTCTTTGTAAAGTTTTATGCTTATTGGTCTGATGGAACGTGCAGATATACTGTAATATTAATAGTGTTCAGGGCTAACAGCTCTCGCGTACGGAAAAGAAAGAATAGAGGCGGCGGCCTAGGGTTTCAACCCTAGCCGCCGCCGCCAACGCCGATCTACTTCTTCATCGTCGCCTTCGTCTTGGATTTGACGGGTCCTCGCCTCCTCTAGTTGTCGTTTTGGCACTAGCAGGGGTGGGGACCTCGGACCTGCGCAGGGCGCTACACAAGGGTTCTTAATGTTAGAGCTTGGTCTTCTTCGTCAATGGAGATGGCATCGTCTGCAATAAGTGGTCTTCCGCACTTCGTTCGAGGGCGAGATCTTCTTCTCGACGTCAATGGTGTCTTTGGAAGATTAAGTTCGTCTAGGTATGGTTCTTCAGATCTTGCTTCGCCAGATCAATCTTGGATTGTTTCTCATGGTTGTCGCGAGGAGGTTTGTCCTCGCAATATCTATCCCGGCTACTACGTCTTCGGCAATGGTGATTCGTTCTCTCGTCTCCCAACGACGTCGACAAAGTGGTACGGTTATTTGTCCCTGCAATATCAGTGGTGGTGCTCTTGCCGATGTTGCTTGATTAATTTAATGGCTGCGTGCGTGCACAAAGCCTTGGCATTGCGGCTCAAAATTAAAAAGGGAGAACCTTCGGTGGTATTCACAGGTATGTGGTTTGGTGTTTTCGGCGCTGTTCTACGGCTGCCTTCAGAAAAGTACAAGATTGTGTCATGGATGAAGAAAGAGCTTGAAGATCTCATAGATTTGCTTGTCTTTTTTAGTTTTGTTTTTGTAATCGATGTAATCGTGTACTCTTTGTCGGTTTAATATATGTGGAAAAATTCAAAAAAAAAATAGTGTTCAGGGCTGATCATAATAACAGAAAATTCGAGCTTAAGCAGCTATATTCTGATTTAATAAATAAATTGTTGTTCAACACCTTATGTATACAGAAAGGAAAATCTATATGAAAGTGGTGTATGCTTTCTTTCAATGTTTTCGGTACGACAATTTTTTTTCTCATATACAATATCCATTACTGATAATTAAGTTAAATTGTTTTTTAAACCTATTACATGGTCTACGCTTTGAGCAAACATCGATTTTATTATTTTCCGCTGCAATGCCCGGGGTGTCATCTAGTATAACTAGTGGGAGCTGCCACACAACTGGATCCTGTTGGTTCCTTTCTAGAGGGCCGTCTCCTCTAATGAAGGAGGTATTATGTTTCTTACTAAAAACAGTCAACTCACATCACTGCCTGATTGCCTTGCAAAGTGGGAGGGAGAGGTCACCTGAGAACAGTCTTAAAGTGCTGACAACACGAAGGAGGTATTCTGTTTATTACTAAAAACAAAATCCTAAATTATACCCAATAATTTTCTCATGACTAACAACTTTACAAAACTGAGACCTATTGCCAAACTATGACAACATAGACTAAGCTGCATCATGCATTGCCATTGGCAGATACATAAGACATATATTTTCACAGATTTAATTTGGAGAAATGCATCCAGTATCAAACCAACTAGAGTAGGGCAACTAGCAGCTCAAGCCTAGGCATGCGAAATATAAATGCATGATCAGGTATTAGATGTAAACAAAAGAAATGATAGTATTACCTCTGGGGAACCCCTTTCGTCAACATACGTAAGATACAACTTTCTCACACCAGTACTCATCCTAAGAACATGGTACAAACTGGGTCCGCATGAATGTCCCTTTGCCATTATATCCAGGGTCAAGTTTATAACTTTCGGGAACATTGTAATGTCGTCCATCAAGTACTCGTGATTAGTAATGTCCTTCTGTAGATTCATGGGAAGTCACAAAAAAGGAATAGTTATGATGGTTAGTAATGCACACAAAAAACATCTTGTTATTTTTTTTAATAAAACACAAGAAATGACTTTTTTATGCGAGAAAGTACGAGCTGATGTGTCCCACTGAACGACCAATATACTAGTGAAGAGAAAGTCCTAGTGAAGTGGTAGTAGTTTGTAACTGTAACGCTAACTATTCAAATGCAGAAATAAACAATGCCATGTCAGAGGACAGGTAACTACTAGGAAGGATAAAGAACTGGTTGCACTAATCCATGTTTCGAGACTTCAGCAAAGAAAAACAAGGTGAGAATTTTGTACGCCTACAATACGTTCTTTAATTTGGACACCAAGTTTCTTCAATGATGGCATATATCACATAAGTATGAACTCACCCATAGAAAGAACAATGTGATTCTTAGATTCTGGATGCAGGGCCAGCGTCGTAGAATCTCCATACAATTCCTATTGCGTAACTTACGGTTAGAACCAACTTTCCCATATACAACAAGACCTTTTGTGACCACCCGCTTGAGATTTTCCATCTTGCCAAACTGCGTGAATCTTGGATCATAAGCATCCTTCCAAAAGAGCGACACCAACAGAGGGGCAGAGATGTTTGCATTATACCCCGAACGTTCAGCAAAGCAGGACCTCACAGTTAACCGTTTGAGTGCCGGCGTCATGAGAGTGAGCTGCTGCAAGTCATGCAGATGCCTTAGCTCGATTTCTAGGAGAGAATCCGAATGAATGATGAAGTTGCCAACACCCCAGACATCTTGGACGGTGAGTCTCTGTAAGACTGGGCAGCGAGACGAGGAGACAACATCACCGAGCATGCACGGGCCCGTTAGCCGTATCCAAGCCAGGAAGAGACGGATGAGCCGGGCGAATACACCGGAAGGCGGCATGGAGACCCCAACATCCCCTAGTTCGAGCCCGATCGAGGTGGCGTTCTCGAAGAAGGGCAACTCAAAGGCGCCACTTTCACCGGCCATGACCTCCGATCCGTTCTGTGTCACACAGTTGATGAGTAATAGACCTCCGGAGAGGCGGCGGGCGGCGATGGGAAGCCAGGCCGCCACGGATTCGGGGGTGGAGTCCATGACTCCGACGTTGAGGCGGCGGAGGACCGGCGCTTCATGGGCCGTGAGGGCGAGAAGTATGCGCTGGGAGTCATTGGCGGGGGGAAAGTTGAGCTCCGGCAGGAGGGTCCAGAGGCGGCGCCAGCGATTGGAGAGGACGCTGGTCCGCGCAGCGACGGAGGTGTTGCGGAGCTTGAGAAGGATGTGGATGAGAACGTCGTCGGGAAGCGCGCTGAGGCGGTCCTCGCTGCCGCCGCCGTCGCCGCCATCGGAGAGCTTGGATCGCTTGGCAGGTATCTCCCCGTCGCAGTGCTCCATGGAGGATTCGAGGATGTAGCTGGTGCGCTTCACATCGAGTTCACGCTGGGGAGATGGAGACGGGGTAGAGGAGGCGGTCGCCGTTGCCGGCGGATGGGGAACGGGAATCGCCGCCGATTCTGATACTCTGGTGTGCCACTGGATGGGCCTATACGCCGCCTTTAGCGGCAAGACAGGGTGTCGCCGCGTACCTCTGTACGTCAATGGGCTCGGCCCAGTATTCTGTTTGACTCTTTGTTCGTTTCCATTGTTTGAACTGCTTCGACTGTTTTTGCTACAACTAGTACAGCTG
Organism: Poa pratensis; assembly: GCA_947311845.1. NCBI lineage: Eukaryota > Viridiplantae > Streptophyta > Magnoliopsida > Poales > Poaceae > Poa > Poa pratensis. The sequence continues at coordinate 25,040,513 of CAMZMU010000039.1, forward strand.
TTTCCGTGTTTCTTTGTACTGCTTCTTCTCTTGGATGGTTGGAGCACAATAAATTATTACAAAAGCCATGCGACATATAAAAAAAACCTCACGCAATAATTAAGTTTCGAACATTTTTTCGAAATTATGTGTGAAATAAAAATAGGTTATATTTTTAAAAAATGGACAACATAAATTAGGTATTGCCACGATTTTAAGAAATAGGGATAGGTAGAAAATTTAAAATATAGAAAATTTGAAAACTTGACATGAACAAAAACCATGTATGAACATTTTTGAAAAAATAGCACATGGTTTACAAAATTTCAAAGTCTGAATCATTTTCAAATGTGAACATATATTTTAAATTGAACTTTTTTCAATTAGAACGTTGACCTCATTTGAACGGTTTTAAAAAGTGAACGAAAAACGGCGGTGAAGAGAATCTATTTTGAACGATTTTGAAAAGTGAACAGAAAATGGCGATGAACGGAAACAATTTTTGAACGATTTTAAAAGTGAACAGAAAAGGTCGGTGAATGAAATCTATTTTAAATGATTTTAAAAAGTGAACACAAAAAGTCTGTGGACGGAAATTATTTTTGAAAGATTTTAAAAAGTGAACAAAATAGGTAGTTGAACGATTTTCAAAAGTGACCAGAAACTATTGTAGAATGATTTTTAAAAAGTGAACAAAAACTATTTTGAAACGATTTTGAAAAGTGAACAGAAAATGGCGGTGAACGGAAACTATTTTTGAACGATTTTAAAAGTGAACAGAAATGGTCCGTGAACGAAATCTATTTTGAACGATTTTGAAAAAGGAACATAAAAAGTTTGTGAACAGAAATTATTTTTGAATGATTTTTTTTAAAAATGAACAAAATAGGTATTTGAACGAAAACTATTTTTTAACGATTTTAAAAACTGACCAGAAATTATTTAAGAATGATTTTAAAAGTGTACAGAAAATGTCGGTGAAAGAAATTATTTTGAATCTCACGTACATTTTTTCAAACCAGTGAACATTTTTTAAATCCGTGTGAATATATATTTTCGAAGATCATCCGGACATGTTTTTGAGCCAACTCCGCTAATTACATGTGTTAGCCGTGACCGTGAGCCCTTGAGGCTAGGCCGCTAGGGCAGCGTTAAAGTACGTTATCGTGGAGCAGGTGGCCGTGGAGTCGTGGACGTACACAGAAAACTAAAACCACGAAAAACTGCTCGCGCCTGAAGCTTTTCCGCCCGACGAACATGGGCCCGGCCCGCAAGCAGTGGCTTCAGGCGGCACGAATCAGTTACGCTGCTTAAAACGGCAAATACGATTTGCCCACTGGAAGCGAGTGTCCTCCTAGGTTAGAAATCAAACATGGGCTTTGTTTGTTTGTGGGCTACTGAAATATAAGGCCTACTAGACACAACAGGCCACGGGCCAGCACACAGCACGATCAGTCGATCAAAATGTATTTTTCTAAAAAAAAAGTCGATCAAAATGTATTTGCGTGCCAAACCAGAAAATCAGCCGTTGAGATCGTGGGAGTAATATATTGAGCATGCAATATGTTTTTATTTTGGAGAATTTTCGATGATTTTTAGATTTTTGGTCTTTGATGCTCGACTTTGATCACCGATAATAAATAAATTTTATGGATTGAAAATATATAAATGGTACTGTTGGATTCGTCTTGCAAAGTTCTTTCATTTCATATATCTTTATACTAATTTTATGTGCATATTATAAATACAAATCATCATTAAAGCTGTACGTCGTTGACCGACAAAATTAAATGGCGTCTTATATTTTGGAATGGAGGGAGCACTATATTCTGTGTGCCGCAAGCAGAAAATCAACTGTTGAAATCGTGGGAGTAATATATTGAGCTTGCAATTTGTTTTTTCTTTTGAGAAATTTTGGATGATTTTCGAAGCCATGTTCGAATGCCCCTAAATATCGTCCATTTTTAGGGCGTCATAATACTTGTCCAATCCAAAGGGCTGGAATCTTCCAATGGCACCCTAAGTGGATGAGCACACATCTAAGAAAAAATAAAGGCCAAATTTAACTAGATTTAAACAAAAATATTTTGATAAAATCTAAAATTAAACTACAAACTAAACATAAACAGATCTATAACCCATCGTCGAAGTCGATTTTTCATGGACGCGTACAAGGCCTCCGCTTATTGATGTCCTCCTCGTCGGACTTCATCAGCGTATTCGGCCTTCGGCTTGACGTCGGCCATATGTTGCTACTCATGCAAGGCCTAGGGCCTTGTCCGTGCCCGAACACTCCTCCTCGGGCTTTGGGGCTGCGCCGGGTGCGTCGTTCCTTGTGACTTGGACGGGCTTGGCAGCGTGCTAGCAATTGAGGGAAAAGCCAAACAAGGAAATAAGGGAAAAATATGATAAAAAAATAAAATAAATTAGTGTACCTACAAGTTTGGTCCCTCACCTAAGCCTAAGTGGTTCTTGTAACTCGGGCAAGCTCGCGCGTCTAACACAACAAAAGAGTTAATAACACGGGGAGTACACTAACTTGTTTTGTACGTGCATTTTCATGCACAAAATTACAAGTTGTGGTACAGGGGTACACAACTTGTCAATCCGAATTGTTTGGTACATCAAGTCCGAAATGGTGCCACGGTTGACTAGTCCTGGTCTGACGATTTTGCAATAATCAACCCAGTAATCAGGAATAGCAAGAATAAGTTCTTGTTTATGTCAGCGGGCGCCAAATTGCAGACAGATCCCGATGTCTTTAGCAATTATGTTTCCTATACCTGCTGATGCATATGGCATAATTTTCGTCACCTCCCTGATCCGATTCTTACGAACGTGAACAACATAGCTAAATTGGGGATTGCAACTTGAACCTACTCTGAAAATCAGTACAGATCAGGGTTTTTTCCATTAAGCTGCCAAACACCGACGCATTCGCATTGACAGCGTGGCATAACACTGTAGGCTGTAGCAATCCGAAACACAAGTTTCTGTGTACGACTGTACCACTGTAGACTTGAACCTACCCTGCCCAAGTCTGGTAGGAGCAGCTCAGATCTGCTTCACTTCTGGTTGTGTGCAGCTTTCGGTCTAATGAGGAGCCTGCACATCCGAAGGCGTCGGTATATAAAGCATGTGTGTCCTGGAAGATCTCACACTGTTTACATCCGAAGTACACCACGGACACTTAGGTTAGTAACAGGTTTACTAAAACTTAAGACATCGATATGCAGAGAGTACAACTGATGCATCTCGAAACAGACTACATAACCACCACCAGTCACCAGCACATATAGGTTCAGCCTTTCAGGCATGGTCTGGTTGCGACTAGACTAGGCAAAGTGTGGCCCCTTCAAACATATTTCTGGCCTAGAGAAGCTTTGAAGCATCTGGCAGAACTCCCTCGCCCTGCTTTCAGCTACGGAGCAATCGAAAGTTACTGTCATGGTTTCTAGCACCGTTGCCCAATCGAATAACCGTTTCAGGAGGCCAGCTTCATTTTCAGTTCCTCTCAAGTTACTAACTTCTATTTCCTGGAGGCAATTCAGCGCAAGTTCATCAGTTTTCCAGTTTGGTGGCTGATCGCAAACACAACCCGAAGGACATGCAGCTTCTGCCTGAAAAGATGTAATATCACCTTAGTAATATTAACCGATATGATTTATTGCAGTAAAATAAGAAAGATGGAACTAGAAATTTAATACTCGCTTGAATATAAGATGTCTTCACAAAAACTACAAAAGAATAAAACCTTAACACAGTCTAAAGCCAACATATGATTGTTCTACGCAAATAAAGTTAAACAACAATGAAACGGTATTGTGCTATCAATAAAACACACTTGACGAGAACTTGAATTGACCTTACTGTCGATGATCCATCAGACGTCAATCCTGCGATCATAGACACTGTATGATTTGGGTCCCAAGCGCTCAACATGGGTGGTACCCCGTCAAGGACTTTGGAGACACGATTACCTAGATTCAGGCTCCCGTATGGGTAAATTTCCTGTCCTATTTTTTTCTTTGTTGTTTGGAGGATTACAATAATGGAGGTATAGCTAATTGAGATGGGATCTAGCCTATCTTGGTAGTGATCACCATGGCTCTTCTAAAGACTAGGCTTGCTTGTGCAATCTGAGTTGAGTTGTGTGCCTCCCTTGGCAGAGCCTTTGGTTCCTTTATATATGCACCTTGTCTTGAGGCACAAAGCTCTATCCTTTGCGAGGTTGGTTTATAGATAGACGTCACCATCCTAAATGAAATATCTCATCTAGGTTTAAACGCTGGATAATGCAAGATATATTATCATATCCGTCCAAGTCCTTCCCTAATGCGATAGGTTAAGGTGTTCAAAGAGGATTCCTTAGGTCTCGTATACGAGTAGAATATATTATGCAGTATCTTTGAAGGTAGTTTTCCACTACACATCATCATTGTTGATGAAACCTTTAAAAACACATGACTGAAGAACAGTAGTATATTAATATTTTTTTTCTTGAATCCTAACTACGAGTATTTTATAAAGATTGAGCCTGCCATGCAATGACATAGCCAACTCAGGTCACTGCCGCATATTCTAATGGGAGTTGACACACAGCTAGATCCTGTTGGGATCCTTCCTTCTTAGAGGGTCTTCCTTAACTCTGGCCTCACTGCCTTGCAAAGAGTCACAGAGAGGTCACCTCAGAACAATCTTAAGAAAATGCAGGCAAAATGAAGGAGGTATTCTGTTTCTATGATAAAAACAAAATCCTGAATCATGATTAATATTTTTTCTCATTTCCACAAACTAGCTATATTTGGAAAACAACAAGTATTGCCAAGATATGACAACTTAGTGTAAGATGCATTGTCATTGGCAGATACATAAGACACATTTGTTACACACTGTATTTAACTTGGAGTAAAGCATCCAATATCAAACCAACACCTAAAGTAGGGAAACTAGCGGCTAAAGCTAGGCGTGCGAAATATAAATGCATACACAAGTATTAGATATAAAGAAAGAAAGGATAGTATTACCTCTGGGGAACCCCTTTCATCAACAAGTTATAGATACAGCTTTCTCACACCAGTACACATCCTGAGAATATGGTACAAACTGGCTCCACATGAATGTCCCTTTGCCATTATAGCCAGGGCCAAGTTTCTAATGTTTGGGAACCTTGTAATTTCTTCCATCAAGTACTCCCAGTTAATAATGTCTTTCTGGAAGTCACAACAGAGGATTGTTTCTGATGGTTAGTAATGCACAAAAAAAAACATCTCGTACAAAAATTCAATAAAACATAGGAAATGGTTCTTTCATATGAGAAAGTCCAAGCTCATGTGTCCCATTGAACAACCAAAATACTAGTGAAGTGGTAGTAGTCTGTAACTCCAACCAAACTATTCGAATGCAGAAAAAAATGCTGACATGTCAGAGGACAGATAGCTACTTGGAAGGATAAATAATTTGGTCTGCTAATCCATGTTTCAAGACTTCAACAAAGAAAAACAAGTGAGAATTTTGTACGCCAAGGATACATCCCTTAATTTGGACATCAAGTTTCTTCGATGATGGCATAAGTCACATAAGAATTAAATAACCGTTGGAACGGCAAGTATGACTATTAGATCCTGGATGTGGTGCCAGCGTCGTAAAATCTCTGTACAATAGCTATGGTGCAATTTATGGTTAGACCCCACTCTCCCATATATACACAAAAACCGTCTGTGGCCAACCACCTGAGATTATCCATCTTGCAAACTGCGTGAATCTTTGATCATAACGCCCATATACAATACCTATTGTCTAATTGTATGCCCATGACTAAATACTTAATTTGGACTCCAAGTTTATGCAATGTTAAATACTTAATCTGGACTCTGAGTTTACGCAATGTTAAATACTTAATTTGGACTGCGAGTTTACGCAATGTTGGTATAAATAGCATAAAAATGAACTCACCGGCAGAGGATAGACAAGTATGAATTCGAGTCTCCCAATGAGCTCGAAGCGCCGCAGAAGCTTCAGGCAAGAACTATTAAGTTCTTGTTCAAAGCCACCATCTTGTCCATATACAATAAAAGGGGGTGTGCGCAGCAACTCTAGATTTTCCATCTTGCCAAGCTGCACGGATATTGGACCATAATCATCCATCCAATAGAGGAGCTCCAGCTGAGAGGCGGAGATGTTTGCCACCGGTTGATTATTACTGGCACGTTTAGCAAAGCAGGACGCCACATCTAACTGTCTGAGTGCTGGTGCGACGACAGTGAGCTGCTGCAAGCCATGCAGATGATGTAGCTCGATTTCTTGGAGAGAATCCGAGTGGATTGCAAAGTTGCCTAGACCCCAGGAATGATGGACGGTGAGTTTCCGTAAGGCCGGGCAGCGTGGCGAGGAGACAGCATCACCGAGCATGCACGGACCATGTAGCTGGATGCAAGACAGGAAGAGAATGGTGAGTTTGGCGAATACGCCCAACGGTGGCACGGCCAATCCAAGATATCCTAGTGACAGGCACATCAATGTGGCGTCCTCGAAGCAGGGCAGTTCAAGGGCGCCCCTTTCGCTCTGCGTCGCGTCGATGTATAGATGGCCGGAGAGGCGGCGCGCGGCGATGGGAAGCCAGGTGGCCACGGACTCGGGGGAGGCGTCCTTTAAATCGACGGCGAGGCGGTCGAGCGCCGGCGCTTCATGGGACTCGAGGGCGGAGCGGATGCCGAGGGAATCAATGGAGCGAAACCAGAGCTCCGGCAGGAGGGTCCAGAGGCGGCGCCAGCGACTGGAGAGGACGCTGGTCCGCGCAGCGACGGTGGCGTTGCAGAGCTTGAGAAGGATGTGGATGATAACGTCGTCGGGAAGCGCGCTGAGGCGGTCCTCGCTGCCGCCGCCGTCGGAAAGCTTGGATCGCTTGGCGGGGATCTCCCCGTCGCAGTGCTCCATGGAGGATCCGAGGATGGACTTGGTGCGCTTCATCGACTTCACGCTCGGGAGATGGGAGGCGGCCGCCGTCGCCGGTGGATGGGGAACGGGAATCGCCGCCGAGCGTGGGAAGGCTGGCACACTGTGAGCGAGTGTCCTCCTAGGTTAGAAATGGCTACAAGGGCTTTGTTTGTGCTCAAATCTAAAGCAACTACCAGGCAGAACAGCCCACGGGCCAGAATACAGCCCATCAAATGTATCATAGTGTGATACTACTACATTCTGTGTGCCAAAACAGAAAATCAGCTGTTGAGATCGTGAGAGGAACATATTTGAGCTTGCAATTTGTTTTTTATTTATTTTGGTGAATTTTGGATGATTATAAGATTTTGGAAGCCTAGGTAGGTGCAGCCTTCTGTGGATATAACGGTTGTGGCCAAATTTGCAAGAGGGATAGATTGAAAGAGCATTTCCCGCCAAGCCTCTTAATTTATGTGCGTATGCCCCTGTCGTCCGTTGAAGGTGTCCTCATACTTGTCCAAACCAACCGAGTAGATGCTTCCAATGGCATCCTAAGTGGACAGGCACATCTTTTAATTTTTTTTAAAAAGGCCAAATTTAACTAGATTTATACAAACATATTTCAACACAAACTAAATTTAAACTACAAACTAAACAATTACAGATCTGAAACCCGTTGTCGGAGTCGAAGACGATCACGACAATTTCCATGGACGCGTGTATGGCCTCCACTTATTCATGTCCTCCTCGTCAGACTTCATCAACGTCCTCGGGCTCCGGCTTGACGTTGGCGCATGTTGCTACTCATGGAGGGCCTTGTCTGTGCCCGGCCACTCCTCCTCGGGCTTTGGGGCCACGCATGTCGGGTGCGTCGTTCCTCGTGACCTGGACTGGTTGGGAAGCGTGCTAACAATTTGAGGGAAAAGCCAAACAAGGAAATAAGGAAAAGGTAAAATAAAAAATAAAATAAATTAGTGTCCTTTTGGTTCCTCGTTTTCTGAAATTGGACATGTTTGATCCCTCACCTAAGCCCAAGTGGTTCCTGTAACTCCGGCAAGCTCTAGCTCCCATGGCGACATGTCTCAATCCCCTGTTTTCCTCTATATTTGGTGTCTGTTCAAAAAACATATGCTTTATATGTAGTTATGCGACAAGTTTATATGTGCTGGACAAACACGTGAAATGTCGAGTGAAAAGCCACGCCACACGCAAGTAAGGACGCCGTTTCAAATCGGTAAATGACCAAGTTTATCCTTCTGGGGTTTATTCTGTGAAATCCTTTTATGGTTTTGTTAATTTCCGTGGTGTGGTTCCAATTCATACTCCTGCGGTGTGGAAGCTCCACATACCCCCACGTATACATATCTTTCTGTGGTTGCTGGCTAACAACAAACTCCTTACTAGGGATAATCTAGCTAAGCGAAGAGAAGTGGACGATTTGACTTGTTTATTTTGCAATGAACTGGAATCGTGTCACCACCTTTTCTTTGAGTGTGTTGTTGCCAAGGTTTGCTGGGAGGTGGTTTCTTCTATTCTTGGCAAAGAAATTGGTAGAGACTTTGAGTCGGTAGCAAGATGGTGGATTAGTGAAGATAGGAATTCTGTTACTAATATTATATCATCTGCTACCCTTTGGACTCTTTGGTCTTTACGTAATGAGTATTGTTTCCAGGGGAAAAACTGGCCAGGTGTAACAGCGACTCTAGGAAGGCTGCTCACGTTGGTCAAGAGCTGGAAGGTCTTGTGCTTAGACAAGCACTCGGAACTCCTGGATGCCAATATACTCAAGCTGGACTATCGGAGGGGGGAACTGCTCAGAATTGCTTGGACCTGAACCTCGTGCTGCTGCGGGCGCTGGAGAAGGATGGACATCCTGGGCTGACTGATAGGTGGAAGCAAGAACGAGCATGCGAAGCCCTCTTGGAGAATATCAAGCTCCCTGGTCGTTGATGTTTTGCTTCCTGTCTGGTTATGTACTGTTAGCCTCTTTTGGATGTTGCATCCATCGACTCGTAGTGCCCCTGCGTGGGAATCGTTGGCGTTGGAGCCGTTGAACCTTAACTAAGCTCAAAACTTGCTGTGTGACTGGTGGTTGCATTCTATAAAATGGAACCAGGGGGGAGCCCTTTATTTCTAAAAAAAAAAAAAAAGACAAGGGCCCAAAGATTATAGGGAAAAAATACAAGGGACCAAAATAAACTATGGAAACAGTTGAGGAACTATAAACACACTTCTCTCATGAAGATGAAAAAGTACTAGTCATTCTTTCGTTACTATCATTTGTTGATCACTTTGCGAAACCGAAAACCTTGTGTGTTTGTGGTTGTCACCGATCATTACACTGTAGAATCTATCCTTCCGAATCAGTCAGGCAACGGATGCTGATTAGCCGAAATAATTGACATTATTACCAATCGATCGTGAATGCCCTGAGAGAGACTGAAGGCATCACGTTTTTTTTTCTTCTCGAGATGGACTAAGGGAATCATGTTAACAAAGTTTGCATGAAAGCATGTAACCAACAAACAGCAAACATTTGACAAAATAAAAAAAAAGCACCCAAACCCAAAATTATTTAGATGGTGCAGAACAACCGTGAATCATGCCGTATCATGCATTCATTCTAGCTTAGAGCATGATCACATCATAACCGGGGCTATAACTTATGCGTACTAATTGAACAATAAGATAATCTGCACTGACGACGACAGAGTAGCTTGGGAGCTTCACACATATGCATGCACGGCCGGGGATGGGCATTAGCGGCCGCCCGTAGCCCTGAAGGACTTGAGGCCGAGGCGCCACCGGTTCTTAGTGTCCTGGATGAACCTGCCCGCCTTCGAGTTGATGTCATCTCCGGAGCTCTCGGGCTTCTTCGGCGCTGTCCATGGCTGTGCCTTCCAGGACGTGTTACCGGCGCCGCCGTGGACAGGAGGTTTACAGTGGACGAGGTTGCCGTAGTCGATCTTCTCCACCTTGTGCACCGCCACCTCGGCACCGGCGACCGCCGGACCAGGGGTCTGGCTGCTCTTGCCCCACCGGAACATGTTGTAGCTAGCTGCTAGGTAGTAGGATTGATTCTTGTTTAGCTCCTGAGCTTTGCTTGGATGGGGATGGGAATTGGCAACGATGGCCCTAGCTCTTTTTATAGCGTGTGGGATATATATATGCTTTTGTAGGTCAATGTTCATACACAAGGTATTTTCGGCCAAATGTGTTGCCTAATTAACCATCCAGTGGAACCAGGCCGTAGTTTTGCACGCGCATGGAAAACCAATCCACCACAACTTCACAAGATGTGATGTTGGCTTCTCATGTGACAAAAGTTAATTTGTTCCCTGCTAAGGGTTAGAGGGTGTCTGCTCCTACCACTGGGTTCGATTACATATGGCCGACATGGTGTGATTTATCTGGAATCTCTTGTGTTTCTTGCATCGTACTACCGACAGAGCGGAGCCACGAATTGGGCCATAGCGGGGCTAAGAAAGATATAGTTTTTGTTGTTGAGCATGGAGTACACAAGGGACTATCTATGCTAGGGAGGATACTAAAAATCATATTTAACGTTGTTCGGCGATGTATTTTAGCAAGGAACAAGTATATTTTTCTTTCCTCAAATGCTGTGAATGGTTAAGTTTGGTCCCTCAAGTTCAATAGGAAAACATTAGATGCTTATTTTGTCTATCGATTGCGGCTTTTATAAGGCCTTTGCAGCGGTTTAGTACATGTTGCAGCATAATTGGTACAATTTTTCTATACAAATCAGGAAACATTGAAAAAATAAGGAAAATAAGAATAAAAATCAAAGTATTAAGTGTTTGAAAATAACCAATTTGAAGATAAATTTATTTTATTTTAAGGAAAGCAACTTCTTACATGAGGATGTGCATGGAGAATCATAAGCACTGAAATATGAAGACACAAATGGGTCAAAATAGAAATAATGCAGAAAATGTAATGAAAATTTTAAGAGAATTCTTAAAATGAATAAATGATAAACCTTTTGAATTTTACTAGTTTCAAGTTAATTTAGAATTATTCTGACTTTTAAGCATGTTAGAAATTCATTACAACATAGTCATTTTACAAGAATATTTAGACATGTCTCTAAAATTTTATTATCTTTATTTTTCACATTTTCTGATTGTATTTGAAACTTTTGTGCTAGCTGGAGTGCAATGTATGCGAAATTGCTGACATCTGATCAGCAAAACCACTTTATATAGGGCAAAAGTTAGAAACTTTATGATTCTCACAGTTAAGGGACAGACAATTCGTAGTATTTGAGTTGAGAGACCAGAATTATACTTTCACCACACTTTATGAACAAACTATACCTTTTTTTGTCACAAATAAATTGTTTCCGATTTTCATATTTCTCTAACACAGTAATATACTGTAAAAAATCTACTATATATTTGAAAGCACTTATGTTTATTTGTACTTTACATCATCGTGGTTTCTTTTTCGGTGGAATTTCAAAGAACTGAAAGCTTCAGAATTCAATTCTAACTCAAACACAATCATTTTTTTCAAACTTGGTTGAATTTTGGCCATCTGGCTGCTCGATGTTTCTGTTTCTTCAGTCATGGCTGAAATTTGGCGGAACTGAAGACATATGATAATTTGACTGCCATGGAGAAGAAACCCCAACCCAGTCACACACCTTATACTTAGTTTCACTGTCATGGAGAAGAAACAAATTGAAACAAAAATATCATGTAAGGAGCAGTGCATCTGATACAGCATGTGTGCTTACAGATGAAAGAAATGGAATCAGATACAGTGTTTCTTCTTTCGTGATATGATAACTTGTTGTCTATTACTAGATGGAGATGGGGCATCTTGGGAGCTGGGGGTATCTCCAATGGAAGCAACCAGTTGGATAAGGCAAGCGTGTTACGCGTTTCGCACTGACATCAAAGGTTTGAAGGCAAAAGGCATCCAAGTTACTCGAAGTATCTGTAGCATTTCAACATGTTTGAGAGAAAAGCAATTAGAGAAGTCATCATGAACATACCTATAGCGAACATATTTTCTGACAGGCGAGAGACTCCAGGCATAATGGCAGTACTGACAATGCCCTCGAGAAAATACTACATTGCTGACGGCTTCAAGCAAGGCTCTAGGAAAACCTCAAATTGCTTTTGCATATGATGGAAAAATAATCAATAAAAAAGAGGGAAACCAAGAGGACTAATCATGTACAATGAATCCGTGATAGTGGAATTAAAGATTGGATAACTCATTTGATTTCAGGAGATGCTGATGAAAGTGCATGTAAAGTTGCAACTTTACCATCGATCATTACATTAGTTAGGTATTGCAAGTATTTTTCACGTTTGAGTATCAGTCATAGATGTCTCTTTAATTTGGGAGTGATCGCGGCACTAGCAGTTAGTAGGGAATCTCTCCTACCAAATTAGTTTGACAATGCTTATAGAAAGAATTAGTTTGGCAATGGAATCTGATTAGCCGTAACAACAAACTTGTGTTCGAATACACGAGCACGATTATAAACAACATACTTTATGATGGATTCCTGAACTTGAAGTTATGTGCGTTTCAAAATAAATTTCTCATAAACCCTTGGAGTGCAGAAAGCCACATACAAGAATCGCGATAGAGATATGCATATAAATCAAAGTTTTAAATAGCGGGCTAAGCCATTTAGCGACAACGTGCGAAAATAGCTATAGCAATGCTAAATCGACGCTATAGCCCGCTATTTAAGGTTTTGATCCTTTAGCGTGCTAATTCACTTAGCAGCATGGTGCAGAAAACGCTATAGCGCCGCTATAGCTTCGCTATAGCCCGCTATTTAAAACTTTGATATAAATGTGCCATACAAACAAGAGATAACATAGACATGTTCTCATATGTTATTTTTGTCTATGCATATGATCGTTGTCTTCAGAACTTCCTATACACGAAGTTGCATTAACAATTAGTAGTACCACGATTTTTTTTTTGGAACCGCTAGTGTAGAAAAGTACATAAATCGTGAAAACGTGCATTTAGACACACGTTCATAGCCTATAGAACTAAATATGTGGAAGCTTCCCAAGATTTTTCACATTACTGACATATCAATTTTTTATTACCATATTCCTCCGTAAGTACTATAGTTCTTCCTTGGGAAAGTTTACTTTGTTGTCAAAGCAACATATCATCGCAACATTCACCTACTGAAAGCATCCCGTAACTAGCTAGATCTTGAGAAAATTGACCTGCAAAATAAGATACGCCAACAAGTTATTCTCTAGTATGAACGATCCAAAAGAACTTGGTTTTTATCTTAAACCTATAAACTAGGTCACTATAGGTGAATCTAGCCAGCTTGTTCTCTTCAAAACTCCGTAAGTGATTGCGGCACAAACAGTCTCAGTAGACTGTTGGCGAATATAAATAGTGCGAAAATAGGCGAATTACAAGTGCGAATAATTGACCAAAATTTATATGTGACGGGTTAATAGAAACAAGATAATAGTAAGAAAATAATAATAGTGATGATGACCGAAACAACAACCGATATAGCTAAGTTACTCAACCATGTATACATAAGAAGTTCATTCATCAGGACAAAGAAAAGGAACTCGATTAATTGGGTGGTGCACCAAAAAGGTGATTTCTGATCGTGTTATCATATGTTTTCCCATTCAGCAAAAGGGTCTTTACCGTCAATAAGTTACTGCTGAATATTCTTGGCTTCAGAAATCATAATTTGTAACCACAGGACTCTACCAGTATGAATCTTCCTACCTAGCACATAGTTTAGTTATGATTCTGTTTAACCACAATAGTCAAAATTTTGGTTATGGATTCTTATTTACCGCAATAATTGACACGATTAGTATGGAATCTGATTAACAGCAATTGTCGACACAATTAGGAATTAGTTCCTGACAAATCTCCATCTTACTGCGCTTGATTATCATCATACATTCTTTCGTGCGAACCTACAATGCGCATACTCCAAAGATATCAAAGATCCCTCCATGAAAAGCAAACACAAAATTATGCAAGCTAGATACCTATCGAAGTGGATAACTTTATTTGGTTATTCTGGAATGGAACATGTCTTTTGAATTCTTGAAAACGAGGCCTAAATTTAAAACACAAGCCAAGTGAACTCTGAAATAACGATCATTCTGTGGCTGTAATTAAAGAGATATTTTTGATTGTTTGATGTAGCATCCGGAGCTCGTGCAAAATCGTGGAAAATTATTGCGTACGTCCCATCAACTCCACTACAAGCAATTGAGGATAAACAACCGAGACTTGACAGATGGAGTAAAGATGTAAAGGAATCGATGCTGGCCGGACAGCCGGGGACGACGACGACGAGGAGGACGACACAAGCGGCGGTCGCAATCCGAATCAGAATCGGAACCAAACGTGTGATCTGCTGCATACGGTCGATTAATAATTATTGTGTGAAGAATCCAGATGCATCAGGTGCTTTCCACACCGGGATCGACATCGAGGATAGCCTAGAATTAAGCTGGGCATAGAGCACTAGGTAGCTGCCTTAGCTCCAACGACTCCCCTTGTATGAACTGAACTTTCTTCTGTTGAAATGGCTGCCATGAAGGAAAACATAATCGGAGAATCCCCAACGTCTTAGCTCCGTGACTTGACCGCAGCTCCAGGTCTTTGTATGCACGAATACTACTTCTGTTCCTTAAATGGCGTCATCTTGGGCACTGGTATATATTTTTCCATGCATATTATGTTTTTGTATCTTAAAAATATTTTTTAATACTAATTTTAGTCATTTTTCAAAAGTTCGAATCTATGCCTATAACCAGAATTATTTGAAGCCACAAACGCAGTGTGCCGTGAATCGTTATATGTGGCTCAACTACCTCATGTTTCCGCACATTTCATACAAGTATGTATTTTGGAACATGTTATTGAATCCTATGAATCAAACACTTATATCCCACGTCATAAGTGTTTGCCACAAATGCAGTGTGCCGTGAATCGTTATAAGTGTTTTGAAATTATTTTGATATTTATTCAAGAATATTTCAAATTAATTTCCTTCTTATAACATTCAGAATTTCTTTCTTGTTAACAGTTTGTAACGTTTTAAAATTGCAACCATTTGTTTTCTAAATTTTGATTATCAAAATATGTTTTTCTGGATGTAGTACTGTGAGAGTTTTTTGTTAGTGCTGTGTTTCTAGAAAAGGAAGTATGTTTCTCTTTATGTGATTTTCCAAATTTACAGTTATAATTACGTACTGACTAGGCTGCACGTGACAAAAAACAGTGGGGTCATTGGTGATACCATCTTTGACTTGTATATCAGGGGCCAAGTCTATTTGGTATTGACATTTAAGGTTTAAACTTGTGTAAATCATAAAGGCAAACAATTTGGTTTTTATTAAATCAACATTTTCCATATTCAAACCATATGACAGACAATCACATTAATATAGCTGGGGCTAGAGCGGTACACCGTACATTCCATCCGGGGCATATTCCACATGTATACATACATCCATATATCCAGTAATCAGTGAATATATGTAGACGTAATCCCTACTACAAGATCATCTCAGTGTCGTGCTACTTCAGACCCAAGAACAGCTTCTTCCTATCCCTGATGTAGGCCTCAGACCTCTTGTTGATGTCCTCTATCGAAACGACGCCGGGCCTTAAGACCTTGCCGTTGTTGGAGGTGCCATGATCGGAAGCACCTCGCCTCATGGTTGACGATGCAGCTGCAACCCTCGGGTTGGCGCTGTAGTACATCGATGGCTTCGTTACCAGGTTACGGACGAGCTCGATCTTCTCCACCTTCTGCACCCTGACCTCGCTGTCACAGTGGAGTGGGGCCATGGCAGTCATCGTTGTCTTAGTGCGTCGGAACATCACGGTGATTGTTGGTTGAAGCCGATAGGAGGTTCTCTTGATTGGTTTTGGTTGAGTGGCGATGGTGCTGGACAGACCGGAGGGTCACCGTTTTATAGGCTCTAGCTAGGCCGGGACTGGGAGTGGGTTTGGTGAGGTTTCCCATGGACTGTCCCTCAACGGTAGCAAGTTGGCATTATTCTCACTTGGTTCTAGTATCTTCTTCTATTTCTTTTTTTTGAGAACTAGTATCTTCTTCTATTTCTGTTGGCACATGTTATGGAAATTGAGCAAGTGTGGCTATGATCACTTATCTTTGGGCATCTTTGTGGAACCTCGATCCAGCGCTAAAATATCAAGTCCAAGCTTTAGCATCAGCAACACATGATCCACGTACCGAATTTTTTCTAAGAATATATCAATTAGGACTAGGAGTCTCTGCAAAACAGCCGCAAGACAAGACTCTAGAAATTCTCCCGATAATGAAGGCTATTATTTTTCATTGCTTCAAGGTGATCATATAACGACACAACAGTCTAAACTCCCAGCCTCGCTGTACACGATGCTCTGAACAAAAAATCCGGTAAAGTAAATTTTATTGATCACTGAATCATCGTAGGAAGGTACAATCGGAAAGAGTTAGAATACCCGACCTCTGCATAACAAGATGCACACAACTTAAAGGGCAATTTTTTTTTTCATATATAAAGCAAGTCGGCCACAAGAACATAGCCTAAATAGCAGGGGCTCTGATCTCAAAACGACACAATGTTATCCATACCGATTCGGCTGGCAGTTTAATTACAGAATATCATGTTAAAGCATAGGCTTTTCATGTTAGTAGCTTGGTTTAGATGGCTGATACATGTCTCAACTTTGTGTGACCCATGAATTATAATAAGCTTTGAAAAGTGTTTTGAATAAATTAATAAATCAGACACATATATCATTTTGATGCAGAGGCTGGAGTGATCCTATTTCGAAGAAAAAAAATTCATACCGGATAAAATCATCTTGGCTGCTCGCTCCTGCTGATTATGTGTTGTCATAAACAACTGGTTGTGCTCCAGCCGTTGGAGAACAGACCACATACAGATACAATTCTCATATGAATCAATAGTCTGCAAGAATAAATTATGTGTGGCTTGCGCGACCTGTCTGTTCCTCACATAGAACACAAGTTGTGGTGATAAACTATTTTTATGGAGACATGCATCAGTGGCTTATACTTCAACAATCCCCTCACGTATGGCTCCCTCGGGCCTATGTGAGCTGAAAATGGGCTGCACTTTTTTCTTTAAATTGCGTCAGTCGGGTTCTGAACTGATGGAGAGGGGCTGGCAATATTTCAAGTGGACCAAAATCTCAAGGTGGTGAGCAAAGGAGGGAAATGCACTTATACTTTGCTCCCGCACATGTGTCTCCCTATAGCTCAAACATGGACTAAAATTGGCATGCAATTTTATATATTTAAACTGCGCCAGTCGGGTTTTTAAGCAGACAGAGAAGGGAGGGCAATAGATTTCAATAATCTCCTCACATCTATGTTCCGCCAGGCCTTAGACGTGGGATCAATGAACGCCTCCATAATATGTTGGTCCGGTATTGAACTTGAGAGATTTTGTTTTGATACCATATTGAATTTTCACACATCAAACAAGTTGATCAAAAAACTCAATCTACCATGCCATGCAAGGGTCGGGCAATGCACTTACACTTCAACAACTACGTACAATCTAGAAAGTGTTAACTTTTGCCCCGTTTAAAAAAATCTAAAAAGTATTTACTAGACTTTTTTTTGGCACATATCCTCAAAAAGGAGTAGACTGCCCGAACTATGAACCCTGATTTTAAGTCTAGACATCTCTACTACCATATAAGCATTTTCGCTCTTTTCCTTCTATAATGTCGGCCATAGACTTTGATCGGCTCCACCTGGCCAAAATGGCTAAAAGAGAACAATGTGATTAGGGATATGAGTGGAAAGTTGGTTCAGAGTTTAGACGATCGATGTGATGTGAGGACGAGACAGGTGTGGTGCTAATTCAAAGGCAGCAGGTTGATAGCACACCATGAGACACCTGATGAATAGACGACCATTACTTTTATTTGCTGCATCACCATCAGGAATGGCACAAGCCCAAAAGGTTGTTACATGCTAAAGTAGCTCAAATGATTCCTACTGTTGCGACATAGCACAGACAGGTGGGAGCCGACTGTCAGGCAATGTTCGCTGGCAACGGCTCTCCTTCATCAAACAACTCATCTTAAGGCTCTGTTTTGTGTTCATTGTTGTTCCATCTTCCCGTTTGGACCTTGTAGAGGTGGCGTTGTGTTTGGAGCCTGCGGCCAGGAAGTTATTCTCCCGGCATGGATGACAACATAGTCTCCGGATTAACCTACCACCATCTTAGGCGGCTTTACAATTTCTCATTATGATATGTAATTCGTCTTTTATTTATTTCTGAATTAGGTACTCGTGAACTTGTGGTTGTGTGCATCCTATCTATGCAGATACCAGGTGTAATGCTTAAAACTTTTAAATAATAAAATCCCTTTATCTAAAAAATACCATTCCAATCACAACGAGCTGCAAAGGAGGTGACTTGTGTTTTTCTTTTTCTGCTTTGCTGTGGACCTGGCGCAGGGTTGGTAACGGCCAGGTAAACGCATTTGTCTCCCTATGTGCTTTCCTCGGGCTGCACAATAAAAGCATCATGGTGGGCAAGTGGTTTCTAGCGATGTGCGGCTTATGTGTGGCAGCTAGCGCGGCAACGACGCTAATGAGTCATGGTTTGGTTGTGGCAAGATTTAGTTAGTCTGCTTCTTATTTCGGCGTGTCCGATGGGTGTTCGTGTTGGACTTGCCCTATTGCGAAGTGAGAGATGTCGTCGTCTCTTTCGAGCGGTGACGATGACGGTGGATGGGCGGTTGAGTGGTGAAGATCTTCATCCACGGGGGTCTTGCATATCTCCTTTTTGAAGCTAGTCCTCATAATCAGAGTTATTAGTCTTCTACATGAAGTGTCGACTGTTTGGCGAAATGGACTTCACGAGGCCGCTACGGCTAAGCCTTCTTATGTGTTTTCTCTAAAAGAAAAATCGGAGTCATTGGCTAAAAACCGTAGTGATGATAATGACCCCGGTGGGTAATCTCGACGACGGCCATTTGACAGTGTGTGTGCCCTTGAATATGTCGTGTTCCATGACAGTTGGCGACGGTGTTTGGTATGGTTTTCACTCGTTTTTCCTTTAATTAATCATAAAAAGCTCTTATTCTTAACGAATATATTTGGGGTCTCTTTCGGCTTCGTTTCGCCATAGCAAAACAAATAGAGTTGGTCTACAAAATTGTATCCGGGAGATGATAATGTCGTATCCCGAAAGTCCCGCATCGTCCGTGGTCTTGTTATCCTCAAAATATAATTTGACTTTTGTATTACATGGTAACCGCAAATGTATTAAAATTAAAAGTTTGCACCTGCACCCAACATGTTGGCTCGTTACGGGCTCAGATCGGGTTTAAATATATCAGCTGGAATGTTTAGAACTGCACCATGCCATCACTCTCGATCAGAATCTACTTGCTTAATTAAGTCCAGAAGATCTTGCAGAATTTATTCGCATGGAAGTTTTTAATTAGCTCTAGCTAGCTTTGGGAAACAGCTCTCCCTCTTCCCCTTCCCTCCCGCCGTCGCCGGCGTTTGTCGCCGGGTTCGGCCCGTACGGCGCCGGCGGCTCCCTGCTTTTCCCCTCGCGGCTTCATGCGGGGCGGCGCGGCGACTTGTGGCCGTGCGGATGGTGAAGACGGTGGCGGCTCCACCGTTGGTGGAGATGGTGGCCGGCTTGTGCTCGGCCGGGCCCTCAGGTCCAGATCTGAGCCCTTTGAGCCTAGGCATGCAGACGGACGTCCGTTCCGATCAAATTATTTGTCCGTCACGTTCTGATTCGCTTAACACATCGCTTAGCTGATCGCTGATAATCAACTAGCAGCCGTGCCTGGCGGACGTCCGCCCTGTCCGTCGGACCGTCCGTCGACATGCCTATTTGAGCCCAATCTGGTTCGGGCCGGGTCGGGCATGGCCTAACTGCCTCCGGATTGACTACGAGCAACAACTCGTGACATGGGTGGCGGAGACGACACCGCCCCTGGTGCAGTGCAACGGTGTCGGTCAAGAGTCCGGCCAGACCTATGGTTTCGGTCAAGACCTATGGTGTCTGTCAAGAGTTTACTTTTGCATCGTCCGTGGTCTTCTTCCTCTTACTTTTGAATTAAATTTTGCACCTGCCCCAACATGTTGGCTCGTTACGGACACCCGCTAGAGAGTCTTCTCGCCAACTAGCTCTAGCAAGATCGGGTTTAGATATATCAGCTGGAATGTTTAGAACTGCACCATGCATGCCTCACTCTCGATCAGAATCTACTTGCTTAATTAAGTCCAAAAGATCTTGCAGAATTTATTCGCATGGAAGTTTTCAATTAGCTCTAGCTAGCTTTGGGAAACAGAAAACAAAAAGAGAGTTCAGTGCGTCGTATGATCTTTTCAAAACTGATGTGATAGATTAAGTCTATGCCTGTCGGACAACATACAAATTACGTATTCATGTACTCTTGTTACCAAGGTAACCGCTCCTAGGTCGTTCAGAAAATTCAGGTAACCATCCGAAGAAAGAATATCAGACAGCCCATGTGGAGAAGAATACTAGTCGTTCAATCCAAAAAATAAGAGGAAGAAGAAGACTTTCAAGAATTCAATTGAGGAAACCGTACGATACACCAACTGCATATTCAACTTCATAAATGCATAACTGCATTACTAGATTGTACCAGTAAGCTCACATGACTAATTAACTAGAGCAGTCTAAATCATTCACCGTAATCACCATATCATCTTGGGCAGAAATAATAATCAGTCGATCGAGCTACAGTCCTAGGACAAACTCCCTCTTATTCTTCTTGGCGATGTACTCGTCGATGTCCTCCGGCGAGGCCACGCCGCGGACCAGGGTCGTCCCGCTGTTCTTCCGGGAGGTGTCGACGTTGGCGGCTGCCAGCTTCTTGGTCACCGTGTCTGGCCCCCGGTTTGCGTAGACCGAAGGCCTGGTTACAGCGACGTACCTGATCTTGTCCACCTTCTCCACCCTCACCTCGCCGCTAGCCATGTGTGCTCTTGTTGCTGAAAGAAGATAAGAGATGAGGATCGAACTTATCTGGATGTGTCGTTGAGTTTGCAAATTGGCTTCCATGGCGTGGGTACCGGGGCCTCCGTTTTATAGGCTCCAGGAGGCAGCAGCAGGTGTCCTTGCTTGTTGTCTGGACTCTGGAATGCTCTGATCAGTAGTGGATAGGATATCGGAGGGAGCTTAGCAAATTTTTTTTTTCGAAACACAGTACAACACAGACGCTCACAAACACATGCACACACTTAGCCCTATGAACGCACACACGCACACCCTACTCCTATGAGCACCTCCGAAATACTGAGTCGGCGGTCGGGTCTTGCGATTGACGAAGTATCTCGCTGTCAACGGAAACGTCGCCTCCCACTAAAGAACAGGCCCAGTCCTGGGCAGGGCTGGAGGGGCGGCCGCCCCGGGCCGTGAAAATTAGGAGCCCTAAAAATACGTACGCTTTATACTAGTACTCTGCTTCGGCTGATCTAAATTTCTAGCGTGCACATATGCGCAGCGACCAGAGTAGCAGGAGAATAGAAGGCCTAGTACGCCACGGCACATCAGCCCATGCAGCACAAGGGATAGTCAATCAGGCCTGCAGGCCGAGGCAGTGAGGCTGGCGATCGATCTCCGCTAGTTGTACATGCAGATGATGCTTTCGTTGACAGTTTCTGTTCGTCCACCCTAAAAAAAAGTTTCTGTTCGTCCTCTCTAGATCTATTTCCTCACCAATCCCAAACTCCAGCCGTCGCACCTTGTGTGCTCTATCGTCTACGCCGCTACGCATATGAAGCCTAGGCTAAGAGAAGACCGGCCAATGCCAAACGCCGGCCGCCGGCCGCCGATCTTGTGTGCTCTGCTGGTCTACCCCGACGCCCCGACAACGTGATATCAAAAGACTTTATTGAAGGTATGTCTGTGATTCTTAGCCTGACTATGCCCTAAATTTTGGCATGATGATTGAGTGATAAATAACTGATGAAGAAGTATATGTGATGGTTAAAAATTAGGTCTACGTTATCAATCAAGTGACGGGTCACTATTTAGATTTAGAGGTATATATTATTGTGACTACGTCATAATCGAGTTAATCCAATACGTAGTAGTTTTGTACCTTAATTTGCACTCATTTTCAATTATTTATCAGTAAAAAAATATTGGATGAAATTGATATTGATCCATCACCACTCACTTTAATATCAATATAAATGATCATTTTGGTTCATATGTAATATTTCATAGTCATATGTTGATTAATGTTTAGTTTTTTCTGGTAAGGGCCCTCAAATTTTACTTTCGCTCCGGGCTCCGAAAATCTCAGGACCGGCCCTGCTGAAGAATATTCCGGCTAAATGAGAAACACCAATGTCAAATCTAGGATTTAAACTCTGGTGGTGGGCTGGAGATACAACCACCCTTCTAACCATCTTGCCACAGACAAGTTCTCAAGTGAGTTACTAGCAATTAAGTATGTAGAGAGACATAGTAATAAGCTGCTGCTTTGTCGGCCTCTAGTGCACTCATGTTACGCGTGGTCGCAAGTCACTAGAGCATAACTGAAAAGTTGCAAAATAAATTATGAAGAAGAATTACAGTGATTTGAGACACGAAATTTATTTAATTTGTCATCTTTGGAAATAAATTCTTTCCAAAGGTATGTTGATATTGTTTCATCTTTTTACAAAGAAATGATTTCTTACTCGCTCCATCCCATAATATAAGACTACAACCAATATTCCTTATATTATGAAACGAAGTGAGTAGTATTTAATTTTTTGGGGACACCATTTAACCGTTTAACTTGTGACTGTATCGAGTTTACCCCCATTTAACCATTTGTTCTCGGGTCTTACGGCGTAGACTCCTAGTTAGGCCAAAATAGATGCTAAAATACCTTTAACGACCGTCTTCAGTCAAGGACGCGCATTTCCGCGGGTACCCTGAGAAGATCTTTATCTTAGCTACTTTCAGTTTGCGCCGTTACGACTGCACACTATATCTCTATGTTCAGTCGAGTATACTCCTTCCGTCCGCGAATAAGTGTACTTCTACCTTTTGGGGTAAGTCAAACTTATTAAATTTTGACCAAATTTATTGAAAAAAACACCCGCATTTATGACAGTAAATTAGTATCACTAGATTCATTTTGAAATGAAGTTTTAAAATATATCAATGTTATGTCATATATGTTACTCCTTTTTTCTATAAATTTGGTTAAAGTTTTAAAAAATTGATTAAGTACTAATCCTAGAAGTACACTTATTCAAGGACGGAGAGAGTATGGTAATTGGTGTCGAAAGGGAGAAAGAGTTTCCTCCACTGAAACTGCAAGGAGGAGACTGGTGAGAGCCGTGCTACACGCGGGCCGTGCGGCGACATTGAAATGACCTGGTTGTTGGATGGTTTATGGCTGCGTATAGCAAATGTGTGCACTTGTGAAGAGACATATAATGGGCAAAACATATGCCGATTGGCAGGTACAAGCAAAATATCCAGGGAAAGGGATCGAATCATGTGCAAAGCTTTTGCGAGCTCGACCGGTGGACTTGAGACCTTTTGTGGTAGGTAGGTTGCAATGTTGCATACTTAACAGTAAAGTTTATGTTTCGTTTTGAACAAGACTGACCAACTCATTGCATTGTTTTTGCATCTCTCTTCATGGTCATGGATTCTTACCTGGTGGATTTTGAACATCATGCACACCGAAAAAAGTAGACACCACACTTGGTTTAATACATGTGGTCAAGGATTACGGGATTCTTAATCGTGTGAGTTGTTGCGGCTAACCAGATTCCCCTGCCAAACTAATCTGGTAGGAGAGATTCCCTACTAGCATATTGAAAGAGAAAGCTATCGTCTTTTCCACTACAGGCTACAGGGAAAGAAGTGTTGTTGATTACACGGTATGCAAACGTGATAAACACCTGGCAGCAACATAGTTGCGGTAAAGCTAGTACTTTGTTTGCCTATACGCACTTCAATCGAATACCTCCTGCCTCGTGGGATTAAAATATTCTAAGCAGAAACCACGCTTCGAAAGCACAATTTTTTTATTTGTTTTCTTTACCACTGAGATTTATCGCTTTACTTCTCTTCATTTTTCCTTAAGATACACACAGTGCGTCGGTGATTTACTACTTCCCATCAGCCTTTGGCGTTGTCGGGGAACAACTCTTGCCAATGTGATCATCCGAGATTTCTAGCTCCGACATAAGGTTGTCGCTGTAAAAAAGTTTATGCTTTTCACTGAGAACATTTTTCTTAGGCAAATTCCAGCAGTACTGTTGTAATAGGCATTCTGAGCTATTAACAAATACTATCTCCATTCCATAATATAAGTCTTTTTAGCAAGCTAAACTAGCTTTCTAAAAAGGCTGACATTGTGAAACAGAGCGAGTAATTCCTAACAGGTATCGTATAAAATGAAAGTAATTTGTTAACTGTATGTCTATCAATATGTTAAAGTCGTGCATACTAATTAGATGATCCAAATTTACCTGTACTGTTCAGCGTGATCCACGCATGGATATGTGCTTACCGATTTAGGTAATATCAATCTATCTCATCTACCTACGTACCGTATGTATAATCAGCTACTGAAAAGTGGAAAGCAGCAAAATGCTGTATGTGTGTGTGTGTGCATCAGATGCGTTCCGACGGGAAGACTTGACTCCGTCAGCTGTTACATTTCGTCTGGAATCAAAGTGATTCGCCAACGACTTCACTTGTCTGAAATGATATTTTCTCTGCTGGAAACAACCTTGGTACAAGTGTAGGCAGATCTATGATCTGTCCTCATAGGTTGCTACAAACTTCTTTCGTCAGAAAGGGCCTACCTATAGATCATATCAATCTGCAAAGAGCAGGAAGCTTCTTCCTAACAATGGCCAACCAATGTATAGGGCTCAACTGAAAAGATGTACAGGGCTGAAACAAACTTCAGTAGTCAGAGGGCCTACGTATAGATCGTATCAATCTGCAAAGAGCAAGTCGCTGCTTGCTATCTAAATGAAAGCTCCGGAACAGCTTGTGGAATTTGTTCCAAGTGTCTGGTTCCAGCTTTGGGAAACGTGTGATGGCCAGTGCAGTGCGCCACCAAGGGGAGAAACGGAGAACAAATTTAAGGTGGCAGCACTAGAATTGCAAAGCTAGTATCGAAGCATCCCAGGTAAAGAAAATGACTAGTGTGCACATGCACGTTAAAAAAAGAACCAAAATAAATTATGTGTTATGTTCCTTTCAACTATTATTTTTGTAAATCCTCGTTTCGTTCGCGGAACGAAGTAATACAATTATTTGACTAAATAAAGATCAAATGATATCTAACCATGCTATACAAAACAATCACATCCAACCATCTACGATTGTTTTCAGAATTTTCTGAAACTTTTAAATGCCCGTTTTCAAATTTTGAAAAATCCGGACTCCATGTAGCCTGGGCTCCAAAAATCCACACTCTTTCCCCCCCTCTACTTAGCATCCATTTTATGAGGCCCAAATAAGGGTAGAATTACAATAACGCCCTCAATTTCTGAGCTCTTGTTTTTTCTCATCTATTTTCACGTATTCTCTATGTTTATACTAGTTTGACATTACAATATTTCAAAGTTCAGACTCAAAGATTTCAACATACTAAAATCAAACATAATCAATCACAATAATGTGGACAGAACCACCAACATATCATATCTATATATCCGTAACATTCTGCAACGTCATATGCCTGGTATTAGCTCCTCTGAGAGTAGAATTGATTTTGACACTTCCCTTGGGAAATACATTTACTCTGATATTTGGAGGACAAATGCGGCAGACCTTTTGGTATACTTCGTCGCTTGAATAATCAGCATGGTACAAGTACGACATGTTAATCTCCACGTTCTTAAGCTTTCTAACACTCTGTATGGATAGCAGCCGCTTGAGGACTTCCATATATTTGTCTCCTCTTCCGTATAAACGGAACTTTATTTCTTCAAGTGAATCAAGGCTGATGTCATGGGTCATGGCGTTCAGTGGCGAACGACATGGACAAGCCAAAGAGCACTTATCTTCCTAGTAAGAAACAAGTAAGCTAGTAAGGAATTAAGGATAGTAGGGAAATGTGTATACGAGAATGCACATAACCATGCAAATGATTCAAAATAAAATAAGGGTGCGACTTGTTGAATTGGCTTAATTTTCGGTCGAATGATCACTACAGGAAAACGGATAGTTGCCTACGGCTAAATGTATGCCGACGGCATTTTGTCGGGGCCGTCGGCATATATGGTTGTATGCCTACGGCTTTATAAAAGCTGTCAGCATATGTATGGCCGTCGGCAACTATTTTGTATGCCTACGGCTTTTGTAGGCATATGTTTGACAGTCGGCATACAAGTCCGCATCCGTTACCAAGCTGACGGCGCCACCTATACGCCGACGGCCACCTTATTTAGGCCGTCGGCATACAACTTTTTCCCCACATAAATAATTTGTGAGTTTGTATGCCTACAAGGGCCGTCGGCATCCGTAAAATGCATACATGAACTTTGCATTATTTTTACTTATATTTCAGTCATATTTGCATCATATAAGGGTTATATCACTGTTTTATAATGATTTTGGGAATATTTGACATGTTTCCTATTTTTTATGGAATTAACCCTGCGCAGGCAGAAAACCCTATTTCTATATTTTAATGTTTCAGGGACCCAAACGACGTCCAAATCACCTACAAATTTATGAGCGTCAATATTTGGAAGGAAGAAAACTTGGGGGCGAAGGAAGCGAACAAGCGGAGCCCCGAGGGCCAAAAGAGGTGGGCCCACACGGCCCTGTACCTGGCCGCGTGGGACCCCCCAACTTGGGTCTCGACGCTCCGTTGCCGTCGATCTTTCCTCCACCGACTCCGTTTTGACCTAAAAACGCCTATAAAAATAGTCTCCCGACGTTTTCTGGAAGGAGCGCCGCCGAAACACAGAAACCACGAAACAGAGACCTGGAGCTACAGATTGGAGGGGAAAAACTCCGGCGGGGCGCTGCCGGGTGGTCTCCATCTTCTCCAACGACTTCTCCACCGTCTCCATGATGAAGGGGGAGTAGTCCACCCCCTGGACCTTGGGTTTGTGGTGGTAACTTGATCGAATCTCTCTATGTATGATCATTGTTGAAGTCCATATGATGTGCCTTGCATGATTATGGAACTATCTTTGTAATTCTTATATTGGATATTGTGGTATGAGATGATTTGTTATACATTTACCGTTGTATTGGAGCTTTTATGATTTGTCATACTTTGGAGATATTCTATGATACATGTGATGGTTTGATTTATGCATAATGCCTTGTTTATCCTTGTCATGAGGTGATTGACACCACCAAGTGTGGATAGATGAGAGAGTTGTGGTCATGCACACGAATTATAAATCATTGCACTAGTGTTTAGAATATTGTCCATTATGAAGTATGATGTATGTAGGTACGGGATGGCCGATGTGACACGGCATATGTATTGAGTGACATGCGAAATACAGCCCAACATCTTTTATCTGGGGGTAAAAAGGAAGAGTATGATGTGGGAGTGAGAGCAACCACGCTAGCCTTACGAGGGTGACCTAGCAACACAAATGAGTACTTCTTTCAACTATGTGCTTTAGGGCATATAGCCGTCATAAAAGCTACCATTAAAACATGACAATTGTGTGTACTTTATCTATAACATGATAATCACCGTAGATGAGAGAGAGAGGATTAAGTGGACCCATGAACCCATGTCCATTGTTCATATAAGAGAAAACCTTTGTCTTGTCCTCTTGCATTGAAGAGGATTGGGACACTTTTACATTCTTGTTTTGTTACGTTAAACTTCCATCCATTAAATCAACCACCTTGTTCTTTAAACTTGTTTAGTGCATAATCAACTAAAACTTGTGACACTTTAGTTGTAGGGAATAGATAACTTTTCCTTCTTGCTCCTGCGGATCGATACCCTACTTCTACATTGAGAGGTGCTATAGTGAT
Organism: Poa pratensis; assembly: GCA_947311845.1. Lineage (NCBI taxonomy): Eukaryota > Viridiplantae > Streptophyta > Magnoliopsida > Poales > Poaceae > Poa > Poa pratensis. The sequence continues at coordinate 25,068,463 of CAMZMU010000039.1, forward strand.
CCCCTGCTCTTGGAGGTTATCAAGTACTTTTCTGGCGCCGTTGCCGGGGAGCGTAGCGCTTAAGTTTCTAGTCTTGTGTGCACTAGACTTTAGATTTATTTTATCTTGTTTTATATCTTGCAATCATCTAAGCTTGGGGAGGTTCCTTTAAACTTGTTTGGTTGTGAGTTTCTCATTAGTTTTACTTTCAGTTTTATATATCAAAAACCAAAAAAATTAAAAAATGGAGAAACTTTCTGGAATGTCTATTGGTAATGTTTATTTTAAAAGGTATGATGCCTACTCTGAATATCAATCAACCAAAAAGGGAAATAGAGTGGGTAAATTGCTTAAAGCTCTTCACAAAATAGCTATTCAGTTTTGTGAGTTACATGGTATAACTTGTTGCAATAGAAGAGTTGTTAAACATTCCCACTATCAATGCAAGTATAATAGTGATCCTATAATTGCTTGTTATCGTGAAGATGAATGTTTATGCCCTGATATAGAACAAATTGAGAAATATATTGCTTATGTTGGAGCCCATGAGATAGACTCTCTTCTTGATAAATTTCTTGCAACTAGTCATGTAGCTCGTGAAATGAAATGGCAAGTTTCTATTATTCTCCAAATTTGCAAAAAAGAGTTTAGTGATAATGTTTATGTTACAGAAAGAATTCTTGCTGCCACGGAAAGCACTAACATTTTGCAGGAAGAGGAGGATAAGAACCTAAGCTTGGGGATGCCCATGCAACCCCAAGAGGATGATGAAAATATAAGCTTGGAAGAGGAAGTATGTGAAGAGGAGATTGAAATGGATGTGCTCCAACCTAAGCTTGGCGAAGAGTTGGATCTCCCAGCTTCACCATCAACAAATGATAGTAACACCCAAACTCAAAAATCTTTTGTTATTTATGAGAATCCATGTTATGATGAGTGTGAAACTCAAAATGCTATGGTCCTATATGATAACCCATGCTATTATGATGAAACTAAAAATGCTCCTTTACTTTCTATTAATGCTACTAGTGAACTTATTGATGATAATGAGGAGTATTGCTTAAATATGCTATATGATAATGCTTTAGATGATGGTCCTATGCTTATTGATAAACCTTCATGTTTAGTTGTTACTAAATTATGTGAGGATAAAAATGATATACTTGCTGTTTGTGATAGTGCTCTTACTCATGAGAGTCCTACTTTGTTTCTGAATTCTCCTAACTACACCATAGAGGAGAAATTTGCTTATGTTGAGAAATACTTATGTGGTTTGCAATTATCTTTAGTTCCAAATCTTTGTTGCAACCATGATATTAAACTTGATATTGATCTTATTAACTATTTTGAAAGAGGGAAGCATGCTAATGAATTTCGTAATAAATTTAATAATCCTCTTTATGTGCCTAAATTATCTAAGTTGAATGATTCTTATGGTTATATGGTTGAATTTATTTCTACTACTTGCAACTATTATGAAAGAGGAGGTGACAAGAACCCTCTTTATGCTAATAATTATATGCTGCAAGTAAATATTGTTAATATGCATTGGGAAACTTCAATTTATGGTGATTTATTCATATACAAAATGCCAATGCATAGAAAGAAAGTTAGACTTCGTTGTTATTACTTTTGTGTTTTGTTTTTCTCTCAACTAGGGTTCAACTTGACTATTATTTTGATTGGTTTGAGAACACCATGGGATCCTGATATTATGCATGAACACTTTCCAAGGGAGAGGGACACATCAAAGTATAAGTTCCCTCATGAGTTTCGTCCATAATAAACATCAAGTAAGAAGCCTAGCTATATGGCTATAAAGAAAACGCTTTACGGGAGGCAACCCGGTTGTTTTTATTTGTGATTTTCTTTGTGTCCTCCTGCTGTAACAAGAGACTTAGTGTTTAGTTTAGTTTCTGGAATTTTTAATAAAGTGCCAAGTTTTACTCATTTTGGTATGAAGAAGTTGCTTATAGCGTTCGGAGATATTATTCCTGCATGAATCTGCGCACGGTATGATTTTTAATTCTTATTCTGTAACTCCGAATGAGCTCATATTTAAACTGTAATAGCAACTTTTCATCCTCTGTATGCATGAATTGTTTCGGAATTTTCCGACAAAGTTAAGTAGGGTAGAAAAATATGTTTATCTGCTGCTTTTTTCTGGACAGATTCTGTCCCATCTTGTTTGATGCATGCTTAGAACTTTTAACATGAATCTTTTTGATCCAATTGAGTTTATGAGTAGGCATACAACATTATACACTTTCTGGACATCCATATGAATTTTTGTCTAAGGATTATATGCAGCAAGAAATCTATTTGTTTATCACTACTAATGTGCCCCACAGAAAAAGAAATGGGAGAAACGATGTTTTGAAGTTTTTTCACAGGGATTAGAGGAGATGCGCCAAGAGTGTGAGGACCCCTCAGATCTACCAGTCCGAGGTGCCCACGTTATGTAAACAGATCACGATCCCAATGATCAGTGCATCGCGATCACATAACCAACATGGTATACAGAGTTACATCATCCAACTAGATTAGTACAAGACTTACATAAATGGTGGTCACACGACCAAGCCTGCAACCATCGTCACGCAGGACGGAATTAACTACGATATAGCGGAAACTTTCGGCTAGCGTCGGCCCTTGTTACAACCGGACGCATTCCCACAGAGCAGTTGACCGGTGACACTCAGTTGGCGTAGTCGTCGGCGTACTCTCATCTTCGGCGTAGGTCTTCTCGTTGAAAATGTGGACATTGGAATATCCAGGGACACAGCCATGTGTACAATTACGTACTCGCAAGACCACCACCAGGCTTAAGTTTTCATGGTAATGCAATAAGAGCGTTTTCGAAAACTGGGATAGCTGATATATATGACTATAGGGCTTAATTTTCGCAAACGATGCTTTTAGACATAGAGAATACAACATCTCTATATCTTTGTTGAAAAAAAAACATTTGGAGATATAATTCTCCTTCTCTTAGAAATGGCAGAAACCATTTCCACGTTTGAAAACACTTTTGTAAAACTTTTTCAAAGACACTAGGATGGGGATACCCCTTTTTCCTTTCCATGAGATCAGACTGATTGTCTCCCGAGACCAACCATCTTCTCCCATTTCCGTACCTCCCAGGTACCTTCTTGATGCCTCCTTGTTTTCCATCAAAAGCCATTTTTCCTTTTAAAACATAAAAGTGCCCATACGCCTAGATCGGGGACCACATCAAATAGGTCACCGCCGCGGATCATCCCACGGATTGCCAGACGACAATACGTCAAATGTCAGGACGCTAATCAAGACTTTTCACGATGTCCATACTAATACAGAGATACCTCTTCAACTAGGTTGATTCCCCCGGCACCGTTTGACCCATCTCTTGGCGTCAGACCGCCATGACAGGGGACCTAATCGGTGCAACTGGTGGCGAACTTAATCCCACTCTCTTTATGTCCCTCTCTCTTAGGCGACAACCAGTTCAGGGGCCATAGCCACCCCCTAAGCAAATTGAGGTAGCTCCATATTAATACAAACAAGCTTCCGGTCAAGCCCTACCCATGTCAGGTAATGTGGCTGCACGGGTTAATTGTTCGGGCGGCCGCTAGGGCAGTACTTTGTTTTTCAAAACATCTCCACCTCCGACTGCTCCCAGCAGCTCGTGTTTTCGCAAACTCACCGAATGCTCCCAGCACTTCGGGTTTTCGTAAACATATCCATTTGCTCCCAGCAACATGGGTTTTATAGAACACTTTCTCGCCGATTGCTCCCAGCAACTCGGGTTTTCTTCCGAAAACATTTCATCAAAACCAGGCTCCCATCCTATAGTTTTGAGATAAGATTAGAAGGATATACTACTAGAAAATATAATTTTCTTGATAGCGCCTTCAGTAGAAGGCTTCTCAAGTAAAGACTTATTCTTATAAAACCTATTATGTACTAGTAGATATCTTTTGGCCAAACAATATTTTGTAAAATAGTTTTTGGGTGGCAAGATGCCACAAAGGAAATAAAACATGCATGATTTTATTTTGAAAACAAAACATGCTTGTAAAAATAATAGGATTTCATTAGAGTGGTGAGGTGGCTTGCCTGGCTCAGCAATCTGTCCTTGGTCTTTATCTTGATGTTCTTCAGGTTCTCTCCTCACTTCCAGTTCCTTCCCGATCGTATCTAACATCGTAAACAAGAAAAGGAACAACACTCAAATTACAAGACAATGCCACAAGGACATCACAAACAGCAAGCATTGCACAAGGCACTAAACTAACAATCAAAAGCAAACAACTCACTTAGTTAAAACAGCAACAAACAACAAGTCCATATAACTAAGACAAACAACAAACACACCTAAGAAAGTATACACAACAACCCCTAATAGTTAAAAAGGTGGTTTTAACTAAACCCTAAAACAAAACTCCACTTAGGGTGATTAGGTCACTTAACAAGGGCTGCTACCGTAGTTTAGGAAATACTTCAGACAAAAGTATCTCTTTAGTTTTCAGGAAATACTTCAGACAAAAGTTAAGTTGCTACTTATTATATATTGCTAAATTATTTCACCAAGCTAAGATAGAGACATTAACAAACTACTCATGCTAGTATTAAACTCAAAGGCTACCAAGTTTAACTAACAAGGCAAACATATTAAACCACACAAACATGTTTGGCAACTACAATACAATTTATTATTTATTTACAAATAGGGTTAAGGTGATAATTAGACAACCTTTTTGGATCACTTTAAATCTGTAAAACTAAACATCACTAATAAACTTAAAACAACCAGTAGCTAAGAAGAACTTTATTAGTGAAGTTTACTTTATTTCATTAATCATGTAATTAAGCAAACAAACATGATTAATTCATTTTATTTCCTTAGGCACTAATAGCATTTTGCAACTAACTTCATTCTGTTTTTACTTAAGCACTAACAGTACTAACATCTTAAGAACAACATTATTTAATGATCTACAGTACCTAAACACTTCACAAACAACCATAGCAACAATTTCATAAAGGACCAAATATTTATTTTATCACTTTTTAATAGGCAGAAAACACCACTTTTAGAGTTTATTAAGTCCAGGGTGTTCTGTTCAACAAAAAGTTATGCAAAGATAGGTTTAGGTTCTATGTAAGTATTTTCAACTAAAGCAATTGGATTTAGTCCAAAATCTTATTCACAGAAAATTAATTAAATGCTAGAAAACCCTACTGGTCCAAACTTCCAACACATGGCATTTCAAAACTAAGCATCACAAACACATGAGGTTAATTTCTAAAGACAGCTATAGTCACAAGCATTCCAGAACAATTGAACTCACTGTTTTTGGATTCATAAAACTCAAGTTATTAATAGTTCTTTGATTTTGACCAGTGGCAGTACAGTAATTTTCGCGCTCACACAAATTAATATTTTTAAGATCTGCAAATTGGGGATGGTTCTAAACTCATTGCTTTACCACTGCGATTTTTGGTTTGGCTGAAAACTCGATAAAAGTATTTTATTTGGATTAAAACCTACAGGGCAGTTTCTGCCTAAACAGGAAAATAGATCTACTAAACAAAAAAAACATGAATGGGCCGGATATGCCTGGATCCGAGCTGCATCAAGCTGGGCCGGCCCACCGCGGTGCACACTCAAGGGAAGGGGTAAGCTGCCCTCAGATCTAGATCTAATGGCCAGAAACAGATCCAAAAACATACAATCGAAACCGTTGATCAAAAGATGGACGGTGGCTGTTCTTCTTCTTCCTTGAAATGTCCAGAACGTGAATAAAGGAAGGGATTCGACCTGGGCCGCTAGATGCTCACCGAGGGGGCTGCTGGGTGTGACGGGGAGTGTGCAAGAGAGGTGCAGGGGGTCGGGGTAGCCAGGGGTGGTTGCAAATCGTGTTGGAGAGCTCCCGAACGTCGGCGCTGTCGACAACGCCCGCCACGGCCACGTCACGTCCCCGGCAGCTCCGGTACACCTGAAAGCAAACGAGGGTGTCTAAGAGGTTGCCTGAGAGGAGGGGAAAGAGGCAGTGCAGAGGGAGAGAGAAAAGGGGGACGGAGTCCACGGCGAGCTTGCTCGCAAGCTCACGGACCCGAGCTCCGGTTCCTCGAAGTTTACGAGCAGAAGAGAGGGGGAGCTCGAGAGATATGGCAGTGGGTGGGAGAGTGGAGGTTGTAGCGCCCCGACCTGACTGCTATACAGTGATGCTGAGTGTCACCGGTTAAGCGATACAACCGGAGGTTACGGGTTCACCACTCCCCGGCCAAAACCTTTGGCAGGCGTTGCTCGGAATTGATCACCGGCAACGCAACACCCCGATTGATGCCTTAACACAGGCTCAACTATCAATGCATAATAGAGAGATCAAGACTTGTGGAACAACTGGCACATCACAGACTCTACGACACAAAATCATTATAGTTCAACTCTTATAATAGAGAAAGATAGCAAATGACAACCAGAGGTCACAGACCCAACATTACAACAAGCGGAAGTGAATTAGGTTGTTCTAAACAACAAGAACCAAATTATGGCCTAAGAGGCCTACAAATAAGCATCCAAGCGCCAGCTATTCCGGGATGTCCCAATCTGCCACCTGGGAACCCCAGACTACTCGTCGACGTCCACAAAGAACCCACCCTCGAGGTCGGTGAAGTCCTCCTCTGAAACAAAACAAACGACGTTGAGTTCGACGAACTCGCAAGATTATATATAGAGCATTAGCTCGATGAGGCTTTCAAAGGTTATATGGCTGTTTTGCATAAAGCTGATTTTATTTATGAAAACATAACTCAAAGGCATCGACTATTCAGAGTATTTTCAAAAAGGGGTAAGAAGTGACTCTTTTCTTGATCACTTCTCTCAACATCAACCATCATCAACCACTGTACCTGTTCATCAATGGCACCTCCCCGAATCACCCTCGAGGAAGTCAACCTTGCACACTTGAGTGGTACCTTTAGTACCCACTTTTTAATCGTTCCGTTAAAGTTATTCTATGGTCTTATCGTCCTTTCCCAAGTCGTCCGTAACCGTGGACACGTCTTTTCGAAAAGATTTAACCCTGCAGGGGTGCACTGTGTTTACCTTCGGTACCGCCTGGCTCATTGCCTACACGTAGCTCTCTTCCGGGGAAAGCCGGCTGAGTGGGAACGGTTACAACCTTTACCTTGCTTGAGACTAACCCAGGATCATCAATGGCGGTAGGACAAGGGCTACCTCCAGCACCCTGTCCGCGGCCACTTATTTTCCTGACACCACCATCCTCATCTCAGTCTTGGCCACCATCTCACTACAAGAAATATGCTGACTTGTGACCCTCAAAATTGGTCACAGAAATGGTCATGAACTGTCATTTGTGACCTTTTTGTGACCAAAAACGATTGGTCAAAAGATGAGCGTCACTAATGGCAGTTTGCGACCATTTTGGGGGATTGGTCATAGAGGATTGTGACCAAAAACAAAGGTCACAAATTCTATGACCAATTGTTTTGGTCACTACCAGTCTTGCCAGTCCACGTCGGAACCAACGTGGCAGAGCTGACGTGGCAAAATAGTGACCAAATGAAATGGTCGTAAATCAGAATCAGCCCAATCCAGTTCAGCCGTCTAAATGGGCCTAGCCCAATAATTCAGCCCATTTAACATTTTTTTCTCTTAGCAAATTTGGAGGCAAGATGGGCCGGGCCCAGCAATTTGGCCTTTTATTTCTTGGGCCATGGGCTTTTTTATCCGAATTTTCAGATTTTATTTTCATTTAATCTTTTAGGATGGGTCCCATCTGTCAGGTTCTAGAAGGTGGGCCCACGCTGTCAGGCCAATTTTCTTCATATTTACTTTTCCAGTAGGTAACCAATATTTAAATCGGAATAGAGTAAAAAACAAGTTAATATTTCAAATAACAGCCAGAATCAATCTGTTACATCATACTGTACAACACAGATACAATAGTATCACAGTTTTACAAGCTCTACAATTGTAAAAACAAACAGAAGTGTAATAAGTCTGCAATCTTCTTCAGACATCACAAACTGGGCTTCTGCTCCTTCGATAGCAGTCACAAACTGGGCACCGGCTCCTGTCTCTTCTTTTGCACGAAAATTCTGTAAGTTCGAGGAAACACACATTTTTAGTACAAATCACTTTTAGTCAAGTCGACACAATCAAACACAAAAGGGCGGAGCGAGCTGTTCAAGCTATATACCTTCTTGAAAAGGATGACTATCTGGCGATGATACGTCCAAAACGTATCTACTTTCCCGAACACTTTTGCTATTGTTTTACCTCTAACTTGTGTGTTTTGAATACAACTAATGCGGACTAACGCTGTTTTCAGCAGAATTGCCCTGGTGTCTTGTTTTTGTGCAGAAAGTCAACTTTCGGGAAAAACACCAGAAAAGATCGCAAACCTCCTATTTTACCAGAAGACTCACGGAGCCAGAAGGGGAGGCGGAGATGGGCCACGAGTGGCCCAAACCACATGGTGGCGCGGCCAAGGGGCCTGCCGCGCCAGCCTATGAGGAGGGCGACTCGGGCACCTCCCCGAGTCCCCCTTTCGACTACTTAACCCTTCTGACCTAAAAACGTCGGGGGGTCGTCCACTTCATCCAGAAACATCACCGTACGCCGCCACCATCGCGAAACCTATTTCGGGGACCAGAAACTCCGTTCTGGCACTCCGCCGGGACGGGGAATTGGAGGAGATCATCGCCATCATCATCACCGACGCTTCTCCATCGACCATCCATGTTTCCCCCATCCATGTGTGAGTAATTCCCTGCTGTAGGCTGAGGGGGATGGTAGGGATTGGATGAGATTGTTCATGTAATAAGCTATAAGATCATTAGGGCATGGTGCCCAGTATCCGTTGTTAGTACTTATTGATGTTGTTGCAACTTGTTGAGCTTAATGCTTGTCACTAGGGCCCGAGTGCCATGATTTCAGATCTGAACATGTTATTGTTTCATAATGATATGCACTGTTTATTGATCATACCTGCAAGTTGTATACACATATTGTTGTCCGGAACCCGCGGTCCCAAAGTGACAATAATTGGGACAGCCGAGGGGAATGGCTGCGATGTGAGGATCACATGTGTTCACTGCGTGTTAATGCTTTGCTCCGGTACTCTATTAAAAGGAGTACCTTAATTACCAGTAGATTCCCTTGAGGCCCGGCTGCCACCGGCTGGTAGGACAGAAGATGTTGTACAAGTTTCTCATTGCGAGCACGTACGACTATATACGGAACACATGCCTACGTTTACTTAGTACTTGGATGCTTTATCATTATTATCTGCAATGCCTATGTCTTGATTATTATATGAGCTATCTTATCCATGCAGCGCCCGTTCATCCATCCCTATGCCTACAGTGTTTTAATCCTACTGTTTACTGCAATCACTACTGCTGTCTTACTGCTGCTATTATTTCACCGCTACTACTGCTATAAAACTGTTGCTACTGATAATCTGTGTCGAGCAAGACTATTCACAGGTGCAGCTGAATTGACAACTCCGCTGTTAAGGCTCTCAAGTATTCTTTGGCTCCCCTTGTGTCGAATCAATAAATTGGGTTTTACTTCCCTCGAAGACTGTTGCGATCCCCTATACTTGTGGGTCATCAAGACTATTTTCTGGCGCCGTTGCCGGGGAGCATAGCTTTATTTGGGAGTTCACTTGTGATCTATATGCTCGCTGAAATTTATTCATCATGGGTAAAGCTCGTGATGAGAGGGTCCATGTATTGCCCTCCACTACAAGAAAAGGTACGACACTTAGTACCTCTGCTGCTCTTGACTCACCATCTGTATTGAGTCAACTTGTTACACCACCACAATCTTCACGTGTTGGTACTACTGCTGAATCTGAAATTGCCTCTGATAATGTTGATGATGCTTCTACTGTGATTGATGAGAATATTTCATTAGGTCCACTTTTAGATGCTGCTATTGCTAAGTCTAAACAACTTGAAAATACTAGAACACCTAATGGAAGTCCTACTACTCCTGTTTATTCACCTGAGTTAAGGGATTATACTTGTGATGATGATCCTGATGAAACTTATGTGGAACTTGATGATGATTTTATTGATAAATGTAATGCTACTACTGGTGCAAGTAATATGAGAAATTTTCTTGCACAACATGCTGTTAAATACAAGTTGTCACCTGATCCTAAGTTTGCCACTTCTCCTATAAACATTAAAGATAAGGATTATGATTTTTCTCTTGATTTATCTCATATATCTATTGTTGAGAAAACTCCTTTTTGTGGCACTAAGAGTGAAAGTGCTGTAGAGCACATGAATGAGCTCTCTACTTTGAGTGGCTTATTTTCTGATGATATTAAGAAGCGTAGCTACTTTGTTGCTAAGATTTTTCCTTTCTCATTAAAAGATGATGCTAAAGCTTGGTATAACAACTTGTCTCCTGGTTCTATTACTAGTCCTACTGGTTTGCTTGATGTTTTCTTTCAGAAATATTTCCCTGCTAGTGCTAAACATGATGCTTTGCAAAGAATTTATAACTTTGACCAGGAAGATGAAGAGAAACTTCCAGAGGCATGGACAAGGTTTTGCTCTCTTATCAGAGCTCGGCCTGGACATGATTTGGAAAAGCATGATCTACTTGATATATTTTACAGTGGACTAACTATTGAATCTAGAGCATATCTGGATAGTTGTGCTAGTTGTGTTTTCAGGAAAAGAACCCCTGAAGAAGCTGAAGAATTATTGGCTAAAATCAGCCAGAATTATGATGATTGGACTCTACCTGCGCCGACCCCCACACCTACACCGACACCAATATCAAAGAAGAGGGGAGGTATGATTGAATTGAATGATGAAACAATGAGGGAGGCCAAGAAGACTCTCATTGAGAAGGGTATTAAATCTGAAGATGTGAAGAACCTTCCACCTATTGAAGATTTGTGTAAGCCAATTCCTCATCCATCCATAATTGAGGTTCACTCTCTCCACAGGTTCGATGAAGGAGATATTCCCTACTCTAAACCACCTGATCAATGCTTAGATGAATTTGATAATTATGTTATTAAGCAAGATAATTTTAATATGAGAGTAGAGAATCATTTGCATGAAAATTCTCTAGCTATTAGTAAGTTGCATGATATTGTGGAGAGAACCTCCAATGATGTTAAGATGCTTATTAAACATTTCCATATGGTTCAAACTCAAATTGATCAACTCACTAAAGTGCAACAAGACATGTTAGCCAATGCTTCTAAGGAAAAATTAAAACCTGTCTATGTTAGCACTAGAAGTGGAGCTCATACTCAGGATCCTTTATATCCTGAGGGACATCCTAAAAGAATTGAACAAGATTCTCAACTAGCTGAAAATCCAGTTTCTCCTTCTAAGAAAAAGAAGAAGAAGAAACATAAAAATGTTGTAGAATCCTCTGAAACTGTTAATGATCCTAATAGTATATCTATCTCTGATGCTGAAACTGAAAGTGGTAATGAACTTGATAGTGATAAGGATAAAAATGATGCTCTTGATAAAGAAGTTAGTGAAAAGGAACCTGAAAAGCATACTAAAAACACAAAGTACACTAAGGAAGATTTCATTGCTAAGAAACATGGTAATGAAAGGGAACCTTGGGTTCAAAAGCAAATGCCTTTTCCAACTAAGAAACTAAAATCAAAGGAAGAAGAACATTATAATAAATTTTGTGAATGGATGAAACCCTTGTTTTGCAAATTCCTTTGACTGATGCTATTAAATTGCCTCCTTACTCAAAGTATATGAAAGATATTGTTTCTAACAAGAGGAAAATTCCTAATGAGGAAATTTCTACTATGCTTGCTAATTATTCTTTCAATGGCAAGGTTCCTAAGAAGCTTGGAGATCCAGGTATACCAACCATCCCTTGCTCCATCAAGAATAATTATGTTAGAACTGCTTTATGTGATTTGGGAGCAGGAGTTAGTGTTATGCCTTTTTCTCTTTATAAGAGACTCTATCTTGATAAATTGATACCTACTGATATATCTTTGCAAATGGCTGATAAATCTACTGCTGTTCCTGTTGGCATTTGTGAGGATGTCCCTGTTCAAGTAGCTAACAATTGTTTAATTTTGACTGATTTTGTTGTTCTTGAAATGCCTGAAGATGATAATATGTCTATTATTCTTGGAAGACCTTTTCTAAATACTGCAGGTGCTGTTATTGATTGCAATAAAGGAAAAGTAACTTTCAATGTTAATGATAAAGAACATACTGTTTATTTCCCCAAGAAAGTTGACAAGATTTATGGAGTCAATACCATCTCCAATTTTAAAACTATCAAAGTGGGAAGTATTGATTGCCCTATATATGATCATCAAGAAGGATATCAAAACATTATGATTGGATCCATATCAATACAATACAAGGTAACATGAGTGTTTCATGATGTTTAAATCATTTGTGTCATGTAAATTTATTTGGTGCCAAGACTTGATCAACCTTGCTATCAAATGTATTTGCATACATAAAAGAGCTAAACAACATTTCTTTCTTCAACTTTGTTTTACCTACTGTTGTGTTACTGAACTTGCAAAGTTTTAGTTGAAACTGGTCTTTATAAAATTCTATTTCTGCTCTAAGTTTATTATTTAAATATCCAGAAAATGTGCAAAATGAAAGTTTTCAAAAATTTCTGAAAATTATACCATAAATATTAGTTTTTAAAGAGGAATGTGGGAGTGCCTGGAGCTGACCAGGGGGACCCACCATGCCACCACACCACCCCACCGCGCGGCAGGGGTGTGGCCGCGCCGTGGCATGGTGTGGGCCCCACCTGGCCCTCCACTCACCCATCTTCCTCTCATTTCTTTCTCTCTCCCGACCAAACACACCACCATTGCTCAAACCCGTGTTCTTGCTGCTCTTGCTCGAGATTTTTCGATCTCCTTGCTCAGCCCATCTTTGTTGCTGAAATTTGGACCATTTGCTCTCCGGTATGTGACTCCTCCATGTATCCAAGTAGAATTTTGTTTAGTAAGTATACCTTGAGTATTTTGCTGCTGTAGGTGACTTGTTAAGTGAGTATGCATGCTTGTTCTATGTTGATATAATCAGTTTTGATGCATGTTTAGTCCTCTAGCAAGTCCATATAGTAGTTCCCCTCATTTGTATGCTTCAAAGATAATTTTTATGATATGTGTCAAAAATTTCAGAGGATGGAGGGAAATGAACACCAACTAAATCAATATGAATTGGTGGTTCCTGAGGTCATGGGGATCCATCGTGAAGAAGGAGTGTTCCCATCCTGCTATCCATGCTTGGAATTCATGAGAAGTTCGGGGATCTTGCGTGATTTTCGTACTCTTGTCTCTAATACAGGATTGAGTGATTTTGTAGAGGGAGAACCCTACCAATATGCAAAGTTAACTGTGTCTGTGGTGCAGGACTTTAGATTTGATTGGTCTTCACCTAACCCTATGGTTCACTATAAAATTTACAACAAAAGTGTCCACTTGCCTTTTGATGCTTTTTGTGCAGCAATTAGGGTGCCGCAATGGGGATCACGAGGGAAGATACATGGGCAACCCAAGCATTTGACGGACCTATACGAGGTAATATGTCAAGGAAGAACCTACTCAGATGAAAGTGGTAAAATTCGAAGTATTCAATTTCCATGCATTCGATATTTTGCTTACTTCATTACGAGGTGTGTACTTGCTAGGAAGACTGCAAATAAATTATCCATTCCTGATTTAGCTTTCCTAGCAGCAGCCTTGCAACATGATAAGAGTTATAATTTGGGTGCCTTGATAGCCTTTCGCATTGCTGCCAATCGCGAGAAAGGTGGATTTTGTGGAGGACTCATTGCTTCTCGTTTATTAGCTATGCATGGTGTAGTAGCTCTCCCTAATGATTTGCAGCTTCCTTTAGAGAGGCTCGATTTTGCTTCCATGGGGAGGCATGGCTTTGTTACTAGTTGGTCTACTTTGAATAATCTATCTTATGAGGTGCCTTTTGCCAAGAAGGGGAGGTGGAAAATGGTTAAATCTGAGCGAATAGTCGCTTTGCCTGCACCACGTTTGTTTGATCTTGGTTTCAGGAATGTTTGGTCAGTCACCGAGGATGAATTCGATGCATACTTGAGGGATCATGCCCTGCACACAGAGGACGATGGAGAATGGGCGGACGAGGACTCCACTCAGTTTTCCGGGACTGGGGGCTCGCGCCCCTATCCTGGGATGCTGGACCCTCTGCCTCATCTTCCTCAGCGGAGCCGGATGTTGAGCACGCCCAGTATGACCCGCCGGCTTGGAGTTCTACCCGCGTTATTATTGATCTCCACTTAGGCCAAAAGCCTAAGCTTGGGGGGAGGTATATCGACATCTCACTCATTTACATATCATATCTTGTCGATACTTTGTATATCCATGTTGCAGTTTTCTTTCTTTCTTTCTTTTTAATTGTTTACCTTTTATTGCTGCATTCCAAAACACAAAAAGACCAAAAATATTTCTGTTGTTTCTCTTCATTTGTTTCTTTAAGTTTCAGTATTAGTTTGCTTAGTTTTAAAATTCGGTTTGTTATTCAAAAATCCAAAAATATTTTGCTTTATTGTTGTTTCTTTTTGCTCTTGTTTCAAAAACTCGAAAACCCAAAAATATTTGTTGTTTCTTTTTGGTTTTGTATAGTGTTTTCAGAGTTGGACAGCCATCCGTGACTCCGATGGAGCTTGGTTTTCATTCTTATCATTCGAAGCAACACAAGTGAAAAAGCAATAAGGATGATCTACAACAACTTGAGTTGGGGTGAGAGGCTGGTATGAACTCATTTGTTTTCATTTTTGTACATATACTCATCTATGTGAGCATGCTTAGTTGGTTCATGTGAGGTATATGTCATTTAGTGGATGCTTAGTAGTTCTTGTTCTCTCATGATCGGTCCCAATTTATTAATAGTGGTAGCATGTTATGTTGATGTTTGCTTGCATTGTTCTATTCATAGAGGGTATGACATTGTGGTATCCTCCTCTGAATAATTCATTGAATTGACTTGGCACATGCTCATGCATGCGTATGACTGAAAAACAAAAGTCAATTAAGCCTTGATGATTTATTTTGACTCAGAGTTCTTGTATCACTTTTATGTCTCAATTAATTTCATTTTGTCGCAAGCATGATTATGACGGTTATTGCTCTCTTGATTGTCGCTTCCCAGTCTATTGCTAGCCTTCACTTGTACTGAGCGGGAATGCTGCTCGTGCTTCCAAAACCATGAAAACCAAGTTATTCCAAAGTGTCCACCATAAATACCTATGCATGGCATTTCGAACCATTCAAGTAAATTTTCATGTGCTACCTTTAAAACCTTCAAAGTACTTCTCAATTTGTGTCAATGTTTTATAGCTCATGAGGAAGTATGTGGTGTTTTATCTTTCAATCTTGTCATTTACTTCTGACAGACTTTCACCAATGGACTAGTGGCATATACATCCGCTTATCCAATAATTTTGCAAAAAGAGCTGGCAACGGGGTGCCCAGCCCCAATTAATTACAACTTTCATTAATAATTCTCTTCACATGTTTTGCCCTGATTTATCAGTAAGCAACTTAATTTTGCAATAGACACTCCTCCATGGTATGTGAATGTTGGAAGGCACCCGAGGATTCGGTTAGCCATGGCTTGTGCAAGCAAAGGTTGGGGGGAGTGTCACCCATAATGAAACTAAAATACATGTGTAAACAAAAGAGAAGAGGGATGATCTACCTTGCTGGTAGAAATAACGTCCTTCATGGGAGCCGCTCTTGAAAGTCTGGTTGACAAGGGGGTTAGAGTACCCACTACCATTCGTTGACAACAACAAACACTTCCCAAAACAATTTTGCTTCTGTTTTAAAAATGAAAAGCTCTAGCACATGATAATCTCTGCTTCCCTCTGCGAAGGGCCAATCTTTTACTTTCATGTTGAGTCACCATCCTTTCTTTGAGCACTTTCTCGAGAGCATAGTTGTCATTCTTAGTGTAATGTGCTTGTCCCAGAATGTGGTTAACTATGATATAACTTTGATGCTTTTATCTTTGATATCTTTGATTCTAGTCTTCCCATGAACTTCAGAGGTGCCTGGGCATTTATGTTTTGCTGTACAAAAACGGGCAAGCGAGATACCATCTTATATCCTATTATGAGCATTACAATCTTGTGAATTAATATGTTTCATGTTTGTTGCTATTAGTATGTTGGTATCTTTTCATAGTTTACATGCCTATTGAGTGACATTATTTGCATTTGCCTCATCTTGAATTGCTAAGCATTTGTACATATAGTGAGAATATATGCATCATATGAAGCAAATGTGTTCGTGAAAGTCTTTTATCGCACTCAGTTGTTAACTGAATTGCTTGAGGACAAGCAATAAGCTAAGCTTGGGGGGAGTTGATACGTCCAAAACGTATCTACTTTCCCGAACACTTTTGCTATTGTTTTACCTCTAACTTGTGTGTTTTGAATACAACTAATGCGGACTAACGCTGTTTTCAGCAGAATTGCCCTGGTGTCTTGTTTTTGTGCAGAAAGTCAACTTTCGGGAAAAACACCAGAAAAGATCGCAAACCTCCTATTTTACCAGAAGACTCACGGAGCCAGAAGGGGAGGCGGAGATGGGCCACGAGTGGCCCAAACCACATGGTGGCGCGGCCAAGGGGCCTGCCGCGCCAGCCTATGAGGAGGGCGCCTCGGGCACCTCCCCGAGTCCCCCTTTCGACTACTTAACCCTTCTGACCTAAAAACGTCGGGGGGTCGTCCACTTCATCCAGAAACATCACCGTACGCCGCCACCATCGCGAAACCTATTTCGGGGACCAGAAACTCCGTTCTGGCACTCCGCCGGGACGGGGAATTGGAGGAGATCATCGCCATCATCATCACCGACGCTTCTCCATCGACCATCCATGTTTCCCCCATCCATGTGTGAGTAATTCCCTGCTGTAGGCTGAGGGGGATGGTAGGGATTGGATGAGATTGTTCATGTAATAAGCTATAAGATCATTAGGGCATGGTGCCCAGTATCCGTTGTTAGTACTTATTGATGTTGTTGCAACTTGTTGAGCTTAATGCTTGTCACTAGGGCCCGAGTGCCATGATTTCAGATCTGAACATGTTATTGTTTCATAATGATATGCACTGTTTATTGATCATACCTGCAAGTTGTATACACATATTGTTGTCCGGAACCCGCGGTCCCAAAGTGACAATAATTGGGACAGCCGAGGGGAATGGCTGCGATGTGAGGATCACATGTGTTCACTGCGTGTTAATGCTTTGCTCCGGTACTCTATTAAAAGGAGTACCTTAATTACCAGTAGATTCCCTTGAGGCCCGGCTGCCACCGGCTGGTAGGACAGAAGATGTTGTACAAGTTTCTCATTGCGAGCACGTACGACTATATACGGAACACATGCCTACGTTTACTTAGTACTTGGATGCTTTATCATTATTATCTGCAATGCCTATGTCTTGATTATTATATGAGCTATCTTATCCATGCAGCGCCCGTTCATCCATCCCTATGCCTACAGTGTTTTAATCCTACTGTTTACTGCAATCACTACTGCTGTCTTTTACTGCTGCTATTATTTCACCGCTACTACTGCTATAAAACTGTTGCTACTGATAATCTGTGTCGAGCAAGACTATTCACAGGTGCAGCTGAATTGACAACTCCGCTGTTAAGGCTCTCAAGTATTCTTTGGCTCCCCTTGTGTCGAATCAATAAATTGGGTTTTACTTCCCTCGAAGACTGTTGCGATCCCCTATACTTGTGGGTCATCAAGACTATTTTCTGGCGCCGTTGCCGGGGAGCATAGCTTTATTTGGGAGTTCACTTGTGATCTATATGCTCGCTGAAATTTATTCATCATGGGTAAAGCTCGTGATGAGAGGGTCCATGTATTGCCCTCCACTACAAGAAAAGGTACGACACTTAGTACCTCTGCTGCTCTTGACTCACCATCTGTATTGAGTCAACTTGTTACACCACCACAATCTTCACGTGTTGGTACTACTGCTGAATCTGAAATTGCCTCTGATAATGTTGATGATGCTTCTACTGTGATTGATGAGAATATTTCATTAGGTCCACTTTTAGATGCTGCTATTGCTAAGTCTAAACAACTTGAAAATACTAGAACACCTAATGGAAGTCCTACTACTCCTGTTTATTCACCTGAGTTAAGGGATTATACTTGTGATGATGATCCTGATGAAACTTATGTGGAACTTGATGATGATTTTATTGATAAATGTAATGCTACTACTGGTGCAAGTAATATGAGAAATTTTCTTGCACAACATGCTGTTAAATACAAGTTGTCACCTGATCCTAAGTTTGCCACTTCTCCTATAAACATTAAAGATAAGGATTATGATTTTTCTCTTGATTTATCTCATATATCTATTGTTGAGAAAACTCCTTTTTGTGGCACTAAGAGTGAAAGTGCTGTAGAGCACATGAATGAGCTCTCTACTTTGAGTGGCTTATTTTCTGATGATATTAAGAAGCGTAGCTACTTTGTTGCTAAGATTTTTCCTTTCTCATTAAAAGATGATGCTAAAGCTTGGTATAACAACTTGTCTCCTGGTTCTATTACTAGTCCTACTGGTTTGCTTGATGTTTTCTTTCAGAAATATTTCCCTGCTAGTGCTAAACATGATGCTTTGCAAAGAATTTATAACTTTGACCAGGAAGATGAAGAGAAACTTCCAGAGGCATGGACAAGGTTTTGCTCTCTTATCAGAGCTCGGCCTGGACATGATTTGGAAAAGCATGATCTACTTGATATATTTTACAGTGGACTAACTATTGAATCTAGAGCATATCTGGATAGTTGTGCTAGTTGTGTTTTCAGGAAAAGAACCCCTGAAGAAGCTGAAGAATTATTGGCTAAAATCAGCCAGAATTATGATGATTGGACTCTACCTGCGCCGACCCCCACACCTACACCGACACCAATATCAAAGAAGAGGGGAGGTATGATTGAATTGAATGATGAAACAATGAGGGAGGCCAAGAAGACTCTCATTGAGAAGGGTATTAAATCTGAAGATGTGAAGAACCTTCCACCTATTGAAGATTTGTGTAAGCCAATTCCTCATCCATCCATAATTGAGGTTCACTCTCTCCACAGGTTCGATGAAGGAGATATTCCCTACTCTAAACCACCTGATCAATGCTTAGATGAATTTGATAATTATGTTATTAAGCAAGATAATTTTAATATGAGAGTAGAGAATCATTTGCATGAAAATTCTCTAGCTATTAGTAAGTTGCATGATATTGTGGAGAGAACCTCCAATGATGTTAAGATGCTTATTAAACATTTCCATATGGTTCAAACTCAAATTGATCAACTCACTAAAGTGCAACAAGACATGTTAGCCAATGCTTCTAAGGAAAAATTAAAACCTGTCTATGTTAGCACTAGAAGTGGAGCTCATACTCAGGATCCTTTATATCCTGAGGGACATCCTAAAAGAATTGAACAAGATTCTCAACTAGCTGAAAATCCAGTTTCTCCTTCTAAGAAAAAGAAGAAGAAGAAACATAAAAATGTTGTAGAATCCTCTGAAACTGTTAATGATCCTAATAGTATATCTATCTCTGATGCTGAAACTGAAAGTGGTAATGAACTTGATAGTGATAAGGATAAAATGATGCTCTTGATAAAGAAGTTAGTGAAAAGGAACCTGAAAAGCATACTAAAAACACAAAGTACACTAAGGAAGATTTCATTGCTAAGAAACATGGTAATGAAAGGGAACCTTGGGTTCAAAAGCAAATGCCTTTTCCAACTAAGAAACTAAAATCAAAGGAAGAAGAACATTATAATAAATTTTGTGAATGGATGAAACCCTTGTTTTGCAAATTCCTTTGACTGATGCTATTAAATTGCCTCCTTACTCAAAGTATATGAAAGATATTGTTTCTAACAAGAGGAAAATTCCTAATGAGGAAATTTCTACTATGCTTGCTAATTATTCTTTCAATGGCAAGGTTCCTAAGAAGCTTGGAGATCCAGGTATACCAACCATCCCTTGCTCCATCAAGAATAATTATGTTAGAACTGCTTTATGTGATTTGGGAGCAGGAGTTAGTGTTATGCCTTTTTCTCTTTATAAGAGACTCTATCTTGATAAATTGATACCTACTGATATATCTTTGCAAATGGCTGATAAATCTACTGCTGTTCCTGTTGGCATTTGTGAGGATGTCCCTGTTCAAGTAGCTAACAATTGTTTAATTTTGACTGATTTTGTTGTTCTTGAAATGCCTGAAGATGATAATATGTCTATTATTCTTGGAAGACCTTTTCTAAATACTGCAGGTGCTGTTATTGATTGCAATAAAGGAAAAGTAACTTTCAATGTTAATGATAAAGAACATACTGTTTATTTCCCCAAGAAAGTTGACAAGATTTATGGAGTCAATACCATCTCCAATTTTAAAACTATCAAAGTGGGAAGTATTGATTGCCCTATATATGATCATCAAGAAGGATATCAAAACATTATGATTGGATCCATATCAATACAATACAAGGTAACATGAGTGTTCATGATGTTTAAATCATTTGTGTCATGTAAATTTATTTGGTGCCAAGACTTGATCAACCTTGCTATCAAATGTATTTGCATACATAAAAGAGCTAAACAACATTTCTTTCTTCAACTTTGTTTTACCTACTGTTGTGTTACTGAACTTGCAAAGTTTTAGTTGAAACTGGTCTTTATAAAATTCTATTTCTGCTCTAAGTTTATTATTTAAATATCCAGAAAATGTGCAAAATGAAAGTTTTCAAAAATTTCTGAAAATTATACCATAAATATTAGTTTTTAAAGAGGAATGTGGGAGTGCCTGGAGCTGACCAGGGGGACCCACCATGCCACCACACCACCCCACCGCGCGGCAGGGGTGTGGCCGCGCCGTGGCATGGTGTGGGCCCCACCTGGCCCTCCACTCACCCATCTTCCTCTCATTTCTTTCTCTCTCCCGACAAACACACCACCATTGCTCAAACCCGTGTTCTTGCTGCTCTTGCTCGAGATTTTTCGATCTCCTTGCTCAGCCCATCTTTGTTGCTGAAATTTGGACCATTTGCTCTCCGGTATGTGACTCCTCCATGTATCCAAGTAGAATTTTGTTTAGTAAGTATACCTTGAGTATTTTGCTGCTGTAGGTGACTTGTTAAGTGAGTATGCATGCTTGTTCTATGTTGATATAATCAGTTTTGATGCATGTTTAGTCCTCTAGCAAGTCCATATAGTAGTTCCCCTCATTTGTATGCTTCAAAGATAATTTTTATGATATGTGTCAAAAATTTCAGAGGATGGAGGGAAATGAACACCAACTAAATCAATATGAATTGGTGGTTCCTGAGGTCATGGGGATCCATCGTGAAGAAGGAGTGTTCCCATCCTGCTATCCATGCTTGGAATTCATGAGAAGTTCGGGGATCTTGCGTGATTTTCGTACTCTTGTCTCTAATACAGGATTGAGTGATTTTGTAGAGGGAGAACCCTACCAATATGCAAAGTTAACTGTGTCTGTGGTGCAGGACTTTAGATTTGATTGGTCTTCACCTAACCCTATGGTTCACTATAAAATTTACAACAAAAGTGTCCACTTGCCTTTTGATGCTTTTTGTGCAGCAATTAGGGTGCCGCAATGGGGATCACGAGGGAAGATACATGGGCAACCCAAGCATTTGACGGACCTATACGAGGTAATATGTCAAGGAAGAACCTACTCAGATGAAAGTGGTAAAATTCGAAGTATTCAATTTCCATGCATTCGATATTTTGCTTACTTCATTACGAGGTGTGTACTTGCTAGGAAGACTGCAAATAAATTATCCATTCCTGATTTAGCTTTCCTAGCAGCAGCCTTGCAACATGATAAGAGTTATAATTTGGGTGCCTTGATAGCCTTTCGCATTGCTGCCAATCGCGAGAAAGGTGGATTTTGTGGAGGACTCATTGCTTCTCGTTTATTAGCTATGCATGGTGTAGTAGCTCTCCCTAATGATTTGCAGCTTCCTTTAGAGAGGCTCGATTTTGCTTCCATGGGGAGGCATGGCTTTGTTACTAGTTGGTCTACTTTGAATAATCTATCTTATGAGGTGCCTTTTGCCAAGAAGGGGAGGTGGAAAATGGTTAAATCTGAGCGAATAGTCGCTTTGCCTGCACCACGTTTGTTTGATCTTGGTTTCAGGAATGTTTGGTCAGTCACCGAGGATGAATTCGATGCATACTTGAGGGATCATGCCCTGCACACAGAGGACGATGGAGAATGGGCGGACGAGGACTCCACTCAGTTTTCCGGGACTGGGGGCTCGCGCCCCTATCCTGGGATGCTGGACCCTCTGCCTCATCTTCCTCAGCGGAGCCGGATGTTGAGCACGCCCAGTATGACCCGCCGGCTTGGAGTTCCTACCCGCGTTATTATTGATCTCCACTTAGGCCAAAAGCCTAAGCTTGGGGGGAGGTATATCGACATCTCACTCATTTACATATCATATCTTGTCGATACTTTGTATATCCATGTTGCAGTTTTCTTTCTTTCTTTTTAATTGTTTACCTTTTATTGCTGCATTCCAAAACACAAAAAGACCAAAAATATTTCTGTTGTTTCTCTTCATTTGTTTCTTTAAGTTTCAGTATTAGTTTGCTTAGTTTTAAAATTCGGTTTGTTATTCAAAAATCCAAAAATATTTTGCTTTATTGTTGTTTCTTTTTGCTCTTGTTTCAAAAACTCGAAAACCCAAAAATATTTGTTGTTTCTTTTTGGTTTTGTATAGTGTTTTCAGAGTTGGACAGCCATCCGTGACTCCGATGGAGCTTGGTTTTCATTCTTATCATTCGAAGCAACACAAGTGAAAAAGCAATAAGGATGATCTACAACAACTTGAGTTGGGGTGAGAGGCTGGTATGAACTCTATTTGTTTTCATTTTTGTACATATACTCATCTATGTGAGCATGCTTAGTTGGTTCATGTGAGGTATATGTCATTTAGTGGATGCTTAGTAGTTCTTGTTCTCTCATGATCGGTCCCAATTTATTAATAGTGGTAGCATGTTATGTTGATGTTTGCTTGCATTGTTCTATTCATAGAGGGTATGACATTGTGGTATCCTCCTCTGAATAATTCATTTGAATTGACTTGGCACATGCTCATGCATGCGTATGACTGAAAAACAAAAGTCAATTAAGCCTTGATGATTTATTTTGACTCAGAGTTCTTGTATCACTTTTATGTCTCAATTAATTTCATTTTGTCGCAAGCATGATTATGACGGTTATTGCTCTCTTGATTGTCGCTTCCCAGTCTATTGCTAGCCTTCACTTGTACTGAGCGGGAATGCTGCTCGTGCTTCCAAAACCATGAAAACCAAGTTATTCCAAAGTGTCCACCATAAATACCTATGCATGGCATTTCGAACCATTCAAGTAAATTTTCATGTGCTACCTTTAAAACCTTCAAAGTACTTCTCAATTTGTGTCAATGTTTTATAGCTCATGAGGAAGTATGTGGTGTTTTATCTTTCAATCTTGTCATTTACACAGACTTTCACCAATGGACTAGTGGCATATACATCCGCTTATCCAATAATTTTGCAAAAAGAGCTGGCAACGGGGTGCCCAGCCCCAATTAATTACAACTTTCATTAATAATTCTCTTCACATGTTTTGCCCTGATTTATCAGTAAGCAACTTAATTTTGCAATAGACACTCCTCCATGGTATGTGAATGTTGGAAGGCACCCGAGGATTCGGTTAGCCATGGCTTGTGCAAGCAAAGGTTGGGGGGAGTGTCACCCATAATGAAACTAAAATACATGTGTAAACAAAAGAGAAGAGGGATGATCTACCTTGCTGGTAGAAATAACGTCCTTCATGGGAGCCGCTCTTGAAAGTCTGGTTGACAAGGGGGTTAGAGTACCCACTACCATTCGTTGACAACAACAAACACTTCCCAAAACAATTTTGCTTCTGTTTTAAAAATGAAAAGCTCTAGCACATGATAATCTCTGCTTCCCTCTGCGAAGGGCCAATCTTTTACTTTCATGTTGAGTCACCATCCTTTCTTTGAGCACTTTCTCGAGAGCATAGTTGTCATTCTTAGTGTAATGTGCTTGTCCCAGAATGTGGTTAACTATGATATAACTTTGATGCTTTTATCTTTGATATCTTTGATTCTAGTCTTCCCATGAACTTCAGAGGTGCCTGGGCATTTATGTTTTGCTGTACAAAAACGGGCAAGCGAGATACCATCTTATCATATCCTATTATGAGCATTACAATCTTGTGAATTAATATGTTTCATGTTTGTTGCTATTAGTATGTTGGTATCTTTTCATAGTTTACATGCCTATTGAGTGACATTATTTGCATTTGCCTCATCTTGAATTGCCTAAGCATTTGTACATATAGTGAGAATATATGCATCATATGAAGCAAATGTGTTCGTGAAAGTCTTTTATCGCACTCAGTTGTTAACTGAATTGCTTGAGGACAAGCAATAAGCTAAGCTTGGGGGGAGTTGATACGTCCAAAACGTATCTACTTTCCCGAACACTTTTGCTATTGTTTTACCTCTAACTTGTGTGTTTTGAATACAACTAATGCGGACTAACGCTGTTTTCAGCAGAATTGCCCTGGTGTCTTGTTTTTGTGCAGAAAGTCAACTTTCGGGAAAAACACCAGAAAAGATCGCAAACCTCCTATTTTACCAGAAGACTCACGGAGCCAGAAGGGGAGGCGGAGATGGGCCACGAGTGGCCCAAACCACATGGTGGCGCGGCCAAGGGGCCTGCCGCGCCAGCCTATGAGGAGGGCGCCTCGGGCACCTCCCCGAGTCCCCCTTTCGACTACTTAACCCTTCTGACCTAAAAACGTCGGGGGGTCGTCCACTTCATCCAGAAACATCACCGTACGCCGCCACCATCGCGAAACCTATTTCGGGGACCAGAAACTCCGTTCTGGCACTCCGCCGGGACGGGGAATTGGAGGAGATCATCGCCATCATCATCACCGACGCTTCTCCATCGACCATCCATGTTTCCCCCATCCATGTGTGAGTAATTCCCTGCTGTAGGCTGAGGGGGATGGTAGGGATTGGATGAGATTGTTCATGTAATAAGCTATAAGATCATTAGGGCATGGTGCCCAGTATCCGTTGTTAGTACTTATTGATGTTGTTGCAACTTGTTGAGCTTAATGCTTGTCACTAGGGCCCGAGTGCCATGATTTCAGATCTGAACATGTTATTGTTTCATAATGATATGCACTGTTTATTGATCATACCTGCAAGTTGTATACACATATTGTTGTCCGGAACCCGCGGTCCCAAAGTGACAATAATTGGGACAGCCGAGGGGAATGGCTGCGATGTGAGGATCACATGTGTTCACTGCGTGTTAATGCTTTGCTCCGGTACTCTATTAAAAGGAGTACCTTAATTACCAGTAGATTCCCTTGAGGCCCGGCTGCCACCGGCTGGTAGGACAGAAGATGTTGTACAAGTTTCTCATTGCGAGCACGTACGACTATATACGGAACACATGCCTACGTTTACTTAGTACTTGGATGCTTTATCATTATTATCTGCAATGCCTATGTCTTGATTATTATATGAGCTATCTTATCCATGCAGCGCCCGTTCATCCATCCCTATGCCTACAGTGTTTTAATCCTACTGTTTACTGCAATCACTACTGCTGTCTTACTTACTGCTGCTATTATTTCACCGCTACTACTGCTATAAAACTGTTGCTACTGATAATCTGTGTCGAGCAAGACTATTCACAGGTGCAGCTGAATTGACAACTCCGCTGTTAAGGCTCTCAAGTATTCTTTGGCTCCCCTTGTGTCGAATCAATAAATTGGGTTTTACTTCCCTCGAAGACTGTTGCGATCCCCTATACTTGTGGGTCATCAGGCGACTGGAAGCATTCCAAGCGGCATCCTTGAAGTAGAGTTTGGTTATGTCGGCGTCATTCCTGGTGGCAGCTACACCGCGTTCAGTCAAGCGACTCAGGTCGCCATGTCTAGGTTGACCTCCTGCACAACAACTTGAGTCGATCCAGCGGGAGGCCAGAGCCAACCGGATAAGGAGCGTCAGAGAGGGCAGTCTTGCGTCCACTGCACCACTTAAGCCCTGAAAAACCAGCAAAGAAACAAATACATTAGATAGGATTAAACAAGATGGCTGTTCATGGTTCTCTATTAGTATTCATGATTGTTGTTCATTATTTCACATTTTGCATTGTTGGCCTTAGTAAACAGGATATAACTAGTAAAGAGCTCTGTGCAGAGTGGGGAATAGATCCATGTGCAGATGCAAAACCGTACTAATGCTAATAGCGATTACCCACATAAGATTGCAAATAGCTTTACAAATAAGATGACCCAAGATATGAACTACCTAAAACAAGATTGCAAGACACCTATATAGGCAAGGATTGACAACAAAGTGCTCAATAATTAGAACATGGCATCTCTGGCTCTGTTAATGTTTGCATATTACACAAGTTGACAGAAATTAATCACTTTTAATGCATTTGAGCTATAAGATAGACAACTCATGTTATGTCCCAGTGACATGATTTAAGCATAAGCACATCAGAAACATCAAATCTCAGGTGAATAAATTAATCTAGCATAAGCACATTAGAAACAAATTAACGAATCCTTGATTAATAAAGAAATGGTTTGTCTTGAAGAATCTACGAATAGGCCAAGCAACCTATGTAACATCTAGGGTAGATCCAATGATTTATACCTAAATGCGCCAACTCCTATCCGCTAAACATTGAGTATATGTTAATTGATATCAGGTAACAACTCATATCGAAGTTAGTTGTTTATGTGACCTGGCTTCGAAATAAGCAACTTCAAAAAGAATGCAACGACACAGACCCTAACCTGGTTGATCATTGGAACGGAGAGCGAGAGAAGCTTGAAGTCATTGCAATCAAGGAATATCACATCCTTGGCCTTCTCGGATGGCCGGTTGGTCATACTGTCCAGTATGTCAACATTCCTTGCCTATTTAAGGAAAGGGAGGATCTCAGTGCATTTCATATATGACAGGCAACAGATAAAAACAAAGTGTCAAAGCAGATAAACTAAGGTGCATTTCATATATGATGGAAGCAACAGAAAACATATCTTGCTAGCGAGCAGTCAAGAATTACTCCTTTGCATGGTAGGATACAATATTACAAAAAACAATTTGCATTGTATCCTTGTGCATACATCTGCAACTGAATTGAATTGCCTATGGTCCTATTAGCATCTCATCATTACATGGAAAATAGCAAGGTAGGTCCAAACATCAATAGAGATTTTAAGAGAGCAATAAAATCTTGTTCGAATGAATGTAGGCAGCAAGTACCATGTGAGGCCAAATTAGGCAACCTACCAATATATGCAAGAATTGACAACAAAGTGCTCATTAATTAGAACATAGCATCTCTAGCTCTGTTATTGTTTGCACATTACACAAGTATTTGTCCATAGGGAACTAAACAGATAGAAGATAACCAACTCATACGTGTCCAGTAAACACTAAGGATGGCACATAGTATATTTTTACACAACAAGAACTGAAATCACTCACTCCATCAATGACCTACAATACAAAAATGACATAACCAGGCAACCAAATCCAACACAGGCGCAGACAATAATGACTATGAAATTAAACGCTCCCAAAAGGAGCAATCCACACAACACGAACTGAATTACTCAACTGTTACCAGGGACTCAGTTGCTATACGTGTTGGAACTTGGAACTGTAGGCTTCAATGCAATTCATGCAAGATACACTACGGAACAATTAGTTGTCTTTGGAAATCAAACATCACCTCGGTTTTTACATTCTGCACATGGGGACTTCCTGGTGGTGATGTTGAGCAACTTGGTGAGCATCCTTTCGGGTCCCTTCAACATCAAGCCGTAGAGAGGGTCAGAGGCGCCGGATCCATGCAGGGCTCCAACTCCCGTCGGTTCCATCTCCGCTTCGGTGAGGCTCCATCCTCGCTTCCATAGGTGCCTGCAGAGAGAAAGACACAGATAGAGAAATCAAGAGAGAGAGAGAGAGAGAGAAAAGCGGCCAGATCCGGCGAACACTAGCGCGCTGAGGTCGTTGGACAGGCGGCGCGGCACCAGCTCAGCCTCCGCCTGGATGAGCGAGAGCAGCTGGTTGCTCTCGCCTGGGAACGCGAACGTCTCTGTCTCCGCCGTGGAGGAGGTCGTCCAGCGCCGGCCGCGAGCCGCTTCACGCCGGCGTCGAAGTTGTCGTGGGTGGATCTGACCATGGGAGGACGAATCCACCCGCCGCTAGGACGTGGGGAGACAGGGTGGTACTCTCGGTCGAGACGGCGAGGTGTGCCCCGGTGCGGCGGAGGAAGGACGCGGTCGAGGAAGCTCTGGAGCGGCGGGATCGAGCCAGGGGTGAGACGGCGAGGTGTGCGCGCAGAGAGAAGTGAGAGAGATGCGAGAGGGAGAGGCGGCGCTCGAGGGAAGAGGGCTCGCTCGGGTTGGGGATTAGGGTTTGGGTGGTAGCAGGCCGCGCGCTCTTCGGAAGGGGATTTATTGGGGCGATCTGAAAATTTGAGGCCGCGCGCTCCCTCCACCACTCGTTTCCAAAAAATTCCCTCCACCACTCGTTTCCTTACTTACATGTGCACCTTACCCATAGAGGCTGCAGGTAGGGTCAGCTCTCTTTCTGGTCCCACGGACAGTCTCTTAAAACTGTGAAGCCAGCGTTTCGAACTTGATTGAATGACTGCCATTATTTGCTGCAGATATTTCTCTTTTTGTGAAGCACCTATGAACAATATGTTGTAAAAATGGAGCACTAGTTTTTTTAAAATACTAGACCACCTTTTATGTATAAATAGACAATTATTTGTGTGTTAAATGGTTTGCATCCACCTCTCGTCAAAAATACAAATTCATGTCGATTTAGTAGGAAGTGGGTCAAATTTGAACTATAGCTGCCACGTAATTTGTTCAATATTTTTCAAAAAAAATCATTATTGGGTACACAAGTACCTATTTCATCAGGGATACCACAAAAAAGTGTTCTCAGAAATGAGGTATCATCTATGAAAATTCATGGCTTTAGGACCAAATGACGAATGTTATGTCCACATTCATGGTATAGTCTGCTTAAATATGTCCGTATTGCGCAAAAACGTGTATCTTGGAACCGTGAACAATGTTGCCGAAGAAACTTTTCATTTTCCATTCACGAAAAAAATCATTTTTCTATTTCCGAATGTGAAAAATGGGTTATTTTGTGAAGCAACTACCAAAAATATGTCGTAAAATAGGAGCGCTAAATTATTTGAAAATACTAGACCACATTGAATTTACAAATAACCAAATGGTCGTGTGTCAAACAGTTTCCATCTACCTCTCGTAAAAAAGACAAATTCATGCCGATTCAGCTGGAACGGGTCAAATTTGAACTACAGGTGCCTCGTAGTTTTCTCAGGATTTTTTGAAAAAATCATATTTAGCTACACAAGTACCTATTTCATCAGAGATACAACAAAAGTTTTGCAAGATTTAGCCCCTAGCTACGAACGGTCATGTCCCCCGAGTTGAGCGTATATTGAAACCGGCATACGAAATTCAAAAAAAAATCAAATAAATGGAAAACCTTCGCGTGGTGTCATTATATGTGTCCTAGTATCCATAAAAAATCATAAACTTGGAATAAGGAAATTTTCTTAAGAAAGTGTTTTCAGAAATGAGGCATCATCTATGAAGATTAATGGCTTTAGGGCCAAATGACGAATGTTATGTCCACATTCATGGTATAGTTTGCTTAAATATGCTCGTATTGGGCACAAACGTGTATCTTGGAACCGTGAACAATGTTGCCGAAGAAACTTTTCATTTTCCGTTCACGAAAAAATCATTTTTCTATTTCCGAATGCGAAAAATGGGTCATTTTGTGAAGCACATACCAAAAATATGTCGTAAAATAGGAGGGCTACATTATTTGAAAATACTAGACCACATGTATTTACAAATAACCAAATGGTCGTGTGTCAAACAGTTTCCATCTACCTCTCGTAAAAAAGACAAATTCATACCGATTCAGCTGGAACGGGGTCAAATTTGAACTACAGGTGCCTCGTAGTTTTCTCATGATTTTTTGAAAAAAATCATATTTAGCTACACAAGTACCTATTTCATCAGAGATACAACAAAAGTTTTGGGAGATTTAGCCCCTAGCTACGAACGGTCATGTCCCCCGAGTTGACCGTATATTCAAACCGGCATACAAAATTCAAAAAAAAATCAAATAAATGGAAAACCTTCACGTGGTGTCATTATATGTGTCCTAGTATCCATAAAAAATCATATACTTGGAATAAGGAAATTTTCTTAAGAAAGTGTTCTCAGAAATGATGTATCATCTATGAAGATTCATGGCTTTAGGGCCAAATGACGAATGTTATGTCCACATTCATGGTATAGTTTGCTTAAATATGCTCGTATTGGGCACAAACGTGTATCTTGGAACCGTGAACAATGTTGCCGAAGAAACTTTTCATTTTCCGTTCACGAAAAAATCATTTTTCTATTTCCGAATGCGAAAAATGGGTCATTTTGTGAAGCACATACCAAAAATATGTCATAAAATAGGAGTGCTACATTATTTGAAAATACTAGACCACATGTATTTACAAATAACCAAATGGTCGTGTGTCAAACAGTTTCCATCTACCTCTCGTAAAAAAGACAAATTCATGCCGATTCAGTTGGAACGGGGTCAAATTTGAACTACAGGTGCCTCGTAGTTTTCTCATAATTTTTTGAAAAAATCATATTTAGCTACACAAGTACCTATTTCATCAGAGATACAACAAAAGTTTTGCAAGATTTAGCCCCTAGCTACGAACGGTCATGTCCCCCGAGTTGAGCGTATATTGAAACCGGCATACGAAATTCAAAAAAAAATCAAATAAATGGAAAACCTTCGCGTGGTGTCATTATATGTGTCCTAGTGTCCATAAAAAGTCATAAACTTGAAATAAGGAAATTTTCTTAAGAAAGTGTTCTCAGAAATAAGGTATCATCTATGAAGATTCATGGATTTAGGGCCACATGACGAATGTGCTTGCCACTTTCATGGCATAGTTTGTTCAAATGTTCTCATATCACGTACAAGCATGCATCTTGGAATGGCGAACAATGTTGCTGAACAAAGTTTTCATTTTCTTTGAACAAACAAATCATTTTTCATTTTTCGAGTGTCAAAAATGGGGTTTTGACCACGTTTTGACCACGTTTCGAAATGAGCATAGAAATTCAAAAATATTATGTTATAATTTTACAACCCAAATTTAGAACAGGATGTATGCATTTCATCCTGGCCTTATTATAAAACCCTTCATTTGTTTTATGCTGCATTTAAAATTAAAAGAATAATCTCACAATTTTATTTCAAAAACGGATATAAAGCAATATATAATCTTAGGGGTATTTTGTATTTTATTTTGGAATGAAAAAAATACCTTGTACTATATAATGATAGAAAAAATCTTAATAAAAATTTCGAATTATATTTGGTTGAAATTGAGGTTCAAAATCAAAAGTTATAAAAGAAAGTAGAAAAGGATAAAGGAAAAGAACAAAAAAAAAAGAGAATTGGCCGAGCCGAGCCGGCCCAGCCCAACAGCCGAACCAGGCTGGCCGGTGCACTCGGCACAGGGAAAAGCAGTAAAGAAAAAAAAATAGGTGGCCTCGTGCACCAAGGCCCAAGCCCAGGGACGCAGACGCGACCCATCGTTAATAAATAGCAAGTGCGCAAGTTGTACAACGTAGGTGTGGTGGCCCAGTGGTTTGGTGCTATGCGAAGAAGGGTGAGCGCGCGTGTTTGAGCCTCCAACGAAGCCTATTTTTTCATTATTATTCATGTGCGCAGTGCGCTATACAGATCTCACGTCCTGCAACGTGGGTTAGAGTGGTCCCACCTCTTAGCAGAGTGTGGTTCAACATCCGGGCGGGTCCCACATGTCAGCAGGGTGGGTCCCACATGGCGGGTCCCACAGGTCACACGGTGGGTCCCACATGGCGGGTCCCACGGTGGGTCCCACATGACAAGTCACATGGCGGGTCCCACTGGTCCCACATGGCAGCAGGATGGGTCCCACATGACAGGTCAGACGGTGGGTCCGACCAGGCGGGTCCCACATGGCAGTTGGGTGGGTCCCACATGGCGGGTCCCACAGGTCACACGGTGGGTCGCACATGACAAGTCACATGGCGGGTCCCACCTGTCAGTGGGATGGCTGAGTATTGACACGTAAGCGAAAATGACACATAAGTAATGACACATAAGCAAAAATGACACCTAAGCAGTGACACGTAGGCGAGACTGCTGAGTTGGCTGTCAACTAATACGAATGACCATTTAAATTGGTCGTAATCGGGTAGAAAAAATATATGAAATTAATGTTATTTGCATTATGACCAATTCATGTAAGACGATTATGACCTTTCAGACAGATTTGGTCGTTATATTTTCGGGTTTAGACCCTTCAAAACAGCGAGTGACCAAATGATACAAAATGGTCATAGATCTATGACCAATATTTTCAGGGTCACTATCAAAAGGTCATAAGTTAGCATATTTCTTGTAGTGATCTTCAACGCACGCGCAAATGGAAAGCCAAACTAGAGGACCCTCGGCTAGTCCGCCACAAGTTAGTCGGTCGACGAGGGCTCCATATACCCCACCGAAAGGAAGCGCGCTCATTCTTGGTTCAAGAGGTAAAGAACTCGCACCTAGGCGGCGAGAGTGAGACAAAACACCACCATACCAAAGTGGCCTCTCATCCCCACCTTTAAGCATCTTATTACCTGTCACCACATTTTCTCCACCATCATCTGAACACTTCAACAACCTGTTTCCCACATGAAGTATCCATCGGACGGCTAAGCATTTAACTAAGCATGGCTAAGCATCAACATTGCATAGTTAAGTATTTCAGGCCCACAATACAATCCTATGGATAATAGGAGGGGAAATAGGTAATTGACATCGGAATCTTAATGCAACTATAGGATAATCTAATCCAAGCAAATTGACATTTGGAACCGCATGCAATATTATAGTGGAGAAAATATTTGCGGAAAATAGGATAAGACATGCTCAGAGGGGGGATTACGCTTGCCTTGATCAAGGTGCTGGTAGAACGGCTCTTCGGGGTATTGTGGAGTAACCCGGCTGATTGATCTATCGAAGCATAACAACAGAAGAAACAATCAATCACCACACATGCTTCACAAATGCAATGCGCAAACACATGATGACATGACATTTTAAATCCCCGGGAGGAGGAGGATTCGACTATCTATTATATTATTAAAACAACAAACAATTAACGGTGAAGATTTACCATAGTAAAATTAAGATGATTAGACGGTAGAGATTTAGCGTACAAGCACGTACAGCCATCACGTGCACAACCATCACGGATAGATGTCCAGCTTCAGACGTGCGGAGTCAACAAGATCCAAGATCCCGTCAAAAAAAAAAAATCCAAAATTGATGGGTTTCCATTGGAAACACGTATGACACAATTGATGTTGATCACGTTTCATGGATTTCCCTAATTATTCAGTCGGACGAGGACATACGTCCATGGCTTCATACAGGGCAAATCGAAACGATGGCAGCACATCCATTAGCACGGACGACGCTCTGTCCGGCGAATCGTTGTGAGGATGACAAGTATCCCTATACACGCCGGAGATTATCCATATGCGTCGACGCTCCGATATCCGGCGGATTGATGTCACAACGGCAAAAATATCCAGTCACGCCGGAGACACAGGACACCCAACGGAGATTCAAAGGTACGGCAACATCACTCTTAACAACGGGTACTAATTAATGTCTCCGTGCAGTTCTTCATGTGCATATTGATCTATGACAAACTGTTTTTTCAAACTGCAAGTGAAGGAACAGATTAATCATTGTACTTGATACGATCTAAATGCAGTCAATCAGATAATAGGTTGATGGGTTTTCATCAGCAACACATACTGATACAGTCGATCAGATTTGTTGGATTTCCAGAGCATTTAATGCCTATGTCAATCAGATACAAGGTACGATCCAATCTTGACTAAAAAGTAGAGAAAATAAACCTCTACAAGGTCCGATCCAATATAGATCGACTGGCTTAATCCTAAAAAAGATATAGATTCTCTCCCTGGTGCCCCAGGATAAAGTTTAGATGAAAGATGTAGTTTTTACCGGCAGCAATTCCCTCATGCTCGCAGATTCGCCTGCCTTCTGCGGACGCGAAAGTAAATATTCCGGCGACAGGCGGCAAGCGCCAGGTACTCCTCGATTATTTTCTCAACTGCATCCCAACGTGTCTTTTTTTCTTCGATTAATTGTTAGCTGGGAAGGGCACTCCCTGCAACATGAAGACAGAACACACCTACCACATTCATGAAATTCATGTGATTTTATCTTTTATGAATTTATTATACATGTTATCATTTGATCCCAAATCATTGCGTCTAATAGGGACGCCGCTGCCAGGGAGGCTGTCGAGCGAAGAAACTATACGGCGCAGCTATTTAGCTCATCAATGCTATTAGAGTTTGTCGCTTATCACTCCTGTACATACTCTGCGAAAAGGTAATATATATGCTTTCTTGGGTTGTGCAAATTAGTTATGCTTTCGGTTCAGTTCAATCTTTTAACATGAGTAAAAAGTCTGTACAATTAATTTTCTGTTATGAAAATAATCATATATCATATAGTTGAATCAAATGACAATCTATTACATTGGCTAAATAACAACCATTGTGTTCTTCTATTTGTGTCTTTGGTGTTAGAAGGCGAATTGTTAATAATTCTATGTGCTCATTAGTTCTATTTGCATATTACAAGTTTATACTCAAAGCAGATATACAGAGTTGTTTATTTGTTTTTTTACTCTTCTGCAGCGCAGCTGCCATTCCTAAAGGTTACTTGGCCATCTAATAAAAGGGTTAGTGCTTGCATTCGAAAGCCCTTTAGAGTTTAGCGCAGTGGGGCTTCCCCTTTTCAGGACGTCTCTCAGTCTCAGGACGCAAGATTGCAACTCCTTGCTCGATCACAATAGCTACAATTGATCGGTTAGAAGAAAATATTCAATGGTAGTAGATGTTATGTGATATATGCAACAAAATTGCTACCAAAAATTCTGATAACTATTATTGCAAGAACTACAACATATATCCATAAAGTTTATGCCGTAAGATTATTCTACCAAATTGAACATCAGTGTTTACTATCATATTTTCATTTACACTAATAAAACTAATAAATGGGATGTTAGGTACGGCATTTGGCTCCAGATTAGGGATCGTAGTGCTAGAACAAGTTGCACTTTATTTGATGAAAAGGCCAAAAGAATAGTAAATACATCAGTCTCATTCTTGCTGGACTCTGTAGATGGAAAATACCAAGAAGATCCAAAGGTTATACAGAAATTATGTGGACGAAGACTTATCTTTTTATTCGAGCAAAACAATTAAAACCTCACTCTAGGTATGCAAAATTATGTGGTAGACAAACATTTGTGCATGATAAGCTGGAGATGCGGTAGTTGGGTGATACATAAAAAAAAAAGGTAATAGTACATTTGATTCTATTAAAACTATAGATTGCATTATTTTGTTTATGCCAGTTCGAAAGGTGATTGGATACTTGACAATATGAACTTTTTAAACATGTCTCTTACTTAATCGTTGTAATTGTAATTTTGCAGATACTGAACAGCAAATGGCAACCAACCAAAAACACATTGAGATGGTCCATGTGAAACAAAAGAGAGAAGATATAAGCAAGGGGAGTACAGCAAATCAAAAATAGCATCAGGATAGAAAGTTATCAATCAGTGTCAATGAAAAAAAGAGGAGACAAAGATCTATCACGGTATCTCATTACTCAGAAGATGAAGGAAATGAAAAAGGTAAATAAAAAAAGTAGGAAAAGCACTGCCTTCTCTTACTGCAGCAAGAAGGATGACATGAATCCTTGCTGAAAAGGCTAACGTCATCAAAACAGAACACATGATGTAAAATGCAAGGACACATAACCTAAGAGAGTCTAGATTTTTTTCCAATTTAGTAGTATAACTGTTTAAAGTAAGCCATAGTAGTTTCTTATTAGAATGGACAAGATGTTCTATAGCTAAAGAACTTTCCTCTAACTATTCCATATACATTACTATGATGTACGTTAGATCCAAAGATATGCAGCATGGAAATCCAGTTTGATGTTTATGCTTTCATTTATGATTTATTTATATGCATCATGTAACATTTGTTCTTAGCAAATTTAATCAATTTTATAAGACCAACATTGCATTCTTATACATAGAACGGTCGCAGAAACTTCAATGTACTATCATCTCCTATGACAGCTAGATCTCCAAATATTAAGGTGGTAACCAGTCTAAAATACTTTCAAAGAAAAGAAGAGGTGCTGACAAGGAAGACTTTGTGCAGACACTTTTCTGCCAGGTCTTATCTTCAGCACGCACAACTTGCTCTATTCCGTTATTATCTGGAACAGTTGGGAAAAAAATGTGCTATTGAACAAGGTTATGTTTACTGGTGCTCGAGCTAAAAAAGTTACCTGCCCCAAAGAAAATTAACAGGGTCATATAGGATACATAATTGTTACTTAGATACTATTTTCTTCCCTATAATAATGTTAGCTTCTATTATGCATTTCAAATATAAGGGGATGCCCACCAAAGACAGAAGGTTGAACAAAACATCAGATCTGTGTAATTTGCACAAACAAAATTGTTTCTGTAAGGGTGCGGAAAATGGTCAACAATTGTAATTCTGTAACATATTATCGATCGCTAATCAGATTAGCAATGGACAATTTGATGGACCCAAATGACGTCTTGCATATGTTTGTTCTAAAATCTAATATTGATGTCACATGCTAGCTGTTCTGGTCTTCTTAGGATGGTCGCAAAACTTCTGAAGACTGAATAATGGTTAGCCTTTCTAGGATAATCTCATCCTCTAACTGTCGACATGAGACAACACAAGAGCTGTAATTAAAATTTGGGGGAAAATAGAACTGGGGAAGCGACCGTGAACAGGAGCACTGGAGCAGTGAGGCACGCAACCTTGAATGCGGAATGCGAGCCGCAGCTGCCGCCTTCGTCGTCGTCAACCACGTCAAAGTCCACGCCGGGTCGCGTACAGTGCAGTCCGCACTGGGCCGGCCACCGCACTGCAAATCAGGGATGGTGAGATGCAACCTCGCCGGCACGCATCGCCATATCCGGAGCTCCACCGCGCATCCACGACTTGGTCAAGAATCGCCTCCAAGAGAATGGCCTGGAGCACTGGAAGGAGAGAAGAAAGAGGATGAGATTGGAGTGTTGGACCGTCATTCACAGTCGCTGACCGTGTCCTCAAATATATAAAATATATAGTGAGAAAAATAATGGTCAGATAAATAAAATAAATATGCATGAAAAAATGGAAAAAAATACCGGCTTAATAAACTGGGTAAAGACATTTATTTTCAAAAAAGTCAAAATATAAAATACGGCTACATGAAAATATCATCTAATTACTAAATACATCAAAATTAAAATTCTGACTCCAATGAAATTTAATCTAAATTTTCAAATGTAAGATGATAAAACGTAGGCAAAGAGAAAGGAGATACAAAAAAAACATAGGCACACTATTTTGTTGAACCCAACGACCTTATGAATGTCAAACTAAGTAAGAAAAGGTAAGGTACACCAATATACATAAACATATATGAGAAGAAACATTGAAGTCAAAAATCTAAGCTACGTTAATATAAATGAATCGTCTGAAAAGTACTTACCGTTTCTTAAAGTATTAAAGTTTTAGCCATGATATAATATTTCTCTAAATTTAAGAGAAATGTGATAGGAAGATATAATATAAAATAGATAGTCTAGCCGCGCAAATGCGCGGGCCACCCCGCTAGTTCAGATTAAACGGAGTTCGGGTGCTTAGAGGGGCGCATCCCGGATATACCGTGAATTTAGGTCATGAATCATCTTACTTGTTGATTACGGTAGTCGAAACCCTAGGATCTAACTTGTAGATGTATGACATGATCATGTGGGAGATGCAGGGTTTTGGCGATTTAATAAACATGATAACCATTTAAAAGGTTTGTTCACGAATTTCCGGAAATTCGGGTATATTACACGCATGTTATGATGTCCCGATAAGAGTTGTTACATTTCTAAATTCCTCCTTTAAATTATGCCTGGGTATTATTTAAATCCAACACGTTACCATTATTTAACCAAAATAGGAAGAAATAAAAAGAAACAACATTCGTTTTGGTACTGGGCATTTTCGGAAATTCCGATTTATCCCTACTCGGAATATCCGGTTGAACACAACCCCCAGAATTTTGGCTAAGGAAAGAAGCTTCCTCGTACTGATACCATTCGGAAAATCCGAATCAATCGGTCTCGGATTATCCGATCCTCCGGTGAGGATGGAAATTCTGCTAAGGAAGAAAACGAACTCGTACTGGGAGCAATCGGAAAATCCGGTTGGGCTTCATTCGGAAAATCCGACGCGGGGTCAACACGCGAAACGACGGCGGCGAGTTCAAGCGAACTCGAGCCACAGCTCGCGAGCGACGAAAAGAGAGGCACGGGGATGGGCAGCAGCTCACTAGGGACACGCTCGAGCAAACGGCGAGGTCGGAGATGGTCCACGGCGGCGGAAATCGTGCGGCGGAACGGCGGCGGTGGTCGGCGAAGAAATGGACGGCACGGGCGATTGCAAGCTTCCCCGCTCGATTCCTTTGGCAGGGACGACGAGCACGGCACGGCGGAGCTGCGGGTGGTCTTCACGCGGGTTGGGGCGGCCGGACACGGCGGCGATGCGTCGGCGACGGCGGCTGATGATCCCGAAGAGCAAGTCTTGATGCCTGCACAAATAACGGGATTTAGGTTGAGACTCCAAGTGCAGAGTGTATAGTAAAGTGGAAGACAGTTTTCCCCACGAGGGGTGACTCGAGGGTTTAATATCGAACTCTCGGGAATCTGAAGTGGTAGATTTATCTTCTTATCCTTCTTTTGGTTACCTACAAAACAAGGTTAGATGTTTTGGTCCTCAACCTCACCTGTGGTTGTCAAGCACAAGGTGTAAGAATGATATCAGGATAGTTATGCAATGCAAATAGGAAATAAATATGCAATGATGGTGGATGCAATGATAAATGATATTTTTGGGGTTTTGAATGATGTATGCAAGATGAAAAGTATTTTTGTATTTTCGGATTTAATGATGGCTGAAAATAGAAAAGTGGTATATGGTGTTGGAAAGGTGTTTCTTATGATTAAAAATGGACTGGGGTTCATGGTTTCACAAATGCACTCTCTCTTTATAAAGTGGTAGACAATGGAACACACAGTTAACATATGAGATTGCAACATAGGGTTTGATAACAAGTTACTTAGATATATGGGCATCACGTCCTAACATAGAGATCTTTTGGTTATTAACCTCTCTCATACTCCACCAAGATGCGAACTAAATCATAACACCTTAGTAATTAAGATAACTCAGAGTATAGCATTAAGTATCATGACATGAAGTGAAAATAAGAACATGCTAGATCTAGTCATGGAGTAGTGGCAATGGTCACACCCACATCCCCGGTAGCATGGTATTTTAGTTTATCCCTAGTGAGGTAACAAAGTAAGATAAAGATACCAAAGTGGATCGCAGAACTTTCTCTCACGTTCACTGCACTAGCCACCCCCCGTTACTCCAACTAATGCACACGTTCCCCCACACACGCTCTCATAAACATGCTTGATCAAAACAAGTAGACAAGAACGGGGTACATAATATGCATCTATACTCATAACTGAAACCAACATTGCAATCTCAAACATATATTAACTCATAAAGATCCACCACAAAAGTATTACAACGGTGACCGTAATCATGTTCAGCAGCTCATACGGTGCTAATTAGTGAAGCCCAAGAGAGGAGAGATACATAAGTTACTTCCACAAACCCATAGTCCAGAGGTGGACTACTCCCTCTTCATCAGGGAGACGGTGGAGAAGTCGATGGAGAAGATGGAGACCACGCCGGCAGCGCCCCGCCGGAGTTTTCCCCCTCCAATCTGCAGCTCCTGATCTCCGTTTCGGTGTTTCTGTATTTGTGCGGCGCTCCTTCCAGAGAACGACGGGGGACCTTTTTATAGGCGTTTTTAGGTCAAGACGAAGGCGGTGGAGCGAAGATCGACGGCAACGGAGCCACGAGGGCTGAACGGGTGGGTCCCACGCGGCCACAGTACCTGGCCGCGTGGGCCATGCTCGTTTGGCCCTCGGGCCTCCGTTTGCTCGCTTCCTTTTTCCGTAGTCCTTCTTCCTTCCAAATATTGACGCCCGTAAATTTCCAGGTGATTTCGTTGACGTTTGGGTCCCTGAAACATTAAAATAAGAAAACGGGGTTTTCTGCCTGCGCAGGGTTAATTCCATAAAAATAGGAAATCATTAAGATATTTCCAAAATCATGATAAAACATTGATATAACCCTTATATGATGCAAATATGATTGGAATATAAGCAATTAAAGTGCAAAGTTCATGTATGCATTTTACATGCATCAGCGGCTCGGTCTGCGAGCTCGCGGGAAGAGGAAAACGGGGAAAATGGAGAGAGGAGCGAGTGGGTAGGGCAGGGGCAGTGGGCCTCGGGGTGCTGCTTGCTCTCCTTCTTCGCAGGTGGGGCAGAGAGGAGGGGCCAGGCGAGCACGGCGAGCTCGAGCTGGTGCGGCTCGGCCGGCCAGCTCGGTCGCTATAGGGGAGGAAGGAGATGACCAACTTCTGAAAACCCCCTGGGAATTCTATTTCCATCACGGACAGGTCCCTCCCTAAATACAAAGAGACCCTTGCCTGTTTCTTTTTAAAACCAGTAGTACTTCTTTGATTTAATTGAGGCATTTAAATATTTTATAAAAATCTGATAAAATTCTGGTAGCCTCCCCATATAGTGTAGAAGCACCACAAAAATTGGCGTCTCAAAATAAAATGTTTGGACCACTTTTGTTTAGAGAGGTTGGATAGGGCATTTTGCTCGAATTTAACAATGTTGCTCCTTTAATATTTTGGTGCAAGTGCAAAATATTATTTTGGAACTCTTGGAACTTCCTTGACGAATAGGAGATGTCAAAGTAATTTTATTTTGCAAGATTGAGTGCCTTCGTTGTTTTGAAATGGGTTGAAGCAAATTTGGCATTTCGTTTGAAGTGGTGCCAACCCACCACAATTCCCTAGCAACAACAACAATTCCCTAGCAACAACAACAATTCCCTAGCAACAACAACAATTCCCTAGCAACAACAACAGGATGCATGGATGCCATGATGCAATGAACACAAAAGTGGAAAAATTGCACAGGTTTTTCAGGTTCTTAACTTTGGGCTGTTACAACTCTACCCCCTTACAGGAATCTCGTCCCGAGATTCTAAGATTGCGGGAAAAAGTCGGGATACTCCTCACGAAGACTAGACTCTCTTTCCCAAGTTGCTTCTTCCTCGGAATGGTGAGACCACTGAACTTTGAGGAACTTGGTAGTCCTGTTACGGGTCTTCCTTTCAGCTTCATCCAGGACACGGATAGGATGCTCGCGATAAGTGAGATCTTCCTGGAGATCCAGCTCCTCATTATTGACCCCATGGATAGGATCCTTAAAACACCGGCGAAGTTGAGAGACATGAAACACATCATGTACATTTGGGAATTTCACCGGTAACTCCAATTGATAAGAAAGATCTCCTCGCTTGGCCAGAACTGTGAAAGGGCCAACATAGCGAGGTGCCAATTTCCCTTTGATTCCGAAGCGGCGAACGCCACGAAGGGGAGAGACGCGGAGATAAGCTTTATCACCAATCTCATAGTGAATTTCCTGATGATGCTTATCATAGTAGCTTTTCTGCCTAGACTGAGCAATCTTCAGATTCTCTCTTATGATTCGAACCTTCTCCTCAGCTTCATTGATCACATCCGGACCAAAGAGTGCCCTGATGTCTACGTGCGCTTCTATTCTTGTAGACAGTGTTGGGCCTCCAAGAGCAGAGGTTTGTAGAACAGCAGCA
This sequence comes from Poa pratensis, assembly GCA_947311845.1. Taxonomy (NCBI): domain Eukaryota; kingdom Viridiplantae; phylum Streptophyta; class Magnoliopsida; order Poales; family Poaceae; genus Poa; species Poa pratensis. The sequence goes on from CAMZMU010000039.1 coordinate 25,110,645, forward strand.
AGTTTCCCTTAAGTGAATCACCCAACGTTTATCGAACTCAGGGAGGTAGAGGTCAAAGATATCCCTCTCAAGCAACCCTGCAATTAAGATACAAGAAGTCTCTTGTGTCCCCAACACACCCAATACACTTGTCAGATGTATAGGTGCACTAGTTCGGCGAAGAGATAGTGAAATACAAGTAATATGGATGATTATAAGTAGTAACTGCAATCTGAAATAAAGATGGCAGCAAGCAAACATGTAGCAGAACTGGTTGTAAACGGTGTTTCAATGCTTAGAAACAAGGCCTAGGGATCATACTTTCACTAGTGGACACTCTCAACAATGATCTCATAACTGAATAAATAAAAGATACTCTTAAACACTCTCTTGTTGGATAACAAACACCATTCATTGTGTAGGGCTACAAAAGCACACCTCAAGCTGGAGTAAACAAGCGCCACAACGTCATAAAGGAATCACACACGGTGCACACACTGTCACCTTTACACCGTGGAGAGTACCGGAGTTCATATTAAAGTAACCTCTGGAGTGCATAATAGATAAAGAGTAACATCTACATATTCAACTAGATTAGCACAACTAAACACAAGTAAATACTGCTCGGGATTATTCTCCTTCTTGATAACACAAGAGTACTACGTGTAGGGCTGCAAAAGCACTCCTCAAAGTCTGAGTAAACAAACACCACAATTCACAAGAATAAGCCATGATAAATATCTAAATTATTCATAGAGTCACACAAGTACCCACACTGTCACCTTGATACCGTGTTGTCACAACGACTCCAGAAACTAGACAAAATCACTTGAGTAGCATAAACATTATTAATGCATTCAGCGATACTAGCAATACACATGATCACATAAAGATCACACCATGTGAGAGAGAGATGAACCACATAGCTACCGTAGAGCCCTCAGCCTCGGGGGAGAACTACTCCCTCCTCATCATGGGAGTCAGCAGCGGCGATGAAGATGGCGGTGGTGTCGATGGAGATGACTCCGGGGGCAATTCCCCGTCCCGGCGGCGTGCCGGAACAGAGATTCTGTCCCCGAAACTTGTCGTCGATGGCGGCGGCGCTACGGAACTCTTCGTGGAATATGGCTTGGTGTTTTAGGGTTTTCGCGTCTGAGGCAATATATAGGCGAAGGGGCAATGTCGGCGGAGGCTCGAGGGGCCCACACCACCTGTTGGCGCGGCAGGGGGCCAACCGCGCCAGGGTGTGGTTTGGCCACCTCGGCGCCCTCCTTCGTCTCTCCTTCGGACTCCGTGACGGTGCTGGAAAAATAGGAACGTGGCCTTTTGTTTCGTGCAATTCCGAGAATATTCGCAGAAGTAACTTTCTGAAACAAAAAACAGCAGAAAACAGGGAACTGGCACTGTGGCATCTTGTTAATAGGTTAGTCCCAGAAAATGCATAAAAGTGATATGAAGTGTATATAAAACATGTAGCAATTGGTATAATATAAGCATGGAACATCAGAAATTATGGATACGTTGGAGACGTATCATGCCCTCTCTCCGGTCTCGGACCAATTTAGAGGAGTGCGGCATTTTCTTCCATATAGAGCCTCGAATGGAGCCATGCCCAGACTAGCTTGATAGCTATTGTTATAGGAGAATTCCGTGAAAGGGAGATAATTTTCCCAACCCTTTCCAAAAGAGATCACACATGCCCTAAGCATGTCTTCCAACACTTGGTTCACTCTTTCGGTCTGACCATCAGTTTGAGGATGGTAGGCGGTACTGAAGTTGAGACGGGACCCCATAGCAGTTTGGAAACTCTGCCAGAATTTGGAGACAAAGATACTTTCACGGTCCGATATGATCCTCAGAGGGACCCCATGCAATGGAACAATACGAGCCAAATATAAGTCAGCAAGTTGACTTGCCCGTATATCATCACGGACTGGTAGGAAGTGAGCAACCTTGGAAAGACGATCAATGATTACCCAGATTGCATTGTTGCCCTTTTGAGATGGGAAACCCGGTGATGAAGTCCATACCAATTTCATCCCATTTCCACTCGGGAACTGCAATAGGGCGGAGAGTGCCGGCAGGTCTTTGATGTTCAGCCTTTACCCGTCAACATGTGTCGCATTCAGCAACATACTTGGCAATTTCCCGTTTCATCCGAGTCCACCAGAATTGTGGTCGAAGGTCTTGGTACATTTTGGTACTACCGGGATGGATAGATAGAGGTGATTCATGAGCTTCTTGTAGGATGAGCTCCCTCAAATTCCGGTTCTTTGGCACTACTAGACGGTCACCAAAATAAACAACTCCGGATTCATCTTCCGAGAAGCATTTGGCCTTGCCACTAGCAATGTTCTTTTGATGTTCAGGATACCCTCATCCAGCTTCTGAGCATCCTTAATCTGGTCTACAAGAGTAGCTTTGATCTCCAGATTTGCAAGGTAGCCAGAAGGAACAATTTCCAGGTTCAAATGAGCGAACTCTTCATGAAGAGCGGGTTGGGCCTTTTCAATCATCAGATTGTTGCAATAGGACTTCCGACTTAGCGCGTCAGCCACGACGTTTGCTTTGCCGGGTTGATAGTTCAGACTCACATTATAGTCCGTGATTAACTCCAACCAACGCCTTTGCCTGAGATTTAAATCCGGCTGGGTGAAGAGGTACTTCAGACTCTTGTGATCCGAGAAAATCTCGCAACGGTTACCAAACAGGTATGGTCTCCATTGCTTCAAAGCATAAACCACAGCGGCAAGTTCTAGATCATGAGTTGGGTAGTTGTGCTCATGCGGCTTCAATTGGCGAGAAGCATACGCCACCACATGGCCATCTTGCATTAGCACACAGCCCAAGCCTTGCAAAGAGGCGTCACAGAAGACGACGAAATCCTTGCTTGTATCCGGCAGGACAAGCACAGGAGCGGACGTGAGTTTGGCTTTCAGTGTTTTGAAGCTCTCTTCAGCTTCGGCCGTCCATACGAACTTTTGTCCTTCTTGAGAAGGTCAGTCAGGCCTTGGCTATCTTGGAGAAACCTTCGATGAATCGGCGGTAATAACCTGCCAATCCGAGAAAGCTTCGAATGTCCTTGACTGACATTGGAGTTTTCCAATCCAAAATGGACTGAATCTTGTCGGAATGACAGCCACACCATTAGCGGATATCACATGACCAAGGAAGACGAGATTATCCAACCAAAACTCACACTTGGAGAACTTGGCATAGAGGCGGTGTTCTCGAAGTCGTGTCAGAACCAACGAAGATGTTCAGCATGCTCTTCATCGGTTTTGGAATAGACGAGGATGTCATCGATGTAAATGACGACAAACTTGTCAAGATAATCCATGAAGATAGAGTTCATGAGCCTCATGAAAGTAGCTGGAGCATTTGTGAGACCAAAGGACATGACGGTATACTCATATGAGCCATAACGAGTAACAAATGCCGTCTTTGGAATATCCTCCTTTCTGATCTTGATCTGATGGTAGCCTGACCTCAGATCCATCTTGGAGAATACCGTTGCACCAGCTAACTGATCCAACAGATCATTGATGCGAGGAATAGGATACTTGTTCTTGATTGTCACCGCATTCAACGGTCTATAGTCAGAGACTAGACGAGGCACGGTAGAATCCCTCTTCTTGACAAAGAGTACCGGACAACCCCAAGGTGAACTGCTAGGCTGGATGAAATCCTTTGCTAACAGTTGATCAATTTGCTCTTTCAACAGAGCCAACTCTTCCACCGGCATACGGTAGGGCTTCTTGGAAATTGGAGCTGTACCGGGAAGTAGATCTATGACAAACTCCACACTTCGGTCAGGAGGCATGCCAGGCAATTCTTCCGGGAACACATCCGGGAAGTCACACACCACGTGTATGTCCTGGATTTCAGGAGGGGATTCGCCTTCCATAAAGCAAAGGAGGATCTCGGGTGAGTTGGGTATGACTGAAGATGGAGGTTTTGATAGCGCAGACCAATACTTAACACTGTCACCGGAAGAATTGGTCACGGTGACGGTCTTGGCAGCACAGTCGAGATTAGCCCGTATTTGGCTAGCCAGTTCATGCCCAGTATGACATCAATGCCACTTGACCTCAGAGCTACCAAAGCGAAAGGAAAGAGTAGTAACCAATAGTAATCTAAACTCAGGAGTAACCCCATCGGTTTGCCATTTGGAGCCAGGGTGGAGATCTCCAAGGGACGGCTCATTTTCTCGAACGGTATTTTGTGGTCTTTTGCAAAGCTATGGATATGAATGAATGCGATGCTCCAGAATCAAACAAAACTGTAGCACGATTGTTGTTGATTCGAACTCACCCATAAGGACGCCGGGGTCCTCTTCAGCTTCTTCAACAGAGACGTGGTTCAGGCGACCACGCACAATAGGTCCAGCCTTGCCAGCTGGAGTGGCAGGGGCTCGTGCAGGAGTTATCGCGAGAGGTGCCTTCTGGGGGCACTCCCTGGAGTAGTGGCCAGCCTGGCCACAGGTGTAGCAAGTGACTCCAGGTGGAGCAGGTAGCATAGGACGGTACCCACTCCGCCTACCCCAAGTGTCGAAGTAGTGGGGCGCGGAGGGGTGGCCTGTATCCCGCGGCTCTTGGCATGAATGGAGCACGAGGTACGGCGCTGTAGGGACAAACACCCTGCGCTTCTTGCTCTCAGAACCCGAGGAACTCTGGTGGTCCCCGTGTGCGGGCCTCTTGGAAGCCTCAAGTTCCTTTCTTCCTTGCTCGAGAGTGAAAGCCTGGTTGAACAGCTCCTGATAGGTCTGGAACCTGAAGGGAAGCAACTCATAGCGGAGCTGCGGAGTCAGACCCTTGCGGAACAGCTCTTGCTTGTCAGCATCATTGGTCACGTCCCTTGGGGCGTAACGAGAGAGATGGTTGAACTCACGACCATAAGTGCGGAGGTCCATCCGTCCCTGTTGCAAATCCAGGAACTCCCTCCTCTTCAAATCCATGATCGGCTGGGGAATGTACTCCGCACGGAAGGCAGTGCGAAAATCAGCCCAGGTGAAGACATGGTTGGCTGGAAACAAGGCCACATGGCTCTCCCACCAACAGCCAGCAGCACCAACCAAGAGGTAGGTGGCAAAGTTGACTTGCTCGCCACTGGGACATGAAGCGCGGAGAACTTGCGCTCCAAAGCACGAAGCCAATCATCAGCTTCCAGTGGCTCCTTAGCATCAGCAAAGGTGGGTGGCTGGAGCGCAGGAACTCGTGAGAGTGTTGCACTCGTTCCTCCGTGCATTCTGCTGCACCAACTGCTCAAGCAAGCGCTCATTGCGCCCACGGTTCTCCTCAATGGCCATCAAGACCTCAGCCATCGAGGGTGGTGGCGGCAGATCATCCTCATATCATTGTGGTTACCGCGACCACCGCGGCCTCCACGGCCTCCTCGAGCCATTCTGGAGATTTGACAATGACACGGTTAGTATCTTTCTCCGAATGGTCGAACAATAGCATTAGCGTCTACACAAGTACACAGACTAGGGACGATAATACTTTGCGAGAAGGAAAACAACAAGATAGAACTTGGGTCAAAGATCAGCATCATGTGCTACTAGTGAGAGTTAAGAAATCACAACTTAACACACTCTAGTTGACACAATCCGGGACCTTATGTTCAAGTCCGTGGGTTAAAACCCAAAAAAGAAAAGATTAGACTCGGTAGAAACATCTGAGTTGATTTGGGATTGCAACGCAGCGGGAGCAACGGACACATAACACTAAAGGTCGAACCCACCCACGTTTCTAATCATTTTGAAGTAACAGACGAGGAGTAAAACCTTTAAACTCAAATCGAGGTAAGATTGCTCCGAGATTAGAGGGTAACCAGATAAGGAGTAAAAAGAATCCTAAGATGGTTTTCACAACTCATTTTTAGGTTAAAAATATTTTCACAAACACTAGACTCAACATCGACCAGTAGAAGGGTTTCCTACAGGCAGTACTGCTCTGATACCAACTTGTGGCGCCCCGACCGACTGCTATACAGTGATGCTGTGTGTCACCGGTTAAGCGATACAACCGGAGGTTACGGGTTTACCAATCCCCGGCCAAAACCTTTGGCAGGCGTTGCTCGGAATGGATCATCGGCAACACAACACCCCGATTGATGCCTTAACACAGGCACAACTATCAATGCATAATAGAGAGATCAAGACTTGTGGAACAACTGGCACATCACAGACTCTACGACACAAATCATTATAGTTCAACTCTTATAATAGAGAAAGATAGCAAATGACAACCAGAGGTCACAGACCCAACATTACAACAAGCGGAAGCGAATTAGGTTGTTCTAAACAACAAGAACCAAATTATGGCCTAAGAGGCCTACAATAAACATCCAAGCGCCAGCTGTTCCGGGATGTCCCAAGCTGCCACCTGGGAACCCCAGACTACTCGTCGACGTCCACAAAGAACCCACCTTCGAGGTCGGTGAAGTCCTCCTCTGAAACAAAACAAACGACGTTGAGTTCGACGAACTCGCAAGATTATATATAGAGCTTTAGCTCGATGAGGCTTTCAAAGTTTATGGCTGTTTTGCATAAAGCTGATTTTATTTATGAAAACATAACTCAAGGCATCGACTATTCAGAGTATTTTCAAAAGGGTAAGAAGTGACTCTTTTCTTGATCACTTTCTCAACATCAACCATCATCAACCACTGTACCTGTTCATCAAAGGCACCTCCCCGAATCACCCTCGAGGAAGTCACCTTGCACTTGAGTGGTACCTTTAGTACCCAGTTTTTAATCATTCCGTTAAAGTTATTCTATGTCTTATCGTCCTTTCCCAAGTCGTCCGTAACCGTGGACACGGCTTTTCGAAAAGATTTAACCCTGCAGGGGTGCACTGTGTTTACCTTCGGTACCGCCGGCTCATTGCCTACACGTAGCTCTCTTCCGGGGAAAGCCGGCTGAGTGGGAACGGTTACAACCTTTACCTTGCTTGAGACTAACCCAGGATCATCAGTGGCGGTAGGACAAGGGTACCTCCAACACCCTGTCCCGCGGCCACTTATTTTCCTGACACCACCATCCTCATTTCAGTCTTGGCCACCATCTCAACGCACGCGCAAATGGAAAGCCAAACTAGAGGACCCTCGGCTAGTCCGCCACAAGTTAGTCGGTCGACGAGGGCTCCATATACCCCACCGAAAGGAAGCGCGCTCATTCTTGGTTCAAGAGGTAAAGAACTCGCACCTAGGCGGCGAGAGTGAGACAAAACACCACCATACCAAAGTGGCCTCTCATCCCCACCTTTAAGCATCTTATTACCTGTCACCACATTTCTCCACCATCATCTGAACACTTCAACAACCTGTTTCCACATGAAGTATCCATCGGACGGCTAAGCATTTAACTAAGCATGGCTAAGCATCAACATTGCATAGTTAAGTATTTCAGGCCACAATACAATCCTATGGATAATAGGAGGGGAAACAGGTAATTGGCATCGGAATCTTAATGCAACTATAGGATACTCTAATCCAAGCAAATTGACATTTGGAACCGCATGCAATATTATAGCGGAGAAAATATTTGCGGAAAATAGGATAAGACATGCTCAGAGGGGGGATTACGCTTGCCTTGATCAAGGTGCTGGTAGAACGGCTCTTCGGGGTATTGTGGAGTAACCCCGGCTGCTTGATCTATCGAAGCATAACAACGGAAGAAACAATCAATCACCACACATGCTTCACAAATGCAATGCGCAAACACATGATGACATGGCATTTTAAATCCCGGGAGGAGGAGGATTCGACTATTCAGATTAAACGGAGTTCGGGTGCTTAGAGGGGCGCATCCTGGATATACCGTGAATTTAGGTCATGAATCATCTTACTTGTTGATTACGGTAGTCGAAACCCTAGGATCTAACTTGTAGATGCTATGACATGATCATGTGGGAGATGCAGGGTTTTGGCGATTTAATAAACATGATAACCATTTAAAAGGTTTGTTCACGAATTTCCGGATATTCGGGTATATTACACGCATGTTATGATGTCCCGATAAGAGTTGTTACATTTCTAAATTCCTCCTTTAAATTATGCCTGGGTATTATTTAAATCCAACACGTTACCATTATTTAACCAAAATAGGAAGAAATAAAAAGAAACAACATTCGTTTTGGTACTGGGCATTTTCAGAAATTCCGATTTATCCCTACTCGGAATATCCGATTAAACACAACCCCAGAATTTTGGCTAAGGAAAGAAGCTTCCTCGTACTGATACCATTCGGAAAATCCGAATCAATCGGTCTCGGATTATCCGATCCTCCGGTGAGGATGGAAATTCTGCTAAGGAAGAAAACGAACTCGTACTGGGAGCAATCGGAAAATCCGGTTGGGCTTCATTCGGAAAATCCGACGCGGGATCAACACGCGAAACGACGGCGGCGAGTTCAAGCGAACTCGAGCCACAGCTCGCGAGCGACGAAAAGAGAGGCACGGGGATGGGCAGCAGCTCACCAGGGACACGCTCGAGCAAACGGCGAGGTCAGAGACGGTCCACGGCGGCGGAAATCGTGCGGCGGAACGGCGGCGGTGGTCGGCGAAGAAATGGACGGCACGGGCGATTGCAAGCTTCCCCGCTCGATTCCTTTGGCAGGGACGACGAGCACAGCACGGCGGAGCTGCGGTTGGTCTTCACGCGGGTTGGGGCGGCCGGACACGGCGGCGATGCATCGGCGACGGCGGCTCGGTCTGCGAGCTCGCGGGATGAGGAAAACGGGGAAAATGGAGAGAGGAGCGAGTGGGTAGGGCAGGGGCAGTGGGCCTCGGGGTGCTGCTTGCTCTCCTTCTTCGCAGGTGGGGCAGAGAGGAGGGGCCAGGCGAGCACGGAGAGCTCGAGCTGGTGCGGCTCGGCCGGCCAGCTCGGTCGCTACAGGGGAGGAAGGAGATGACCAACTTCTGAAAACCCCCTGGGAATTCTATTTCCATCACGGATAGGTCCCTCCCTAAATACAAAGAGACCCTTGCCTGTTTCTTTTTAAAACCAGTAGTACTTCTCTGATTTAATTGGGGCATTTAAATATTTTATAAAAATCTGATAAAATTCTGGTAGCCTCCCATATAGTGTAGAAGCACCACAAAAATTGGCGTCTCAAAATAATTTTTTTGAACCACTTTTGTTTAGAGAGGTTGGATAGGGCATTTTGCTCGAATTTAACAATGTTGCTCCTTTGATATTTTGGTGCAAGTGCAAAATATTGTTTTGGAACTTCCTTGACGAATAGGAGATGTCAAAGTAATTTTATTTTGAAAGATTGAGTGCCTTCATTGTTTTGAAATTGGTTGAAGAAAATTTGGCATTTCGTTTGAAGTGGTGCCAACCCACCACAATTCCCTAGCAACAACAACAATTCCCTAGCAACAACAACATGATGCATGGATGCCATGATGCAATGAACACAAAAGTGGAAAAATTGCACAGGTTTTTCAGGTTCTCAACTTTGGGCTGTTACAGAGGTGTAGGAGGCTAATGGGCAAGGTGAGAGGGGCTGGGGAGCATTGTGAACTCTTATCCACGGGTGTGGCCGGTCCATGGTGGACCTTGAGCATGAGCTCGGGTGAGGAGGGGCAGGAGGTGGCTATTGGGTGAGGGAGGCAGTGGAGGAGAGGGACAGGATGAGTGTGGTCGGGGTGATGTGTTCTGGCCAGTGGGAGGGAGAGGGAGAGAGCCTCCATTGGCCATGGTGGAGAAAGGAGAGAGGTGAGTGGGCAAGGGCCATCTGGGGTGGATGACAGGTGGGCCAGGGTGGTGTGGGGCTGGTCTGCTCTGGAGAGGCAGGGAGAGAGACGTTGGGAGTGTGAGAGAGAAGTTTTAAAAGTGTTTTGATGAGATAAAAGGAAATGCAACAGGTTAATTTGATGCCATGTTTAGCAATAAACAATAAGCAATCAAGGGTTCAATTGGGGTTGAGGAAAATTGTACAAACCATAGCAAGTGGTGGTGAAGAGAGGTATGCAAGTGAATTGTCATAAAGTGTCCAGGATTGCTTAGGGAGAGAAGTGCAAAAGTGAATGAAATAACAGTTTTCAGAAAATTCAGACAAAGTGACTTAGAAAAATTCTAAGTCCTGAAATGCTGTTATTGTGGTAGCATCAAAACCATCATGGATTAAATGTTTCTTAAGCTCAAAGGCCCACTAAAAGCTTTGGGGTGCGAGAGATGGTGCCAAGGATGAATGGTGTCCTGATTCATTGGCACAAATGTCAATATGTCGAAGAAACACGGAGGTGACAAAATGGTATTAGATACTGGAGCAATTGGTCACCTTATTATGAAGCACTAAAAACAAGCAAGGATTAGGGATCAAACATTTTAGTAAATTTTTGAGATGGTATATAAGGAAAGTAGAGGGGATGTAGGTGATGCTAGAAGTTTTGTATTTCCAAAAAATCAAAAGAAACACAAATGGTGAGGCTCTAGAAATGCTAAAAGTTAACATGAGCTAAGATAGATATGCACTATTTAATAATTAATTGTTTTAGAAATGTTTTAACTCAAACAACCTAAAAAGAGGTAAACAAGTTACAAGCATGCAAAAACATCAAACAAGACTCTATGATTCCAATTCAAGCAATAAACCTTAACTTGATACCAACAAAACCACATGTCACTCACAGAAATACACACTCAAGACAGATAAAATAAGCACAAGTCAAAAAGTTCAAACATACAAACAATTGGATAAATAACCAAACATATTTGTGAGGTGGTGACAAACATGATCATGGCAAGGTTTTTGGTAGAAAGAGAATTAAACCACTTCTTAGTAATATTTTCCAAAGAAGTAGAAATTTAGAGTTTTTTAAATAAGGGTTGAAAATACTAGCAACACCTTAACTTAAAGATATATTAGGACTTATTATATAGTCCTCCATGGTTTAAAAACGAGTAAATTTGAAAGTACTTTTATTCTCTCAAAGAATAGATTTTTGGGTAGTTGCTAAAATCAAAACATCAGGGTAAATGGAGTTTGTTAAAATTATGAGAGGAGAAGATATATGGACCATTTTTACTTGTCAAAACATTGATCTCAAAGGTCATATCATAACCAGGTTGAGTTCCAAGCTTGATATAAAAAGAGGTCATGACACAAACCCATACCACAACGTGACAAACCAAACAAACATGAGTAAATCACATCTAGTAACAAGACATTTCAAAAAGTTTTTGTTGCCCCTAAATTTTAGGTCTCGGACAATTAAGTTTTTCCTGGTTCCAAAATTTGGGACGTTACAAAGAGCTATCCAAGGATGGTGAAGACCATAAGCTTGGGGATGTGAAGACAACCCCGCTGGACCAACACACTCTCGGTTTGCACACGTCTAACTTCTGTTTTTTGATCAAAACACTTTATCGCATAAACTTGGAGCGTCTTTTTGTTTGTTTAGGTTAGATTTTTATTTTGTGAGACCACCACACTATCATTTATATATGAGAGAGCTATTAGCAATTTGGGTTGAATTATGTTGGATGCTATTATAAGATTGGGAAAAGGGATGTTGAAGTTAATTTTAAAAGATGCATATAATTGCATGATTCATGAGCTTGTTAATGAGTAATAATTTGCAAATATTTTATCAAGAGCTATCTTTTATTCATGTTTTGATGCTAAATGTTATTCTACCTTGTTTTAACATGGATTAGTTAGTTCTATGGACACTCATGCATGCATTTAGATGGTCAACTTTCTCCCTCTTGCAAGCCCAAAAATTCCAACAAGCAAAAACTTGTTTCCAACACCTTCAACCAAAGTTTTTCCAGTGAGTCCACCATATCTACCTATTAAGTTTATGCTATTCCGAGTATGTTTATCATGATATTTGTGTTATCTATACCTCTGAATGAAAATGCTAATGTTGTTAATTGTTGTGGGAAAAGTTGGTTATATAGCTCTCTCGAACTTGATGCACACTTTACTTTCATTGCATAAATAAAATATGACCCATTGTGATTAAAATTATGATGTTGTGGGCTTGACAAATGTCTTTGGTTGAGAGTTAGCTCATATGTGCTGTCACATGGCAAGATTTCAACATTGCACATCATCTCATTTAGTTGATATCATGTACTTTTGTTTATGGATGCTTACCATGGGTGAAATAAATGGGGAAATGAAGTGAGTTTAAATGAGTTTGTATAAATGGTTAGAGACGTCTGGGCCGCTAATCTAAGCCATGCATCATTCATGGTGGAAATTTACTTACATGCTATGGTGAACCTTCTGTGATACACCTTACAATAAAAAGCTATCCAATGGTAAATAAAAAGGGTGTTGAGATTGTTCATTATGTTTGTTGACTTCCGCTTCGGTCCTTCTCCCTTAGACACAAGAACGGCTGAGATTGCACAATAACCCTTCGTGTTAAACGTATAATACGGTTAGTATAACCGGCTCGGCTAAATATTGAGCCGAGCGAGCCAAGCCCGGAAAATAATGAGTCTGAGATCGCGAGACGGAAAAATGAAAGAGAATTTGTAGAATGTGGGATTCGAACCTGGGTCTACGAGGCGCAGCAAAGGGAGAACAGCCACTGGGCCACAGCTGGGTTTGTTATAGGAACTGAATCATAAACCATATAAAAAGATCGGGCGACGTTAACTGACGGAAAAGGATCAAACTTCAGACGGCAGACGACGGCGACTAAGATCGGTGACTACTGACGACTAGGAACTAGCGGCGCATGACGCGCATGTGTGTGTCGTGCTGGTGTGTGCGCCGGGTACTCGGTGCGGTCATGGGGTGTCCTAGCTAAGTAGCTATACAGAGAACCACCATTCTTTGATTTTGAAATTGAGCACCAAAATCACTCAAAATTAATTCTAAAAAATTAACAATATGAAATTAACATATAGATGAACCCATTTTTATGGAAAACTTGATAATTATAGCAAGTGATTTTTTTGACCTCCTCGAAGCAACTCATTTTTTTCCTAGGCATCGCTGACAAGTACTTTTTTTTACAAGTCCAAGATATTACTAATGTGCCGAAAAAGGGTATTTTGACACGTGTAACGAATTTAGCGACAACTAAGACTCTATTTCACCTTCTAACGTGCTTGTATGGCCTATCCTTACACTCTTACACATTCAATGAGCAAATCAAATTGGTCTACCCAATTCGACGTCGGTCGCACGCGAGACAGACCATCCGGGTTCGTCAATAATCTATGATAGTATGCACCGGGGCCACTCGAAAAATGTTAGAGGTGATCATAATATTCCTATGTAGTTCTCGCACAAAAAAAATTTCTATCTAGTTATGGAGTGAAATTGAGGAGACATTAGCTAACTTTTAAATTCACAGATTTGCCAGTTTGTTATTATTCCCATCATTTTTATATTGCAAAATTAAGAAGGTATGAAATATTACCAAAATGCAGCATAACGTTGCATTCATGCCTAATTTGATCTCCCGGAGAAAAAAATGTGTTCATCTCGCGAAATTTAAAAAATCACCGCTTCAGAAATGAGTGCCAAACATAGCGAGAACGGATCCATTTGTAAGCAAGTGATTTTTTTTTGACCTTCTAGAAATGAATCATTATTTTTTCCTAATATAGTATAACCAAATTAGGCACATACTTGACGATTTTTTTGACAAGTCCAACGTATTATCTAGTTGTGTTGTATATCTACCTCTTTTGGGACAAGTGGACCCACATGCAACACCCGTAGCCATCTTGACATTACACATGTGAAATATGAGGACCCGCATGTAACACTCATAGCTATCTAATTGTATATCTACCATATTTGGGACATGTCGAGCAGATGCAACAGTCCTAGCTATGTTGCATGTTGTTGGACCCACATGGTACTTCTAGCTTAAGCTGTCGAGGGCTGGTGCATGTGGGTCAAAATATCTAGTAGGTCGGTATGTATCTATCACCTTTGGTACATGTGGATCCACATGGAACATCCCTAGCCATCTTGACCTAGCACATTTGGGGCATATGCACTAACATGCAAGACTCATAACCATCTAGTTATATATCAACCACCTTTGGGACATTTGGACCCAGATGCAACACGCATATTGTGGGACCAAGATGATAGTTCTAAGTCAAGATGTTTAGGGCTGGTGCATGCATGTGGGTCCATATGTCTAGTACATCGTATAGCTATGTATCTATCATCTTTTGAATATGTGGACCAACATGCAACACTCCTAACCATGTTGCATGTTATGGGACCCACATGATAGTTATAGATCAAGCTGTTTAGGGACAGCGTATGTGGGTCCAGATGTCTAATAGGTCATATAGGTATGTATCTACCACCTTTGAAACATGTGGACCCACATGCAGCACCCCTATCCATTTTGAGCTAGCATATCCCGGACATGTGGATCCACATGTAACACTCATAGCCATCTAGTTGTATATCTACCACCTTTGGCACATGTGGACCCACACGCAACACTCCTAACCAAGTTGCATATTATGGGACCCACATGATAGTTCTAGATCAAACTGTCTAGGGCTGGTGTATGTGGGTCCAGATGTCTAGTAGGTCATATAGGTATGTATCTACCACCTTTGAAACATGTGGACCCACATGTGGAAACACATGCAACACTCACAGCCATCTAGTTGTATGTCTACCAGTTTTGGCACATGTGGACCCACACACAACACTTCTAACTATGTTTCATGTTATGGGACCCACATGATAGGTCTAGATCAAGCTGTCTAGGCCTGGTGTATGTGGGTCCAAATATCTAGTAGTTCATATAGATATGTATCTACCACCTTTGATTCATGTGGATCCTCATGCTGTACCCCTATCCATTTTGAGCTAGCACATCCGGGTCAAGCGGCTGTTTAGTGCCCATGCACGTGGTTACAAATGTTTAGTAGGTCATATTTATTTTCATCCTTTGGGACATGTGGATCCACATGCAACACCCCTAGCTATTTTAACCCAGCACATCTAGGACATGTGGACCCTAATGCAACACTCATGGCCATATCTAAACACCTTTGGGACAAGTGGACCCACGTGCATCACTCCTAGCTATGGTGTATGTTGTAGGTCCCACATGATAGTTCCAGGTAAAGTTGTCTAGTGCCTGTGCGTGTGGTTCCAAATGTCTATAGTAGGTTGAATAGGTATGTATCTACCACCGTTACATGTGAACTCACATGCAATACCCTTAGCCATCTTGACCCTGGCACATTTAGGACATGTGGACCCACATGCAACACTCATACCCATACCTTGCCACCATTGGGACATATGAACCCACATGAAACACTCCTAACTATGTTTGCACGTTGTGAGACCAAATAAACCTTTAGGGGTTGCATGTTAGTGGGGCCAAAGGTATAGGGTTGCACATTCTCGGTTTAGATGGTTATTCTTGCATATGACTTATATTTCATGTTGTGGGTCTACATATGGCTTTGATCGCATTTAGTGGTCAAGATCACTAGGTTGCATGTTTTCGGCCTAGGTGGTTATTTTTGCATATTGCTTTTATTTCATGTTGTGGGTCTAAATTATCCTTTGCCATGCGTCGATCTAGATTTTTAGGTCTGCATCTTTTTTAGGTCTAGATGTCGATCGAGGCATGCATGTTGTGGGTCTAATTTTTTAGGGTTGCATGTAGTTGGTCTATATTACAAGGTTTGCATTTTCTAGTTTTTATTGCATTGTTTGGATCTATATTGTCTTTGATTTCATGTAAATTTCAAGGTTTGATCGTGGACCCCTAGTCCTTGATGACCAGGTGGGCATTTTTTCACTTTCTGTTTATTTATTTATTTTCCTATAGATGACCAGGTGGGTACTTTTTTCATATATTGTTTTTGTTTTATTTTCCTATATTGATAATGCAAGGAAATAATGATAACTTTTTCTCAGGTTTAACAAGATTATGCCTTCTTCATTTGTTTGTAAGGTTACTTTTTTTTTTTAGAAAACTAACGACTAGTACGCCATTGCAGTAAATGAAAAAAATTTGGGGTGGTCCAATTTTGCCAAAAAAAATGGTAGGTTATTTACAAAAAAAATAAATATTTTTTGCAATCAAAAAATGAAAAAAAAATGTTTTTTCTAGCAAAGAAAATGAAAGCTTTGTTCGTAACATTGATAATTCTAGGTCAAGTTGTACAGGTCTGGTGCATCCAGATGTCTAATAGGTCATATATGTATGTATCTACAACCACACAAGCATAGCAAGGAAAGAAGGCGATGCCGCGATGCTCCCGCCGCCGGCCACGCCTCGCCCCATGCTCCCGCGAGGAGAGCATACAAGATGCAAACAATGTCTTGTATTTTTATGTTTATTAAAGTGCTATAATCATTAATTCATGAAAATGGGTTTATCTATATTTTAATTTGAATTTGTTAATTTCTTAGAATTAATTTTGGATGATTTGGTACTCAATTTCTATGATTAATAAGTCAAAGAACGATGGAAATCTTCTCCCTTTAGCTAGGGTTACCTGCGTCATATATGTATGTATTCAAAATGACGTGTTTAAGATTCAAAAAATGTGAAAATATTCCTGAATGTCGAAAATGTTTATTTCTACCAGTGTACAAAATTTTAGCGCGAAATATTGTGTAATTTGGGCTGTGTGAAAATGACAAATTTCAGAACCTGAGACGTGAACAGTGCAAAAATTGAAAATTTCAGATTTTGTCATTTTCGTGTAGGCCGGAATACAAAATATTTCGGGTTAAAAATTTACAGAACCGTATGATACATCATTGTCAACGTCTATGATTTTTTTGCAGAATTTTCGGAAACACTAAAATGTCATTAAAAAAAATAAGTGCACCATGAAACCCGTGTTCCATCCGTTTCATTTAACTATGAAGGACACGAAAGTTCTAATATTACTTAATAAGATGTCTAGTACATCGCAGATACATGTGTAGCACAACGGCTTCGTTCCGTGCGTCTCACCTGTGAGACCTGGGTTCGAATCCCAGCAGGCACCAATTTTTCTTTCTTTTTCCCAGACTGCATTACAAGCGAGCGTGCGGGCTAGTCTCCAGGTCGGCTCGGCTCCACGAAAAAAAACAGCTATAATACAGGCTTTGTACGGTTATACGTTTAGGGAGAAGGTACCGAAGCATGGCTCATGTTTGTTTGTCTTGTCATTTTGATATGGGTTGTTCCATATCCTGGGACAAGAGGTACCTCAGTTGACGCTCTTAATGATACTATTATTACTTACAATGATATTTAACTTGAACTTGCTTTGTTTTCCAAAGTTGAGTAACACATGGAGTAGGTACTTGTATTCAAGGGGCATGAGACTTTCAACCTGTACTTTGTCAAGCACACTACTCGTATTGCTTTCACTTTAAACTTAATCATTCAAGATGCTATGATAGGGGAATGAGAGCTTGACACCAAGGATTACCATATTACAATCATTGACTTAAGTAGAGAAGTTCAGAAGTTAGATGAAATTTATTCATGCTTTACCTCTACTCATATATATATCTTTCCAAAGTGTCCACCTTTTATATTCAGATTTTCACCAATACTCTATGACCATTATAGGATGTTCTTACTTATTATTATGCATACATGTGGCCCATAGTACTTCTTCTCTTATGTTACACTTTGTGAATTATCATTGAACATCCTTGCATTGAATACTTGATATCACTTCATAAACTATCTTGCATATTGCTACTTCTTTTAAGAATGAATCATTTTACTCTATGTAGCAATAGTAATCATCTTTGATATCCATTGATAGTATTAAATTGCAAAGTCCATGTTAGTTTTATCACCTTCATACTCGAGGACGAGTATAGGTTAAGCTTGGGGATGTTGATGCATGTAAAATGCATACATGAACTTTGCATTATTTTTACTTATATTTCAGTCATATTTGCATCATATAAGGGTTATATCACTGTTTTATAATGATTTTGGGAATATTTGACATGTTTCCTATTTTTTATGGAATTAACCCTGCGCAGGCAGAAAACCCTATTTCTATATTTTAATGTTTCAGGGACCCAAACGACGTCCAAATCACCTGCAAATTTACGAGCGTTAATATTTGGAAAAAAGAATACTTGGGGGCGAAGGAAGCGAACAAGCGGAGCCCCGAGGGCCAAAAGAGGTGGGCCCACGCGGCCCCTGTACTTGGCCGCGTGGGACCCCCCAACTTGGGCCTCGACGCTCCGTTGCCGTCGATCTTTCCTCCACCGACTCCGTTTTGACCTAAAAACGGCTATAAAAATAGTCCCCCGACGTTCTCTGGAAGGAGCGCCGCCGAAACACAGAAACCACGAAACAGAGACCTGGAGCTACAGATTGGAGGGGGAAAACTCCGGCGGGGCGCTTCCGGGGTGGTCTCCATCTTCTCCAACGACTTCTCCACCGTCTCCATGGTGAAGGGGGAGTAGTCCACCCCTGGACCTTGGGTTTGTGGTGGTAACTTGATCCAATCTCTCTATGTATGATCATTGTTGAAGTCCATATGATGTGCCTTGCATGATTATGGAACTATCTTTGTAATTCTTATGGTGGATATTGTGGTATGAGATGATTTGTTATACATTTACCGTTGTGTTGGAGCTTTTATGATTTGTCATACTTTGGAGATATTCTATGATACATGTGATGGTTTGATTTATGCATAATGCCTTGTTTATCCTTGTCATGAGGTGATTGACACCACCAAGTGTGGACAGATGAGAGAGTTGTGGTCATGCACACGAATTATGAATCATTGCACTAGTGTTTAGAATATTGTCCATTATGAAGTATGATGTATGTAGGTACGGGATGGCCGATGTGACACGGCATATGTATTGAGTGACATGCGAAATACAGCCCAACATCCTTTATCTGGGGGTAAAAAGGAAGAGTATGATGTGGGAGTGAGAGCAACCACGCTAGACTTACGAGGGTGTCCTAGCAACACAAATGAATACTTCTTTCAACTATGTGTTTTAGGACATATAGCCGTCATAAAAGCTACCATTAAAACATGACAATTGTGTGTACTTTATCTATAACATGATAATCACCGTAGATGAGAGAGAGAGGATTAAGTGAACCCATGAACCCATGTCCATTGTTCCTATAAGAGAAAACCTTTGTCTTGACCTCTTGCATTGAAGAGGATTGGGACACTTTTACATTCTTGTTTTGTTACGTTAAACTTCCATCCATTAAATCAACCACCTTGTTCTTTAAACTTGTTTAGTGCATAATCAACTAAAACTTGTGACACTTTAATTGTAGGGAATAGATAACTTTTCCTTCTTGCTCCTACGGATCGATACCCTACTTCCACATTGAGAGGTGCTATAGTGATCCCCTGCTCTTGGGGGTTATCAATGGGTTGCCTCCCAAAAGCGCTTTCTTTAATTCCTTTTAGCTAGGCTATAAGATTTTAATGATGCTCTCATAAGAATAAGAGTTGAAAAACAAAACAGAGCATCAAGAGGCAAATATCAAACACATTTAAGTCTAACCCACTTCCTATGCAAGAGAATCTTGTAATAAAATAAATCATTGAAGCATAAAGCAACTAGCATAAAAGACGAAACAAATGCAATTTCAAAACTTTCGACATAAAGAGAGGTGTTTTAGTAACATGAAAACTTTTACAACCATATTTCTCTCTCTCATAATAACTTTCAGTAGCATCATGAACAAACTCAACAATATAACTATCACATAAAGCATGCTTTTCATGATCTACAAACACATAATTTTTATTAAGCTAAAAAACAATGGGGTTATCAAACCCACTTTTGACAATAGTAGTATAATTAATATCATTAAACAACATAGGACCATCATCAAGAGAATTATCATATATAAGATTAGGGAGCACATTTTTACTTTCTGCAATTTCCTTTTCTTGAGTCAAGGAGCTTGTTACTTCAAATTTATCAAAACGAGATATTTCAATAGAATCATGACATTCAACAATTTAGCATTTTTCCTCCTTAGGTAGGCATGGAGGGAAATCATATAATGTAAGAGTTAAGGAGTTACTATCATTAGAAGGTAGATCCTCCTTTTGTTCATCACTCTCTTCCTCTTTTTTATCCAATAAGTTTTCAGCTTCAGCAATTTCTTCTTCCACAGGTTCCTGCAAGGCATAAGTTTCATCTTTTGGAGGAAACATCCTCTTAAGATGTTCAGTAATATAAGAATTATTATCCTTGTAGGTATCATAACAATATTTAAGTATGCCAAAACTTTTAGATTTATAAGGGGCATCAATTTTATGCTCATGATAAGAACTAATTTCAAGGGCACCCTTAAAAACAATAAATTCTTCAATTCTTTCCACCTCATATCCATTATAGTAACCTTTAACATAAGAAGCTAAGGTTTCATTATCATTACAAGCACATTGGAAATAAAAATGTTTAGACTTCCTATAACAATCAGATTCATAAAAGCAAAAAGATTTGCCAAATATAAAGCATAAATTTCTAGCATATTCCTCTAGTTGATTTAAGATTTTCCATAAGTACATCCCTTTTTGTGACAAGCGGTAATTCCTATAATATCTTCTTTCATCCTCCGTGGACCCACCTTGCCAACAAGATCTAATTTCATAGAGATAAGCCATTGATAGCAAATAAACAACTAGACATAATAACAAACCGAAATAAACTAGATGCAAGAAACTAAATTTTTTGTGTTTTTGATAAATAAAGCAAACAAGACTAAATAAAAATAAACTAAGCAAGACAATAACAAAGTATAGAGATTGGAAGCGTGAAACTCCCCTTGCAGAAATCCTCTTGCTCCCCAATATGGTGTCAGAAAATATGGCGTGTGGAAGGGGAAGCAAAGAGATTTCTGAACCGAAGTGCTTCTGCTCCCCGGCAACGGCGCCAGAAAATATGCTTGATTGCGTGGATCACACGTTCGTTGGGAGACCCCAAGAGGATGGTATGATGCAGTATAGCCGCAGTTTTCGCTCAGTATGAAACCAAGGTTTAATCGAACCAGTTGGAGCAAGAAATCACTTCGGAAGGTTGTCAGCGACACGCTGACGTGGAACCTGCACACAACACAATCAAACTACTTTGCCCCAATGAAACAGTGAGGTTGTCAATCTCACCGGCTAGCTGAAAACAAATGATTAAACGTATGGTGTGGAAAACAGTAGTAAATTGCAGAGAATGAAAAGGAACAATATTTGCAGTTGGTTGTATATTCAGTGTAAAAGAACGGATCGGGGTCCACAGTTCACTAGTGGTGTCTCTCCATAAAAAGATAACTAACATGCTGGGTGAACAAATTACAGCTGGGTAATTGACAAAATATTGAGCGCATGACAATGCATATATATGACATGATGATTACTATGATATTCATGTGGGCATTACGACAAAATACATAGACCGTTATCCAACAGCGTCTATGACTAATAATCCACCGCCAGGCTGTCATACCGAGTTCCCCATTGGTATTAAGTTGCAAGCAACGGATAATTGCATTAAGTAATGTGCGTAATGTAAACAAATGCATTAGACCTAACGGCGTACCCTTAAGCTAAGCATCGGTTATTTTATCCCTAGTGGCAACAGCACATCCACAATCTTAGAAGTTATTGTCACTCTCCCAGATTACCGGAGGCATGAACCCACTATCTAGTATAAATACTCACTCTTGGAGTTACAAGCATCTACTTGGCCAAAGCATCTACTAGTAACGGAAAGCATGCAAGATCATAAATAACATATAAGATAGATTGATAATCAACTTGACATAGTATTCAATATTCATCGGATCCCAGCAAACACAACATGTAGCATTATAATAAGATGATCTTGATCATGATAGGCAGCTCACAAGATATAAACATGATAGCATAAAGTGGAGAGACAACCATCTAGCTACTGCCATGGACCCGTAGTCCAAGGATGAACTACTCACGCATCACTCCCGAGGCAGGCATGGTGATGTAGAGCCCTCCGGTGATGATTCCCCTCTCCGGCAGGGTGCCGGGAAGAGCTTCTGAACCCTCCCGAGCTAGGGTTGACGGCGGCGGTGTCCCTGGAACTTTTCGTGGATAATGGCTTGGGTCTCTAGGGTTTTCGCGTCGGGAAGAATAAATAGGCGAAAGGGCGGCGGCTGTGGAGCCACGAGGGCCCCACACCACCCCACAGCGCGGCAGGGGGGCCCGCGCGGCCCCATGGTGTGGGTGCCACGTGGCCCTCCTCCATCTCTCCTCTGGACTCCGTCTTCGTGTTGGAAAAATAGGAGGTTCTGTCCAAGTTTCGTCCAATTCCGAGAATATTTCCAGACTAGCTTTTCTGGAATACAAAAACAGCAGAAAATAGGAACTGGCACTGTGACATCTTGTTAATAGGTTAGTCCCAGAAAATGCATAAAAATGCTATGAAGTGTATATAAAACATGTAACAATTGGTATAATATCAACATGGAACATCAGAAATTATAGATACGTTTGAGACGTATCAAGCATCCCCAAGCTTAGTTCTACTCATCCTCGAGTAGGTAAAACGATAAAAACAAAATAATTTTTCATGAATAGTACTTTCGAGACAAGCATCAAGGAGTTTTGCATAAGAGTTAACTCATAAAGCAATAGATTCTAAGTAAAAGGTATTTAACCAACACAAAGGAAGATTTAAGTTTCAGCAATTGCTTTCAACTTTCAACATATATATCTCATGGATATTTGTCAACACAAAGCATATAATAAGTGCAATATAGCATATAAAAATTGTTGCACCAAAGTTGACACTAGTGTTTGCTTCTAAGATAGAAAGAAGTAGGTAAACTGACTCAACATAAAAGTAAAAGAAAGGCCCTTCGCAGAGGGAAGCAGGGATTAAATCATGTGCTAGAGCTTTTTAAGTTTTTGAAATCATATAGAGAGTAAAAATAAGTTTTGAGAGGTGTTTGTTAATTGTCAACGAATCAGAAAATGGAAAGTACAATATGACCCCTGCCAACCAGACTTTTAAGAGCGGCTCCCATGAAGGACGTTATTTCTACCAGCAAGGCAGATCATCCCTCTTTCTCTTTTGTTTACACATGCAGATATTTCACTGTTTGTCATTGCTTGACTGATAAATCAGGGCAAAAATGTGAAGAGAATTAAGCGGTTAAAGTTGTAATTAATTGGGACTGGGCACCCCATTTGCCAGCTCTTTTTGCAAAATTAATGGATAAGCGGATGTATATGCCGCTAGTCCGGTGGTAAAGTCTGTTTGACAGTTGACATAAAGACATCCACCCCGTCCTCATGAGCTTGGTAAACATTGACACAAAATAGGAGTAATAAAGTTTGAATAGTTTAAAGGTAGCACATGAAAAATTTACTTGGAATGGCAAGAAATACCACATATAGGTAGTTATGGTGGACACAGATGGCATGGATTTGGCTCAAGGTTTTGGATGCACGAGAAGCATTCCCTCTCAGTACAGAGTTTAGGCTAGCAAGGTTATTTGAAGCAAACACAGGATATCAACCGACACAGCAAGGCTTATATGAAAACATATTGCAAGCATTATAAGACTCTACACTGTCTTCCTTGTTAACCAAACCCTTTTACTAGAAAATATCTAGACCTTAGAGATACCAATCATGCAAACCAAATTTCAACGAGCTTTACGGTAGTTCTTCATTAATAGGTTTTAACTACATGATACAAAAGCTTAAACATGAACTACTTGATAACTCAAAACAATTGACAAGTATCAAATTATCCAATACAATGATCTACAAGAATATGTAAGCTTTTTCCATTATACCATCTACCACATGCAACATTTTCTGTTCCAACCAAACACCAATCAATTTATTTCAACATAAACTCTCCAAACAATTATAAGTGAAGCAAGAGAGTACTTTCTTTAAAAGAACTAACAGCTCTGAATAAGAGATGCATGCAAAACAGGAGCTAAAAGCATAGCAATAGCTAGATAAGAATACTCAACAAGTATAAGTGAAGAATAGGAGTATTCATATGAAAAAGCGGAGCGTGTCTCTCTCCCAATCAAGAATGCTGGGGTCCAATCAAGTTGACCATAAGAAAAATAAAATACTGAAAATAAAAGCACACAGACGCTCCAAGTAAAGCACATATGATGTGAAAGAATTAAAATATAGTTTCACTAGAGATGACCTGATAAGTTGCTGATGAAGAAGGGGATGCCTTGGGCATCCCCAAGCTTAGACGCTTGAGTCTTCTTGAAATATGCTGGGGTGATCCATGGGAGCATCCCCAAGCTTAAGCTCTTCACTCTTCTTGATCACATTATATCATCCTTCTCTCTTGACCCTTGAAAACTTCCGCCACACCAAACTCAAAGTAATTCTCATTAGAGGGTTAGTGCACAATCAAAAACTCACATGTTCTATAAGGACACAAACATGACCGTTACTTTTAACATTAGCTACTGCCACTGATGTTATGTGAAGCTCTTCACCCTAAAAAAGAATTCCACTCAACACTAGTAAAAGAGAGAATGCGAAAAATAAAAGACAGAATCTGTCTAAACAGAACAGTCCGCAAAGACGAATTTTTTCGAGGCACTTACGTTGCTCAGATCGAAAAACTTTAAACTAACGAAAGATGCGTACATATCTGAGGATCACGCACAAAAAATTTCAGATTTAAATAATTTTTCTGTGATTTTACAGAATTAAAACGGTGAACAGCAGAAATCTGTTCCTGCGCAGAAATCCAAATCTAGCATCATCTTCCTATTAGAGGCAATACTTGGCACAACAATGCGATAAAATAAAGATACAAAGGAATTGTTACAGAAGTAAACAACTCCTTGACTAAAAAAAGAAAAATTGCAGAAATAAAATAATGGGTTGTCTCCCATAAGCGCTTTTCTTTAACGCCTTTCAGCTAGGCGCAGAAAGTAAGAATCAAGTGTTTCCAAGTGATGAAGCATCAACAGAATAATTTGCTCTAACAATAGAATCAAAAGGTAACTTCATCTTCTTTCTAGGGAAGTGTTCCATACCTTTCTTGAGTGGGAATTGATATTTAATATTCCCCTCTCTCATATCAATAATAGCACCAACAGTTCTAAGAAAAGGTCTTCCCAAAACAATAGGACAAGAAGCATTGCATTCAATATCCAAAACAACAAAATCAACGGGGACAAGGTTATTGTTAACCATTATAAAAACATCATCAACTCTCCCCAAAGGTTTCTTTATAGTATTATCAGCAAGGTGAACATCCAAATAACAGTGTTCCAAAGGTGCTAAATCAAGCATATCATAGAGTTTCTTAGGCATAACAGAAATACTAGCACCAAGATCACATAAAGCATTGCAATCAAAATCATTCAACTTCATTTTAATGATGGGCTCCCAACCATCTTCTAACTTCCTAGGGATAGAAGCTTCATGTTTTAATTTCTCTTCCCTAACTTGCATGAGAGCATTAGTAATATGTTTAGTAAAAGCCATGTTTATAGCACTAGCATTAGGACTTCTAGCTAGCTTTTGCAAGAACTTAATTACTTCAGAAATATTGCAACCATCAAAATCAAAATCATTATTATCAAAAGTAATAGGACCATTGTCTCCCACATCTCGAAAAATTTCAGCACTTTTATCAGGAACAGTTTCAGTGTTTTCAGGCAATTTTAAACGTTTTGCAACAGAAGTAGAGACATTGCCAACACCAATTACTTTACCATTGATAGTAGGAGGTTTGTTAACACTTGAGTTTATAGCATTTTCAGTAGTAGTAATAGTATAAACTCTAGCAATACTATTCTTTTTAGCAATTTCATCCTCTCTTGCCCACCTAGCATGTAAATCAGCTAACATCCTCACATTATTATCAATTTTAACTTGTATAGCATTGAGAGTTTTGCTCTCTTTAACATCATGAGGCATAGTTTTAATTTTTAACAAATCAACATCAAGAGCAAGACTATCAACTTTAGAGGCAAGAACATCAATTTTCCCAAACTTTTCCTCAACAGATTTATTGAAAGCAGTTTGTGTACTAATAAAATCCTTAAGCATGACTTCAAGATCAGAGGGTACACTCTTATTATTGTTGTAGGAATTACCATAAGAATTAACATAACCATTGCCACTATTAAAAGGATAGGGCTTATAATTGTTATTACCAAAATTATTCCTATAAGCATTGTTGTTGAAGTTATTATTTTTAATGAAGTTCACATCAACATGCTCTTCTTGAGCAACCAAAGAAGCTAAAGGAACATTATTTGGATCAACATGCATCTTTCCATTTGTAAGCATAGACATAATAGTATCAATCTTATCACTCAAGGAAGAGGTTTCTTCAACAGAATTTACCTTCTTACCTTGTGGAGCTCTTTCGGTGTGCCATTCAGAATAATTTATCATCATATCATCAAGAAGCTTTGTTGCAGCACCCAAAGTGATGGACATAAAGGTACCTCCAGAGGCCGAATCCAATAGGTTTCTTGAAGAAAAATTTAGTCCTGCATAAAAGGTTTGGATGATCATCCAAGCAGTCAGTCCATGGGTGGGACAATTCTTTACCAATGATTTCATTCTCTCCCAAGCTTGAGCAACATGCTCATTATCAAATTGTTTGAAATTCATAATGCTACTTCTCAAAGATATAATCTTAGCAGGAGGATAATATTTTCCTATGAAAGCATTTTTGCATTTAGTCCATGAATCAATACTATTTCTAGTCAAAGATAGCAACCATTCTTTAGCACGTCCTCTCAAAGAGAAAGGAAAAAGTTTCAGTTTAATAATATCACCATCTACATCCTTATACTTTTGCATCTCACAAAGTTCAACAAAATTATTAAGGTGAGCAGCAGCATCATCAGTACTAACACCAGAGAATTGCTCTTTCATAACAAGATTTAAAAGTGCAGGTTTAATTTCATAGAATTCTGCGTTAGAAGCAGGTGGAGCAATAGGTGTACTAATGAAATCATTGTTGTTCGTGCTAGTGAAATCACACAACTTAGTGTTCTCAGGGGTACTCATTTTAGCAAAATTAAAACAAAACAGAAAGATAACAACTTGAAAA
This sequence comes from Poa pratensis, assembly GCA_947311845.1. Taxonomy (NCBI): domain Eukaryota; kingdom Viridiplantae; phylum Streptophyta; class Magnoliopsida; order Poales; family Poaceae; genus Poa; species Poa pratensis. The sequence goes on from CAMZMU010000039.1 coordinate 25,137,652, forward strand.
TAAAAGTAACTAATTTTTTTGTGTTTTTGATAAATAAAGCAAACAAGACTAAATAAAAATAAACTAAGCAAGACAATAACAAAGTAAAGAGATTGGAAGCGTGAAACTCCCCTTGCAGAAATCCTCTTGCTCCCTGCAACGGCCAGAAAATATGGCGTGTGGAAGGGAAGGAAGGAGATTTCTGAACCGAAGTGCTTCTGCTCCCCGGCAACGGCGCCAGAAAATATGCTTGATTGCGTGGATCACACGTTCGTTGGGAGACCCCAAGAGGAAGGTATGATGCAGTATAGCAGCAGTTTTCCCTCAGTATGAAACCAAGGTTTAATCGAACCAGTAGGAGCAAGAAATCACTTCGGAAGGTTGTCAGTGGCGCGCTGACGTGGAACTGCACACAACACAATCAAACTACTTTGCCCCAACGAAACAGTGAGGTTGTCAATCTCACCGGCTTGCTGAAAACAAAGGATTAAACGTATGGTGTGGAAAACAGTAGTAAATTGCAGAGAATGAAAAGGAACAGTGTTTGCAGTTGGTTGTATTATCAGTGTAAAAGAATGGACCGGGGTCCACAGTTCACTAGTGGTGTCTCTCCATAAAAGATAACTAACATGCTGGGTGAACAAATTACAGCTGGGCAATTGACAAAATATTGAGCGCATGACAATGCATATATATGACATGATGATTACTATGATATTCATGTGGGCATTACGACAAAATACATAGACCGTTATCCAACAGCGTCTATGACTAATAATCCACCGCCAGGTTGTCATACCGAGTTCCCCGTTGGTATTAAGTTGCAAGCAACGGATAATTGCATTAAGTAATGTGCGTAATGTAAACAAATGCATTAGACCTAACGGCGTACCCTTAAGCTAAGCATCGGTTATTTTATCCCTAGTGGCAACAGCACATCCACAATCTTAGAAGTTGTTGTCACTCTCCAGATTACCGGAGGCATGAACCCACTATCTAGCATAAATACTCACTCTTGGAGTTACAAGCATCTACTTGGCCAAAGCATCTACTAGTAACGGAAAGCATGCAAGATCATAAATAACATATAAGATAGATTGATAATCAACTTGACATAGTATTCAATATTCATCGGATCCCAGCAAACACAACATGTAGCATTACAATAAGATGATCTTGATCATGATAGGCAGCTCACAAGATCTAAACATGATAGCATAAAGTGGAGAGACAACCATCTAGCTACTGCCATGGACCCGTAGTCCAAGGATGAACTACTCACGCATCACTCCGGAGGCAGGCATGGTGATGTAGAGCCCTCCGGTGATGATTCCCCTCTCCGGCAGGGTGTTGGGAAGAGCTTCTGAACCCTCCCGAGCTAGGGTTGACGGCGGAGGTGTCTCTGGAACTTTTCGTGGATAATGGCTCGGGTCTTTAGAGTTTTCGCGTCGGGAAGAATAAATAGGCGAAAGGGCGGCGGCTGCGGAGCCACGAGGGCCCCACACCACCCCACGGCGCGGCAGGGGGGCCGCGCGGCCCCATGGTGTGGTGCCACGTGGCCCTCCTCCGTATCTCCTCTGGACTCCGTCTTCGTGTTGGAAAAATAGGAGGTTCTGTCCAAGTTTCGTCCAATTCCGAGAATATTTCCAGACTAGCTTTTCTGGAATACAAAAACAGCAGAAAACAGGAACTGGCACTGTGGCATCTTGTTAATAGGTTAGTCCCAGAAAATGCATAAAAATGCTATGAAGTGTATATAAAACATGTAACAATTGGTATAATATCAACATGGAACATCAGAAATTATAGATACGTTTGAGACGTATCACAGCGCGTCGCGTCTGGGCTCATCCTGATGCTCGGCGCATTCGACTGCATCACCGACAACGCGGCGTGCTTCGCCGATGCTCCTCCGCCCAAGGGAGGCTCCGTCATCCACTTCGGCGACCATCACGTCTACGTCGCCGTCATTCCTAGTGAGTACCCCGATGTTATACTCCCCTGTCCAGATTCCCTATCCGACGGCGGCGACTCTAGCGACGAGTCCTGCGCGTACGCGGAGGTCTTCACCACCACAGATGCTCCGACAGCCTCCGAGGCGGATAGGCGCGCCACCGCGCGCGAGAAGCCGAAGAACCCTCCAACGTGGTCGCGTCCCTCAACGCGACCATTTAGGAGCTCATGACGCCCATCGCCGCCAGCGACGACCCGGCCACGGCCACTGCAGCGCTGGAAGCTGCTCGCCAGCGCATCGTGGATAGCGCGTACGAGCTGGTCAACACCAAGTGCCGGCTAGCCGCCACCATGCGTGAGTACAGCTCTGCCCATAACCTCACCCCGGCTGGAGAACGCCCTAGCCGGCTTCAGGACGTTCACCGCAAAGGAGCCATGCTCGGCAGCCGGATGGACGAAGTCCGCACCTGGCCAGGCTTCGTCATGCCTGTCTACAGCACTCCCGCCAAGAACATGCGCGGCGCAGAGGTGGCCGCGCTCGAGCTCGACCATCTGCAGGGTGAGGAGTTGGCCGCGCAATCCAAGCGAATCCAGCAGCTCCTCACCGCCGCCAACCTGCTGCAAGCCGCCTTCGAAGACGGCGAGACCAAGTAGGCGCCGCCCAAGTCCAGGGGAGCTTCCTCTCTGGCCGCCAGCTGGCAACGCGCAGCCGGAGCGCCCGAAAAGCGTCAACTCCGGCAAAGCCGGGATGCGTCCCGCCGAGCGTAGCCGCTCCAACAATGTCGATCCCCGAGACGGCGAAGATCGGAAAGCGCCAAGGCGCGAACCACTAACCGCGGCAAGGAGCCCGTCGGTAGCCGGCTATGTCCTCTGGAACCGGAAGCCGATGTCGACGCGCGAGGGCACATCAACGCGTTATCCGCGTCCCGCATCATCGAGGAGGAGAGCTGTCATGGCCATGACTGTTTTGGTCCGCGCATCCAGCGAGAACCATTTCCACCGCGCTTCTACCTCCCCCGGGAGACGCCCAAGTACAACGGCACGGCCAAGCCTGTGGACTGGCTGACCAACTAACTCATCGCGGTCGACATAGCCGGCGGCAACAAGCGTGTAGCCGTCCGCTATGTTCCACTCATGCTGGTGGGGACCGCTCGAACCTAGTTTAACAGCCTGCCCACCGGCAGCATCAACTCATGGCTAGACTTTGAGGAGGTGTTCGTCGGGAACTTCAACAGCACCTACAAGCGCCCGGGTCGCCCGCGCCAGCTACAACTCTGCGTCCAAGGGAAGGCCGAGTCCGACCGTGACTACCTCACGAGGTGGTCCGAGCTGCGCAACTCCTGCGAAGGAATCGACGAGCGGGAAGTGATACGTCTCAAACGTATCTATAATTTCTGATGTTCCATGCTTATATTCTGCTAATTGCTACATGTTTTATATACACTTCATAGCATTTTTATGCATTTTCTGGGACTAACCTATTAACAAGTTGCCACAGTGCTAGTTCATGTTTTCTGTTGTTTTTTGTATTCTAGAAAAGCTAGTCTGGAAATATTATCGGAATTGGACGAAACTTGGACAGAACCTCCTATCTTACCAACACGTACACGGAGTCCAAAGGAGATACGGGGGGGGCCGCGAGCCAGCCACACCATGGGGCGGTGCGGCCCACCCTCTGCCGCGCCGTGGGGTGGTGTGGGCCCCACGGGCGTCTCCAGCCACCCCCCTTTCGCCTAAATAATCTTCCCGACGCGTAAACCCTAAATACCCGAGCCATTATCCATGAAAAGTTCCAGAGACGCCGCTGCCATCAACCCTAGCTCGGGAGGGTTCAGAAGCTCTTCCCGGCACCCTGCCGGAGAGGGGAATCATCACCGGAGGGCTCTACATCGCCATGCCTGTCTCCGGAGTGATGTGTGAGTAGTCATCCTTGGACTACGGGTCCATACAACTAGCTAGATGGTTGTCTCTCATCCTTGTGCTATCATGTTTAGATCTTGTGAGCTGCCTAACATGATCAAAATCATCTATTTGTAATGCTACATGTTGTGTTTGCTGGATCCGATGAATATTGAATACTATGTCAAGTTGATTATCAATCTATCTTATATGTTATTTATGATCTTGCATGCTCTCCGTTACTAGTAGATGCTTTAAACTCCAAGAGGGGGTATTTATGCTAGATAGTGAGTTCAGTCTCCAGTAATCTGGGAGAGTGACAGCAACTTCTAAGGTTGTGGATGTGCTGTTGCCACTAGGGTAAAACAACAATGCTTTGTCTAAGGATAATTGTGTTGTTTACATTACGCACTTTACTTAATGCAATAATCTGTTGCTTGCAAATTAATACCAACGGGGGACACGGATGTTAACCTGGCGGTGGATTATTAGTCATAGATGCAGTTGGATAACGGTCTATGTATTATGTCGTGATGCCCAATTGAATATCATAGTAGTCATCTTGTTATATATATGCATTGTTATGCGCTCAATATTTTATCAATTGCCCAGCTGTAATTTGTTCACCCAGCATGTTAGTTATCTTTTATGGAGAGACACCACTAGTGAACTGTGGACTCCGGTCCATTCTTTTACACTGATAATACAACCTACTGCAATGATTGTTCCTACAATTTACTACTGTTTCCACACCATACGTTTAATCCTTTGTTTTCAGCAAGCCGGTGAGATTGACAACCTCACTGTTTCATTGGGGCAAAGTAGTTTGATTGTGTTGTGTGCAGGTTCCACGTCAGCGCGCCACTGACAACCTTCAGAAGTGATTTCTTACTCCTACTGGTTCGATTAAACCTTGCTTTCATACTGAGGGAAACTGCTGCTACACTGCTTCATACCTTCCTCTTGGGGTCTCCCAATGAACGTGTGATCCACGTCATCAAGCAACTTTTTCAGGCGCCGTTGCCGGGGAGTAAGAGGATTTCTGCAAGGGGAGTCTCTAGTTTCCAATCTCTTTACTTTGTTTTTGTCTTGCTTAGTTTATTTTATCTTGTCTTGTTTGCTTTTATCTATCAAAAACACACAAAAATTAGTTTCTTGCATTTAGTTTATTTCGGTTTGTTATTATGTCTAGTTATTTATTCGCTATCAATGGGTTTTCTCTTTGAAACAAAATCTTATTATCTAAGTGGGTTCACGGAGGAACAGCAGAATTACTATAAGGAATACCGCTTGTCTCAAAAAGGGAAACACTTATGGGTACAAATATATAAATTGAATTGTTTTGCTAGAAACTTGTGATTTACTTATGATGAATCCTGGTGTTTTAATGAATGTTTTTGCTGTAGGGGGCATAAACACTTCTCTTTCCAATGTGATTATAATGATAATGAAATCTTGGCTGATAATGCTAAAGGAAAATATGACTTTGATAATCTTGAACAAATTGAAGAATTTGTTGTTTTTAAGGGTGCCTATGAAATTGCTGGTTTTATTCAAGATGATGATGCTCCTTGTAGAACTGAGAATTATGCTATACTTGGTTATTGCCTTGAATATTACAATGATAATCCTTATATCACTGAATTTCTTGAGAAAACTTATTCTCCAGAACAACTTGCTACCTTTTAGGAACCGGTGGGAGAAGAAATTGCTGGAACTGAAAGCTCATTGGATGAAAAAGAGGAAGAGAGTGATGAACAAAAGGAGGATCTACCTCCTAAAGATAGTAACTCTTTAACTCTTACATTATATGATTACCCTCCATGCCTACCTAAGGAGGAAGAATGCTATATTGTTGAATGTCATGATTCTATTGAAATATCACCTTTTGATAAATTTGAAGTAACAAGCTCCTTGACTCAAGTAAAAAGGAAATTGCAGAAAGTAAAAATGTGCTCCCTAATTTTATATATTATAATGCTCTTGATGATGGTCATATATTGCCTAATGATATTTATTATACTACTATCTTATATTTACTAATTGGAGGCACCGTATAAGCCTCCACGTTAATTCTCACGGTTAAAGAAATTTTATCCACCCGATTAATATATGATGAATTTGTAGCCATTGGATTAAGCGCGATTCGCAGCCTCCGCTGTCCCACGCACGCGAGTCCCCCTCCTCTAGGTCTCTCCGGCGTCGAAAAGAAAAGGAGAAAAAAATATAAGCGTTGTTTTTTTATCAATCCCTAAGCACGACTAATCTCTCGGCGGCGAGCGTGGCGTCCTCGGGTACTCCGGCCTCTATCCAACCCAGCCAAGCCTCGATCTACCATGCCAATCCTCGATCTATCAAGACACGTCGGGCTGGACGATGCGTGTGACCTCCAACTCCAACATGGGAACCTGTGGTTGTGCTAGGGCTGCCAGCTCCGCCGCGTCAGTCAGCGCCGGATCAAGCCGACGTACTTCAGCACTACTTCTCCACCGAAGGAGGCTTCACAAGCTCTCGCCTTTCCCTGTAGGAGACATGCTGTTACTAATCCATTTTCTCCTCAGTTCGTATTGTTTAATACTAGGTACGGAAGCTGATGGTGGTGGAGCGGTGGGTTAGAATTTCTGCAAGAGCATCAAATTCCGATGTTCTACAGATTTTTTTTTGCCGGAATCCTATACTGATCTCAGGTATGCAATGAGATCGAGCAACAAGTGCTTCTCTTTCCCATCTTAATCCATGTGCTAAATTCTGTACGCCAAAGGTTTTTTCTTTGAGATTGCCTTATTGAAAATTTGAGAACATACATTATTGTTTTAGGCAAGACGGAACTGAATTGCAGGGCATTGGTCGTCGAGGATTTTTGTGGGAACTTCTACTTTAGGATTTCGATTTTGATGTAAAAATAATATTGTTTCTCCATGACAATGACATTTTGATATCAGAATACATTGTATTATCACATTTTGAGTGGTACGATTCTATTTAATTCTGCAGTGCTTCTATAAAAGATAAATTGCTCTCCACTTTCTGTTTTGTTGCCAACGCCACTGACCTGTTGAGTATTATTTTTTGTCCTTCCTCTGCAGATACATCGTCAAGCATTAGTATCTCACACGGAGGTTGTAAAAAACTACGCACTCCGTTACAAAAATATAATTCGCGTCATTTTTTTTTGCAGATTCTTGACGGTGAACTTTAACCAATAATATATATTAAATTAGATGGATTGAGACTATAAATGGTACTGTTGGATTCATCTTACAAAACTCTTTCATTAAATTATTATTGTAATTTTGTGAACATATTATAAGTACAAATTATGATCAAAATTGTATGTGTATAGGTTCCAATAAATAAATAAATAATTGTATGTCGTAGCCTTAAGAGCGCCTTATATTTAGGAGGAGTGAGTAATTCTATTTGCAGTCACTCCTTCCGTTTCTATGGTGATTGATTCTTATTTGTGAATATTTTTCGGTGCAGGCACGAGACATGCAAGTCAGCAGATGACCTCCGACAAACTTATAGTAAGTCACAATTCCGACCTCATATTTGACCAGTCAATCGTTTCTTACTTCGTAAATATATTGGGTTGGTCATCCATTTTAGTTCATGAAGACGCCTCCTTCATCAATGAGCATGCAGCTAATTATATCTTTTAGTACCAATTCATTAAGATGCCTGTAAATTCGGGGTTATATTCCTCTTTTCTTATTCCCATGGTTTGCCCAATTTTTGGAACACTGTTCTTGGCTTCTGCTGGCATGCGACGAATGAGACGTGACCTTACTATCTGTTGCTAAATTAAGGATACCAACAGAATTTGATCCATAGAGGTTATATTATTCATGTCATTGATTGAAAATCTGCAAAGGCGTGTCATTTCTTAGACCTATTCAGAGTCATTTGAAATAACTGTCGGTTGTCTCATTGACAGTTCATGTACGTACTTTTAGTGTCCTCCAATAAAAGAGGATTGTGCAGCCAAATAAGGTATCGCTGGTAAAAATATCCCCAGGATTATGTATTACAGGATTGGTTCATCTTATTCTTTTTATATTTTGCTGGTGGGCTGATATTACCTTTCTCCTGTTTATTTCTTACGAGTTTCCATTAAATGCTAATTACATTAAGCATTTGCAGATGTGAAACCGTCAACTTTAATATATTTGCACACGAATGGACAATATATATTGCATTTCACAAGCAAAAGGTAATAAATAACTTTGTAATCAAATAAATTGCAGTTACAAGTTACATCTCAAGCCAAACTCTCATTTATATACAAAAAAACCAAGCTCCCTTTTACCTTTTTGCAGGGACCTTTTAGGAATTCGTTTTGATGTGAACACAAATTTACCTTTTGTATAATAAAAAATTACAACCAATAATGTTGTTTAATAAAACATTTATTGCAATAGTTTTGCTGTTATGAGTGACTCCTTTTACCACGTTTACTATACTGGAAATTTACATCTATACATCTTTTAGTTATGTTCAGAGTCAGATTGGAGGAATTGTTATAGGTCTTGGGCTATATTGCTATCTTCACTCACGTTTGGGTTGTTCTTTCTAATTTCTTACATTTTCGGCAACTGTGTAACTTCGAAATAATCATGCGAATGTTCATGGCCTCATGATGGTGTAGTGCTGTATATGGAGGATGTTTTAGGATTGCTTCCTTGCCAACGTATGTGGCACTACATTGTGTGGTTCTTCTTTTCTATATGTATAATCAGGTTTTCCCATGAACCTTTGATCAGGAAGTAGTTGATAAGTTGTTGTCCCCACGTTATATGTTTTCATATCTGATTTGGAATGTCAAAGAAGTGAATTATGAAGCTATGAATCTAACGATTGGAGTAAATTTCCAGGATTTTTATATTTAAATCTCAAAAAACATAAATGTTGGAGTTCCATTCGCTATAGGAATATACAAATATATGACATAATTAACATAAATTAAAAAATCGCTTCCACAACTTTGATAAGGCCATAATGGTTAAAAAAAGTACAAATTCCAAGCCCGCGCAGGTGCGCGGGTTGATGACTAGTTGTCAAAATTGGGTTTAATGACCCCACTATTTTTTAGATTAATAAAAATTATGTGTTTGAAGATCATGAAAAGCATGCTTTATGTGATAGTTATATTTTTGAGTTTGTTCATGATGCTACTGAAAGTTATTATGAGAGAGGAAAATATGGTTGTAGAAGTTTTCAAGTCACTAAAACACCTCTCTTTATGTTGAAAGTTTTGAAGTTATATTTGTTTCATCTTTCTATGCTAGTTGTTTTATGCTTCAATAATTTATTTTGTTATGAGATTCCTTTGCATAGAAAGTGGGTTAGACTTAAATGTATTTGATATTTTCCTCTTGATGCTCTCTTTTGCTTTTCAACTCTTATTCTTATGAGAGCATCATTAAAATCTTCTAGCCTAGCTAAAAGGGATTAAAGAAAGCGCTTTTGGGAGGCAACCCATTATCTTTTGTTTTCAGTTTGAGTCAAGGTGTTGTTTACTTATGTAACATTGCCTTTTTATCTTTATTTTCTTACATTGTTGTGCCAAGTATTGCCTCTAATAGGAAGATGATGCTAGATTTGGATTTCTGCACAGAAACAGATTTCTGTTGTTCACCGTTTTGCTTCTGTAAAATCACAGAAAAATTATTTAAATCTAAAAAAATTGTGCGTGATCCTTAGATATGTACGCATCTTTCGTTAGTTTTGAGTTTTTCGATTTAAGCAACGTAAGTGCCTCGAAACAATTCGTCTTTACGGACTGTTCTGTTTTAGACAGATTCTGCTTTTTATTTTGCATTCTCTCTTTTACTAGTGTTGAGTGGAATTCTTTTTGAGGTGGAAGAGCTTTACATAACATCAGTAGCAGTAGCTAATGTTTAAAAAGTGATTGTCATGTTTGTGTCCTTATAGAACATGTGAGTTTTTGATTGTGCACTAACCCTCTAATGAGAATTATTCTGAGTTTGGTGTGGCGGAAGTTTTCAAGGGTCAAGAGAGAAGGATGATATAATGTGATCAAGAAGAGTGAAGAGATTAAGCTTGGGGATGCTCCCATGGATCACCCCAGCATATTTCAAGAAGACTCAAGCGTCTAAGCTTGGGGATGCCCAAGGCATCCCCTTCTTCATCAGCAACTTATCATGTCATCTCTAGTGAAACTATATTTTAATTTTTTCACATCATATGTGCTTTGCTTGGAGCGTCTGTGTGCTTTTATTTCGCTTTGTTATTTTATTTTCTGAGATCAACTTGGTTGGATCCTAGCAATCTTGTTTGGGACAGAGTCACGCTCCGCTTTTTCATGTGAATACTCCTATTCTTCACTTATACTTGTTGAGTATTCTTGTTAGCTACTGTTTTGCTTTTAGCTCCTGTTTTTCATACATCTCTTATTCAGAGTTGTTAGTTCTTTTAGATTGAGTACTCTCTTGTTTCATTTATAATTATTTGGAGAGTTTGTGTTGAAATAAATTGATTGGTGTTTGGTTGGAACAGAAAATGCTGCATGTGGTAGATGGTATAATGAAAAAAAAACTTGCATATTCTTGTATATCACTGTCTTGGATAATTTGATACTTGTGAATTGTTTTGAGTTATCAAGTAGTTCATGTTTAAACTTTTGTATCATGTGGTTAAAACCTATTAGTGGAGAACTACCGTAAAGCTTGTTGAAATTTGGTTTGTATGATTGGTATCTCTAAGGTCTAGATATTTTCTAGTAAAAGAGTTTGGTTAACAAGGAAGACAGTATAGAGTCTTATAATGCTTGCAATATGTTTCCATATGAGTCTTGTTGTACCGGTTGATATCCAGGGTTTGCTTCAAATAACCTTGCTAGCCTAAATCTGTACTGAGAGGGAATGCTTCTCGTGCATCCAAAACCTTGAGCCAAAATCCATGCCATTTGTGCCCACCATAACTACCTATCACTAGTACAGAACGACACATAGGATACCCCTCTATGGAAACGGAAAATAAAAGACGACAGTGTTTCTACAGTATCCGCCACAACGGCAACGGTTAAAGCCTTTTCCGCAGATAGGTTCGCGACACAATGGCAACGGTCATATAGATTTAACTGTATCCGATATATCAGACACGGTTGAACCAGTCCCTCCGTATGCAAATTAAATAGGCCCAAAAGCACATTTACACATGTTGCATAAATAGTCCCCAACCCTAATCTGTAGTCCACGCACACCATTCCCCTTCATTCATCTCCACCTTATCCTCTCTCCCGCACATCATCTCCTTCTCCCATCTCCACCCGTGAGATCTCGCCGCTGCGGCCGCCTCGACGACGAGGCGAAACTCCTTGACGAGATCGGCTCCGAGAGGGCGTCGGGGCTGTTGCGAGAGCAGCGACGACGCTGGACTTCACGGAGAGCCAAGCGGCCGGAGAAATCGATCAGAATCAGCGGCGGCGCTGGAGAGCACGTGCACACGGTGGCGGTGGTCCCCCGTCGCTATCAGTGTGTGCTTCCTAGGATCGAGCACAAATCCCCGCCTGCGTGCACTTGCCCTTCACTCTCTACTGTCAATTGATAAAAAAAGTTAGTTCAGATCTAGTGCATCTGAGGTAAATCCACCTCCTACTTCTCCTTGCAGGTGAACTACCATCCTCCACATCTAGGAGCGAGGCGCTGGAGGAGCTCAAGAGCTGCCTCGGCTTGGACGTGGATGAGTAGAGGGCGCCGGGACGGCCGGAGCCGGTGACAGCAGCGCCGCTGCCCATCCGGCCTGAAAGATCTCTGCCGTGGTAAAACTTCTTCTATACATGTAGTTTAGTTTTCGTTTTTCCTGGTTTGTGGTGATTTGGTTCGATTTGATTAAGGGGATTGGAAATTTTTGTTCAGTTGATATTGTGGAGGAGATGGCTTATGTTCAGATTCGTCTGTACACGAGTATACTTTGTGTAACGATTTGATGTTTCTCTCTTTTGCCCAGGTAGGACGAGAATATGTTTGCAATACAATATCAGGTGCGTTCTGCTCATTACCTTGCTTGTTAAATCCATTGTAGATTAGATCGTGACATGATCTTGTTCTATTGCTTTTTTCCATTTGGATAGATCAACTGCTAAGTCACGATGGGCTGGGTCGATTTCTTTCACAGGTGCTCCTGCACGGAGCGAGCAGCCGTTCTCCTGGTCGGTTTCTTCCTGTTACGAGCGCAACTTGCTGACCAGGTTCATGGCTTCATCGTGGCCACGGTCAGCAAGGCAGAAGCCGATCTCCGGCACTGATGCTGCCCAGCTCGCCCGAGATCTGCAAAAGCGCTGGTAATCTCGTGTTTCTGCTCTCTCCACTTTTGTTGTTGATGCTTCTCTCTTCCCTTGGATCCCACGGATGTTAATTAGTGCACAATTAATATTTTCTCTCGCGTGATGTTCCTTGTTCTCCCTCTCCAATTCTGTGTATAGTTGATTCTCATCTGTAGGTAGGTAGTTGATTTTCAGTGAGTACAAGGAAATAAATATCTTTCGTTCTTGTGGGGACCCGGACTAGCTGTCCGAAATACCCGATTATGCTTAACACAACGATCCCGTGATCAGTCTGTCGTTGCACATAATCCGAATTGGATACCAAAGTTTACATCCATTACAATACCGAATTAAAAGTCTTACATAAATGTCATTTAGACCCAGTTCAAGGGCCAAACCAAATTATCAGCGGAAGCCACGGCGTAGTAGACATCATATTCTAATGATGACGACCCGACAGGCAGCTGACTTGTGGAGATTCTTAGTTCGCATAGAAGTCGCCATACTCCTGCTCGGCGTAGTGCTCCTCCTCGTAGTCTGGCTAGGACAATAGCCAGGGACGAAACCAATATGAGTACATTTGAATGTACTCGCAAACTACCCCAACATGAGTATGCACTAGTTTTAGTTTAACTTTTCAAACTTTTATTTTTTTATAACATCTCTATATGTTTGTTAAAAGAGGTAAGAAGAGTTTTTATAACCATTTTGAATAAAGACCATCATTTTATCTGTTTCTCCAAAACTCCACCTTTTTCCAACCATAGTTCACCATGGTTCCCTTTTCCATCAACAACCTCATACCGATCCGTAGGTATAGGTACACCATTTCATTTTTCTTTTTAAAACTCAACTCTTTTCAAAACTTGCACAAAGGTCAGAGTAGGGCCTCCCAACTGTCCATATCCGAGGACTCGGCTATTCGAATAGTTTTTAAACCTCTGCAGAGGTAGCACGCTTTTATCCCACATCCATCCGGTAACTCATCGTGTCGGCCACGTCCCGCCATACAAGGTGTATGCGAAGTTGAGCCACCGGCCATAGCCTCTCCTTTGCTCATGCTAGTATAGGATCCTACCCATATGATAATTCCCATCGACACTCAGTCCGGTCCCCGTCGGCAACCCTAAGTGTGAGGACTCATATGTTTTTCCCGGCGACCACATTTATGAAGTCTTCAATCCTCCTCCTTATCTTTCCATAGAGTTTGAGCGAGGACCCAGGTCAGGGGAGTTCACTAACCATCCCCTCATGCATAACGGAGTCATCTCCGTCGATGAGGTATCCCATACTAATAAGAGCAAATTATATGACTAAGCCCTTTCCCATATGTGGTGAATGTGGTCGCACAGAGTATCGGCTGGTTGACGTAAGTACAAAGACACACTGTGCATTTTTCCCAACTAACTCAATTATCCACTTCTTCAGTTCAACACCGACATCTCGGTAGTTCACCTCCACACAAGTATTTCCAAAGGAGTTTGAATAAACAACATTGTTTTCCATCCTAAAGTTTTATATAAACTACTACATAGGGTGGCAAAATAATATCCAAATACTTTTCGAAAAGGTTTTGTAAACCATTGCCTTAAGAGTAATCATTTGATCAAAGTAGATGCATATATATTTAGGTGCAAGCTCAGAGAGTAGCTTGCCTTGCTCGGCAAAGTGGACTTGGTCTTGATCTTCAGGTTCAACAAATTCCCCCTCCTCGATAAATCCAGCAACGTTCTCGTCTAATCGATAAACAAACAAATACAAGCAATCACTAAACTACTCAAACAACATCACAATCATAAGCATCACAAATAGCTACTGCACACACCAACCATACCATTTGGTTTCAAAATAATTGAATTAAACATTATTTGTTTATGTCCAAATTATGGCAGAAACTTGTCAAACATGTTTAATTCTACAACTTGAGTTCTGTTGGTCACAAAAATACAAACTAAATTTCTATAGAAAGCTACTGATGTGTAGAAGACAACCCCATATGGTTTGGAGTCATTGGAGTTACTAAACTCCCTACACATTTGTTTGAATCCAGAAGCTTAATAACCAAGTTTTGGCTACCATTTAAATTCTATTGCTTAAAAAATTAAACCCTTTTAGGGGTGACTAAAAATTACTAAATGTGATCCAACAAAATTGGTCCTAACTCATTTGTGTTAACCATTAAACATATTTAAATGTTTGAGTGCAGAAGGGTGTTTAACCTTCTACTTTAAACTAAACAAATACTACTGCACCAATAATTCTACCAAAATTAGGGAAGCTAACGTATGGCAGTACTAAGCTAACAAAATTGGTTTGGAATTATTTGGACTAACAGAGTATCAGAAACAAACAAGTTTAGAATTTAAACCTTCTGTAGTATTTTTAATAACACTTTTTAAATATTTAATTAAATAACATGAGACCAATTGGGTTGGTTAAAAATTTTCATAAGCTTTTCAGAACAATTGAGTTTGATTTATTTGGATTCCTAAATTTCGAGATATTGAATTTACAAGTTCATATCGGTACTGAAAATTTCAGAGAATTTAATTAGGAAAATCCACTGTTGTGGATAATGCTGAGAATCCTGATGGGTGGGGTCTACCCGTCAGTGGCTCAGCAAAACTCTGCGCGCACTGGATAAAGTTGAAAACGCTGACGTGTGGGGTCCACTTGCCAGTGTCTATTCTAAACGAAGGGGTATGCTGCCGTAGATCGAAGATCTAACGGTTCATGTTCAATCTCATCCGCGACGACCTAATTCCGGCGGCGCTGCCGCGCCGGCGACGGCGAGGTGATGGGATAGCTCACCTAGGGGGCTCGGGAAGGTGCGTAGGTGACGTAGATCGATGGCGGGGCTCGGGGAAGATCGCTAGAGAAGTGGTGCTTGCTGGGGATGCTCCTAGCGTCGGCGACGATCAACTCCTTCTTCTCCGCGGCCGTGCGCCAACTCCGGCAACGTCCTGGCGAGGCGTCTGTGCACGAGCAGAGGGGAAAGAGGGGCGGATGAGCACGGTGATAATGGGGATGCGAGTGAGGGCCAGAGAAGTGAGAGGGAAGCAGCAGCACGGCACAGCCGTATCGTCGCCTACCTCGGACTGTCGAGCACGGGCACGAGCAGCAGCGAGCTCGCGGCAACGGCTCCGCCCTCCTGGCGATGCACGGGCGAGTGGAGGGTGTGGTGGAGCAAGGGAGAGGCAGTGGGGCGTGGGGAAATGCGAGGTGCGGGCTCGAGTTTAAATAGGCGCGACGGCGGCGCACGGTGGTCGCGGTCCAGCGGCGTCCAGAGGGCGGGAGAGGCCGGCGCGCGGTGTCTGGGGGGTCCGGGCGTGGGCTAGGGTTCGCGGCGTAGAGGATCGCGTGGCGAGGTGCGCGAGCTGGGCCAATTTTGGCCGGCGCCGTCCGTTCAACCACGGCGGAGAAACGGGACAGCGGCGTAATGGCGAGGGGAGAGGCTCTCCTGCCAGCAGAGGGTGCAGAGGCACGGGGCGAGGGAGAACGCGAGCAAGGGGGCCCTGGGGGGCCTGGGAACGGCGACGAGCGCGCTGCGGCCATGGCGACACGCACGGCGACAGTGAGCTAGGGGAGGTAGGAGACGACGACGTTTTTGCAAAAACCCCCTGGCTCCTGTGCGTTGCTTCTTTTCCTTCTTCTTTCTTCTATTTACTTTTTAGTCCTTCTGTTAATGCAGTAGTACTTCTTGATTTTATTTGAGGCACTAAATCAATTTAGAAAAATTTGGCAAAATTTGTGGGGCCTTCCATAATGTGCAGAAGCTCCACAAAAATTGGCTTTGCAAAATAAAATGTTTTGAAACATTTTCTTTTATAGTGTTTCAATTATGGCATTTTAATTTATTTTTACTTTGTTTACTTTTGAATTTTAAAAAGTTTGAAAATATTATTTGAGAGAGATAAGTAGTAAGGATGAAATGGGAGGGTTTGCAATACCACTCCACTAAATTTTGTTGGAAACAAAATGAGATCCTCACTTGGAGAATTTGTGTGGCACTTGCCACATTTATTTTTCTTGTTTTGCTTTTATTTATTCTCTCTTTTCTTCATGTTTTCTTAGAGCAAGCAACACACAAAAGAAGAAATAAACAACACAAGCAAGAATATGAGATCAACACATATAATTTAACAAAAGTTTTTGTTGGCTCTCATTTTTGGAATAATAATACTTGTTAATAATTTTGGGATGTTACAATCCTTCCCTCCTTAAAATAAATCTCGTCCCGAGATTTGCTAGGCTTAGGTACTAAAGAGGCTGGGAATTCGCTCCTAAGATAATCTTCACGTTCCCAAGTTGCTTCTTCTTCAGAGTGGTTAGTCCACTGGACTTTGTAAAACTTGATCGCACGTCTTCGGGTAACACGAACATCTTCTTCGAGAATCTTGAGGGGTCTCTCGCGATAAGTCATCTTGGTTCAGGTCGATGGAGAGGTGGTCGATGTTTTTGAAAACATCAGGCTGGTCAGGAACTTCAAGACACTTCCGGAGCAAGGAAATGTGGAAGACATCATGATAATCTCCTAACTCCGGTGGCAATTCCAGCTGATAGGATACTTCTCCTCGACGAGCGATGATCTTGAAGGGTCCAATATACCTTGGCGCTAACTTTCCTTGACATGGAAACGCTGCATTCCTTTGAGGGGTGTCACTCGGAGATAACATAATCTCCGACTGAAAGTGAGGTCACGGCGCTTGGTGTCAGCGTAACTCTTCTGACGGGATTGGGCAGTTTTGAGGCGTTCACGAATAAGCTGAACTTGCTCTTCAGCTTCACGGAGGGTATCTGGACCGAACAATTTGCTTTCTCCGGTATCAGACCAATTCAGGGGTGTACGACACTTCTTGCCGTAAAGGGCTTCAAAAGGGGCCATTTGCAGACTGGACTGATAACTATTGTTGTACGAGAACTCTGCAAACGGAAGACAATCTTCCCACTTGGAACCATAGGATAGAACACATGCGCGAAGCATGTCCTCCAATATCTGGTTCACTCGCTCAGTTTGGCCATCGGTCTGGGGATGATAAGCTGTGCTAAATGCTAACTTGGTTCCGAGGGCTTCATGAAGGGATTTCCAGAATCTTGAGGTGAATTGCGTACCTCTATCAGATACAATCTTCTTAGGCACACCATGCAGGCTTACTATTCTGGAAATATACAAGTCTGCTAACTGAGCTCCGATAAGTGGTCTTGACAGGTATAAATGAGCAACCTTGGTCAATCGATCAACGATGACCCAGATTGAATCATGGCCTCGGTTGGATCTTGGAAGTCCGGTAATAAAATCCATTCCAATCTCATCCCACTTCCACTCGGGAACTTTCAAAGGTTGAAGCAATCCAGCGGGCCGCTGATGTTCAGCCTTGACTCGCTGACAGATATCACACTTGGCTACAAAAGAACCAATCTCTCGCTTCATTCCATGCCACCAAAATCTTTCTCGAAGGTCTTGGTACATCTTGGTTCCGCCGGGGTGGATTGAATAAGGGGTCTCATGGGCTTCCTTCAGGATTAACTCCTTAAGTTCCGTGACATTGGGCACACAGATACGATCATTGAATTTCAGCACTCCTTCAGCATCTTCGGTAAAACCGGGTGCTTTGCCGAGGGAGATCTTCTTCCTAATTCCTTCAATGCTTTCATGACCTTTTTGGGCTTCTTTGATTTGATCCATCAGGGTTGGGGCTAACTCCAAATTGGCGAGATATCCATGGCTAACAAGTTCTAGTCCAAAATCTTCGAACTCTTTGAACAAGGCTGGTTGTTCGGCTTGGATCAAGGCATTCAGGGTACAGGGTTTGCGACTAAGGGCATCGGCAACTACATTAGCCTTTCCGGGGTGATAGTGGATTCCAATATCATAATCCTTGATTAATTCCATCCATCTCCTCTGTCGCAGGTTCAACTCCTTCTGGGTGAAAATATACTTCAAGCTCTTATGATCCGTATAGATCTCACAGCGATGTCCCGCAAGATAGGGACGCCACTTTTTAAGAGCAAGGACAACAGCAGCTAATTCCAGGTCATGGGTTGGGTAATTCTCTTCATGCGGTCGCAACTGCCGGGACAGGTACGACACAACTTTGCCTTCTTGCATCAGAACGCAACCAAGTCCGAGGCGTGATGCATCGCAATACACGTCGAAACTCTGGGTGACGTCTGGCATAACCAGGATTGGGGTGGAGGTTAGTCTCTTCTTCAACTCTTGGAAACTATCTTCGCACTTCTGAGTCCATTCAAATTTCTTGTCCTTCTTCAACAGTTGGGTCAAGGCTTGGCTATACTGGAAAATCCTTCAACGAACTTGCGGTAATAACCGGCGAGTCCGAGAAAGCTTCGGATTTCAGTCACACTGGTTGGGGATAACCAGTCAATAATGGCTTGGATCTTCTCGGGTCAACAGAAATTCCTCCAGCAGATACTATGTGTCCGAGAAATGCCACTTCATTGAGCCAAAACTCACACTTGCTAAGCTTGGCATACAGCTGGTGCTCTCGGAGGGTCTCCAAAACTAGACGCAGGTGTTCAGCATGCTCTTCTTCGGTCTTGGAATAAATAAGGATGTCATCAAGGAAAACTACCACGAACTTGTCGAGGTACTCCATGAAAATCTTGTTCATGAGATTCATGAAATAGGCTGGGGCATTGGTCAGACCAAAGGACATCACGGTGTATTCAAACAAACCGTAACGAGTGGTGAAGGCGGTCTTGGGAATGTCTGTCTCTCTGATCTTCAACTGATGGTAACCTGTCCGAAGATCGATCTTTGAAAAGACTCGGGCTCCGTTCATCTGATCGAACAGATCCTCGATCTTGGGAAGGGGATACTTGTTTTTAATGGTCACGTCATTTAGCCTGCGATAATCCACACACAGTCGTGTGGTACCGTCTCTCTTGTCCACAAAAATAATGGGTGATCCCCAGGGTGAAGCACTTGGACGAACAAGTCCTTTGCTAAGCATATCTGCCAACTGCTTCTTCAACTCAACCAGTTCTTCCGGATTCATCCGATAAGGCCTTTGGGATATTGGGGCTGTTCCTGGGATAAGCTCAATTATGAACTCAATTTCCCGGTCTGGCGGCATACCAGGTAATTCCTCAGGGAAAACATCTCGGAATAGGTGAACAACACGGATCTCATCTAGGTGGGTCGAGCTATGCTCTCATGGCAGCCTGGTTGGGAGTGATTGGGTTCAGACACATACTCCACTTCTACTTCTTTGTCGGTGGTGATGGATACAGCTCTTCTGGCACAGTCAATTCGACCATGGTACTTGGCTAGCCAATTCATACCGAGTATGACATCTATGCCTTGGGTTCCTAAAACAATTAGGTCGGCTGCAAATTTTTCGCCTGAAATCTCTATGGCAGTATTTGGACAAAATCTCTTGGTTTCTAGGGTGGAACCAGGGATTTGTATACTCAAGGTTTTAGTTAGGAAGCCTTCTACTAAACCTCCCTTAGCAACAAACTCCTCGGTAACAAATGAATGTGTTGCACCAGAATCAAACAGAACAGTTGCAGGTACTGAGTTGACAAGGAACGTACCCAGCACAACATCCGGCGCATCTGAGCTTCTTCAGCATTGATGTGGTGCAGACGACCCTTGACAACAGCAGCATTTCCGCGGGGTGCGGCATTCTTGCCATTACCATTTCCATTGCGGCCTTGACCATTGTTCGGTGCATGGGGCGCTGAACATTCCTCTTGGGATTGGGGCATTCCTGGAGTAGTGACCTTTGTTGCCACATTCAAAGCAGACAACATTGGCATTGGGGTTGAAGTTGTTGAAGTTTCCTCTGGGACGGTTATTGTCATTGGGGCGGTTGAAGTTGTTTGGGCGGTTAGGGAAATTGGGGCGTGGAGCTTGGGGTGGTCGATAGGCAGGTTTGGGGTTTTGCTGAAAGATACGAGGCTTCTGACTGCTCGAACCTTCCTGAGCATTCATCCTCCTCTTGCGACCTTCAACATAGACTTGCGCTTGGTCTCCAGCTGGATGGCTTTGTCCACAAGTGACTCCAGATCACGGAAGTCATGGACAACCAAAGCACACTGCAGTTCATCATGCAGCCCATTCAGGAAACGTTCCATCTTCTTCTCCTCTTGTCGGTGTCCTCGGAGCATACCGAGATAAGTCGGTAAACTCATCAAGATAGCCGACTACATCTCTACTTCCCTGCCTCAGCTTGCGGAATTCATCCTTCTTCCTATCAATGAGTCCACCAGAAATGTGCTTCTTGCGAAACTTCTCCTTGAACTCAGCCCAGTTGATGACGTGGTCAGCCTGCTGGAGAGCCTTGGTAGCTTCCCACCAAGCTCGTGCAGGTCCAGCAAGATAGTGGGTTGCATACAGCACCTTTTCATTGTCTCCTACAGCAGCAACTTCCAGATTGTTCCCAATGGTAAGAAGCCAATCATCGGCTTCCAGTGGGTGAAGTCCCTTGGAGAAGGTAGGTGGGTTGGTTTTCTGGAAATCGCCTAAGGTGGATCGCTGGTTCTCATTGCCATTGCCATTACCACCATTGTTGTTGTTGTTGTTGTTGTTGTAAGCGGCTGCGAGTTGTTGCAGGGCAGTGAGATGAGCCTGGCGCTCCTGCCGGGCATTTTCACGTTCCTCCATGATAAGCGCGAGAAGTTGGGCGGGGGTTGGGTCCGGTGGTGGTGGTGCTGATCCTGATCCTCCCGTATTGTCGCGACGGGGCGGCATCCTGAAGCACACCGGGTATAAGAGGCAAGGCAAGAAAAGTTCGACTAAGGGAAAAGACGATTTCGCAAGTGGTTGATTAATTTAAGGATTATATGAAAATATTTCACACAGATCTAACAAGACAAACATACTTATATTTCACAAACATCACATCAAGGAGTTCACAACAACATCAAGCTTACAACCTCAAGCTTACAACATCACCTTACATCTAAGATACATAGCATCTGGTTTCCAAAAGAACCACTACTTCTACTCGACTAGCGATAGGGGTCAACCTAATCCTGCGGTAGTGATCAAGTCACTCGCCTACTGAGGTGGAACCTCCAGCTCTAACACGTCAGCATCTGACTGGTAGAGTGGCTCCTCGGGATCCTCCTCCTCGTCCTCGAGAACTGCCTCGAGTGGCTCCTCCTCCTCGTCAACTAACTCCTCCTCATCATCTCCTCCTCACAGTCCATCTCCTCCACAAAGTCATCATCGTCACTGAGGAAAGCGTTGTTCTCCTTGCGGAGATCCTCGCCCTCCTCCTCCATCTCGTCAGTATGGTGCTCTAGATCCTCGATCAGCTGGTCCTGCTCCGCCACCTTTTGCGGAGCTTCACGATGGTCCTCCTCAGCTGGGCCCTCTTCCGAGAAGAGCGACCTTCTCCTCCAGCAGCTTCTCCTCATTCTCGCGAAGCTCAACGAGCGACTCGCGGTCAAAGCGAAGCTGAATCCTAGTGCGCATCAGATCATCCTGGTGTGCTGAAGTAAGAGCTCCATGTCCATGATGTAGCTCCCAAACATCGGGTGGCAAGGGGAAGGAGTAGGGTGTCCGTCGCAGTTGCGCCTCCCGTAGAACCGGAAACGGGAGTCTACTAACTCCGCCTTGTGCTCCTCACAAAGTCGGGCTAGCATCCTCTGTGTAGCAGTACAGAGACCGTCAACCCAGGTGGCCTTGGTGGTGAAGACGAGCGTCCTGGAACTGGGAGACTTGATGTTCCTGCGAACTGACGACCTGATGAGCCAGCTCAGCCTTCCGACACCGTGAACATCAATCTGAGCTCCCTCAAACTCTGGAGCGGGGCGACCTAACAGCTTGCTCAACTCGAACAAGTCACTCTCGAACGTCAGCTTGCTATCCTTCTCAAGCTGAACGAACTCGGTCCAGTGGAGTGCCATCTACAAATTTTTAAGCAAGTTTTAAGTTAGTACTGACGAGTGTATCAAAATTTTAAATGTAGTGAGGCAACAAGTGAGTCGAAATTTAAGTTTAATGAGAAGTGTGCATAATTTTAAGGTACAAAGGAATAGTAATATTTAATGAGAGTAAATTTTTTGCAGAAGTAAGAGGATTAGAGATAAGCAGTTTTCGAAAATACTTCACTCCTTTCTTTTAGAAATTAATCTTTTTGATAACATTTGTCTGACGACCATGCTAACTAAGGTTTCCTAAAGTCAGGATGGCTCTGATACCAAGTCTGTGGGGACCCCGGACTAGCTGTCCGAAATACCCGATTATGCTTAACACAACGATCCCGTGATCAGTCTGTCGTTGCACATAATCCGAATTGGATACCAAAGTTTACATCCATTACAATACCGAATAAAAGTCTTACATAAATGGTCATTTAGACCAAGTTCTTACATAGGTGCCTTCATGGGCCAAACCAAAATATCAGCGGAAGCTACGGCGTAGTAGACATCATATTCTAACGATGACGACCCGACAGGCAGCTGACTTGTGGAGATCCTTAGTTCGCATAGAAGTCGCCATACTCCTGCTCGGCGTAGTGCTCCTCCTCGTAGTCTGGCTAGGACAATAGCCAGGGACGAAACCAATATGAGTACATTTGAATGTACTCGCAAACTACCCCAACATGAGTATGCACTAGTTTTATTTTAACTTTTCAAACTTTTATTTTTTATAACATCTCTATATCTTTGTTAAAAGAGGTAAGAAGAGTTTTATAACCATTTTGAATAAAGACCATCATTTTATCTGTTTCTCCAAAACTCCACCTTTTTCCAACCATAGTTCACCATGGTTCCCTTTTCCATCAACAACCTCATACCGATCCGTAGGTATAGGTACACCATTTCATTTTTCTTTTTAAAACTCAACTCTTTTCAAAACTTGCACAAAGGTCAGAGTAGGGCCTCCCAACTGTCCATATCCGAGGACTCGGCTATTCGAATAGTTTTTAACCCTCTGCAGAGGTAGCACGCTTTTATCCCACATCCATCCGGTAACTCATCGTGTCAGCCACGTCCCGCCATACAAGGTGTATGCGAAGTTGAGCCACCGGCCATAGCCTCTCCTTTGCTCATGCTAGTATAGGATCCTACCCATATGATAATTCCCATCGACACTCAGTCCGGTCCCCGTCGGCAACCCTAAGTGTGAGGACTCATATGTTTTTCCCGGCGACCACATTTATGAAGTCTTCAATCCTCCTCCTTATCTTTCCATAGAGTTTGAGCGAGGACCCAGGTCAGGGGAGTTCACTAACCATCCCCTCATGCATAACGGAGTCATCTCCGTCGATGAGGTATCCCATACTAATAAGAGCAAATTATATGACTAAGCCCTTTCCCATATGTGGTGAATGTGGTCGCACAGAGTATCGGCTGGTTGACGTAAGTACAAAGACACACTGTGCATTTTTCCCAAATAACTCAATTATCCACTTCTTCAGTTCAACACCGACATCTCGGTAGTTCACCTCCACACAAGTATTTCCAAAGGAGTTTGAATAAACAACATTGTTTTCCATCCTAAAGTTTTATATAAACTACTACATAGGGTGGCAAAATAATATCCATATACTTTTCGAAAAGGTTTTGTAAACCATTGCCTTAAGAGTAATCATTTGATCAAAGTAGATGCATATATATTTAGGTGCAAGCTCAGAGAGTAGCTTGCCTTGCTCGGCAAAGTGGACTTGGTCTTGATCTTCAGGTTCAACAAATTCCCCCTCCTCGATAAATCCAGCAACGTTCTTGTCTAATCGATAAACAAACAAATACAAGCAATCACTAAACTACTCAAACAACATCACAACATCACAATCATAAGCATCAAAATAGCTACTGCACACACCAACCATACCATTTGTTTCAAAATAATTGAATTAAACATTATTTGTTTATGTCCAAATTATGGCAGAAACTGTCAAACATGTTTAATTCACAACTTGAGTTCTGTTGGTCACAAAAATACAAACTAAATTTATATAGAAAGCTACTGATGTGTAGAAGACAACCCCATTTGGTTTGGAGTCATTGGAGTTACTAAACTCCCTACACATTTGTTTGAATCCAGAAGCTTAATAACCAAGTTTTGGCTACCATTTAAATTCTGTTGCTTCAAAAATTAAACCCTTTTAGGGTGACTAAACATGACTAAATGTGATCCAACAAAATTGGTCCTAACTCATTTGGGTTAACCATTAAACATATTTAAATGTTTGAGTGCAGAAGGGTGTTTAAATTTCTACTTTAAACTAAACAAATACTACTGCACAAATAATTCTACCAAAATTAGGGAAGCTAACACATGGCAGTACTAAGCTAACAAAATTGGTTTGGAATTATTTGGACTAACAGAGTATCAGAAACAAACAAGTTTAGAATTTAAACCTTCTGTAGTATTTTTAATAACACTTTTTAACTATTTAATTAAATGATATGAGACCAATTGGGTTGGTTAAACATTTTCATAAGCTTTTCAGAACAATTGAGTTTGATTTATTTGGATTCCTAAATCTCGAGATATTGAATTTACAAGTTCATATCAGTACTGAAAATTTCAGAGAATTTAAATTAGGAAAATCCACTGTTGTGGATAATGCTGAGAATCCTGACGGGTGGGGTCTACCCGTCAGTGGCTCAGCAAAACTCTGCGCGCACTGGATAAAGTTGAAAACGCTGACGTGTGGGGTCCACTTGCCAGTGTCTATTCTAAACGAAGGGGTATGCTGCCGTAGATCGAAGATCTAACGGTTCATGTTCAATCTCATCCGCGACGACCTAATTCCGGCGGCGCTTCCGCGCCGGCGACGGCGAGGTGATGGGATAGCTCACCTAGAGGGCTCGGGAAGGTGCGTAGGTGACGTAGATCGACGGCGGGGCTCGGGGAAGATCGCTGGAGAAGTGGTGCTTGCTGGGGATGCTCCTAGCGTCGGCGACGATCAACTCCTTCTTCTCCGCGGCCGTGCGCCAACTCCGGCGACGTCCTGGCGAGGCGTCTGTGCACGAGCAGAGGGGAAAGAGGGGCGGATGAGCACGGTGATAATGGGGATGCGAGTGAGGGCCAGAGAAGTGAGAGGGAAGCAGCAGCACGGCACAGCCGTGTCGTCGCCTACCTCGGACTGTCGAGCACGGGCACGAGCAGCAGCGAGCTCGCGGCAGCGGCTCCGCCCTCCTGGCGATGCACGGGCGAGTGGAGGGTGTGGTGGAGCAAGGGAGAGGCAGTGGGGCGTGGGGAAATGCGAGGTGCGGGCTCGAGTTTAAATAGGCGCGACGGCGGCGCACGGTGGTCGCGGTCCAGCGTCGTCCAGAGGGCGGGAGAGGCCGGCGCGCGGTGTCTGGGGGGTCCGGCGTGGGCTAGGGTTCGCGGCGTAGAGGATTGCGTGGCGAGGTGCAGCGAGCTGGGCCAATTTTGGCCGGCGCTGTCCGTTCAACCACGGCGGAGAAACGGGAGACAGCGGCGTAATGGCGAGGGAGAGGCTCTCCTCTGCCAGCAGAGGGTGCAGAGGCACGGGGCGTGGGAGAACGCGAGCAAGGGGCCCTGGGGGGCCTGGGAACGGCGACGAGCGCGCTGCGGCCACGGCGACACGCACGGCGACAGTGAGCTAGGGGAGTAGGAGACGACGACGTTTCTGCAAAAAAAACCCTGGCTCCTGTGCGTTGCTTCTTTTCCTTCTTCTTTCTTCTATTTACTTTTTAGTCCTTCTATTATATGCAGTAGTACTTCTTGATTTTATTTGAGGCACTAAATCAATTTAGAAAAATTTGGCAAAATTTGTGGGGCCTTCTCATAATGTGCAGAAGCTCCACAAAAATTGGCTTTGCAAAATAAAATATTTTGAAACATTTTCTTTTATAGTGTTTCAATTATGGCATTTTAATTTATTTTTACTTTGTTTACTTTTGAATTTTAAAAACTAGTTTGAAAATATTATTTGAGAGAGATAAGTAGTAAGGATGAAATGGGAGGGTTTGCACTACCACTCCACTGAGTTTTGTTGGAAACAAATTGAGATCCTCACTTGGAGAATTTGTGTGGCACTTGCCACATTTATTTTTGTTGTTTTGCTTCTACTTTATTTCTCTCCTTTTCTTCATGTTTGTCTTTAGAGCAAGCAACGCACCAACAAGAAGAAATAAACAACACAAGCAGAATATGAGATCAACACATATAATTTTAACAAAAGTTTTTGTTGGCTCTCATTTTTGGAACTAATAATACTTGTTGATAATTTTGGGATGTTACAGTTCTCATGTAGGACACATGTGCTGGTTCAAGAACAAAGAAATTCGAGTACGACTTCAATTTCAACCAAGCAGGCTGATACATCGAATCTGGTTATGACATGTTTTTATTTTCCCAGAGAGAACAACATTTGTGTATTATATGAACCGCGTCTTGTATATTAGACATATTTATGTTGGGCGAGACTATCATTGAATATGTTCTTGATGTATATCCTGTACGAGATATTAAAGTCAACTGACTGCTTTAGCTACCGGTGGTGGCCGGTGGCCTGTAATTTTTTTTAATATATATGACCCACAAAGGAAACGGTTATTTTAACCGTTGCACATGACTTGCCCCACATCAGTATCGGAAGCGGGCAACGGATGCTTTCTCCGTTGCCATAGAAGGTTTGCCCCCGTTGCCATAGTGTCGTTCTGTACTAGTGTATATGTGGTATTTCCTTGCCACTCCAAGTAAATTTTTCATGTGCTACCTTTAAACTATTCAAAACTTTATTATTCCTTTTGTGTCAATGTTTACCAAGCTCATGAGGACGGGGTGAATGTCCTTATGTCACCTGTCAAACAGACTTTACCACCGGACTAGCGGCATATACATCCGCTCATCCATTAATTTTGCAAAAAGAGCTGACAAATGGGGTGCCCAGTCCCAATTAATTGCAACTTTAACCATTTAATTCTCTTCACATTTTTTCCCTGATTTATCAGACAAGTAATGATACCAGTGAAATATCTGCATGTGTAAACAAAAGAGAAAGAGGGATGATCTGCCTTGCTGGTAGAAATAACGTCCTTCATGGGAGCCGCTCTTAAAAGTCTGGTTGGCAGGGGTCATATTGCACTATTCATTTTCTGATTCGTTGACAATTAACAAACACCTCTCAAAACAAAATTTTACTCTCTATATGATTTCAAAAACTTAAAAGCTCTAGCACATGATTTAATCTATGCTTTCCTCTGCGAAGGGTCTTTCTTTTACTTTTATGTTGAGTCAGTCTTCCTACATCTTTCTATTTCAGAAGCAAACACTCATGTCAACTTTGGTGCAACAATTTTTATATGCTAGTATATTGTACTTATTAAATTGCTTTGTGTTGACAAATATCCATGAGATATACATGTTGAAAGTTGAAAGCCATTGCTGAAGATTAAATCTTCCTTTGTGTTGGTTAAACACCTTTTATTTAGAATCTATTGCTTTATGAGTTAACTCTTATGCAAAACTTTTTGATGCTTGTCTCGAAAGTACTATTCATGAAAAGTTTTTGCTTATATGATTCAGTTGTTTGCTCATTATCTATTTGTTAGCAAACTATAGACCATTGACCTGGATCACTTCATTCATAACATGTGCTTTACAATACTATTTGATCAAGTTTATGTTGGTAGCATGTCACCTCAGAAATTATTTTATTTTTATCATTTTACCTACTCGAGGACGAGTAGAACTAAGCTTGGGGATGTTTGATACGTCTCAAACGTATCTATAATTTCTGATGTTCCATGCTTATATTATGCCAATTGCTACATGTTTTATATACACTTCATAGCATTTTTATGCATTTTCTGGGACTAACCTATTAACAAGATGCCATTGTGCCAGTTCCTGTTTTCTGCTGTTTTTGTATTCCAGAAAAGCTAGTCTGGGAATATTCTCGGAATTGGATGAAACTTGGACAGGACCTCCTATTTTTTCCAACACGTACACGGAGTCCAAAGGAGAGGAGGGGGCCGCGAGCCAGCCACACCATGGGGCGGCGCGGCCCCACCCTCTGTCACGTCGTGGGGTGGTGTGGGCCCCACGGGCGTCTCCAGCCGCCGCCCTTTCGCCTATATAATCTTCCCGACGCGTAAACCCTAAATACCCGAGCCATTATCCACGAAAAGTTCCAGACACGCCGCCGCCGTCAACCCTAGCTCGGGAGGGTTCAGAAGCTCTTCCTGGCACCCTGCCAGAGAGGGTTCAGAAGCTCTTCCCGTTAACCCTAGCTCTACATCGCCATGCCTGCCTCCGGCGTGATGCGTGAGTGGTCATCCTTGGACTACGGGTCTATAGCAGTAGCTAGATGGTTGTCTCTCCTCCTTGTGCTATCACGTTTAGATCTTGTGAGTTGCCTGATACGTGCATTTTATATCATCATTTATACAACTTTTAGTATCATATTAGAATGTTATTTGCATTGTTATATCATTGTTTTTACATGTTTTAGATGATTTATGGGACTTTCATACAAAGTCCCTATTTTGGTATTTAATTTCTGGGAGGCAGAAAACCTACTTTTTCTTGTTTTAAATGTTTCAGGAGCTACAGGAACCCAAATAATAAAAGGGAAAATACCCAGCTGGTTTTTCATCGGGAGAAAGGCAGAGGGAAGAAGACCGAAGAGAGGAGAGCCACGAGGCCCAAAAGGGGTGGGCCCACGCGGCCCAAGTACCTAGCCACGTGGGACCCACTAAGTGGGGCCTCGGGCACCTCCTCGCCTGGGGCTTTTTAACGACGCCTTCGTCCTCCCCGAAAAGTTACGCCCTAATTTTCCCGAAACCATCCGAGGCCGCGGCGGCGGCGAAACTCCTGATTCCCTCCGAGGGGGATCAGATCCTGCTGCTCCGGAGCTCCGGAGAAGGGGAAATCATCGTCATCGTCATCACCTCTCCTCCTTGACGTGGGAGGAGGCCTCTACACCATCACCATCACCAAGACCAGCACCATCTCCATCATCATCTCCGTGATCCACTCTGTTCCCCTCGTAGTTTGAGAGTTGCTATACCCTAGATACTTGTCTTGTGCTACTATTCATGTTTGTGATTGAGTACTTGTCATTATTTGGTGGTGAAGTTATATTTTCAGATTGTGTTGTACCACTTATGCCACTGAATATTATCATGTTTGCACGTTGTGAGTAGTTCCCATATGTTCCTGAGGGCATAGGATGAATTGCCAATGATTTATATATAACATGTGTTGGTATTTTGTCAAGAGTTTATCTTTTATGTGATTCTATGATGGTGTTGTGCGAACGTCGACTGCACAACACTTTACCTATATGGGCTCATAGGAGAACACCGTAGTATAATGAATTGAGGGAGATTTGGGAGGACATGTAAACCTGGGACCGAATCATGAAGTTATATGATGAGGGTTTTAGTATCGGGGACCTTAGAGTGTAATGCTATGGTGGGACTTTATGTCTTAATAATTCTTGTGCAGTCATTTACTTGGCCACATGATCCATCATAAGGGGTTGTAGTTTATTTATTTAGCTATACCTAATAATGGCTCCGTCCAAAGAAGATTAAAACTTGACAAGATATTCAACGTGTTGTTTAATAAATCTCTATGCCTAGCAATATCCATGCCGCCCTCGGGAACGTTTTCCACATATAAGTTACACATCACTTGAGCTTGTCCTCTTGCACATAAGAGGATTGGGCTTTCTCTCTTTGAGAGCTTTGACTTGCTACTGTTTATTTTCTGCATTGCAACTATACAACCAAAAATACCAAAAACACTTGCATCTTTTATTGTTTTATTTATCAATCTTGCTAACCAATACCTTCAGCTCCTCGTGGGTTCGACAACCTTTTCTAATTGAAAGGTACTACAATTGATCTCCTGCACTTGGGAGTCATCAAGACACTTTTCTGGCGCCGTTGCCGGGGAGCGTAGCGCTATTGGTAAGAAGTTTGGTAAGGAAACTTGAAAGTTGTTTTATCTCGTTGTTACTATGGCATTTACGAATCGTTCCTCGCTGCACCTTGCTCTATATGACAGTGCTTATGCCACTACTCCTAAGGTGGTTGAAACTACTGTGTCTGAGATACCTAAAGTGGGATTTAAAATTCCCGTTGGTCATGTTAAGAGAGTTATGAAAAATCCATTTACAGGTGATGGAACTAAGTCTGCACGTGAACACATGGAGTTTATTGAAGATATATGTGATTTATTTAGACTTCCTGGTATTTCTGAAGATTAGGTAAAAAGGAAGTTATTATATTTGTCTTTATCTGGTAATGCTCGTGATTGGTACAGGTCTCTTGATGAAGAGGTTGCTATTGAATGGAATATCTTGAGGAATGTTTTCTTTCTTAAATATTTTACTCCTAAAGAAGCTTATGAGAACCGCTGCTATATATTTAATTTCTGGCCACATCTGGGAGAGAGTATTACTCAAGCTTGGGGGAGGTTAAAGGAACACCTTCGCAAGAATCCTTGTCATGATCTTACAAGGAAACTTATATTGATAAACTTTTATGTGAGGCTACCGTCGAAGCACAAGGAAATTCTGGATAATTCATCTGGTGGAAGTTTTACTAATAATACTGAAGAAGAAGCATGGAATTTATTGGAGACTATTTTTGAAAATACTAGTCACTGGGATCTTGATAAAGGTAATGAGCCCTATTTTGATTATGGATATTCATGTGTAGAGAACTTCTCTACTTCTATGTTGTTTAAAAATCTGAGTGATACTTTTAATCTTGATCCTTATGTTATAATTGAGATAGCTAAAGGTTTTGCTGAGCATATCTGTGTTCCTCAAAGTGGTTTTGAAGTTTATGTTGGACCTGTTAAACAATCTATTGTTGTTCCTAAAGTTATTAAACAGGCAGAACCATTGTCATCTGTGACAATTGAAGAGTATGTTGAACCACCTCCATATCCTAACCAAATTTAGGAGAATTTACTTATTGTTGTTACTAACAAGAGTAAAAGAAGATGTTCTCAGCCTTATGAACAGGTGGAAGTCAACAGTCAAATTTCAATTATCAAACAATTAAATGAAGAAGACCCTGTTGATGTTTATTTATGTGAAGATGCTACTAAGGTCATCAAAGGTAATTCGGCCAAAGTTGGTAAACCTGTTATATCATGCTCTATTGGGACTTCAAGTTATCATGGTCTATGTGATATTGGAGCAAGTATTAGTGTCATTCCATATTCTCTTTATCTTGAAATTAAGCCTGATATTGATACTATCATTATGGAAGAGACAGGTATGACAATTCAACTTGCTAATAAAGATTATATTAGTCCATTTGGAATTGTTAGAGATGTTGAAGTACTGGTTGGCAAAATAAAATATCCTGCTGATTTTATTGTGCTTGGTTGTCCTCAAAATTCTTTTTGTCCTATCATTTTTGGTAGACCTTTCTTAAACACTGCTGGTGAAAATTTGAGTTCAATTTTTCCAAATTTGCTGATAAACATGTTGTGAAAGAGCCAATTTCTGAAGATATAATTGAAACTCTTGCACATATAGCTGTAGCTTCAACAGATGTTGTAGAACGTTATATGCTTAATCAAGATGAACCATTTAATGAAGAGGAAAAGGATGCTTTAGAACAGATATTATGGCAACAACCACCACAACTACAATTGCATATCCCACCTGATAATTTAGGAGTGCTACCACCACCTAAAGGGGATCCTAGCTTCGAATTAAAACCTTTGCCTACAAATCTGAAATATGCATATTTGGATGAGAAGAGCATATATCTGATGCATGTAAAATGCATACATGAACTTTGCACTATATCACACATATTCCAATCATATTTGCATCATATAAGGGTTATATTACTGTTATTTAATGATTTTAGGAAATAAATCAATTGTTTCCTATTTTTATGGAATTAACCCTGCGCAGGCAGAAAACCCTATTTCTTTCCTTTTATGTTTCAGGGACCCAAACGTCGTCCAAAAATTATGGAAAAATACAGGCGTCAGTATTTTGGAAGGAGGAAGACCTCGGAGCGAAGGAAGCAAGCAAACGGAGGCCGCAAGGCAAAAGGGGGTGGCCCACGCGGCCAGGTACTGTGGCCGCGTGGGGCCCACTCATTTGGCCCTCGTGGCTCCGCTGCCGTCGATCTTTCGTCCACCGACTCCGTCTTGACCTAAAAACGCCTATAAAAAAGGTCCCCTGGCGTTTCGCGAAGGAGCGCCGCACAAACACAGAAACACCGAAACGGAGATCAGGAGCTGCAGATTGGAGGGGGAAAACTCCGGCGGGGCGCTGCCGGTGTGGTCTCCATCCTCTCCATCGACTTCTCCACCGTCTCCATGATGAAGAGGGAGTAGTCCACCTCTGGACTATGGGTTTGTGGAAGTAACTTATGTATCTCTCCTCTCTTGAGCTTCACTAATTAGTACCGTATGAGCTGCTGAACATGATTACGGTCATATTTGTAATACCTATGTGGTGGATCTTTCTATGAGTTAATATATGTTTGAGATTGCAATGTTTGTTTCAGTTATGAGTATAGATGCATATTATGTACCCCGTTCTTGTCTACTTGTTATGATCAAGCATGTTTATGAGAGCGTGTGTGGGGAACGTGTGCATTAGTTGGAGTAACGGGGAGTGGTGAGTGCGGTAAGCTGACAACTTAATATCGCGATCCACTTGGGTGTTTACCTTACTTTGTTACCTCACTAGGGATAAACAAAAATACCATGCTGCAAGGGTTGAGGGTGACCAAGCTTCTTCCTGTGACTAGATCCAGCATGTTCTTATTTTCACTTCATGTCATGAAACTTATTGCTATACTCTGAGTCATCTTAATTACTGAGGTGTTATGATTTGGTTCGCATCTTGGTGGAGTATAAGAGAGACTAATAACCAAAAGGTCTCTATGTTAGGACGTGATGCCCATATATCTAAGTAACTTGTTATCAAACTTTGTGTTGCAATCTCATATGTTAACTCTGTGTGTGTTCCATTGTCTGCCACTTTATAAAGAGAGAGTGCATTTGTGAAACCATGAACCCCGGTCCATTTTTAATCATAAGAAACACCTTTCCAACACCATATACCACTTTTCCATTTTCAGCCATCATTAAATCCGAAAATACAAAAATACTTTTCATCTTGCATACATCATTAAAAAACCCAAAAATATCATTTACCATTGCATCCACCACCATTGCATATTTATTTCCTGTTTGCATTGCATAACTATCTTGATATCATTCTTACACCTTGTGCTTGACAACCACAGGTGAGGTTGAGGACCAAAACATTTAACTTTGTTTTGTAGGTAACCAAAAGAAGGATAAGAAGATATATCTTCACTACTGATTCCCCGAGAGTTCGATATTAAACCCTCGAGTCACCCTCGTGGGGAAAACACGTCTTCCACTACTACACACTCTGCACTTGGAGTCTCAACCTAACCCATTTACTTTTGACGCAGGTAACTACGCACCGGAGATCAACAAAGTGTTTTCTGGCGTCGTAGATCAACCTCTTCAAGGGCCATCAAGACTGTTTTCTGGCGCCGTTGCCGGGGAATCATAGCTGAGAGATTTATCCAAGGGTGTGCATCATCGCATTCATCTCACAACGAAGTCAACTTCACCAACTTGTGCTAACACCTAAGCTTGGGGAGGTTGCACCTACGTGAGCACCATCTTATCCATCTTTACTTACAAAGCAATTTATTTGTTTTGTTAGTGTCATTGCATATCATATTCCGCTTGCATATTTATTTTCAGTTTTGCATAAAAAATAAAAAATACAAAAAAACTTGCTAAAATGGGAGAAAGAACTAAATTGTGTGACTACACAAACACTCCAAATGATCAATTTATTGCTAGAGCTATTGCCACACCTAAGATAAATGCTGAGAGTTATGAAGTAAGTCCTAGTTTGTTGAACTTGATAACTAGGGAACAATTTGGTGGTAGTGCTATGGAGGATGCCTCTATGCATCTTCATGACTTTGTTGAAATATGTGACATGCAAAAGTTTAAAAATGTGGAAAGTGATATCCTAAAACTGAAGTTATTTCCTTTCACTTAGAGGAAAAGCTAAAGAGTGGTTGCATTCATTACCTATTGATAGCATTAAAACTTGGGATGATCTAAAAGAAGCTTTCATTAAGAAATATTATCCCCCTGTTAAAATTTTGCAAAATAGAAACAACATTCTTTCTTTTAGGCAAAATGAAAATGAACATGTTGCTATGGCTTGGGATAGGATAAAACTTATGCTTAGAACTTGTCCCTCACATGGAGTTAATGAATGGACCATATTACACTCTTTCTACAATGGTTAAACTACATGTCTAGAAATATACTTGATTCTGCTGCTGGAGGTGCTTTTATGAGTAAGACTATAGTAGAAGCTAAAAACATATTGGAAAGCATTTTGCAAAACTATAGTCAATGGCATACTGATAGGGCACCCAACCCTAAGAAAGTGAATTCTATTGAGGAAACTAATGATTTGTCATCTAAAATGGATACTATTCTTGCTTTGCTTAATAAACCTAGTGTTGAAAATGTTCCTTTGCAAGAACTAGTTGGTAACAATTCTGAAAATATTGATGTCAACTTCATTAGGAACTATGGTAATAATGGGTATGGTAACAACAATTATAACTCCTACAATAAACCCCCATATGTGCCAAATAAATATGCTTCTAGTGGTAATGTTTCTAGTGACTTGGAAAACACCATTAGATCTTTTATATCTACTCAAAAGAGCTTAATAAGGAATTTATCTCTAAGTTTGAAAAACAAGACTCCTTGTTTGAAAGGGTAGATCAGCTTACTAAGGAAGTCTCATCATTAAAGAGCATCATTACAGCCCAAAAACATGAGGAAACAATTAAATATTGCCAAGAGGTTATCAATAAGTCTTGGGAACACATTCATGAGCAAGAGAGAATTGCTAAAGAATCTATTGGGGTAATGAAAGAGGTAGAAGTTGAGGAAGTTAAAATGCTTAGTGAAGTCAAGGATCCTTTGCTTGACTTAGAAAATTGTAGCTTGCATGAATTAATATCTATCTTACAAAAATTTGCAAGTGATCCTTCCATCAACACTAATCAAGCTGGTTTTGGTTCTTATATTGCTAATCATGTCTTGAAAGAAAAGATTGCTAGGTACAACCAAGAGGCTATGATACCACCTAAGCTTGGGGATATGTGGATTCCTAAGGTACTAGTAACTATTGGAAAAGAGACACACCATGCTATACTTGATCTAGGATCTAGTGTCTCTGTTTTATCTAAAGAACTATATGAAGTGCTTGAATTGAAAAATCTTGAAAAATGCTCCATTGAACTTGCACTTGCTGATGACTCTATTAAACATGCTTTAGGAAAAGTAAGTGATGTTATGGTGGAGTTACATATGACTTTTGTGCCTGTGGATTTTCTAATCATGGATATGGGGAATAAAACCTCTAGTCCTATTATTCTTGGAAGACCTTTTCTTCGTACCACAGGTGCCATCATTGATTCAAAGGAAGGGAATGTGAAGTTTCAGTTCCACACAAGAAGTGCATGGAACACTTCCCAAGGAAGAGGGAACCACCAAAGTTCAAGCTCCCTCATGAGCTTCGTCCACAATAAACAACAAGTAAGAAGCCTAGCTATATGGCTATAAAGAAAGCGCTTTGCGGGAGGCAACCCGGTTATTTTTTGTGTGATTTTCTTTGTGTCCTCTTGCTGTAACAAGAGACTTTGTGTCTAGTTTAGGTTCTGGAATTTTCAATAAAGTGCCAAGTTTTACCCTTTTTGGTTTGAAAAAGTTGCTTATAGCGTTCGGAGATTTTATTCCTGCACGAATCAGTGCACGGTATGATTTTTAATTCTTATTCTGTAACTCCGAATGAGCTCATATTTGAACTGTAGTTGCAACTTTTCATCCTCTGTATGCATGAATTTTTCGGAATTTTTCGAGAAAGTTTGGTAGGGTAGAAAAATACGTTTTGCTGCTGCTGTTTTTCTGGACAGATTCTGTCCCATTTTGTTTGATGCATGCTTTGAGCTTTTAAGTTGAATCTTTTTGATCCAATTGAGTTTATGAGTAGGCATACAACATTATACACTTTCTGGACATCTCATATGAATTTTTGTTCAAGGATTATATGCAGCAAGAAACATATTTGTTTATCACTATTAATGCACCCCACAGAAAAGAAATGGGAGAAACGGTGTTTTGAAGTTTTTTCACAGGGATTGGAGGAGATGCACCAAGAGTTATCCAAGGATGGTGAAGACCATAAGCTTGGGGATGTGAAGACAACCCCGCTGGACCTACACACTCTCGGTTTGCGCACGTCCAACTTCTGTTTTTCGATCGAAACACTTTATCGCATAAACTTGGAGCGTCTTTTGTTTTGTTTTGGTTTGATTTGTTTTGAGAGACCACCACACTATCATTTATATATGGAGAGCTACTGGAAATATGGGTTGAAATATGTTGGATGCTTTTATAAGATTGGGAAAAGGGATGTTTGAGTTGATTTTTAATGATACATATAGTTGCATGATTCATGAGCTTGTTTATGAGTAATAGTTTGCAAATCCTTTTTGAAGAGCTATAACTTATTCATGTTTTGGTGCTGATTGTTATTTTACTTGGTTTAACATGGATTAGTTAGTTCTATGGACACTCATGCATGCATCTAGATGGTCAACTTTCTCCCTTTTGCTAGCCCAAAAACTCCAACAAGTCAAAACTTGTTTCCAACACCTTCAACCAAAGTTATTCCAGTGAGTCCACCATATCTACCTACTAGCTATATGCTATTCCGAGTATGTTCATCATGATATTTGTGTTATCTATACCTCTGAATGAAAATGATTATGTTATTGATTGCCATGGGAAAAGTTGGTTATATAGCTCTCATGAACTTGATGCACATTTTTACTATCATTGCTATAAATAAAACATGACCCATTGTGATTAAGATTATGATGCTAGTGGCTTGATAAATGTCCAGGTTGGGAGTTAGCCCATATGTGCTGTCACATGCAAAGCTTTCAACATGCTCCATTTAGTTGATATCATGTGCTTTTGTCTATGGATGCCTATCATGGTGAAATAAGGGGAAAAGATTTAGTTTGAATGAGTTTGTATAAATGGTTAGAGAGACGCCTGGGCCGCTAATCTAAGCCATGCATTATTCATGGTGGAAATTTACTTACATGCTATGGTGAATTATCTATGACACACCTTACAATAAAAAGCTATTCCAATGGTAAATAAAAAGGGTGTTGAGGTTTTCATCTTGTTTGTTTGTCTTGTCATTTTGATATGGGCTTGTTCCATATCCTGGGACAAGAGGTACCCCAGTTGACGCTCTTGATGATACTATTATTACTTACAATGATAGATAACTTGAACTTGCTTTTCCCAAGTTGAGTAACTCATGGTGTAGGTACTTGTATTCAAGGGGCATGAGACATCCAACCTTTACTTTGTCAAGCACACTACTCATATTTGCTCTCACATTAAACTATAATCATTCAAGATGCTATGATAGGGGAATGAGAGCTTGACACCAAGTATTACCACATTGCAATCATTAACTTAAGTAGGAGAGTTTGGAGGTTAGATGAAACTTATGCATGCTTTACCTCTACTCACTTATTCATCTTTCCAAAGTGTCCACCAAACATATTCAGATTTTCATCATCACTCTATGGACCACATGTATGCAAAAGTAAGAATGTCCATATTACTTGCTACTATGTTACACTTTGTGAACTATCATTGAACATCCTTGCATTGAATACTTGATATCACTTCATAAACTGTTTTGCATATTGCTACTCCTTTGAAGAATGAATCATTTGACTCTATGTAGCAGTAGCAATCATCTTTGATATCCATTGTTAGTGCTATATTGCAAAGCCCATGTTAGTTTTATCACCTTCATACTCGAGGACGAGTATTGGTTAAGCTTGGGGATGTTGATGCATGTAAAATGCATACATGAACTTTGCACTATATCACACATATTCCAATCATATTTGCATCATATAAGGGTTATATTACTGTTATTTAATGATTTTAGGAAATAAATCAATTGTTTCCTATTTTTATGGAATTAACCCTGCGCAGGCAGAAAACCCTATTTCTTTCCTTTTATGTTTCAGGGACCCAAACGTCGTCCAAAAATTATGGAAAAATACAGGCGTCAGTATTTTGGAAGGAGGAAGACCTCGGAGCGAAGGAAGCAAGCAAACGGAGGCCGAAGGCAAAAGGGGGTGGCCCACGCGGCCAGGTACTGTGGCCGCGTGGGGCCCACTCATTTGGCCTCGTGGCTCCGCTGCCGTCGATCTTTCGTCCACCGACTCCTCTTGACCTAAAAACGCCTATAAAAAAGGTCCCCTGGCGTTTCGCGAAGGAGCGCCGCACAAACACAGAAACACCGAAACGGAGATCAGGAGCTGCAGATTGGAGGGGGAAAACTCCGGCGGGGCGCTGCCGGTGTGGTCTCCATCTCTCCATCGACTTCTCCACCGTCTCCATGATGAAGAGGGAGTAGTCCACCTCTGGACTATGGGTTTGTGGAAGTAACTTATGTATCTCTCCTCTCTTGAGCTTCACTAATTAGTACCGTATGAGCTGCTGAACATGATTACGGTCATATTTGTAATACCTATGTGGTGGATCTTTCTATGAGTTAATATATGTTTGAGATTGCAATGTTTGTTTCAGTTATGAGTATAGATGCATATTATGTACCCCGTTCTTGTCTACTTGTTATGATCAAGCATGTTTATGAGAGCGTGTGTGGGGGAACGTGTGCATTAGTTGGAGTAACGGGGAGTGGTGAGTGCGGTAAGCTGACAACTTAATATCGCGATCCACTTGGGTGTTTACCTTACTTTGTTACCTCACTAGGGATAAACAAAAATACCATGCTGCAAGGGTTGAGGGTGACCAAGCTTCTTCCTGTGACTAGATCCAGCATGTTCTTATTTTCACTTCATGTCATGAAACTTATTGCTATACTCTGAGTCATCTTAATTACTGAGGTGTTATGATTTGGTTCGCATCTTGGTGGAGTATAAGAGAGACTAATAACCAAAAGGTCTCTATGTTAGGACGTGATGCCCATATATCTAAGTAACTTGTTATCAAACTTTGTGTTGCAATCTCATATGTTAACTGTGTGTGTTCCATTGTCTGCCACTTTATAAAGAGAGAGTGCATTTGTGAAACCATGAACCCCGGTCCATTTTTAATCATAAGAAACACCTTTCCAACACCATATACCACTTTTCTATTTTCAGCCATCATTAAATCCGAAAATACAAAAATACTTTTCATCTTGCATACATCATTAAAAAACCCAAAAATATCATTTACCATTGCATCCACCACCATTGCATATTTATTTCCTGTTTGCATTGCATAACTATCTTGATATCATTCTTACACCTTGTGCTTGACAACCACAGGTGAGGTTGAGGACCAAAACATTTAACTTTGTTTTGTAGGTAACCAAAAGAAGGATAAGAAGATATATCTTCACTACTGATTCCCGAGAGTTCGATATTAAACCCTCGAGTCACCCCTCGTGGGGAAAACAAGTCTTCCACTACTACACACTCTGCACTTGGAGTCTCAACCTAACCCATTTACTTTTGACGCAGGTAACTACGCACCGGAGATCAACAAAGTGTTTTCTGGCGTCGTAGATCATCCTCTTCAAGGCCATCAATATCCTGTCATTATTAGTGCTAATCTTTCAGCTGAAGAAGAAGAGAAATTACTTGATGTGATTAAAGCTCACCGACCAGCCATTGGATACTCTCTTGATGATCTTAAAGGTATAAGCCCAGCTCTATGTATGCATAAAATTAATTTGGAAGAGGATGCAAAACCTGTTGTTGATTATCAACGCCGTCTCCATCCAAAAATGAAGGAAGTGGTAAGGAAAGAGGTAATAAGACTTATTGAAGCTAGTATCATTTATCCCATAGCTGATAGTAAGTGGGTTAGTCCTGTTCATTGTGTTCCTAAAAAGGGTGGAATGACTGTTATTCCAAATGATGAGGATGAACTTGTGGCTCAACGTACTGTTGTTGGTTATAGGATGTGTATTGATTTCAGGAAGTTAAATAAAGCAACTCGTAAAGATCATTACCCATTGCCATTTATTGATCAAATGTTAGAAAAGTTATCTAAACACTCTCATTTTTGCTATTTAGATGGTTATTCAGGTTTCTCACAAATTCCAGTCCATAAGGATGATCAAGAAAAGACCACTTTTACTTGCCCATACGGTACATTTGCTTATAGGAGAATACCATTCGGGTTATGTAATGCTCCTGCTACTTTTCAAAGATGCATGAATGCTACATTTGCTGATTATATTGAAAAGATAATGGAATTATTTATGGATGATTTTTCTATGTATGGTACTTCCTTCGATAATTGCTTGTTCAACCTTAACAAAGTTTTGCAGCGTTGTGAAGACCAACACTTAGTTTTAAACTGGGAGAAGTGTCACTTCATGGTTACTGAGGGTATTGTTCTTGGGCATAAGATTTCTGGAAAAGGAATAGAAGTTGACCCAGCAAAGATAGAAGCTATTGAAAAGCTACCATACCCAAGGGACATCAAAGGTATAAGAAGTTTTCTTGGGCATGCAGGTTTTTATCGTAGGTTTATTAAAGATTTCTCCAAAATATCAAAACCCCTAACCAATCTTTTGCAAAAGGATGTTCCTTTTTCTTTTAATGATGACTGCATTGAGTCCTTTAATATTTTGCTGAATGCTTTAATAAGTGCTCCTATTATTCAACCTCCTGATTGGAAATTGCCTTTTGAAATTATGTGTGATGCTAGTGATTATGCAGTTGGGGCTGTTTTGGGCCAACGTGTTGATAAGAAACTGAATGTCATTTATTATGCTAGTAGAACACTTGATGCTGCTCAAAGGAATTATGCCACAACTGAAAAAGAATTTTTAGCAGTGCTATTTGCTTGTGACAAGTTTAGACCTTATATTACTGATTCGAAAGTCACATTGCATACTGATCATTCTGCCATTAAATACTTAATGCATAAGAAAGATGCTAAGCCTAGATTAATAAGATGGGTACTTCTATTGCAAGAATTTGATTTACACATTGTTGATAGAAAAGGGAAGATAATCAAGTAGCTGATCATCTTTCTAGAATGAAAAATATACCTGATGATCCTATTCCTATCAATGATAGCTTTGTTAATGAACAACTTGCAATTGTTAATGTTTCTAGTGCTAAAGTTGCATCACCATGGTTTGCCAACTATGCAAATTTTATTGTTGGTAAGGTTCTACCTCCACACTTCACTTTTCAACAAAGAAAGAAATTCTTTTATGATCTTAGACATTATTTTTGGGATGATCCTTTCCTTTATAAGAAAAGTGCATGTGGATGGTATTATTAGACGTTGTGTACCTGAGCATGAACAACAGGCTATTATAAGAGATTGTCATGACAGTCCTTATGGAGGGCATCATGCAGGAGATCATACAGGTGCAAAGGTATTACAATCTGGTTTTCTATTGGCCTACTTTATTTAAGGATTGTGCTAAATATGTTAAATCTTGTGATAAATGTCAAAGAGTAGGAAATATTGGTAGGAGAAATGAAATGCCTATGAATTATTGTTTGCCACTTGAGCCATTTGATGTTTGGGACTTTGACTTTATGGGGCCTTTCCCAGAGTCAAAGACAAAACATACTCACATTTTGGTTGCAGTGGATTATGTTACAAAGTGGGTGGAAGCAATTCCAACCAAGAGTGCAGATCATGCCACAGCAATGACGATGCTCAAGGACATCATTTTCCCCAGGTTTGGTGTTCCTAGGTTTTTAATTACTGATGGTGGTTCTCATTTCTTGCATGGTATTCTTAGAAAAACATTGGCAAATTATTGTTAACCATAGAATTGCATCTCCCTATCACCCTCAAACAAGTGGACAAGT
This sequence comes from Poa pratensis, assembly GCA_947311845.1. Lineage (NCBI taxonomy): Eukaryota > Viridiplantae > Streptophyta > Magnoliopsida > Poales > Poaceae > Poa > Poa pratensis. Next base: position 25,179,698 of record CAMZMU010000039.1, read on the forward strand.
TGAATTAAGTAATAGGGAAAATAAACTCATTTTGGAGAAGACAGTGAATAAGTCTAGATCTGATTGGCCAACTAAAGTTAATGATGCTTTATGGGCTTATAGAACTGCTTTTAAAAATCCTATGGGAATGTCTCCTTATAGAATGGTTTATGGAAAAGCTTGTCATTTACCTGTTGAATTAGAACATAATGCTAGATGGGCTATAAAACAATTGAACTTTGATTTTAAGACTGCTGGAGAGAAGAGAATTCTTGATTTAAACCTACTTGATGAATGGAGAAACGAAGCTTATGAAAGTGCTAGAATGTTCAAAGAGATAGTTAAAATTTGGCACGACAACAAAATTAAGAGAAAAGAATTCAAAGTAGGTGATCAAGTTTTATTGTACAACTCTCGTTTCAAGTTTTTTGCAGGAAAGTTAGCTTCAAAGTGGTAGGGACCATTAGTGATACAGGAGGTGTACCGTTCAGGAGCTATCCGTCTTCACGGTGATATGAAAGGTAAACCTCATGTAGTCAATGGACAACGCCTTAAACATTATATTGCAGGAAGGAGCTTCATCGGAAAGGTGGAGGAGTTGAATTTAAAGACACCGGAGGAGGTAATTGTGAAGAATTTTGCAGTTTCAGAAACCCAAAATCAATAATAGGTAACTTTTGTGTTGGAAAGTTTCTCGGAATTGCGTAAAATTTTACGGAAGTCATTTTTTATGGAAATTAACGTGTGGACAAGAAAACTGGACGAAGCGGAGACCCGAGGAAGGAAACAAGGGGTCACACGCGGCCAGAATCTTGGACCGCATGGGCCCACTCCTTTTGCCCCTCGGAGTCCCGTTCCGTCTCGTTTTCGACTCCGACGCTTCGTCTTGACCTAAAAACCATCAATATATACCCCTTTTCGTTGATCTAATCTCGCACCGAGCGTTCTCGAGCGATCTTTGCTTTTGCTGTTTCTGTCTGTCAGGGTTTAGCCATGTCTTGCTCCGGATCCAACCATGAGGGGGAGAGCGTCCCCAAGGGAGGTGAAGGCTCACAAGGCCACCGGTACGGTGGAGGAAAGGCTGGGTGATCTGGAAGACAAGACCTTCAGGTATGGCACTGTGGTTTACCGTAGCCTTGATGCTCATCACTTCATGAATCTGGAGCTGGAGAAGAAGGTTGAAGAGTACAAGGGGAGGCTCGAAGAACTAGAGGAAAGATACAAGGACGTCATCGAGAAGATGGAGAAGATCCAATGCTTTATGTGGGATGTAGAGAACCAGAACCGCGAGTATGAAGAACGCTTCAAGAAAATTGCAGCAGCTGCCACCCTCAGGAGGAGGCCGCAGCAAAGAAGGCTCTTGCAGAACGTCAAGCTTGGGGGAGTTCCACCTAGTCTTTATCTCTACTAGTTTATCATATCTATCTAGTCATGGTGTGTTTTGCTTTTATCGTTTAGTTATCAATATCTCTTAGGCGTGTGTGAGCTCATGGAGCATTATCATGTATTTCTATCTTGTGGTTTATCAATGAATATGAAAGTATGGTGTCATCCATGATTCCCTTGTTTGGAGATTTATGGGTAACACTCATGCAAATGAGCGTGGCATATTTAGAAGTTTCAGTCACATCTTGCCTTGAACTTAATTAACTTGAGTATGTTGGACAATTGTAGAATCACCCCATTATAAAATGAGTAAAGAGAATGGTTAGTTCTATGGACACTCATGCATGCATTTAGATGGTCAACTTTCTCCCTCTTGCTAGCCCAAAAATTCCAACAAGTAAAAACTTGTTTCCAACACCTTCAACCAAAGTTTTTCCAGTGAGTCCAGCATATCTACCTATTAGCTTTATGCTATTCCGAGTATGTTTATCATGATATTTGTGTTATCTATACTTCTGAATGAAAATGCTTATGTTGTTAATTGTTGTGGGAAAAGTTGGTTATATAGCTCTCTCGAACTTGATGCACACTTTACTTTCATTGCATAAATAAAATATGACCCATTGTGATTAAAATTATGGTGTTGTGGACTTGACAAATGTCTTTGGTTGAGAGTTAGCTCATATGTGTTGTCACATGTCAAGCTTTCAACATTGCACATCATCTCATTTAGTTGATATCATGTACTTTTGTTTATGGATGCTTACCATAGGTGAAATAAATGAGGAAATGAAGTGAGTTTAAATGAGTTTGTATAAATGGTTAGAAAGACGCCTGGGCCGCTAATCTAAGCCATGAATCATTCATGGTGGTAATTTACTTACATGCTATGGTGAACCTTCTGTGATACACCTTACAATAAAAAGCTATCCAATGGTAAATAAAAAGGGTGTTGAGATTGTTCATTATGTTTGTTTGTCTTGTCATTTTGATATGGGCTTGTTCCATATCCTGGGACAAGAGGTACCCCAGTTGACGCTCTTAATGATACTATTATTACTTACAATGATATTTAACTTGAACTTGCTTTGTTTTCCAAGTTGATTAACACATGGAGTAGGTACTTGTATTCAAGGGGCATGAGACTTTCAACCTGTACTTTGTCAAGCACACTACTCATATTGCTTTCACTTTAAACTTAATCATTCAAGATGCTATGATAGGGGAATGAGAGCTTGACACCAAGGATTACCATATTACAATCATTGAATTAAGTAGAGAAGTTCAGAAGTTAGATGAAACTTATTCATGCTTTACCTCTACTCATATATATATCTTTCCAAAGTGTCCACCTTTTATATTCAGATTTTCATCAATACTCTATGGCCATTATAGAACAAGAGCATGTGAAAAATAGTATGATTCAATTGTCCAACATACAATGGTTATTTGCTTTCAAAAGTAAGGGTGATTGCTAGAGCTTCTACTTATGTTGCCCTCATGTGTATGAGTTTTAGTTCATTAATCTTACATTGCAACTGAATATGATGATGATACAATGCTCGTATTTATTTATCAACCATAAGTCCATTGATGCATGTAATGATCTATGTCCTTACTTACTCGAGGACGAGTAAAGGTTTAAGCTTGGGGGAGTTGATACGTGCATTTTATATCATCATTTATACAACTTTTAGTGTCATATTAGAATGTTATTTGCATTGTTATATCATTGTTTTACATGTTTTAGATGATTTATGGGACTTTCATACAAAGTTCCTATTTTTGGTATTTAATTTCTGGGAGGCAGAAAACCTCTTTTTTCTTGTTTTTAATGTTTCAGGAGCTACAGGAACCCAAATAATAAAAGGGAAAATACCCAGCTGGTTTTTCACCGAAGAAAGGCAGAGGGAAGAAGACCGAAGAGAGGAGAGCCACGAGGCCCAAAAGGGGTGGGCCCACGCGGCCCAAGTACCTGGCCGCGTGGGACCCACTAAGTGGGGCCTCGGGCACCTCCTCGCCTGGGGCTTTTTATCGACGCCTTCGTCCTCCCCGAAAAGTTACGCCCTAATTTTCCCGAAACCATCCGAGGCCGCGGCGGCGGCGAAACTCCTGATTCCCTCCGAGGGGGATCAGATCCTGCTGCTCCGGAGCTCCGGAGAAGGGGGAAATCATCGTCATCGTCATCACCTCTCCTCCTTGGCGTGGGAGGAGGCCTCTACACCATCACCATCACCAAGACCAGCACCATCTCCATCATCATCTCCGTGATCCACTCCGTTCCCCTCGTAGTTTGAGAGTTGCTATACCGTAGATACTTGTCTTGTGCTACTATTCATGTTTGTGATTGAGTACTTGTCATTATTTGGTGGTGAAGTTATATTTTCAGATTGTGTTGTACCACTTATGCCACTGAATATTATCATGTTTGCACGTTGTGAGTAGTTCCCATATGTTCCTGAGGCATAGGATGAATTGCCAATGATTTATATATAACATGTGTTGGTATTTTGTCAAGAGCTTATCTTTTATGTGATTCTATGATGGTGTTGTGCGAACGTCGACTGCACAACACTTCACCTATATGGGCTCATAGGAGAACACCGTAGTATAATGAATTGAGGGAGACTTGGGAGGACATGTAAACCTGGGACCGAATCATGAAGTTATATTATGAGGGTATTAGTATCGGGGACCTTAGAGTGTAATGCTATGGTGGGACTTTATGTCTTAATAATTCTTGTGCAGTCATTTACTTGGCCACATGATCCATCATAAGGGATTGTAGTTTATTTATTTAGCTATACCTAATAATGGCTCCGTCCAAAGAAGATTAAAACTTGACAAGATATTCAACGTGTTGTTTAATAAATCTCTATGCCTAGCAATATCCATGCTGCACTTGGGAACGTTTTCTACATATAAGTTACACATCACTTGAGCTTGTCCTCTTACACATAAGAGGATTGGGCTTTCTCTCTTTGAGAGATTTGACTTGCTACTGTTTATTTTCTGCATTGCAACTATACAACCAAAAATACCAAAAACACTTGCATATTTTATTGTTTTATTTATCAATCTTGCTAACCAATACTTTCAGCTCCTCGTGGGTTCGACAACCTTTTCTAATTGAAAGGTACTACAATTGATCTCCTGTACTTGGGAGTCATCACTGCCTAACATGATCAAGATCATCTATTTGTAATGCTACATGTTGTATTTGCTGGGATCCGATGAATATTGAATACTATGTCAAGTTGATTATCAATCTATCTTATATGTTATTTATGATCTTGCATACTCTCCGTTACTAGTAGATGATTTGGCCAAGTAGATGCTTTTAACTCCAAGAGGGAGTATTTATGCTAGATAGTGAGTTCAGTCTCCAGTAATCTGGGAGAGTGACAGCAACTTCTAAGGTTGTGGATGTGCTGCTGCCACTAGGGTAAAACAACAATGCTTTGTCTAAGGATAATTGTGTTGTTTACATTACGTACTTTACTTAATGCAATAATATGTTGCTTGCAACTTAATACCAACGGGGGACACGGATGTTAACCTGGCGGTGAATTATTAGTCATAGATGCAGTTGGATAACGGTCTATGTATTATGTCGTGATGCCCAATTGAATATCATAGTAGTCATCTTGTTATATATATGCATTGTTATGCGCTCAATATTTTATCAATTGCCCAGCTGTAATTTGTTCACCCAGCATGTTAGTTATCTTTTATGGAGAGACACCATTAGTGAACTGTGGACTCCGGTCCATTCTTTTACACTGATAATACAACCTACTGCAATCATTGTTTCTTTTCATTCTCTACAATTTACTACTGTTTTCCACACCATACGTTTAATCCTTTGTTTTCAGCAAGCCGGTGAGATTGACAACCTCACTGTTTCGTTGGGGCAAAGTAGTTTGATTGTGTTGTGTGCAGGTTCCACGTCAGCGCGCCACTAACAACCTTCAGAAGTGATTTCTTACTCCTATTGGTTCGATTAAATCTTGGTTTCATACTGAGGGAAACTGCTGCTACACTGTTTCATACCTTCCTCTTGTGGTCTCCCAACGAACGTGTGATCCACGTCATTAGGAAGCCATTCGGTACTTCACCGACGGCTGTCGTAATGACACCATGCTGAAGCACAAGCTCCTGCGATCTGTGCCGGCTACTATGGCTAGCCTCCTGGATATCGCCGAGAAGTACGCCAAGGCTGACTCCGCCTTGAAGGCACCAGTCCGGCTAATGGATTCGGCAAAGCCGGCTACTGACGAGACAAAGAAGAAAGATCCGCCTCGCGACTGCGAAGAGGCCGACTCCTCCTGAAGGTACTCGGACGGCCGGTGCGGCGACCGCAACAAGCAGAAGGGCCAGTACTCGGAGTCCCGGCGTGACTCCCAGTTCATCGCGCTCGGTGAAGAGGGCCGCCCACGAGAAGACGGCGACCGAGGCCGCATGAGGGAGAGCCGCCCGTGGCAGAAGACCAAGTACACCTTCGAGGCCACGCTCAACATGCCCTGCAAGTACCACAGCTTCGAGCGTAAGCCGGCTAACCACACCACCCGGCAATGCAGCTGGACCACTCGGCTGGCCCGCAACGAGGACCTGCCTCCTCCCCCTCCTCGCGGCCAGCCCGGGGGCAACCGCGACAATCGCGACAACCGAGACAACCGCGATAACAGGCCCGAATGGCCCAGATCCCCAGCCAAGCCGGCTGATCGACAAGACGACTTCCCACACCGAGATGCCTCCTACGTCATCTACATCAGCGAGCGCGACGACAAGCGCGCTAGGCGGCAACGCTACGCCGAGGTGAACGCCACCGCTCCTACCGTCCCCCAGTACATGGATTGGTCAGAGAAACCTATCTCGTGGGGACGCGAGGACCACCCGGACGTCATGCCTTGGCCAGGCGGCTATGCCTTGGTCCTGGACCCCACCATCGTCTCCGGCAAGTTCGCCGTCAACTTCACGCGTGTCCTCATCGACGGAGGAAGAAGCATCAACATTCTCTACCGCGACACGGCGGACAAGCTAGGAATCAGGGACTGCGACCTGCTGCCCAGCTCGACTACATTCCGCGGCATCTTGCCAGGGCAATCCTGCTCCCCAGCCGGCCAGGTCCGGCTGGACGTGATCTTTTGTGCTACTTTCAGTTTGCGCCGTTACGACTGCACTCTGTATCTCTATGTGCAGTGGAGTATATGGTAATTGGTGTCGAAAGGGAGAAAGAGTTTCCTCCACTGAAACTGCAAGGAGGAGACTGGGTGGTGACTGGTGAGAGCCGTGCTACACGCGGGCCGCGGCGACATTGAAATGACCTGGTTGTTGGATGGTTTATGGCTGCGTATGGCAAATGTATGCACTTGCGAAGAGACATATCATGGGCAAAACATATGCCGATTGGCAGATACAAGCAAAATATCCAGGTAAAGGGATCGAATCATGTGCAAAGCTTGAGCGAGCTCGACCAGTGACTCTGCCTTTGTGTGGTAGGTAGGTTGATTACTTAACAGTAAATTTCTGTTTTGTTTTACCAATCCATTGCATTGTTTTCGCATCTCTCTTCATGGTCATGGATCCTTACTTGGTGGATTTTGGACATCATGCACACCGAAAAAAGTAGACATCACACTTGGTTTAATACATGTAGTCAAGGACTACGGGATTCCTAATCGTGTGAGTTGTTGCGGCTAACCAGATTCCCCTGCCAAACTAATCTGGTAGGAGAGATTCCCATACTAGCATATTGAAAGAGAAAGCTATTGTCTTTTCATACAGGGAAAGAAAGAAGTGTTGTTGATTACAAGGTATGTAAACGTGATAAACACCTGGCAGCAACATAGTTGCGGTAAGCTAGTACTTGGTTTAATTATACGCACTTCAATCGAATATCTCCTGCCTCATGGGATTAAAATCTCCTAAGCAGAAACCACGCTCCGATAGCACATTTTTTAAATATTTTTCTTTACAACTGAGATTCATCTGTTTTGCTTCTCTTCAATTTTCCTTAAGGGCATAAACACGCTGTGTCGGTGATTTACTACTTCCCATCAGCCTTTGGCCTTGTCGGGGAACAACTCTTGCCAATGTAATCATCCGAGATTTCTAGCTTCGACATGTGCCAAAGAAATCGACACTGAGAGAGTCGGCTAAATCATGTGGTTGTTTCCGACTGGTATTGCACCGAGGAGAATGGAAAGTGGAGCATAAAATTTAAAATGTGAAGAATGTATTTCATATATCGGAAATCTAAGTATCTAACACTTCAATTCCAACGAGACCAATATCATATTATAACTTTTTTTTTGAAATGGGGAAACGAAGCCCCGCCTCTGCATCGAAACGATGCACACACATTTTTTATTGCATAGTTTAGAAATATATAAAGATAAACAAACCCCAAGACACATGCCTCGTGATAGAAACTCCCCCAGAGTAATGTATCACTAGTCTTTATGGTACAAGAAAAAAAACAAAGAAGAAAACAGAGAAATTCAAACAAAGCCTTCAAGAAGGAAAAGTTGCACATGCACCGACAGTGACGAGTCCAAACTAAGGTCGACCCAGAATTTTTATCTACATAAAGCCTGCTAACTTTTGTGCAATAGTTTTTTATATAAGCAGAAAATTTCTGCATAATAAAGATGCACATAACCAACAACAAGCCCCATCTGTACACTACATATATTGCTACCCATGTTGGGTAAAAATCTCCTTGCCCGCCGCTTCCAGTTTTGTGCATATCACCCTAAAAAGATTTTTGTGCTTCGACCGCTGATGGTGACCAAGCACATAGCCAACGCATACACGTAGAAAACCTACATTGGGAGATGATCTTCTTTTTGACATTATTGCAAATTCACAAAGACATAAGGTTGTCGCTGTAAAATGTATATGTTTTTCACCGAGAACATGTTTTAGGCAAATTCCAATAGTACTGCTATAATATGGCATTCTGAGCTATTAACCAATAATACCTATCAGGTATCGTATAAAATCAAAGTACTGCTTAACTGTAAGTCTGTAACATACTTTATGTCGATCAATATGTTAAAGTCGTGCATACTAGTTAGATGATCTAATATGTGCAGATTTAATTGTGCTGCTTAACGTGATCCACGCATGGATAATCTATTTCATCTGTAACATAATTGTGCTGCTTACCGATATAGATAATATCAATCTATTTCATCTACCTATGTACCGTATGGATAATCAGCTACTGAAAAGTGGAAAGCATCAAAAGGCAGTGTCTGTGTGTGCATCAGATGCGTTCCCGACGGGAAGACTTGACTCTGTCAGCTGTTACATTTCGTCGATCTGGAATCAAAGTGATTCGCCAACGAGATCACTTGTCTGAAATGATATTTTCTCTGTTAGAAACAACCTCCGTACAAGTGTAGGCAGATCTATGATCTGTCCTCATAGGTTGCTACAAACTTCTTTCGTCAGAAAGGGCCTACGTATAGATCATATCAATCTGCAAAGAGCAGGAAGCTGCTTCCTAACAATGGCTAACCAATGTACAGGGCTAAAACGAACTTCAGTAGTCAGAGGGCCTACGTATAGATCCTATCAATCTGCAAAGAGCAAGTCGCTGCTTTGCTATCTAAATGAAAGCTCCGGAACAGCTTGTGAAATTTGTTCCAAGTGTCTGGTTCCAGCTTTGGGAAACATGTGATGGCCAGTGCAGTGCGCCACCAAGGGGAGAAACGGAGAACAAATTTAAGGTGGCAGCACTAGAATTGCAAAGCTAGTATCGAAGCATCCCATGTAAAGAAAATGACTAGTGTGCATATGCACGTTAAAAAAAGAACCAAAATACATTATGTGTTATGTTCCTTTCAACTATTATTTTTGTAAATCCTCGTTTCGTTCGCGGAACGAAGTAATACAATTATTTGACTAAATAAAGATCAAATGATATCTAACCATGCTATACAAAACAATCACATCCAACCATCTACGATTGTTTTCAGAATTTTCTGAAACTTTTAAATGCCCGTTTTCAAATTTTGATAAATCCGGACTCCATATAGCCTGGGCTCCAAAAATCCACTCTCTTTTCCCCCATCTACTTAGCATCCATTTTATGAGGCCCAAATAAGGGTAGAATTACAATAACGCCCTCAATTTCTGAGCTCTTGTTTTTTCTCATCTATTTTCACGTATTCTCTATGTTTATACTCAATACGGGAATCTGACAAGACGCCGACGGCCGGAAACCGTCGGCGTAGACCTAAAGACCGTCGGCGTATCCAAAGCCCGACGGTGGCCGTCGGCGTAGCGCCGTCGGCGTTTAGCCCCGTCGGCGTACCCACCAGGCCGTCGGCGTATGTGGACCCCGTCGGCGTCTAACGAGCTAGTCGCTGGGGGTCGTTAGACGCCGACGGCAATGTCGTCGGCGTATGTGTACACGCGGCTGCTTCCTGTCTCTTCCTGTGCGCCTGGGAGACATCCTACGCCGATGGCATTGCCGTCGGCGTATGGGTGACCATATTTGTTTAGTTTTTGCATTTTATTACTGCTGGTTTCTAGCACATTTCAAATACAATTAAAATTGCATAAATTTTAAAACATCACAGAACATCATAAATATAATCCAAACCATTATACAAACTCAAAATGACACAAACATAATTCGAATTCATAGCATTCATACAAACACACCCGGAACACCCGAACACATCCTACATCTCCTAACACATCCTACATCTCCTGATCTTCAGCAAGGAGGTCGATGATTCCCATTCAGCAAGGAGGCCGATGATTCCTTGCCTTGGCTCATCTTGGCCAATCACCTGCATTGAGAAAGGGTAAACAATTAAGCATAAAGACATGATCCAATTAAGAAGCATAATAAAATATAGAAAATAAGAATAAAGATGTAATGCAATTAAGAAGAAGCATGTTGAAAGACTAAGCATGTTGAAAAGTAAATACTACGCATAAGGACATAAAAGACCCTCACCCCGAATCATCAGTCTCATAATTAAGTCTTGGGTTCTCATCATCACTATCAACATCACTATCACATGAGTAGTAAGGTGGAACCTCATCGCACGGTGGAGGCTCATCATCGTCATCATCTAACTTGTTGAGTCTCTATGTCCTTTATCCACCACTAAGTCACCACCTGTTTGTGCATTGTCCTCGCGGTCCTGAAGACCTTGTATGCCAAAGTCCCCAAAGGTTTGTTCCTCTTGATAGAAAATCCCCTCGTATGTTTTAGGGTCAATGTTGTTGTAATCGTCTTCGGAGGGCATGGGTAGCTTACCATGTGGCGATACATGGAACACGACTTCCCAGCCAATGAGTCCCTCTTTCTTGCATGGGTAGGGCAAATAATAAACTTGCCTGGCTTGGTGAGCCACAACAAAGACATCGGATCCATGGTAGGTGGTTGAAGGCTTAACTTCAACTAACCCAATGGAAGGGATACTTTATGTCCATCCACAGGGTCGAACCAGTGGCATTTGAACACAACGAGCTTGAGTTCTATGTTCGTGTTATTGAACGTCAGCTCGTATACGTTCTGTAACCTTCCGTAGTAATCAAATTCACCGGCTCCTTTGGTGAAGACCCCGGTATTTATAGTCTTTGCATTAGGCCGACTGTTCTGGTGAAACTCTGTATGGAAGCGGTACCCATTCACATCATACTTCTCATACATCTCGACTCTACGGTTACAACCTTGGGAGACACATCTCAACTCATCCGACATCACAACGTTGGGATCAGCTCCCTACAAGTACAAATTGTTTTGTGCATTAGTAAGAGGGACAAGACACGGATTGCAAGGTAGAAGGGACAGGTTAGAAATTACCTTTTCCCTGAACCAAGCCGTGAATTTTTTCTTTCCGGGGCCCTCTTTCAAAAGAGTCCAGCTCGGCTTCATCGGGTCCCTCTGATGTTCCCGACCACATTTCATCCTTGAATTGGCTAAAAGGAGAAAATACGTATTAGACCGAAACCGAGTTACTAGTTGCAAAGTAATTTGTTCACCATTTTACCTAAGGAAACTGCCCTCTTCTCCTCCCCGTCGCGGACCACTTCCTTCATGTTCATAAGCACATAGAGCATTATGCACTCCAGCTCTTCATTGGTCAAGGTATACCTTTTTGCGCCACCGGCCTTGCCACCGGGAAACTGGAAGAGGGCGAGCTTGGGGTCTTGCTTGGGCTCGTCGACATTGTACCGAGAGGCCTGGTTATGCATAGTGGGAACATCATCGGGATAGTACGTTAGCCTGGCGTCTGTCATCTCCTGGAGGATAGTTGCCTCAGCTATGCATGCTTCAATCTTATTTTTGTTTCCACATTTGGTTCGAATATACTTAAACTCTCTCTCAATACAAAACTGCCAACGAAACTGCACCGGTCCACCCAAGAGTGCCTCGTTCGCGAGATGCACAACAAGATGTGCCATCGGAGTAAAGAAGCCTGGCGGAAATATCGTCTCTAAGTTGCATAGCAACTCCGGCACTAGATCATGCAGCTTCTGAATAATCAGGGGACATATCTGCTTAGCACAGAGCGTGCGAAAGAAATGGCTCAACTGCCAGACACGGTCGGGGAGATACCCTCGAACCATCACCGGCAGCAGCCGCTCAATCCATATATGATAGTCGTGACTCTTGAGCCCGGTGACTTTTCCCATTTTATATTGACTCCCTTACTTATATTCGAACAATAGCCATCAGGGAACATCACGACGAATTTGAGCCAAAAGAATGCCTCAGACTTTTGCATACTATTAAGGCAGAAGTCGGCATGCGGCTTGAACCAGTTTTTTCGACGGCCTTCAGGAGGCTTCATGTGTAATCTCTTCCTATCACAGAGCTTCTTAACATCGACTCTAGCCTTAACATTATCCTTCGACTTCTCAGAATGTTCAGGACTGTGTGAAAGAGGGACTCTCCAACATTCTTTTCGGTGTGCATCACATCGATGCTATGGGGAAGTTCGAGGTCCTTGTAATATTCGAGCTGCGTCAAGCCTGCCACGTGAGTCCAGTTGTGCGTCACACCATATCCCACATATCGTGGGCCATTTCCCCCAGCAGGCACGAGAGCACTTAGCTCGGCATCAACAGCTGCACCATCGAAAGTTGGTATCTCTTTTTCTTCACGCTCAACTCTGCCCTTCTTGAAGTTCTTTTTGTCTTCTCTAAACCGATGCCCTCTTTTGAGGAACTTTCGATGCGTGTCAAACGCGGAATACTTCTTACCCGCACTTAGCCAAATGAACTCAAGTCGGTTCCTGCACACTGGGCATGGCCACTTACCAGCTGTACACCATCCGCAGAATAGGGCGTACCCGGGCATGTCGTGCATGGAATTGTGGAACCAAACTTTCATCAAGAAGTTTGTCTTCGATGCACGATCATATGTCAACGTCCCGTGGTGCCAAGAGTGGTTCAGATCATCCACAATCGGCTGCATGTAGACACTTAAATTCTTCCCCGGTATTCAGGACCTGGAATGACCAGCACAGGAATATGGTCTTCTTTGCATTAGGGCTCCGGGGGGAGATTGAGCGGAATAACAAACATGGGCCAGCAGCTGTACGAGCAGTCGACATACCATATGGATTGAATCCATCGGTTGCTATCGAGATTCTGACGTTTCGAGCCTCTGCTGCCTCATCGGGGTGGTTGGTATCAAAGTTCTTCCATGCCTGACCATCAGATGGATGTCCCATCTTTACCCGTCCGTGCTCATCCTTGTATCTCTTCCCCGTCTTGTGCCACGCATCTGTTTGGCGACTCTTTGTTCATGTAAAGCCGCTTGATTCTGTTTATGAATGGGAGGTAACGAAGAATCTTAATGGCGACTTTTGTCTGCGTCTTCTGACCATCAGCTCCGTTTACCTCTGATACCTAGAGGCCCCACACAGGCTACAGTACTTGTCATCCGCAAACTGTTTCCAAAACAAAAGGCATCCTTTTGGACAACAATCTATCTTTTCATAATCCATGCTGAGATCTCGTAGGATTTTCTTTGTTTCGTAATGCTTTTAGGCAGACAATGCCCTTCGGGCAACATGTTACCATAAGTTTGCAGATGAGCTTCAAAGCATGAACGGGTGTTGCCGTACTCGAGCTTTTGGCTAGTGCTTGCGAGATGGCATCGAGCTGAGAAATTTTTGCACCCTCGTACAGAGGCCTCTCACCTGAGGCCATCATATCAAAGAAGGCCTTCGCGGTTGGCTCCGGGTCCTCTGGTTCACGCGGTTCCTCCAGTTCTGGTGGTTCCTCCGGTTCTGGCGGTTCCTCCCTTGAAGGTGGCGAATCTGGCACGTCGCCATCACGGAGATCATCTAGAAAGTTTCGAAGCCCATCATCCTCATTGCCATTGATCCGCTGCCGCATCACCCTACCACTTTCGCGTTCATACTCACCAAAGTCGACCGTCGTGACGAAGTTCAGCATATACCCATGAGACCAAAGGTGTTTAGTCATCTCATCCTTTCTCCGACGTTGACGCAGCTTGCAACGAGCGCAAGGGCACATTGGACGAATGCCTGACTTTGAACCACGCGCTAACTCCTTCACTAACAAATTGGTCTTCCATGCCCACTCGTCTGTCCTGTCAACCGCACTAGTTCGGCCACTATGCATCCACCCATTATCAGCCATCCTCTGCTTTCCTGCGAGCCAAACAATAATATCATGAAATTAAATGCATCATATTTTTATTTTCTACCGGCCAAAACGCATGCATCAACCTACAACTCTAATAGGTCAAGGTCCTAGCAGCCGCCGGATCCGTAGATTGAGTACGTTCTCCATGCTCTACCCCGGTCTGAGACAGAATTTCAGCAGCACCTCCCCGCTGCTCTCCCGATACACGTCTCGACAAAAAGCCGAGAGACACTGGAGAAAATATATCCTCAATACTGGGTACAACTATATCTTGTGTAACAATCAGGTGGAAGAGACACTGGAGCATCTATTCTTTCAATGTCAGTTCAGTACACAATGCTGGAACGTTTTGGGACTTGTGTGGTGCACAATTGGAGACAGACTGCAAATTATTTCACATGGCAAAGAGTCCTGGACGCAGCCTATGTTCATAGAAGTTTTTGTGGTGGCAGCGTGGAGCTTATGGAAAGAAAGAAATAACTTGCTGTTCAATGGGATTGCCCCATCCACTGCTGCATGGAAATCAAGATTTATTGAAGACTTTAAACTTTTAGTCCATAGAACTAAAGTAGAGCTTCACCCTTTTATTCTAGACTTTACTGCCAACCTCTGAATTTTCTTTGCCCATGGGGCTCTTGTAATTATGTAAATTCTGCCTCCCCTATTTTTAATATATTGAGGCAGTAGGGTTCTCCCCTACTGTCATAAACCCTCAAAAAAAAAAGCCGAGAGGATGACTCAGACCGGAACAGAACATGGAGAACGTACCCAACTACGGATCCGCCGATTGTCCCGTAAATGCCGAAGCGTTACGGTCAAAATATGCCGACCTCTAATGCATATTTATCTTCGTAACGCTTGTGGACGGGAAGTGACACCTAGGTGACGCGACGCGACATCAAAAAATGTGAGGGAGGAGACGGAGTTCTAGCTCACCCTCGAAGCGTGATCGGGCGGCTCCAGACTGCGGCGGGAGGCGTGGTGTGGCGTCTCCTACCCGATCTCCTGTACCAAATCAGTACCAAATCTGTACCAAATCTGCACCAAATCAATAACAAAATAACTAACCCTAATAAAAAAACAGGGGGCAGGAGCTCACCATGTTCAGGACCTACGGTGGCAGGGGCAGGAGCACGGCCGGGGCAGCAGCACGGGCAGCACGGGGGGCCGGCGTGGGGAGGGCGTGGAGGAGGCGGCCGGGTGGGAGGGCGTGGAGGAGGCAGCCGGGGTGGGGAGGAGACGGCCGGCGGGGAGGAGGCGGTCGGGGAGGGGACGGATGGGGAGGAGGCTGGCGTGGGGAGGGCGTGGAGGAGGCGGCCGACGTGGGCGTGGGAGGACGTGCAGGAGGCGGCCGGGGTGGGAGGGCGTGGAGGAGGAGGCCGGGATGGGGAGGAGGACGGCGTGGGGAGGGCGTGGAGGAGGAGGCCGGTGTGGGGAGGGCATGGAGGCGGCGGCTCGGCCAGGCAGGAGGCGGCCGGGGTGGGGCGCGACCTCGGGGCGGCGGGGTGAGAGCGGGGAGGCGGCGGGGAGGGGATTGAGCGGGGAGGCCGGCGACGGGGAGGGGATCGAGCGGGGAGACGCGGGGAGGGGTGAGATTCGTTTTCTCTTTCCTATCCTGAGCCGTCGGCGTAGCCAATTTTTTTTTAATTATGTACTTTTTAAAATTATTATTTAGTATACAAAACATTACTATTATTTTAATAGTATGTATTAAAGCATATATACTCTCATTACGCCGCTAAAAAAACTTTTTGAATATACTATTACTTCTATTATCTATTTTATTAATTCATTTTATTATACTATTACTTCTTTCCTGCCTCGGGGTCTCTATAAAACTTGCATGTGGCCCTAGCACATGTTGGTGGGTGTGGTGGGTGGATGGAAGAGACAATAACCACCTCACTTGCATGCATAACCTTCACACGCGTGCATGCGATAACACACTTGTGCAGAATTCTCCATCCGAAGTGGATGTGTGTGAAGCAGGTCACACCCCGGAGTGGAATCTCTGCCATCCAAAACCCATAACACACTTGTACACACATGGTATGGCACCCCCTAGCTTGTGGTGGCATCCCGACGCTCTGGACCGCCTCTCCGGCGAAACCCTAGCCCAGCCGGAGAAAAGTCCAACTTATCGTCTACAACCTTGACCGAAGCCGGAAGAGGGTAGCAAAGTAGAACTAGTTGCTTGGTTGTGTTAGGGTAGGCCCTAGGAAGTCCCAGGATAAAGGTATAACCCAACTCTTGACAAGATTCCCTCCGGTTTGTCCGATCCGGGACTTTCACGCTATAAGTCGTGAAACTCGCTAGAGAGAAGTGGATGTGTGTGAAGCAGGTCACACCCCGGAGTGGAATCTTTGCCATCCAAAACCCATAACACACTTGTAAACACATGGTATGGCACCCCCTAGCTTGTGGTGGCATCTCGACGCTCCGGACCGCCTCTCCGGCGAAACCTTAGCCCAGCCGGAGAAAAGTCCAACTTATCATCTACAACCTTGACCGAAGCCGGAAGAGGGTAGCAAAGTGGAACTAGTTTACAAGGTCATGTTTCATCATAGATACCACGACGGTTTAGGAAGATTCCTTCCGGTTGACCCCGCGGTGCACGTTTTGCGCGCTATCATTGCATGTGAGACCAAATTTGCTACAATTAATTCAGAAAAAACTAAAAAAGTAAAACCCGCGCACAACGTCATTTTATGTGACCTTCACACTGAGCTACCACGGACGGAGTTTAATAAGGTGAATAAAAAAATAAAAATAAAATGATAGGCCGACGGCAATGCCGTCGGCGTACCTCCTGCCTTAACGCCGTCCCACCATGCCTGTTTTCCGGGTGCGCGCCGTCAACTTACGCCGACAATCAACGTTTCGCCGATGGCAGCCGTCGGCGTAAAGTGGACTACGCCGACGGTTTTTGTACGCCGACGTCCTGGTTGCAGGGCGATCGTGTGTTCGTTCATACGCCGACGGCCCCGACATTTAGCCGTCGGCGTACTTTTTGGCCGTCGGTGTCTTGTGGCTTTCCTGTAGTGACTAGTTTGACATTACAATATTTCAAAGTTCAGACTCAAAGATTTCAACATACTAAAATCAAACATAATCAATCACAATAATGTGGACAGAACCACCAACATATCATATCTATATATCCGTAACATTCTGCAACGTCATATGCCTAGGAGCTAGAGTAGAATTGATTTTGACAACTTCCCTTGGGAAATACATTTACTCTGATATTTGGAGGACAAATGCGGCAGACCTTTTGGTATACTTCGTCGCTTGAATAATCAGCATGGTACAAGTACGACATGTTAATCTCCACGTTCTTAAGCTTTCTAACACTCTGTATGGATAGCAGCCGCTTGAGGACTTCCATATATTTGTCTCCTCTTCCGTATAAACGGAACTTTCTTTCTTCAAGTGAATCAAGGCTGATGTCATGGTCATGGCGCTCAGTGGCGAACGATATGGACAAGCCAAAGAACACTAATCTTCCTAGTAAGAAACAAGTAAGCTAGTAAGAAATTAAGGATAGTAGGGAAATGTGTACATTTAACGCATTTCGTCAAAAAATTTGCAGAAAAGTCCCTGCGTTTTCCAAAAATTATATATACGAAATATATGCTTGACGACGAGTAGGTTCCGACCCGTTATCGTTTATTTTTACGTGAAATATATGCGTGTCGACCAGTTTCGTCGACTCTACCTCCTCAATTTTAGATCCAAACTCGCACAAACATTTGACTAATTTTGTCAAATTTCCTACAGTAAAACCCCCGCGTTTCCCAAAAATTATATACACAAAACCTATGCGCGCCTACGAGTAGGTTCCTTCCCGGTGATCACTTTCGATTTTGGTCGACTCTAACTCCTCATAAATAACAGTTTTCATCAATTTTCTTTTCCATAACAATGACAAAACATTCAACAAAATATGAATTAGCAGTGTATTCAAAAAAATCGCAATAATCTCAAAACCAATATAGATTTAACAAAGTTGGACCACATATCCATTGTGTACAAAAGTGAAACTGAGAAATTTTCAAACTTTTCACAGAAACTAAGAAATGTTCATTTTGTTGAAGATAATCCAAGTTGGACCACATATCCATTGTGTACAAAAGTGAAACTAAGAAATTTTCAAACTTTTCACAGAAACTAAGAAATGTTCTCCGCAACAATCACATCGAACATGTTCAGCCAAAAGAAGACCATTTCACCTTCAGCTCATTACCTAACTATATTAAAGACAACCGAAATTGAGCCTCCGCAGCGAGCCAGCACACGGGCGCACTGTTTTACTGTGCCCCGCTACAGTGTAACAGTGCCGCGGGAGGACCTAATTGTAATTAGTTGAAAACTCAGGGATTTTCTTGAAACAAAACTTTACAGAAACCCCCCGCGAAGTATCTTCTTGCAATTTTGCGAAAACCCAGGGACATCGGTGCAAAACGTTCACAACCCACCTTCTTCCTCTCCTCTCCCTCCCGCGCGGCCGGAGCTCGCCGCCGCCACCGCCGCTCACCGCCGCCGCTGCAGGCCCTCCCGTCCAGATCGAAGCCCACCCGCGGAACTGCCTCGCCTCCCTCTCCATCCTCACGAAAAATCACGACCTGGGAAGCTCGGAGGCGCTCGCGGCGAGGTCGTTGGTGGCTTTAAGTTAATAGTGCCAGAAACAATGCTTGTACGTCACACGTCAGTTGGGAACCCCAAGAGGAAGGTATGATGAGTGCAGCAGTAAGTTTCCCTCAGTATGAAACCAAGGTTATCAATCCAGGAGGAGGATGACGTTGCTTCGAAGGTGTTGGTGGAGGAGTGTAGTGCGGCGCAACACCAGGGATTCCGGTGCCAACGTGGAACCTGCACAACACAACCAAATTACTTTGCCCCAACTTAACAGTGAGGTTGTCAATCTCACCGGCTTGCTGAAAACAAAGGGTTAAACGTATCGAATGGAAAATGATGTTTGTTTGCATAAAACAGTAGAGAACAATGATTGCAGTAGATTGTATTTCAGATGTAAAAAAATGGACCGGGGTCCACAGTTCACTAGTGGTGTCTCTCCAATAAGATAACTAACATGCTAGGTAAACAAATTACAGCTGGGCAATTGACAATTGATAAGTGCATATAACATGCATGTGTGAGCTATGGTGTCTACTATGAGATTCATTTGGGCATTACGACAAAGTACATAGACCGCTACCCAGCATGCATCTATGCCTAAATAGTCCACTTTCCGGTTAACATCCGTACCCCTTCCAGTATTAAGTTGCAAGCAACAGACAATTGCATTAAGTAATGTGCGTAATATAAACAATACATTCATCCTTGAATAAAGCATTGCTGTTTTAAACCCCTAGTGGCAACAACACATCTACAACCTTAGAACTTGCTGTCACTATCCCAGGTTAAATAGAGGTTGAACCCAACTATCATGCATAAATACCCCCTCTTGGAGTTACAAGTATTCACGTGGCCAAGGCTTCAACAAGTAACGGAGAGCATGCAAGATCACAAATGACATAGACATGATAACATAATATCAGTTCCACATAGGTATCAATATAAGTCAGATCCCAACAAACACAACATGTAGCATTACAATAAGATGATCTTGATCATGATAGGCAGCTCACAAGATCTAAACATGATGGCACAAGTGGAGAAGACAACCATCTAGCTACTGCTATGGACCCATAGTCCAAGGATGAACTACTCACGCATCACTCCGGAGGCGGGCATGGCGATGTAGAGCCCTCCGGTGATGATTCCCCTCTCCGACAGGGTGCCGGGAAGAGCTTCAGGAACCCCCCGAGTTAGGGTTGACGACGGCGGCGGCAGCGAATATGTTCTGGATGAAAGGCTTGGTGTTTTAGGGTTTTCGCGTCTCGGGAATAAATAGGCGAAGGGCGATGTCGGCGGACCCCCGAGGGGCCCAAACCACACCCAGGCGCGGCAGGGGTGGGCCCGCGCCTCCAGGTGGTTTGGCCGCCTCCTGGCTCCTCTTCGTGTCTCCTTCGGACTCCGTGTACGTGCTGAAAAAATAGGGACCTGGCCTTTTGTTTCGTGCAATTCCGAGAATATTTCCAGAAGTAACTTTCTGAAACCAAAAACAGCAGAAAACAGGGAACTGGCACTGTGCCATCTTGTTAATAGGTTGGTCCTAGAAAATGCATAAAAGTGATACGAAGTGTATATAAAACATGTAGCAAATGGTATAATATAAGCATGGAACAGCAGAAATTATGGATACGTTGGAGACGTATCAGTCGTCTTCGCCGTGTCCGTACGCCGTCGTCGCGCCCCGATTCGTCGTCAACCCGACCTCGCCTTGCCCATCGCCGCCACCCTTCGACTGCCCGCGACGCGCCGCGTCGAACGCGCTACGCTGCGCCAGCCCTCTCGCCCCCGAACGACGCCGCAATGCTCGACGTCGCCGCACGGGGAAGAAGACGACGGCGGGCATTGATGACGTCAGAGGACGACGTCATCACAGGCCCCACCTGTCAGATTTAAAACATTTTTAAAACTGATTTTGATAAATATTAAATCCCTGACAATGGGCCCGCTGTCAGTAATTTAATAATTTCCAGAATTCTAGAATTTAATTTAACCTTTGGAAATTCATAACTAATTTATTTAAAATCATAAAAATGTAATTAATAACTAAAATGTGCATAAAAATGTAAGCTGTCTACTTATATCAATTTCATGCATGTTAACAAATTTTAACCATATTTAATTAAATTTCCATACAACAAAAAAGGTGTACAAAAATCAACAATTTTGAATTTACCCAACAGAAAAATATGCATAACATATCAAAATGGCAAAAAAAAAAATGTTAGCTATTTATGAAAAAAACATGTTTTCGAGTAATATCCAAACGGTCGAAAAAATAAATGCTAGCTGTTTGTGTCAAACATCGAGCATATTTTAATATCCAATTTGATAAATATTTCAATAAAATCCAAGTGCACTTCCTTTAAATATATGATGGAAAGTGTAATTTGTCTATTTATATCAACTTTATGCATGTTTAACAAATTTTAACGATGTTTAATTAAATTTCCTTATAATAAAAAATATAAAAATAATAATAATTTTGAATATATCCATCGGAAAAATATGCATAACATATCCAAATGGTCAGAAAAAAAATGCTAGCTATTTATGACAACAAAAAAACATGTTTTCAGGAAAATATTAATAACATATCCAAACTGTCAGGAAAAAATGCTAGATGTTTGTGTCAAACACTTTTCCACAAAAAATTAAAAAATTGTTGAAACCTTAACATGTAGGCCCACTTTGCTTACACAAATTTCAGGGAAAAAACATATTGCAAAATCAATAATTTAAAATCTGTACATCAGAAAAATGTGACAAAAATATCAAAATATCCACAAAAATGCATGCTAACTACTTACAACAAAATAGGAACATTTTTTGACATTTTAACTTAGCAAATATTTATAAGAAAATCTAAATGCATTCCCTCTGATTAAATGGAGTTGGATTTAAAAAAATGATAACACAATATTTAAAAAAAATGGTAACACACTATATTTCCACTGATTATGGAGCTTAACTAAATATAGCAAACTACAACCATAAACCTATATATATTTGAACATCCAAAATTGCTTAAATTTTAAAGCTAATCTAGACGACAGGTTTCAGTGAATTTTAACATTTTGAATTTAAAAAATACCCCAAAAATCAAAACTACCACATCTCTTTGTAAGACATATTATATCTAAACCAAAAGAAACAAAACATTAACACAAAAAATATCATCAAGGGCGCGGCGTGCCGGCGCGCCAAATTTAACTAGTGTCTGATGAAAGATCCCAGGAATGGTCATTCTTCTTTGCTCGTCTCTGATGAAAGCTCCATTAGTAGCTCCACATGAAGTACCATCTAAAAATGGCCGGCAGGGTTATGTTACAGCAAACCACTGGCTGATTTTTGCCACCCATGCCTTTCAGCATGGCAATTGTTACTTGCCGTAATTTGCAAGTAGACCATTAACGGAAAGAGCAGACATGGCAGCATGTTTAATCTTTGCACTAACAGGCCAAGAGTTAGCTACTGGCCTGTCTAGAAGATGTGCCATGATCATCAAAACTGAACCGTGCTCAGTTCTGGAGCTCTAAACTATAAAATGGTTAATAGCTATAGCCTCCGGCGCTTGTAAGGCTTTGTTTTAAATCTCCTGAACCTTGAGAGCGGACTGGGCATTGGGAGGAAGCATGATAAAAGAATTGGCACAACAAAACCCCAGATTGGAGAATATACCTTAACATATACTAATTTATAGACTTAAAAGTTGTAGTACAAGGTGAGACCCAGGCAATCCGGTAAGCACTGAAAGAAGCCACACAGCAAGCACATTTAACAGCTGTACAGAATGTGCACGTAGATAAACCTAACCAAGATGCTACCAAATTGGCATTACTTTCAGAAGTTACCGGCATAGCTAGGATCTTTGTTTTCATGTCGCTGAGTCGAGTCGAGTCGAGCTCGAAGAGTTGAGTCGACATGTCGACATGTCGCCGCTTAGGCGACAATTGGGCGTTGGGCGTAATAATAATAATAAATAAATAATATGATAGGAAAATGAACTAATACGGCAAGTATATATAAAATAAAATAAAATATGCCATGTAATATAGTCAAGACAGAAAATTAATGAGAAAAAGATCAGAAAAGAGAAAACTCTGCACTTCTTTTAATAGGAAAATAGCAATGGCTGAGAGATGGCCACTACTTATGCACCTCACAGTGGCCCAAAAGCCCATCTAGTGGCCATATAGTCTCCCGTGACCTAATTCCACTGTCCTCTTTCCTTCTTCCTTTCACAGCCGCCACACACCATCTGCTCC
The DNA here is from genome assembly GCA_947311845.1 of Poa pratensis. Taxonomy (NCBI): domain Eukaryota; kingdom Viridiplantae; phylum Streptophyta; class Magnoliopsida; order Poales; family Poaceae; genus Poa; species Poa pratensis. The sequence goes on from CAMZMU010000039.1 coordinate 25,202,620, forward strand.
CTTCCCTCGTGGTAGCAGCCGTATCCATGCTTCTTCCTCAGACTCCCTCTCTCTCCCGCTCGATTCTTCCTCACCGCCGCACACAGCCCTCAAACTCCTCCCTCCTCGGCCCCACCCTTCTTCCTCACCGCAGCATCCCCATATCCCCGTATCCCCACGGCAGTTCGGCAACATCTGTCGTATCCATGCTTCCGAGGCTGCCGGAGATGATGAGGAGGGTCGATTCCCTCCCTCTCCCGCTCGATTTCCCTGTTTACCCCCCACAGGAGCGCGCCAATTTCACTGTTTCCCTCCCGATTCCCCCCCCCCCCCCCCCCCCCCCCCCCCCCCCCCCCCCCCCCCCCCCAATTTTCCCGCCAGTTGACCTGGTCGCACGCCTAACTCGAAATTCCTGGGCGTCGCTCCCAGTCGTCGGCTCCAGCGCGACTGGACGCCTTGGCGGCGTTTAGGCGACGATTAGGCGACGCCTGAAAACAAAGGCTAGGATTTCCGGTTGTATCCTCCTGATGTGGCACCATTCCCATATGCCTGGCGCTGGGAGCCAACAACAGCCAGCCCCGGACACTCTCTAGCGAAGTGCCCAGGCTGATTGCATTTGTAGCACAATCCTGAGCTGGCACTGGCAGCTGAAGAACCATAGGAACTAGCGTTAAAGCCACCACCTGCGGCAGGTCGCTGCATATCCATGGCTGCTGTAGAGCAGTTCTGCACGTTGTGTCCATTGGACCCACAAATGCTGCAAGTTTGTGCATACCGTGTTGCTGATGGTGTAGTAGGCATCCTGCCAGATGCGCTGAATTGCTGCCCAAGCTGATTTGGGCCACACATGTTCATGGCTCTGAGAGCAGCACCACCATTCGGACCAGGGTTCGAGCTCAACTCATCTTCCGCCAAAAAGCTATCAATTGCTCCCTGAAGAAAGCGACACTCTTTGATGTGTCATCCAATTTTTCAGCCTTCATGATGTTGTTCTTCACACATGGCTCGTCATTATATATTTCTTCCTTGACTTTCAACTTGAATACGTATTGCTGATAGCGGACCTGTTGTATGATTCCTGCGAATTTTTCATCATCTTGATCTTCATTTTTTATCTTGAAAAGTTCATGCGCTGTGACGCCAATTATCTCCTTGCCAGCGTCTTGGAACGCCGTTGCATATATAGTCCCGGTGTGATCCTGGATCTGACACACCAGCAAGTACCTATACTCACACGCTTGAGAGCTCTGCTCGCATGTGTCACAATACCACATCCCGTCAACATTATTTGTAACCTTTTTGTAGCAGTTCCTACCATTAGCCTCCACGGTGCATGCTGGGTAACAAAAATTATCAGTATTTATGTGTAATATTGAACCTTTAACGGTGATCCAAACCGGCTTCTCTGATTGCCCCAACTTTTCATCCTTGATCTGTGTAGTTGTTTTTCGGACATCGGTCCTGCCCATGCTTGACATTTCCCCAGATAAAGAAGTCCAGGCAGCATTTTTTTCCTTCGGTTACGTACCACTGCCTCAAGCTTTCAGCATCAGAGAAATCTGGATTTACTTTTAACAAACTTGAGCTGATTGTGCCCACAGTTCTACCGTTGTATTCACCAACACGGCCAGATTTCAGGGCAAGTATAGGATTCGAACCAGAATCACACAGTGACTGCAGCTGCTGACCTTCAGCATTACAGAACTCACCCCAAAAGGTTATGTCCACACTGCAACGAGACATGTCCTTCAGCTGAAGGACTCTTTTCTGGACTTCCAAGCCATTCTTCCGCATTACTGTAAAACAAGGGCTAACTGATGTAACAACCGCAAGCAAATCTACCATGGCATCTATATCCATGTTCACAATTTCACTGATCTGCCGGAAATTAAATTGCTGCCTAGGGATACTGCTATCATCCCCAGAACAAACTTCTATAGATGTTGACGGTTCAAGGTTCAATTCATAGTCATTATTTAAAGAATTAAACTTCTTGTTTGCTGGTTTCAACGATCCTCTAGATATCAAATACACCTTATCAACCTCAATTTGGTCATAGAACTGATCAACTACCTCACCAAAGCATGTTGCACGAATTTCTCCACCGTGTGCATCAAGGAGATCGACTGGTATGGGGTTAGTGCAGAAATTGGGACAAATCGAGTGGCAGCTTCATTTTTACCAACTGAGCCACAATTTATATATGTTGGAGGTGGCTGCTGATACAAAGGCTGTGGAGGACGCCCGTAAATGTTGCCAGGAGGGTCAAAGCCCCCAGCTGTTCCAGGAACTGCAAACCTTTGGTTCTGAGGAGAGTTCGGTAAAGGCTGCTGCTGAGGGTGTAGCTGCACCACATTGGTTTTCATTGTGTACTGTGCCGAGATTGTACCATAAGATCCACAGACAACACACTATTAGGACCAGGTTGAACTGTCTGGCAAATAGAAGAGTCCATTGTGCCGTGAACACCATTGTAGGGTCCATCATATGACATACTGTTAGCACGCTGCTCCACCCTTGGGGCGACAGCAGACCCCAGCATGCCTGGGTCACCAGAATACTTCCCATTATTTGTTTGAGCAGTATTTGGCAGTAAGTTAGCCTCCTGTCCCTGGGTAAAGTTTTGTCATACATCTTTGGTGTCCCAATTTTTTCGCACTCACTTTGCAGAACATCAAGTTCGACGACAATTAGTATCCTGAATGCATTGGAGAAGAATGTTCAGCTCACAAAATGGTAGTTATGAACATGAGCAATTTGAAGAAGAGATAAAGAATATAATAGCTACACATCCCTTTAATTATCAAATTCTAGCCTGCCCAGGGTATCCGGTACATGATAGAATTGTGCATGTATAATTATGGCCACAAGAACAAACAAGGTTCCAAACAAGCATTGTAAATTGTTTCATTAGTTTGACAAGGAAATCAGCAATCTAAATGAAAGGTTCTAGGCCATAAGCATTGGCATAATATACGACACCTATTTTACTCCAGCAACCATACAAACCTGATGTCATGGGCTGATAAAATCCTACACAACGAAGGTAGTTCTCAAGAAAATTATATCTCACAAGCTAGGAGGGTGGAGTGTCTTGTCACTGGTAGCTTGGTAAACCATGAGAAGCCAAGTGCATCTCATTGGATCGTAGGGCACTCACAAACAGACAGCAGCATGTCGAACTGACGGTGCATTAGGAAATCAAACTTAGGGTTCGCAAAAGAATGAGATTGCATGCAGGCTACGCATGTTGTTGGCATTACGGCAACAGGAACGCTCAACACATTCATTGACATAGCACTGAATCAAACACCAAACTACCCCATTTTGACAACAGTACCCAGACCAAAGATAACTCATTCTGATGGGATTGAATGGAATCTAAAAAGTATACAAGTAACTGCATATGTTCTGCTAGTTAAATCCTGTGTGAATATAGAAATAAACAATCAGCAAAATCCTATGTTTAACGCGTTAGTACATTGCAAGCCAAAGAACGGTGAAGCCCCCATCTCTTGCACAAACAGTCAAACACCCAACCACACGCACCGACCTGCAACTCAAGATTCAAGAAACTATCCCAAGATACAGTCTTTGCTGAAACCGCTAGCAGCCTAGGCAAATCAACGAAGGACCGAACGATTACTAAGCAAAGCAAGCAGATCAAAACCAAGATCCAGTCGATCAAGGTGAAGGGGGAGAAAGAATGCATGTCACCTGCGGCCCTGGACGTTGTTGCGGGTGATGTCCTGGAGCTGGACGATGGCGCCGGGGCGGAGGGCCCCGTACCTGACGAGGTTGTTGAGGGCGGTGGCGAGCATGGACTGCTGGGAGTGGACGCCGTCGGAGAGCAGCATGCGGAACCGCTCCGCCTGCTGCTGCTGCTGTGTCCCCGAATCTGCCGCGCTCTTCTTGGCGGTGATGAGGCGCAGGTCCGCCACCTGCAGCACCGGCTTGTACGTCGTCGGCCCGTCCGGGAGCTCCCATATCGCCTCCACCGCGCCGGGCATCAGCCGCGGCGCCTCCATCGAATCGGCAGCGGCAAATGCTCCTGAAGCTCCGGGAGGCGAGGCGAGGGGAATGGGGTGATTTCGAATTTCAGGGAGGTTTTTTTTTGCCGTTGGTGGTGTGGCGGTGTGGCAGAGTTGGGGAACGGCGGCGGTGTAGTAAGTGACTCAACGTCAGCAGGAGCAAAGTCAGCGAATCCAACGTCAGCGGTGTAGGTGTAGGGAAGCAGAGGAGGGGATGGGTGCATGGACAGAGGAAATACCTCGTGGAAAGAAAGGGAGGGAGAGAGGATTTTTTTTTGAAACGAAGGGAGAGAGGATTTACATTTGGTGGAATGTGAGGGCTTTTCTCCATATTTTGCAGTGTTTTTTAGTTTGCAAAAATGAATAAACATACCCAGGCATTTCCTCTGCATAGTATCTTCATTTTATCCATTCCTTTGCTTTTATGTTCTTTGCAAGTACGCATATAACAGAAAGAAGTGCTTCCTCTGAAAAACAAAAAGGTAAGACTGAAGAACAGTTCAAGTTCATCTAATGCACATCAAGACATTAGGATCCAACGGCTTGAGTCACCGATTAAACCGATAGTCTGGTTTAAACTCAGTTAACTTACCAGCACATGTATATTCCACAACAAAGGGAAGCTGAGATCGTACTAAACCATACTCAACAGGAGATACCTGATGGCGTGAATCACACGCTCGTTGGGAGACCCCAAGAGGAAGGTATGATGCAGTTCAGTAGCAAGTTTTTCCTCAGAAAAAAACCAAGTTTATCGAACCAGTAGGAGCAGCAACTCTTCAGAAGGTTGTTGGTGGCCGCACAGCGCAACACGATCACCAACGTGGAATCTGCACACAACACAATCAAACTACTTTGCCCCAACGAAACAGTGAGGTTGTCAATCTCACCGGCTTGCTGAAAACAAAGGATTAAACGTATGGTGTGGAAAATGAGTATTAAATTGCAGAGAATGAAAAAGGAACAGTTTGCAGTTTGTGGTTGTTTAATCAGTGTAAAAGAATGGACCGGGGTCCACAGTTCACTAGTGGTGTCTCTCCATAAAAGATAACTAACATGTTGGGTGAACAAATTACAGCTGGGCAATTGACAAATAGTGAGCGCATGACAATGCATATACATGACATGTTGACTACTATGATATTTAATTGGGCATTACGACAAATACATAGACCGTTATCCAACAGCATCTATGACTAATAATCCACCGCCGGGTTGTCATCCGAGTCCCCCGTTGGTATTAAGTTGCAAGCAACGGATAATTGCATTAAGTAAAGTGCGTAATGTAAACAAACACATATGCCCGTGGACATAGCATCGTTAGGTTATCCCTAGTGGCAACAGCACATCCACAACCTTAGAACTTTCTGTCACTGTCCCAGGTTAAACGGAGACATGAACCCACTATCTAGCATAAATACTCTCTCTTGGAGTTACAAGCATCTACTTGGCCAAAGCATCTACGAGTAACGGAAAGCATGCAAGATCTTAAATAACATATAAGATAGATTGATAATCAACTTGACATAATATTCAATATTCATCGGATCCCAGCAAACACAACATGTAGCATTACAATAATATGATCTTGATCATGTAGGGCAGCTCACAAGATCTAAACATGATGGCACAAAGTGGAGAGACAACCATCTAGCTACTGCTATGGACCCGTAGTCCAAGGATGAACTACTCACGCATCACTCCGGAGGCAGGCATGGCGATGTAGAAGCCTCCGGTGACGATTCCCCTCTCCGGCAGGGTGCCGGGAAGAGGTTCTGAACCCTCCCGAGCTAGGGTTGACGACGGCGGCGTCTCTGGAACTTTTCGTGGATATTTGCTCAGGTACTTAGGGTTTTCGCGTCGGGGGGAATAAGTAGGCGAAAGGGCGGCGGCTGGAGACCCCCGAGGGGCCCACACCACCCTAGGGCGCGGCAGAGGGGGGCCCGCGCCCTAGGTGCGTGTGGCCCCTGGTGGCCCTCCTCTGTGCTCCTTCGCTCCGTCAGGCGTGTTCTGGAAAAATAGGGACCCCCGTGTAGTTTCGTCCAATTCCGAGAATATTTCCAGACTAGCTTTTCTGGAATACAAAAACAGCAGAAAACAGGAACTGGCACTTCGGCATCTTGTTAATAGGTTAGTCCCAAAAAATGTATAAAAGTGATATAAAGTAGATGCAAAACATGTAGCAATTGGTATAAAACAAGCATGGAACATCAAAAATTATAGATACGTTTGAGACGTATCAGCATCCCCAAGCTTAGTTCCTACTCGTCCTCGAGTAGGTAAACGATAAAAACAAAATAATTTTTGAGGTGACATGCTACATCATAATCTTGATCATATAATATTGCAAGGCACATGTAAATGAATGAAGTGATCCAAGTCAATGGTCTATAATTTGCTACAAATAGATAATGAGTAAACAATGAATCACACAAGCTAAACGTTTTCATGAATAGTACTTTCGAGACAAGCATCAAACAGTTTTGCATAAGTGTTAACTCATAAAGCAATAGTTTCTAATAAAAGGTATTTAATCAACACAAAGGAAGAATTTAGTTTCAGCATTTGCTTCAACTTTCAACATATTTATCTCATGGATATTGTCAACACAAAGTAGTATAACAAGTCCAATACATTGCATATAACGCATGTTGTAACAAAGTTGACACTAGTGTTTGCTTGTGGAAGACAGAAAGAATAGGAAAACTGACTCAACATAAAAGTAAAAGAAAGGCCCTTCGCAGAGGGAAGCAGGGATTAAATCATGTGCTAGAGCTTTTAGGTTTTTGAAAGCATATAGAGATTGCATAAAATATTTGATACTCCTCCCAACCTTGCTAACACAAGCCATGGCTAACCGAATCCTCGGGTGCCTTCCATCAATCACATACCATGGAGGAGTATCTATTTTTGAGAGGTGTTTGTTAATTGTCAACGAATGGTAGCGGGTGAGAACAGTATTCTACCTGTCGAACGGACTTTTAAGAGCGGCTCCCATGAAGGACGTTATTTCTACCAGCAAGGCAGATCATCCCTCTTTCTCTTTGGTTTACACACATTCAGGTATTTCACTGTTTGTCATTGCTTACTGATGAATCAGGGCAAAAGTGTGAAGAGAATTAATTGGTTAAAGTTGTAATTAATTGGGACTGGGCACCCCGTTGCCAGCTCTTTTTGCAAGTTATTGGATAAGCGGATGTATATGCCACTAGTCCAGGTGTAAAAGTCCATTCACAAATAGAATAAAGAATAACCACACTAATTCCTCATGAGCTAGTAAACATTGACACAAAAAGGGAATAATAACATTTTGAATAATTTAAAGGTAGCACATGAAAAATTTACTTGGAGTGGCAAGGAAATACCACATATAGGTAGTTATGGTGGACACAAATGGCATGGATTTTGGCTCAAGGATTTGGATGCACGAGAAGCATTCCCTCTCAGTACAGAGTTTAGGCTAGCAAGGTTATGTAAGCAAACAAGAATATCAACCCGTACACCAAGTTTTATATGACAAACATATTGCAAACGTTATAAGACTTCATACCGTCTTCCTTGTTAACCAAACCCTGTTATTAGAAAATATCTAGACCTTAGAGATACCACCGATGCAAACCAAATTTTCAACAAGCTTTACGGTAGTTCTTCACTAATAGGCTTAACTCATGTGATGCACAATTTAATCATGATCTACTTGTTAACTCAAAACAATTGACAAGCATCAAGTTATCCATTTTAGTGATCTACAAGATTAAGCAAGTTTTTCCTTATACCAATTACCACATGCAACATTTTCTGAACCAACCAAACACCAATCAATTTATTTCATCAACTCTCCAAACAAATATAAGTGAAGCAAGAGAGTACTTTCTACAAAAGAAAGCTAATAGCTCTGACAAGAGATACATGAAAACAAGAGCTAAAAGCTGAACAGCGCTAGATATGAATACTCAACAAATATAAGTGAAGAATAGGAGTATTCTCATGAAAAAGCGGAGCGTGTCTCTCTCCCAATCAAGAATGCTAGGGTCCAGTCAAGCTTTATTGAAAATAAAAGTGCAATACTGAAAATAAAAGCACACAGACGCTCCAAGAAAAGCACATATGATGTGAAAGAATTAAAATATAGTTTCACTAGAGATGACCTGATAATTTTGACGATGAAGAAGGGGATGCCTTGGGCATCCCCAAGCTTAGACGCTTGAGTCTTCTTGAAATATGCTGGGGAGATCCATGGGAGCCTCCCCAAGCTTAAGCTCTTCACTCTTCTTGATCCTATTATATCATCCTTCTCTCTTGACCCTTGAAAACTTCCGTCACACCAAACTCAAAGTAGATCTCATTAGAGGGTTAGTGCATAATCAAAAATTCACATGTTCTATAAAGACGCAATATGATTTGTTACTTTAAACATTAGCTACAGCCACTGATGTTATGTGAAGCTCTTCCACCCAAAAAAGAATTTCACTCAACACTAGTAAAAGAGAGAATGCAAAAATAAAAAGGCATAATCTGTCTAAAACAGAACAGTCCGCAAAGACGAATTTTTTCGAGGCACTTACGACGCTCAGATCGAAAACTCTAACTAATGAAAGATTCAGACATTCATAAAGATTACGCACAAAAATTTCAGATTTAATTAACAATCTGGTGATTTTAGGAATTTCGTACAGTGAACAGCAAAAATCTGTTTCTGCGCAGCAATCAAAATTAAGCATCATCTTAACATTAGAGGCTACTCTTGGCACAACAATGCGAGAAAATAAAGATACAAAGGAGTTGCTACAGAAGTAAACACTCCTTGACTAATACTGAAAATAAAAGATAATGGGTTGCCTCCCAAAAGCGCTTTCTTTAATGCCTTTTAGCTAGGCTAGAAGATTTTAATGATGCTCTCATAAGAATAAGAGTTGAAAAACAAAAGAGAGCATCAAGAGGCAAATATCAAACACATTTAAGTCTAACCCACTTCCTATGCAAAGGAATCTTGTAACAAAATAAATTATTGAAGCATAAAGCAACTAGCATAGAAAGATGAAACAAATATAGCTTCAAAACTTTCAACATAAAGAGAGGTGTTTTAGTAACTTGAAAACTTTTACAACCATATTTTCCTCTCTCATAATAACTTTCAGTAGCATCATAAAAACTCAATAATATAATTATCACATAAAGCATACTTTTCATGATCTACAAACTCATAATTTTTATTAAGCTAAAAACAGTAGGGTTATCAAACCCATTTTTGACAATAGTAGTCTCTACTATATAATACGAGTAGCGTTTCTTCCTCCCAAAATTTCGTATGTTTCGTCCATATGGTTTCGTACGTCGAGCATCACGCGCACTCCGATCGTCTCCATAGTTAGTCGAGGTGGTAGTAAAACTTTCGATTAAATCACCAGCGCCGTGCCTGGCTACATTATTTTTCTATGGGCCGGTGGCTATACACCCTATTGGGCCGTAATTCTTCTAACGAGTTTGTATAGCTGCGCGAACCGTTGTTGAGCTGTTCAGAGTTTTATTGTTGCGCTGACACGACTTAGAGTTGTCCGTGCCTGCCTTGAAGTAGTACTGTACTGTAGTACCGTATCAAAGAGACGAGTATCGTGGGCTGGGTAGGCTTCCACGTACGCTTCAAAAGGCACCTGAGTTTTCGCAAAAAAAAAGGCACCTGAGTCGTACATGCATGCAATTTAATGTCCGCCAAATCATAAATCTAAAATCATTAATATCGTCTAAATGAGTCTTGATCGAGATCAGCACGTTCAAAGATAAAAGGACAACCGGGTTTGATTGAATTACCAGACTATTCTGTGTACAGAGAAAAGTGAGTACCTTTTTTTTAGATGGTGAAAAGTGAGTACCTGATTGCGAGCTGCCGAGCTAGCCTATTCTCGGCAATGTACCCCTGCATCTCAGGAAAACATCCCCCAAGAATTGAAGCATACTTACTATCCATCATATTAGTATATCAATATATTATTGTACTAAGCGCACACAAAAAAATGTCGCCATGAAAGTATTTGCAGACATAAAAGTGCACTAGGTGAATAATGCGATCATTGCAATTCCTTGCACAAGGACACACAAAATTACACTAAAAAAGGATATGTGCAATTCGACTACTTTCTAGCTGGTAAGACAGTGAGAAGAAGCATCCAAGATTCTGGTACAAGCAATGGGTGTGTTTGGAACTTTTTCGCACGACTGCGGCGAGCGCATCGTGGACACTCTTAAACTAATTGGATTCTCCGTACGACGGTTGTAGGAAGAAAAACTTACTTTGTGCACTTGCGCGGCGCGGATTTTTTTTTCCATTGCAACGCATGGGCACTTTTTCCACGACCCTTTTTTACTGTCCCGTTGCAACGCACGGCATGTTTCCTAGTATAATTAATATCATTAGGCAATATAGGACCATCATCAAGAGCATTATCATATATAACATTAGGGAGCACATTTTTACTTTCTGCAATTTCCTCTTTTACTTGAGTCAAGGAGGATGTTACTTCAAATTTATCAAAAAAAGATATTTCAATAGAATCATGACATTCAACAATATAGCATTCTTCCTCCTTAGGTAGGCATGGAGGGTAATTATATAATGTAAGAGTTAAAGAGTTACTGTCATTAGAAGGTAGATCCTCCTTTTGTTCATCACTCTCTTCCTCTTTTTCATCAAATGAGCTTTCAGCTTCAGCAATTTCTTCTTCCACATTTTCCTGCAAGACATTAGTCTCTTCTTTATGAGGAAAAATCCTCTTGACATGTTCAGTAATATAAGAATTTTCATCCTTATAGTTATCAAAACAATATTTAAGTATAGCAAGACTTTCAGATTTATAAGGGGCATCAATTTTATGCTCAAGATAAGAACTAATTTCAAGTGCACCCTTAAAGACAATAAATTCTTCCATCCTTTCAACCTCATAAGCATTATAGTAACCTTTAACATAAGAAGCTAAGGTTTCATTTTCATTACAAGCACATTGGAAAGGAAAGTGTTTAGACTTCCTATGACAATCAGATTCATTAAAGCAAAAAGGTTTGCCAAATATATAGCATAAATTTCTAGCATATTCCTCTAGTTGATTTAACAATTTCCATAAGTACATCCCTTTTTGTGACAAGCGGTAATTCCTATAATATCTTCGTTCATCTTCCGTGGGCCCACCTTGCCAACAAGATCTAGTTTCATAGAGATAAGACATTGATAGCAAATAAACAACTAGACATAATAACAAACCGAAACAAACTAAATGCAAGTAACTAATTTGTTTGTGTTTTTGATAATTGATAGCAAACAAGATAAAATAAAATAAACTAAACAAGACAAAAACAAAGTAAAGAGATTGGAAGCGTGAAACTCCCCTTGCAGAAGACTGCTGTCTCCCCGGCAACGGCGCCAGAAAAAGAGCTGTTGACGGGAGAGCAAACAGTGGCAGTCTGCTGAAGCGCTTCTAACTCCCCGGCAACGGCGCCAGAAAAAGAGCTTGATGGCGTGAATCACACGCTCGTTGGGAGACCCCAAGAGGAAGATATGATGCAGTTCAACAGCAAGTTTTTCCTCAGAAAGAAACCAAGGTTATCGAACCAGTAGGAGCAGCAACTCTTCAGAAGGTTGTTGGTGGCCGCACGGCGCAACACGATCACCAACGCGGAATCTGCACACAACACAATCAAACTATTTTGCCCCAACGAAACAGTGAGGTTGTCAATCTCACCGGCTTGCTGAAAACAAAGGATTAAACGTCTCGTGTGGAAAATGAGTATTAAATTGCAGAGAATGAAAAAGGAACAGTTTGCAGTTTGTGGTTGTTTAATCAGTGTAAAAGAATGGACCGGGGTCCACAGTTCACTAGTGGTGTCTCTCCATAAAAGATAACTAACATGTTGGGTGAACAAATTACAGCTGGGCAATTGACAAATAGTGAGCGCATGACAATGCATATATATGACATGTTGACTACTATGATATTTAATTGGGCATTACGACAAGATACATAGACCGTTATCCAACATCATCTATGACTAATAATCCACCGCCGGGTTGTCATCCGAGTCCCCCGTTGGTATTAAGTTGCAAGCAACGGATAATTGCATTAAGTAAAGCGTGTAATGTAAACAAACACATATGCCCGTGGACATAGCATCGTTAGGTTATCCCTAGTGGCAACAGCACATCCATAACCTTAAAACTTTCTGTCACTGTCCCAGATTAAACGGAGGCATGAACCCACTATCTAGCATAAATACTCTCTCTTGAAGTTACAAGCATCTACTTGGCCAAAGCATCTACGAGTAACGGAAAGCATGCAAGATCTTAAATAACATATAAGATAAATTGATAATCAACTTGACATAGTATTCAATATTCATCGGATCCCAGCAAACACAACATGTAGCATTACAATAATATGATCTTGATTATGTAGGGCAGCTCACAAGATCTAAACATGATGGCACAAAGTGGAGAGACAACCATCTAGCTACTGCTATGGATCCATAGTCCAAGGATGAACTACTCACGCATCACTCCGGAGGCAGGCATGGCGATGTAGAAGCCTCCGGTGACGATTCCCCTCTCCGGCAGGGTGCCGGGAAGAGGTTCTGAACCCTCCCGAGCTAGGGTTGACGGCGGCGGCGTCTCTGGACCGTTTCTTGGATATTTGCTCAGGCACTTAGGGTTTTCGCGTCGGGGGGAATAAGTAGGCGAAAGGGCGGCGGCTGGAGATCCCCGAGGGGCCCACACCACCCTAGGGCGCGACAGAGGGGGGCCCCGCGCCCTAGGTGCGTGTGGCCACCTGGTGGCCCTCCTCTGTTGCTCCTTCGCTCCGTCAGGCGTGTTCTGGAAAAATAGGGACCCCCGTGTAGTTTCGTCCAATTCCGAGAATATTTCCAGACTAGTTTTTCTGGAATACAAAAACAGCAGAAAACAGGAACTGACACTTCGGCATCTTGTTAATAGGTTAGTCCCAAAAAATGTATAAAAGTGATATAAAGTAGATGCAAAACATGTAGCAATTGCTATAAAACAAGCATGGAATATCAAAAATTATAGATACGTTTGAGACGTATCAATACCTCACACAATTTTTTTTCTCTTCAAACCTAGGCAATGACTTTGCTTGATTAAGTAAAAAAGAGTTTAACAATTTATAAGAAAATCCGACCAAAACTATACAATACAACGCACCATGCCGGCCCAAACCCAGAACCCAAACAGGATCGACAACCATGTCGCCCTAGCGACCAAAAACGACACTAACACCTCAATGCAACAGGGTGGAGGCGGTCTCAATGCAACACTGCAGAGCCGAACATCCGGAGCGGCTGCTCCGACATACACGCCAGCCCCAAGGTTGCGCCCCCACACGAGGCGACAACCAAGTCGACCAAACGATCAAAGTCGACACCCAAACACCTCAACGCAACACACGGAGGCGAAACCCAGAGTAGTCATCCACGCCAGCCCTAGGGTCGTGCACCACCAGATTAGTATAGCAGTCAGTTCTATATTAATGGCTTAACTAGGCGGCCGATCGATCAGAGATATATCTGTTCTCAGAGACGTGCGACGCAGCTTCTAAAGCCATCAGTAATGCGTGCATCCACCCCGCTCCACGTTGTTAATGCACGCACTCACCCGCGCACCCCTGAAAAACCAAGACGCACTGTGGCCACTCCCCCATTCCAATCCATGTACCTCTCTGATGGCCTACCCTCTTCCCTCAAGGGATACCGACGACGACGACCTGATGCCTTGGCTATCAACGTCGTTGCCCTGGTTATGGCCGCGCAACCTAGGAGAGGAAATCGCCGAGGAGCTCCTCAGCAATGAGCTCCTGGTCTCGTTTGGCTGTCGGCTAACGGCCGGCTGGGACATAAGCAAGGACGGACAGGTCGTTCAAATATGAAACAAGTATAGATACATTCACTTTTGTACAACTTTGAGACACTTATTTTGGAACGGAGTAAGTACTTGCGTTCAGCTCACCAATTCGAAACAATCATTGTCAAGATTAAACTATCCATCTCCCGTCTACGTTGCATTTCTTTTTGTCGAGGGCGCGTCGCATTTTCTCGGTCTTCTTCTTAGTCATAACAAGACAAGTCGCGTGCGTTTGCTTGCTGTTCTACTCTTTTGTGGTGTCCTGCGCTGGAGCGAGTCGCTGTTGCTGAGCGACTGTTTCTGTCCAACCCGAAAACAGTCTAAAATTAGTCTGTCAAGCTTGAAGAGAGGGGTAAACTCGCTTGAGCTAGCGCTGCTGAAATTTTACCTTCAACATGTCAACAGCAGTACGCTTCTGGGGCCTTTTTTTTCTTTCGAAATGCAGGGTTAAATCACCCAGCATCTGCATCAGAATGATGCACATAACATATTAGTTTTATTAAAAAAAACATTATAATTTATTTGATCAAATGGAATCCACCTTCGTGGCAACAACTTTTGTAACACCTACAAACTTCATGAAGGGGGCCGTCGTGCCCAGACACCTACGCACATCATGTAAAACTGGATGCCTCACCTAGTCGTCCAACGACGAACTAGAAATACAAATCAATCCAACAGATTCTCAACGTGCGCCACATGCACACGATGTAGAAGCTGCCGCCATAGTCTTCCACGAACCCATCATTAGGACGGATCAACGCATTGACCTTGATAGGCCTGCTATCAACATCGCCACCACGCTAGGCAGTGCCACCGCCCTGCGCGCGTCCATCGTCACACGTCCATCACCAAGATCCTGCAGTGCCATGCCGCCGAGACTCGTTGTCTACGATGCGGTAGATGCCATGCCGCACCACCTCGTGATCCCTCCAATCATCAGCTGCGCCAAAACGATGCTGCAACCCCCAGGAGGGACAGCGGCGTCGAGCATCACCATTGTCCGATTCGGGAGACCCGAACCTAGGGTTTACCTTGGAGCAGCCCGAGCGAGAAGACGAGAGCTACAACGACGATGCCTTCAACAAGGTAACGACGCCAAGACGCCGCCATCGACCGCCAAGACCAAAACCGGCTCGGTTTTCAACGGCATTCGCATCTCCTCTTCCTCGCCGCCAGCAACCGCCAACGGGCCAAATCGGGTCGGGCCGTGACACAGCCTCCCACGACCGGCCAGACCACCTCCGTAGCGAGAACTGGGCGTCTTGGCGACGGAGCTCCTCCGTCTCACTGCGCCCAGTTCTCGCTACGGAGGTGGTCTGTACTTGTTTCATATCTAGATACATCTATTTTTTGACAAATCTAAGACAATTATTTTGGGACGGAGGGAGTACATTCCATTCCAATCTCTAGCTATCGTTGTTGT
Organism: Poa pratensis; assembly: GCA_947311845.1. NCBI lineage: Eukaryota > Viridiplantae > Streptophyta > Magnoliopsida > Poales > Poaceae > Poa > Poa pratensis. The sequence goes on from CAMZMU010000039.1 coordinate 25,217,954, forward strand.
TGGACATTTTCTCACTAACAGCTAGTGGCGGAGCCAGGACCGGACCTAGAGTGGTGCTAGCTTATGAGATCAGCTGCCGGTCCATTTGCCGCTGGCGCCTGCCATGCAATTAAGCAGGTCACATGAACATGTGTGCCTTTGGGTTAACTCAGCTGGACCGGTGCTAGCGCCCTGGTAGCACCGGCCGCAGCTCCGCCCCTGCTAACAGCTCTTTGATTGGGAACTATTTTAGTAATGTTTTATGGAGGGAGGGTGGGGAAGTCTAGTGTGTATAATTGCTAAGCACTTAATAATTGGTGCATCTTTTGGAATTAAATTAACCAATGTGTCACCCACCCATGTCGTCACGCCAGTCGTCAACCCGCGGGTTGGGGAGAAAACGAGCCTTTTCTTACTAAAACGCGTAGTTGCCAGCAGCGCTCTCCGGCGTGACGGATTGGGAGGTATTGTTTGTGCGCCAGAATCCAGCTTGGTCAAATCAGTAGATTAACTAAATCTGGTGCAGGGAATGTAAGGGATAAGCTCTTGCGATTGCATTATATATAGTAGATTACACTAATAAATGATTAAATGATCCTAATGTTAAAAAAAGGTACTAACCTCGGTCCTAAGATGTATGAAAAAAAATTAGTGGTCAAATAAAATTTCAAACGATCGACTATGAACAATGAATCTAATGAAACTCATATAAAATAACGTTTACACATAAACACGTTAGTATAGTACCCTACAATATCGAGAAGACATAACATATAATAGGGAAATATAGATCTACTAGTGTATTACCATCGAAACAAAACTTAATTGTGTGGAATAGCGATATGATCTACCCAAAAGAAGTTTCAAACGGTCGACCGTAGTATGCGATGAATTTGAAAATAAATATCTAAAAATCAAATCAAGAAGTTACAATCGAGAAAAATAAGGAACCAATCACATGAATGGAACCCAACACGACGTCGATGTGCATCTTTTCGTGGAGAACTTATATCAAATCAAATCACCGTTGTGCACTCGCTCGGGCTGCGTGGGACGAGCAATTCACAGTCTCCTCCTCATACCTAGCTTGGCTTTGAGAACCGTGCGTGGCAGAAATTTGGCGCAGTTGAGAGAAACAAACAACCCAAAAAGCATTTTCGGAGCCTGCAACGAGTGTTGTGAGCAACCGAACATCTTCTTCCGAAACCTAGCTAGCCAGGTCGATCCACGAGTTTAGGCAAAATGAATAAATGGTTGCCCTCCGCCAAACGAAAGCGGATTTTGAGTAGCTGATATGACGCACAACCGTAATCCTGAACCGTCGGTTCCCGTGGATGGACGGTCAGGATTTGCTATGGACCGTCGGACCACTAAAACCAACGGTCTAGTTTTCAGTTGACGCACAACCGTAATCCTGAACCGTCGGTTCCCGTGGATGGACGGTCAGGATTTGCTATGGACCGTCGGACCACTAAAACCAACGGTCTAGTTTTCAGTTGCAGACTTGTAAACAAGCTTTTCGGTTTATGCAACCCACATGTATTACGAACGTTTGTTTAACTATTACTACCTCCATTCCGAAATATAACATATTTTAGTTTCTGATTCAAACGTACCTATATATCTTCATGACGAGTAATATCAAATCCGTATTGAAATATCAAAAATATCTTTATGAGGGGTAATATATGCGGGCTTACGTGCGCCATGTGACAGACGAAAAAGTAGTCGGTCCTGGCATGGCTAGTGGGAGTCAGAGATACCAGAATACATACTGGGAATATATTTTGTTGACAAGTAGGCCCCACGCTTTGCTTTTTAAAACGTAAAACCACATTCCTATCGAATTGTTTTTGCGACATAAACAAACCACATTCTCACGGTACAGACGCGTTGATATCGAGCCATTTAATTAACTGCCCGATCGATTTGTTTGTACAGATGGCATGAAGCAGCTCCACAGTTTATCATTAATTTTGAGTAATTAATACTCGTGGGGCCATTTTGTGTACAAAATATATTTCATGAGATCTCCTAAAGTCAGACGGTTCCTACTTGACACTACCTCACTATGATATTGACTGGCCGAAGCATGGGTCCCACATTAGATGCTACCACATGTCAACAACCAAGGTCATCTGACTTTTTACGAGCCAAACAATCCACGGTAGTTTCTATAAATATGACCCCTGCCTAATGCAACGTTAAAACTAACCTCTCCAATTTTTTTAATCAAATGTACCACGGCGGGATGTGAAAAAATGACACGTACACTTCCCGTCAACTCACATGGCGGAAACCCTGCCTCCGCCAAACTAGATGGCGGAATGACCCTTTCCGCTAAGCTGCTACCGACTCAAATCGTGACAAGTGTCGCCGCAGGAGACTTCCCGCGACTAGTTTGGCGGAAAGTGACTTTTCGCCCGCTGAGTTGACGGGATTTACACGTGTCTTTTTTTTAAGAGTACATGAAAGCATACCCTAGGTTTATAGAGGGTAGCAAAATAATTACAGGATCATACTCAATCTGCGAACAGAAAGAGCAGAGAGGCACACACCCGAAAGGAAAAACCTAGTAAAATATTACACGACTAAAAGTTTTGCTCCACACCCCTCCTACCAGTAGCTAGCCCTACAGTTCCTCTTCTGGCCATAGACTATAACTGAATATCATCCAAGATTCTGTTCCTCAGCTCCTCAACTGAAAATTGAAGCCTGTCGTTGTGAAAGGCCCAGGCATTGCGAATTTGCGATTCTTCCATGGAGGCCAGCAAATCAGGCAAACCAGCGAGTCTAGTCCTCTCGCGTGTCTTCTTTTACATCCCGCCAGGTTAGATTTGACAAAAAAAAATCGTAGGGGATACTTTGAGAATTATATTGTGCGGGGGGTCATGTTTATAAAAAATCGACAATCACGGCACTCCAGCTCATCCACCGGCCGTCGCTACCTTCCGGACGCACGAGGCATTGCTTCTGTCCTACTCCAGTTACATTTTTTCGTCAAATCATCAAGCCTCTCCTCTCTCGTCGACTGGCCTCCGCTGGCATGGCTACAGTAATCACTATCGCCGCCGATGAGCACGAGTCCATCAAGTCCCTCGTCAAGCAGAAGCGGACCGACTGCTTCCTCCGCCTGGGGGGCGGCGCCGGCATAGCTGCCGCGCTCCTGTCGAACCCGGAGCGTGGCATCTGCGGGGACAGCGGCGCCGAGGTGCGACTTCGCAAGCAGGCGTACGGCGAGAACCTCACGTACCCGAAGCCCAAGCCGAAGAGCTTCTTCAGCCACGTCAGAGACCCGCTCAGCGACGTCTTGCTCATCGCGCTCCTCCTCTGCGCCGCCGTCGCCCTCGGCTTCGGCATCAAGGAGCACCGCCTCAAGGACGTCTACGACAGCCTCACCATCTTCATCACCGTCTTCGTCGTCTGTGGCGTGGCCGCGGTAATGAGCCACGCAAAGGCCAAGCTGGACGAGAAGCTGGTCCGTGAGTCCGCCGACGTCTCCGTAACCGTCGTCCGTGCCGGACGGAGGCAGGAGGTCTCCGTATTCAACGTCGTCGTCGGCGACGTCGTGATACTGAAGACCGGCGACGCCGTGCCTGCGGACGGGATATTCCTGAAGGGCTACGGTCTGCAGGTGGACGAGTCGAGCATTACCTCCGAGCGGCGGCCGGTAAGGATCGACTCCCAGAAGAACCCCTTCCTAGCCTCCGGCGTCAAGGTAGTGCATGGGCACGGCCGGATGGTCGTCACCGCCGTCGGCGCCGACACCACTTGTGGCGAACTGATCAACACCGAGATGAACGCCGACGAGCCGGCGCCGCTACGGGAGCGCCTCGATCTACTCACCTCGACCGTCGGCAAGATCAGCGTCGCCGTCACCGTCGTCACCTTCACAGTCCGCCACTTCACCGGCGGAACGGCGGGGAAGCTGGCGCTGTTGGACAAGGGCCTCCCGCTACCCCTAGCGGTGTCACTGACGGTCACCTTCTACATGATGCAGATGGCCAAGGATAATTTACACAGAATGTCAGCGTTCGAGACGATGGCGTCGGTCACGGCCATCTGTGCCGACAAGACCGGGATGCTCACGCTGAACCAAATGGTGGTGACCGAGTTCTGGGTCGGCACCCACCAGCCGAAAGCTGCCACGGCCATAGACGGCAGCGTCCTTGCCTTGCTCCGCCAGGGTGCCGGGCTCAACACCACCGGAAGTGTGTACTGGCCGGACAACGCATCGCCGCCCGAGATGTTGGGCAGCCCGACCGAGACGGCGCTGCTTTCGTGGGCAGTGGCGTACCTCGACATGGACGCCACCATGTTCAAAACGTGCGGCAAGGTCCTATACACCGACGCGTTCAGCTCCGCCACGATCCGGGACAAGACCACCGGTGTGGTGATCAGGCACTGGAAATGCACTGCTGAGGTGGTCCTGGCGAACTGCTCAATGTACGTGGACATGCAGGGAGCGGCGCGCGAACTCGGCATCGAGCAGATGAAGAAGCTTGGCAAGGTCATCAACGAAATGGATGTGGGTGGCCTCCAGTGCGTCGCCTTTGCCTACAAGCAGATCGCCGACGACGGATGGACATGGCTGGGCTTGGTCGGCTTGAAAGATCCGTGCCGGCCAGAGGTCAAGGCCACGATTGAAGCCTGCAAGAATGCCGGCGTGGCTGTCAAGATGCTCACCGGCGACAGCATCCTCGCAGCCCGCGCGATCGCCACGGAGTGTGGCATCATATCCAGGAACGACCCCGACGACGAGGTCGTCATCGAGGGCGGCCAGTTCCGGGAAATGCCGTGGGCGCAGCAGCTAGAGATCGTAGACAAGATCCGCGTCATTTTTGGTTCGCGGCGGGTCAACAAGCGGGTGCTGGTGAAGCTGCTGAAGCACAAGGGGCGGGTTGTGGCCCTGACCGGCAACGGCACCAACGACGCCCTAGCGCACAAGGACGCCGATGTGGTGCTGTCCATGAGCGTCAAGGGCACCGATGTTACCAAGGACACCATCATCCTCGACGACAGGTTCGACACGGTGGTGACGGCGATCCGGAGGGGACGGTGTGCCTACAACTACTTCCAGAGGTTCATCCAGTTCCATCTCACCGTCAATGTCGTGGCCATCGTCGTGAACTTCGTGTCCACGATCACGACGGGTCGTACTCCGCTGACAACAGCGCACATCATGTGGGTGAACCTGGTGATGGGCATCATGAGCGCGCTGGCGGTGGCCGCGGACAAGCCCACCGAGGTGCTCATGGCCCGCCCGCCCATCGACCGCATGGCGCCCCTCATCAGCAACACCATGCGGATCAACCTCGCCGCGCAGGCGGCATTCCAGACAGCCGTGCTGCTGGCGCTCCAGTACCGCGGCCACGACGCCTTCGGCACCGGCGACAAGGCCGGCGGCATCATGGTCTTCAACATGTTCGTGCTCTGCCAGATATTCAACGGGTTCAACATCAGGGACATCGAGAACAGGAACGTCTTGGCCGGGGTGCTCGAGAAGAAAGGGACGATGTTCCTCGTCCTGGTCGGCGTGACGCTCCTGCTGCATGCGATTACGGTGGAAGTTCTCACGAGGTTCGCGAGCACTAAGAGGCTGAGCATGGGCCTGTGGGGCGTCTGCCTCGCCATCGCCGCAGTTTCGTGGCCCATCGGCTGGGCCGTCAAGTTCATTAGTGGGCCATACTGCCCTGCCACTCACACGGAGGGTCCGTGAGATCTCGACACGCCGGAACATTGTCATATACCTAGCTGTACTGTTAACCATGAGAGAGGCGGCGGCGGGTGAAACGTAGCCGGCACCACCCCTCGTCTCGCTGAGGCGAGGGGTACCTTCAATTTACGTCTTCTTTGCAGTTTTTTTTCCATGTAAGACTTTTGTAGTGCTAGCTAATGGTGTATTGGCGGGCAATTTAGTGCCATGTCACAGATAATAAGAGTACCATGCCTCTATCTCGGTCCTTGTGTTGCTTTCGTGGCCGACCGCAAATAGTTTGTTCCCGCAAATAGTTTGTTCTACATCTATTGGTTTCTCGCCTGGCGTTTCTGTTAGTATTGGCACCCATGGCAGCGATAGTAGTGTCAATGTTTATCGAGTTTCATTGTTTTGTGCTTGTTCTTCTCGATAGGCATGGCGGTCAATGAGCGGTTTCACGGCTTGCATTATAAAGGGTGTGTCCCAGGCCATAACACAATCAACGATATTCGGATGGACAACTCGTGCACGTTTGTTGTTTCTGTGATTTGTTCAACTGGATCTTGGAGGAACGTCAAGACACAAAAAGATAAATTAGAGACAAAAACTTAAAATATTTTTTATGTAACTTTTTGATTTTTGTTCACCATGTTTTACTTCTCTAATGTAATTTGGTTATTTGACTAATACAAAAGTAGGAACTTTTCTAAAAGAAAATTTTGTTACCTAAAAATGACATAACAGTTATGTCAATGCCCAAAAATAGAAAAGAAAATAAAAAACTAACCGATACCGTGCCTTAATGTGATATGTCAATCTAAAAAAACTAAGGTAGCACGCTATGCTAGGTACGGGCGAATTATAAGAGGCGACCATCCTAATGGATCGTTTCTTGAAGATTGTGTCTAAGAGAATTTAAATTTAATGATTTTGTTGCCTATTTATCCGAAATTTCGGTAGACCACCCTAATGATCCAAACTATTTCTTTTTTATCTGCATTGTTGCCTATTGATCCAAAATTTTGAACTCTCCTCTTCTCTTAATTATTTAATGAAAAGAAAGTGATTTTGCCTATTTAAATAAAACATACCGATGAAGAATGCAGTATGTTTATCAACTTGACAAGATATAGAGGTAAAAAGATCCAATGTATTAGAGAAAACAGCAACAACAACCTGACAAACTTAAATGAGCCATTAATCATCGCTTATTCACATGCCAAGAGCATACATGTTGTTAGGCGCCAAGAGCGTACACAAGCTGATATAACCTTTGTGTTAGATTGTTTTGTCACAATTTGGTACTCCCTCCGGTCCAATAAAACGGTCGTACAGATTGCACTGTGGTAGTACAAAACGTGTATACAAGTTACGAATCATATTCCGGATCGGAGGAAGTATAAAAAAGAACCCGAAGTTGGTGGGTGTATAGGTGACATGGTGCTCAACCACAATTTTCTCGTATGAGGTATGACTTTTTTTAGATTGAGATATGACCTTTCTTTTAAATTGACATATGACATTAAGGCATTCCCCGATCCTAGGAAATAAAGTTGCTAGCCCAGTCACATAGAAATATAAGCCTAAAATCATTAAATTCAAATTCTCTTAGACATGCATTGAGGCACAATTTCTTTGTAGCTCGTGTAATTGAGAAATGCATTAAGGCACTCAATTACATTTATACGAGCTAAAGAAATTGTTCGGCAGGCCAAACAAAAGCAGATAAAATAAGTTTTTCAAATTCTAAACCATGCATACTACGATGAGAAATCGAGGGGCAAATTGGGATACCGAGAATTAAGATGAGGCCGTGGAGTTAAATTCGGGAAGAGTTAATTACATGTGCAGCTGGAGTATTGGAGATCAGGGGTGCGCTTCGCCTGGGAACGGCTGGGTCACCGGCTTGGCGCCGCGGCTAGCTCCCAGGGGCCTGGGCGCCCTCGCCGGCTTGCCGCCGCTATCCGGTGCTCCAGACATGCTCCTCGCCGAAATGCCGGATCGAGGCTGTCTGGCTGCTGGTGCTGGACCTTCATCGCTAAGTCGCCGCTGCTGCCCGGCCGGTCTATTTAGAGCTGCAATGTGCTGGATTAAGTGGATGCCACGATCGATACACCATGTGATGCCGTCTGATCTGTATTATCCCCAGTATTCAATGTATCGATCTGTTTGCAATGGCTTTGACCGGCGATGCGTTTTTGTCATGAGCCCACCAGCTACTGGGCCACGAGTTGGGCCAGCCCAACTTCCGCAACGCACTGGACAACCAACCTCTCGTTATCCTCCTACGACATGGACCAGGTAGCGGTTACTTAAGGAGAACAAGGAGCCTCGGGATTGGCATCGAAGAACAGAAAACATGAACTAGTCTCTACCTTGTATCCCTTGCTGTATTCTCCTCTCACCCCGGCTCTCGATCCCCTTCCCTTGCTTGCTGAAAACTCTGTATCCCATCTCGAATTCGTGTACTGAGTGCTTGAGGAGAGTAACACCTAACAGTTCTGGTATCAGAGCCGTTCCGATCTGGCGCCCCGCACGCGATCGGTTCAGGACATCATGGTGGAACTAGATCTCAAGGAGCAGTTCGAGTCGCTGGCGCAGATGATGCGCGAACAGATCGGGAAGATCGATGGCCTCGCGGAGCTCAAGCCAGCGCTGCTGGATCTCGCGCAGTGGAAGCCGACGATGGACAAGGCGGTGGAAGCGCTTCAAGCAGATCTCGGCGATCTGAATCGGCGTGTCGAGCACCTCACGACCGCCTCACCGAGCGCTCCTCCATCTTCATCACCGTCGGCAGCGGCGTCTGCGACGCCTGCGACACCTGCGGCACCGGTCGATCTGCGGCCAGATGCGCGCGCAAGTGACGATGGGGCCACCGCGTCGAGCACCAAAATCGGGGATCACTGATGGGGCCTCTTCCCCTCACGACCCCGAACAAGGGTACGTTCGGCTTCCCGTCCTCTTCTCCAATTCAGTCACCTTGTGAGTGAGATGAGAGGGGAGGGAAAACTCCACGCATGGACTGTCCCAATTTCAATGGGGAGGGAGCTCTGGAGTGGAAATTGAAGTGTGAGTCCTATTTTCGAGTGTGTCGTGTGGACAAGGAGATGTGGGTTGACACCGCCGTGGTGCACTTCACCGGGGATGCGGCGTTGTGGTTACAGTGGACTAGTACCCATCTGGTAAGCAAGATATTGTAAATTGAACTGTAGTTTTGACATGATGCATGAATTAAGATAAAGTTAGTCATCTTTAATAGGTAGGTCACACTAAATATTCATATTTATCTTATTTTGATGTTTCTTCCTCTCATTTGCTCACTCCATGTCACAATGTGCAACCCTTTACAAACATGAAGATGGTGAAACTTTGTCTATTATTTTTTATATGAATATGCTACTAAGGATAAACTATTTTGTTCTAGGCATTTTTGTTAGCATGTTTATACATCAGTAGTCAAAGTTAGAGAAGTACGACTCTACACACCCGAACACATATATTTTCTGTGTAATCCAAAATAACCGTGTGGCTCAAATAGCTTAGTTCAAGACTACTAATCAATCTTCAATTTTATTGTGTAATTGAATTACATGTGCTTTGATGTTGATTTTATTACCTGAGAGAAAGACATATACAATAGTCCAAATATGTCTAGTATCCAAACCAAGCAATATCCGCGAAAACAATTCATGATAATTAAGTGTACACTTTTTGGTTACTCGGAATAGAAATAGTACTGGCACACCATATTCGGATACCGAATATGAAACATATCAAGCAGAAATCTGGGGAGAGTTAACCCTGCGTGAATCATTAATTCAAAATATTTAATCACGTGACGGACATCCCCGCCGATAGTGTGTCGACAATTTTGAAGGTTTGACGCTTTGTGTCTCATTAAGTCGGAATATCCATTAAGTGGAAGGACATTCGCATCTTCGTGAGATGTTGTTACTCAGCCCTGATGGCGGTCAAAGAAAATTGTCATTTATATGTACTTAATAATAATGTAAGTAGTGCGACTATCCCTTGACTTCATTAATTTTAAAATTTATGACTCGAAGACTTCTCTAGACGGTTTTGACTGCTTTGGTTAAGTATGATTGTAGTCGAATAAAATTTTCATTTATGTGTACTCAATCGTAAAACAACATATTCCCTCTGTTCGACAATGTTTAAATTTAGTCAAAATAAAACTTTATAAATTTTGATCAGATATATAGGAAAAAAATATCAACATCTAAATTATAAAATCCTTATCATTAGAATTATCGTAAATATTATACAAATTTATTTAGGAATATATATTTATTGCTACACATTTGGTCAACCCTAGATGTTTTGTGAGATTGTTGTTCTGATGGAAGTCGAATAAATTTATCATTTATATCTACTCAACTTTTTGTAGTTTTATCATATTATATAAATATGGTATTATGAATGTTGGTATTTTTTGTAGTTTAATATTTTGTAGATTGTTCATATCCTAAAAGCTTCTATCCTTTGCACCACGTTTCAGCTTTTTTCTTTCGGAAATCATGTTTCATCCAAGGTAGCAAATCTTGTACACGTTTTTTTTTGACATATACACGTTTTTATGATACACCTATTTATCTTGGGAAAGTACGTGTTAAATGCATGGATAATTAATTAGCTAAGGGAGACCACGTCTCCTTTGCCACCACGTTCCATGTAGATTTTTTTTCTGCAGCGAAGGTGTTTTTTTTTCTTCTTTTGAACGAATTCTAGCCAAGGTACGTACCTGGTCTAGTACACAGAAGGTTAAACGTGATTTTGTCTAAAAGATTTTTTTTTTCTTTTACTTATCACGTTCCAGCCAAGGCACCTAGTCTAGTACACGTGCGGTTGGTTGAACGTGATCCTTTTAACATAAGCCGTGTCAAACTTGTTACGTAACAACTATTTTTTTAATAATCTCAGCCATATAATTTAGATCTGACCACTAAAATTAATTTGGATGATGTGGATTAACGTGGTGCCTTGAATAACTCCCTCATTTTACTTTTAGTATATAAACTAGCAAGGTGGCACTCGCAAATGCGAGGGCAACGTCTTTAATAATGGCGGAGCCACACTTTAGCAGTCAATTCACTAAACCACATCTAGGGATTTTTTTTTCATAAATAGGCTAAAAATACGAAATTATTACAAATACATATATTTGACATCACAAATTTAAATTGATATCACAGATTTATAATCTTGTCTCCACCTCTATCTTTAGCATATTGACCATGTTCATGAATTTAAGTTGTGATATCATAGATACTGGAAAGACAATATAAATCATAGCATTCTATAACTATATAAATATTATTGACGATAAAATATCATCATCATGGAAGCTTTTAATTTAGAAGAGGTACTCTTACATTTTCCAACGCGCAATATATTCTAGAGCGCTCACTTACTTTTAACTGTAGGTACTGCTATTTTAATATATATTTATGAAATACTTTATATTCAGGTGTATATAAAATATTAAATGTCTGATTTGAATATACATACTTTTAAAATCTCCAAAATATTCAATATTTTATCAAATTTTGTAGCCCATAATACGCATTTTGATTTTCATGGTTGTACACACATGACATTGGGATTAAGATGGGTTCTTTTAGAGTTGTGCTATGCATACAATGCTTTCTGTCCAACGTCCAACGATCATCCGACGTAATTCGAACGACCATCCAATGAAGATCCCGACCGAGGTAACCCGACTGATTGTTATGTCGTACTAAAATCAGAATTCCAGTTTGTCTATATTGGTAAAAAACCACAATTCAAATGACACGTGTTCTGCAGTCTTAAAAATATAGTCACCAGTCAAAATAATATTATTTTGTTTACGAATGGAATCTGTTGACTTAGTTTGGCTTAAGCCTGGACCGACCAAGCAAGATACACCTTTTTTTAAACGACCGCAACTTTGGTTGTTCTAGAGTTGTGCTATGCATATGACACTTTGCGTCCAACGCTCGTCCAACGTAATCTGAAAGTCCATGTGATGAAAAGGCTCGGCCGAGATAACCTGCCTGACTATTGTGCCGTATGAAAGTCGGGTGGAATTTCGTATGCAGATCAATTCCGATTCTTCTATATTGGAAAAAATCTCAATTTAAATGACTCGTGTTTTGCACTCTTAAAAATATAGTCACAAGTCAAAACAATATTATTTTGTTTATGAATGGAATTTCGGACTTAGTTTGGCTTAAACTTGGACCGAGACCAAGTGAAGATAGGCCTTTATAAACGGCATCAGCTTTGATTCTTCTTTAATTGTGATATGCATGTGACATTTTGTGTCCAACGCTTGTCCATGTAATCCGAATGAGCATCCGATGAAAAACGCTCAACCGAGGTAACCCGACGGACGACCATCCGATGAAAAATGCTCAACCGAGGTAACCTGACGGACTGTTGTATCGGACGAAAGTCAGATGGAATTTTGTATGCAGATCAATTCCGGTTCTTCTCACGTCAAAAAAAAATTCCGGTTCTTCTATATTGGTAAAAAATTCTCAATTCAAAATACAGTCGCAATTCAAAACAATATTATTTTGTTTAGGGGTGGAATTTGCCGACTCAGTTTGGTTTAAGCCTAGACCGACCAAGTTAGAGATAGACCTTTTTAAACAGCCGCAGCCTTTGTTACTTTGTATATCCGTAATTGGTTGAAAGAGGGGGAAAAAAAGAGAGTCACGTATTAGTTAAAGGAAGCTGGGTACCTATGAGCTTTTTCCTGTACCTTCCGATCTGGTTTCTTTTGCATGTGCCATAGAAAAAAAGAAAAAAACAAGTCACGTATTTACATGCGTTTGTTTTTTTTTTTTTTTGACAGATATAGCTTCCTTTATTACTCAACAATAGTCATGTCTCTTACAAGTTTAGGCTTCAAAAAATCTGGCGGATCATCTAACCAGGGGACCCAACATGTCCGTCGATGCCTGTCTAGCTAGTTCATCTGCTGCTTCGTTTGACTCACGCGGATAGTAAACTATGGTTGCTATTACAAACTCACTAGCTATTTGTTTACAATCATGTAAGACGGCTGCAGCCGGGCTTAGAGAATTTCCATCTTCCTTCATTGCGTCAACCACAAAAGTGCTATCAGAATTAACTAGAATTCTGTTGCATCCAAGATGTGACGCCAATTGCAACCCATGGAGTAAGGCCATCGCCTCTGCCGTTTCGACATCCTGGACCTGCATAAGAAGTTGATTGTTGGCTCCAATGAAGAACCCCTTTGCATCTCGAAGTATCGCTCCCGTCCCTCCGGTTTTGGTCCCTTCATGAAACGAAGCATCAACGTTTAATTTAACAAGTCCTCCCGGTGGCTTTTGCCATCCATGTCTTCGAACTCCAACATTAGACTTAGATTTTAAGGCTGCCGAATAGTTGGCAGCAAGAACTGTAATCGCCATGGCTGTTCTACTCGGTGACTGGAGCTTCTCTTCCTTTAGAAATTGGCGGCGTTCCCACCAAATATACCATGTTCCAACAGTAAACATGGTCTGTAATTCCGGTTGGCCCAACACCGGTGATTTCTTCCTGGTAAGACATATCAGGTATTCCAAAACAACCTGGCCTGAACGGTCAAAAGAGAGCGCACGCTTTATGAATTCTTCAAGGCCAAGTGCTCTCCAAATAGCTGCTGCTCTTTCGCACTCAAACAATGCATGCCTTATGTCTTCAGCACCTTTGGAACATATGGGACATTGTGCATTCACCTTAATATGCCTATTTGCTAGAATCGCACGACAAGGCAACGTTCCATGCAGCGCCTTCCAGTTAAAGATCTTGATTTACTTGCACGTACGTGATCAATTATGACTTTTAGACGTGACCTTTGGCAAACTCGTTTGTTGTAACGTGACAACGTTGTACTTTTGTGTACTGCGTATGGTTACGCAATTAATAATGTTTCATTAAATCATAACCACTGATTTCAGATCTAACAGTTAAAAATAATTTAGATGATGTGGATTAACGTTGTGTCTCTATTTAAGACCCTATTTTACTTTTAGTATATAATAGATAATAGATCAGAGGGGAGACTCTCTTTTTCAAAAAAAAAAAAAAAAGACTGTAACGCCTAAGGACCGTGCATAGTCTACATGGGAGAGATCAGATTATCATACTGAAAACATGTTATATTATCAATTTCATTATCATAATGAAATTTGGAGCTGTGTGGAGTATGGCGATATTGCTGTCCAATCTTCAACTTCAAGATTGATGCGTCGCATTAGTTTTTTAATTCTGGGCGAGTCAATCTCACGTTAGATCCCAACACATTTACATTTATGGCGACTATAATATTACTTCCTCTGTCGTTAAATATGTGGCTTATTGATTTCAGTAAGAAGTCATTATTATTTTTACCAGCTTACATACCAGCTCGCTTGAGCAAAGTTTTAGAGCAAAAGCCACACATGGCATAAGTAGTTCAACATAAAACTTGAGAAAACCTTGGAGGCAGCAGGTCTACGTGTGTAAGTGGCAGCTAAAAAGGTCTTGATCAGCTGCATCAGCTCCTCCATTATGTCTTGGTCTATACTTTTTGAGACAAGATAGCTCCTCCGAAGCTATCTTCAGTTGCATATTTCACGACCTGAGGTTACATTTCCCGCTTCTTAATGTTCAGTCTGAGTCCATTTTTCATTTGTAGTAGACAAGATAGCTTCGGTTGGATGCTCTGCCCTTTAACCACCTCCACATCGAAGTTCCACACCACTGCGGCGACGACGGTCTTCATCTGCATAAGTGCAATGTCTTTGCCGAGGCACATTCTCGGACCCGAGTTGAAGGCCAAGAACTTGTGAGATGGCACATACCTTAGCTTCTGCCCATCCTCTGAGATCCACCTATCCGGATTGTACTCCAGACAGTTTTTACCCCACACACCTTCCATTCTCCCCATGGAATGGAGACAAATAAATACAATGTCACCGGGGTGCACTTCATGGCCACTTTGCATAACATCGTCGGCAACCACTGTCTTACGCTCGATGGGGCCTGGCGGGTACAACCTGAGGGTCTCGTACAAGACGGCTTTCATATAGACCAGAGATTTGGTCTCCTCCGGCTCAAAGACCACCATCGTGCTGTTGTTGCTGGAACCTGTGGCTGCTTTACGTGATGCAATGGGCGAAAGCTCATGGCGGATCTTTGCCACGACCTGAGGGTTCTGAGCGAGGTTGTAAAAGACCAATGGCAGGGTCGTGCCGATCGTGTCCCTCCCGCCGATCATGTAATTGATAAGCGTTGCAAGTAGCAAGCACTACACCACGGTCTAAATTCTTAGGGGCACTTTGGCTGGGGCACTTTTTATAGTGCCCAAAATATTCTAATTAGGGGCACTTTGTCAAAATGTCCCAATATATATGACATAGTAGGGCACTTTAACAAAATGCTTCTAAATATCATATCTTTTGGGGCACTTTGGTAAAGTGCCTCTAAATGTCATATCTTTTGGGGCAGTTTGACAAAGTGCCCCAGTAGGTCATCAGCTTTTGGGGCACTTTGACAAAGTGCCCCTAAATATCATAGCTGAACTGTTTCAGAAACCACATTTTGCAGAAATCACCATATATACATTTTCAAAAATATAACTGTACATCCACAAACAGCTTCTAAAACCACAAACAGCTTCTAAAACTAAACTTAGCATAAATCAAACTTAGCAGACCAGAAACAATTTCATTTCTACAACATGCTGGTAATTATCCCAACGAGTTCAATCCATCTACCGGTTTAGACACTTCTGTGTCAACCAGTGTTCGGTAATTCCGAAGTGACGGAAAAAAAGTGACACATATGGATGGATGGGTCGTGGCGCCAAGTCAGCACTGACAATCGTTTCATTTCTCAGTGACGTTGCTATCAATCGTTGGATGGATGGGTCGTTATCTATCAGGTGGCCGGTGCACGCTGATTAGAGAGCCATTATTTCAATGAGCCTGTTTTGAGCAGCGCTCATAAGGCCACTTGCTCTCTTATATTATTGGACATTATCACCTGCTTTGGCACATGCAACCTTCGGGGTGGGTGGTATTGGAAACGAATGTGTGAGAGAATTTGCTTGTGGCAAGATGGTTGAGAGGGTGGTTGTACCCCCAGTTTATCAGAGTTCAAATCTTAAATTTGACATTGGTGTTTCTCATTTAAGCGAAATATATTTCAGTGGGAGACGACGTTCATTCAAATAATTGTTCATGAGTTTTAAACGTTTCGGCCCAATATAAATAAATTTGACAAGGTTCAAACAAAGCTCCACAATAAGACATTTCTTTTTGAACCCTCCGTTGTATTGAGACGTCTGTCCCGACTCTTATATTTCACTTTTTGGTTCATTCAAATTTTGTTCATCATCTAGTCCAACCAATTGGTTCCACCAAAAAATGTTCACGTCATACAAACTTTCTTCATGTTCAATGTTTAGCACTTTAATTATTTTGTCATTACCCATTAAAATCAATGGGTTCTCAAGTTCAATAAATGGTCGGGTGTACAGAATAACTGCTCACAGAGTTGAAAATAATCGCGACATGCGGTGCAAAAGTTTTTGGTCATCGTACCTGAAAACAATTGTGTCACATGGTTGCAAAATATTTTTTGCACGAATAAAACATTTCAGTTAAATTGTTCACAACGAATTTAATTTTATTTATACATAACTCTTCTTTTGAGAACTTTATGTGACTTATTTTTTGTTCATTCATTTTCTAAAATGTTTATTTTTTTAGCAAAATATGATCTCGTTTAAAAAAATGAAAACACCTTTTTTAGGTCTCCAAATAATCTAAAAAAAAAAACCAAATTTGAATCAAAATATTTTTATATTTAGCCTGCATAAAAAAATGTTGAAAGTAAAATAGTTATTTTTTAACGTTATAGATCGACGATTTGTGATCATTGTTTAGCCTACACAATATGTAAATAACATGAGTATGTATATACGCTACATATAATTGTGTTTTTTAGCGGATATAATTGTGGTTAGGAAGCTCTTACCGTAAAGAAATGGAGGAGGAAGTAAAAGAAAACTGATTGGGCCAGGCCCACCTAGACACACCTTTCCCTCTCTGGCTCAAAAAAAAACATTTCCCTCTCGATCCCCTTTCTCGTATCTCTCTCGAAACAGGCTTTCGCCCCGCTTTATAAATAAAGCAACCGTCCACAAGCATACAGCGATCCAGTTAAAGATTCAAAAAAGAAAAAGAAACAACAAGTCTGCTGGGGCCACAGCACAAAGATGCCCAAAGCTAAAAAAGAGACGATACAACTCCACAAGGGAGTAACTCAGTGGCTGGATGACGCAGATAGAAGGCGTGCCGCCCTCAGAAGCTTGTCGATCAATCCATCCAGCCGCTCCTTGTCCCGCTGTCTACAGAGCGGGTGCCACTGCTGCAAAAATGCCAAGAATTTGAAAACGGAGTCAGAGGCACGGCGCAGAAAGACACGCTCGATAACCATCTTGTTACGAATAGTCCAAAGAGTCCAGGTCATCGCGGCAAACACTAACCAGAAGAGGCGCCTCCTCTTACCAGTACGGTTCGCCTGCACTTCTAGGAATTCAGCAAGGTCTTGGGCCTGCCACTCAGGCCCAATCGCCTCGGCCAGAAAACTCCACAGGAAGCGAGCTGCGGGGCAAGAGAATAGGATATGGGTCCCCGACTCGGGGACCGCGCATAAGGGACAAGTACCATCCCCTGGGCCAAAGCGCTTGACCACCTCCACACCCGAAGGGAGGCGGTCTCGCAGCAACTGCCACGTAAAGATCTTAATCTTCAGTGGCATAGGGGCCTTCCACAAGTGGGAAGTCCACGAGAGCACGGGTCCTCTAAATAGGGCCCGGTAAGCAGAACGAACTGTGAAACATTTCGAGGGCGAGAGGGTCCAAGAAACACAATCCGGGGCGTCCGAAAGGGAGTCTGGAAGGGAGGCCAATAGGAACTCCCACTGGTTGGCCTCGAGCAGACCAAAAGTGCGGCGGAACCTAATGTTCCAGTGCCCATTATGGGCCGCATCCGCCACCAGGAGCATGGGGTCCGAGCAGATAGCAAAGAGCTCCGGGAATTCATGCCTAAGTGGTCTTCCACCAAGCCATGAGTCTAGCCAAAACAGGGTACTCCCTCCGTCGCCTACAGAGAAGGTAGCCCCAAGCCGGATCTCATGTTTGATGGCTTGAAGAGATCTCCAAAACTGAGACCCCTCCTTCCTCTCACATGCCATGAGAGGACAACCACGTAGGTACTTGGCCTTCACTAATTGAAGCCAAAGTCCCCCATCACCTTCAAGATCCTCCAGACCCACTTCAACATGAGAGCCTCATTCATGCGACGGGAAGCCAAAATACCTATGCCCCCAACCTCCTTGGGGGCGCAAAGGTCTGCCCATTTCACCATATGATACTTTTGGCGTCCATTGGCCGCCTGCCAAAAGAAACGGGACAACTCTCTATCAAAGCTGGCATGTACCCCCTCCGGTAGTATATATAACCCCATCATATACATGGGGAGACTAGATAGGCAAGAGTCAATGAGGGTGGTCTTGCTCCCCTTGGAGGTAAACCTCCCCTGCCACGGCGCGGCCTTCGACTTGACCCGCTCAACTAGCGGGTCCAGATCCTTTATAAGGATCCGAGTGTCTCGGATCGGCATCCCCAGATAAGTCACTGGGAATGTGGCCAGCTTACAGTTTAGGTTGTCCGCGATCCGCTGTTGGTCCTCAGCCGAATAACCCAAGATCACGACCTCACTTTTATCAAAGTTAATCTTGAGGCCCGACATGGCCTCAAAGCAGAGGAGAAGGAACTTGAGATTGATAATGTCAAGTTCAGATCCCTCCACCATAATCATGGTGTCATCAGCATATTGAAGGTGCGTCACCCCACCCCCTGGGACAAGGTGTCCAACCACACCGGCTATGTGGCCAGAGGTCTTAGCTCTCTCTAAGATCTCTGCAAGGACGTCAACCGCGGAGTTGAAGAGTAAGGGGGAGATAGGATCCCCCTGTCTAACCCCACAAGTTGGCCTAAAATAGGGACCCACTTCCCCATTTATGTTAATGGCGGTGTTGCCACTCATAACTATCTGCATGATCCAACATATCATCCGATCGTCAAACCCTTTCTCGTATCTCTCTCGCTCCCTGACTCTATTGACAAGGTTCAAACAAAGCTCCCTGACTCTCTCGACGCCGGCTCGCCGCCGACGTCGCCTCCTGCTTCTCCGGCCGGCAATGGCCAGCTCCGGTGCTGATGCCTGCTGGTTTCGCTCCGCCTCAAACCCCTCCACCGATTCCCCGCCGCCGATTTGTTCCTCCGTGCCCGCACGCAACTCCGAGGCTAACCCTAGCCGCCATGGCTTGGGTCCCCAGCGCGCCTCCGGTGCCCCCGCGCCTCTATATATGCTCTTCTTCGGCATCATATACTCCCTCTTGGATCCCCTGCTCGACTACGTCCCCTCGGCCTCCCCTTGGACCCTGCGCTGCTCGGCTCCCCGGTGGTGTGGTGATCTGTTGATGGTGTTGCGGGGGTGCGGTGGTGGTGTGGTGGTGGTACTGGTGACGGTGGTGTGGAGATGGTGTGGTGCTGCAGCTGTACGAGTGTGGCCATGGCGTGCTGGTGTTGGCGTGTTGCTGGTGACGGTGGTGTGCGATGGCAGTGAACTGCTTCTGCAACCTCGGTGAAGCTCAGCTGCTTTGTGTTCGAGCAAATGCCACTCCCAGGTGAAGGTGGCGAGGAACTCGTGGTGGCACCGAAGCATGTCGTCGGCGTGTTGAGGAGGCGGCATCACGAGCAAGGAGACAGCAGATGCATCTTCTCCAGACGCAACTTCTGGCGCCCATCCACATCCCAACGGCAACGCCAACCACCTGAGCTTTCTTTTCCGGCTGCCACAGACTGTTCCAGCGGCTTGCACTCAGGTTAGTTACCAGCTAGTATAAACCTACAATTATATCTTTTGTTTTCGACTTGGATCACCGAATGATTCAATAACTTTGTTGACTTGTTAGTTGTACTTGTGCTGGATTTGACATGGAGTAGACTAGTAGATATAGGAACTTGCTTTAGTGCTCGAATCATGAAGCTACTTAAGAGGTTGCTGGAAAATATACTAAAACTTGGATTGTAAGCTTGGTTAAGTGTATGGAGTATGGACTGTTTAAAAACATGAATTATTGTGTTTGATGGGTTGAGTGAAACTTTTATGATGGGCGAAGTGTGAGTGTGTAGCTTAGTTGGAGTTATTTTGCTACTGCTTGCTTGCTGCTACCTCAGGTCTAACACGTTACTGTAAGGTACCTAAATTTTCTTGATACAATGATCAATACAGTTCATAGAACCTTCACAGCCGCTGGACTGTCGTATTGAATTGTTTATCTTTGATCCTTTGAAGCTCCATAATATTTTATATGGTCACGATCGTGGGTGGAAGAAGAGCATTGAGTGTTTCCTTCCATATATTCAGATCAGGAATCATGCGAAGGTTGTTTAATGGTGGAATCAATCCTTTGTGACATTTTGCCTGAGTGCTGAACGTAATTTGTACAAGTTTCAAATCTACAAACTCCATTCTCTTCTGCATATTGTCCTGGACAGTGATATAGTCTTTCAGTATACACCTTTTTTCTAAGAAAATGGCAGGACCACAGGAGCACTGGTTTTGAGTTAAGTAGATTTAGGCTTTGCAGACTTTTCTATGGTCGATTGGTGTGACATCATTAACTAATGTCATTCAATCTAACAAGTATCAGACTTTGTAGTACACATATTGTTTGGCTACTTTTCAGTTTTTCGACGCAACAACTAGTAATCATACTTTATAGTATAATATGAATTCCAGTTGAACTTGTGTTGCTAGATGAGAAATACGTAGTACCCAGTAGTCAATTTAAAGCTTCAGATTGTTCCACCTATGCTTTATGCTACTGCCAAAACTAAAATATTGCTGTTTGCGTTATTGGATGTCTTTTGTGTACAGAAGCTTTATTTCTTCCAACTCACAGAGAGAAGAATTAATTTCAAGGTGGCTCAATCCTTTTTTAGATAAAACTCCTATATTTTAGTTTTCTGCTGCAACGTATGAACTGAATTACATGCCATCTCTTATAGTATTTTCATCTAAGTACGGTTAATTTATTCATAGCAATAGCAAGTCGTTTAGAAATTTTCAAACCAATCAATGATTCATTATGTTGATCCTGTATGACATGGAGCTTCTACTTTTACTTTGCTCCAGTGGTAGAGTGTGGTCACATAGCTTCTACGTTTTCTAATACAATAGTCATTTCCTTAATGATAACTTATGATATACCAGACTATGCATGCTAATAAGAGAATGTTCTTTTGCTGCAGGTGAGCTCCAGTTATTTTCGCCAGTTGACCGGTTGTGGAACTTTCAGCAGGCTTCTTATTGATAATGGTTGTAGGAACTATAGTCTGCACCTCAGTGTGGAGTTAATTCGTTGCATGCGAGCAGATTGATGAGCATTATAATCCGCTAACATGACAGGTTCTGACTTGTGTTCCTCTCACTATGATATATCGTTACTATTTATCTTCTCATGCCATACTAGAATGCATCCAACATTTTATGGTTACAATCAATGACAATTTTGTATCAAATCTGGTAAAGTTGCTGAAACTCAGAACAATGCTTTACCAGTAACCAGTAAATCATGTATGGAATAGGGATGATAGATGAGCCGTTAATATATATGTTTTGCATTTTTATTCTATGCTATAGTTAATACTCAATTGCTGCTGGTTCTGTCTCCCTGTAGTTTATACTCAGTTGCTGCAACCAAGGATATGCTCAATTTAGTTCTTGCATTATTATTTGAAAGGGCGATACTTATCTGGTGTGTTTTACTGTATTAATGATTAATTCATGAAGTTTTAGACTTGGTTTTGTTATCATATTTATAGTTTATTAACTCATAGATCACCCAATCTGGTATTGGAGTTATCTAGTGTGTCTATGCTATAATTTGTCAAAAATGTGCACTTGTTTGGACTGACTATATGCAACACCAGCCATAAGCCTCAAGATCTGTTAGGCTTTTCGTTGACTTATCAGTTCTTCAGTTTATGTATTGTGTTACTTATCTCATCATAGGGCCCAAGGATGGCTCTGATGCTATGGCCACTGCTTTATTCGATGCTCAAAGCAGTGCTGACCGAGTTCACTGATTACCAATGAAGTTTACTCAAGCTGGTAAGATTTCTATCACCGCAGTGCTTCGCGTGCTCTGCTGCTCTCGGGTGTTGCTGGTGGCGCGCTGAGGATGGCGTCAACGCGATTCTGCGTCTCTGATATTACCAGGTTTCGGGTTGTTCGTCCTTGATTGTATAATGAAGCTAAATAAACGATCATTATATCATGGTTGTTGTAGCTTATTTTCTGTACAAAATTTTGTAACGTGCTGATGGTTTGATACTGTCAAAACCAAATATAAATAGTAGTGTTGTATATACTTTGCTTGCGTTGCTTCTTTGCTCTTGAAACATATGTGGTTTCCTGATGGTGCTGTTACTGGAAATGTATGGAAATTTCAGATTATGTGCATGTATTCCCGATTTTTGGTTTATTCTATATTTGAATACATTTGGATATTAGTGGTTTATTCCATATTTGGGGCAGTTCTCTAAAACACGTTCTAATTGAATTAGGGGAAGTTTCTCAAAGTGCCCCTAAATGCACTTGGGGCATTTTGAGATAGTGCCACTAAATGTATACATTTAGGGGCATTTTGAGATAGTGCCACTAAATGTATTTAGGGGCATTTCCTTAAAGTGCCACTAAATGTATTTAGGGGCACTTTCCATAGTGCCTCTAATGAATACTTTTAGGGGCACTTCTTGGGGCACATTAGAAAGTGCCCCTTATACTTTTAGAGACATAAGTAAATGTGGCACTTAAAAAAAGTGCCCTAAATACTTTGAGGCACAAAAGTGACATTTAGGGGCACTTTGAAGTGCCTCTAAATCTCAACCGTGATGTAGTGAAGTCATCGCCTTGGTAGTCTAGGTCGTCGATGTAGGAAGATAGAACATCCATAGAAGAATTAGCATCCTCGTCACCAACAGGTTCTTTCTTCTTCCTCCTCTCCATCATCTCCGTGACGAATCCACGTAGCACCGTGTGGGCAGCGGCAAGCTTCCTCTCTGGGCCGATGTTTAGGCGCCGAATGAACTTCCAGCAAGAGGCCGGCATGGTGTGCCGGAAGAAGGCCACCAACATGACGGTGTCCATGGCGACGACGCGGTCTGTGGGTGGCATGTCCGAGGACAGGAGGCCAGGGTCCACGCCAAAGACGGGCGTGGCAGTCAGATCGAACACAAACCTCACTATCAAATCTTGTCACGCCCCGAGACCTGGCCCGGTAGAATGACAGCCGCCGTGCGTCTATAGACCCAAAAGTCTATACACGTGCAAGGCTATGGAAGCAGGATAAACCAGCACAGTGGATCTCAAGCAGCTCATTAACTCATATTTTAAAGATTATTACATATAAAGAATAAACGGTTCTCTATTCGCATCCCACCACTGGTCGAGCCTACTCCTCGAATACGACGTCTTTTGCTGCGCACTCTGATACTGCAACTAAAAACAAAAGAGAGCAAGGGTGAGTACAAACAAGTCGTACTCAGCAAACAATTCATACACTTTCATATAATTTGTAAAATACACTACGTTTTCGAAATACAAGTAAATCATTGTGTGGTTAAGTTCTTAATCAGGTTTAAAACGCATGGTGCTACACATGAAAGTGAGTTTCCCTGCCCGGGAATCACAGGGGTGAATATCCATGCTTTTACACTCTTAAGAGGGGTACCCCGACGTCGACAGCCTCGACCAGAACCGCACAGGATTCCAGAACGAGCAAAGCCCTTTTACCCGCTCAGACACCGGACACCCTGACCTACTCGTGTCGATCGCTCCTACGGATCCATCACCGACACTTTCCATTCAAGGGCCGCCCCTCACGGAGAACTCAGACAGTCCCATACCTGTACTGTGACCGGTACAATACGATCAACTTCGTAACACCAAGTTCCAAATTTTCCTTCTAAAAACATTGAGTTCATTTCCATGTCAACTATACGAGCTAAGCCCGGTGATACGTCTCAAACGTATCTATAATTTTTTATGTTTCATGTTGATATTATACCAGTTGTTACATGTTTTGCATCCACTTCATATCACTTTTATACATTTTCTGGGACTAACCTATTAACAAGATGCCACAGTGCCAGTTCCTGTTTTCTGCTGTTTTTGTATTCCAGAAAAGTTATTCTGGAAATATTTTCGGAATTGGACGAAAATCAACGGAGGTCCCTATTTCACCGACACACACATGGAGTCCAAAGGGGAGACGGAGCCGAGCCACGAGGTGCCCTCACCAGGGCTGGGCGGGGCCCCCTGGCCCACCGCGCCGAGGGGTGGTGTGGGCCCCTCGGGTGCCCACAGCCGCCGCCCTTTCGCCTACTTATTCCCCCCGATGCAAAACCCTAAATACCCGAGTCATATTCCACGAAAAGTTCCAGAGGCGCTGCCGTCGTCAACCCTAGCTCGGGAGGGTACAGAACCTCTTCCCGGCACCTGCAGGAGGGGGAATCATCACCGGAGGGCTCTACATCGCCATGCCTGCCTCCGGAGTGACGCGTGAGTAGTTCATCCTTGGACTACGGGTCCATAGCAGTAGCTAGATGGTTGTCTCTCCACTTTATGCCATCATGTTTAGATCTTGTGAGCTGCGTAACATGATCAAGATCATCTTATTGTAATGCTACATGTTGTGTTTGCTGGGATCCGATGAATATTGAATACTATGATCAAGTTGATTATTAATCTATGTTACATGTTATTTATGATCTTGCATGTTTTCCGTTACTAGTAGATGCTTTGGCCAAGTAGATGCTTGTAACTCCAAAATGGAGTATTTATGCTAGATAGTGGGTTCAGTCTCCAGTAATCTGGGCGAGTGACAGCAATGCCTAAGGTTGTGGATGTGCTGTTGCTACTAGGGGTAACATAACAATGCTATGTCCACGGTCATATGTACTTGTTTATTTTACGCACATTGCTTAATGCGATTATCCGTTGCTTGCAACTTAATACCAACGGGAAACACGGAAGTCAACCTGAAGGTGGATTATTAGTCATAGATGCGGTTGGATAAACGGTCTATGTATTTTGTCGTAATGCCCAATTAAATATCATGGTAGCCATCTTGTCATATATATGCATTGTCATGCGCTCAATATTTTATTAATTGTCCAGCTGTAATTTGTTTACCCAACATGTCGTTTATCTTTATGGAGAGACACCACTAGTGAACTGTGGATCCCGGTCCATTCTTTTACACTGATAAACCACCAACTGCAATCATTGTTCTCGTTTACTTTCTGCAATTAAAAACTGTTTTCCACACCATACGTTTAACCCTTTGTTTTCAGCAAGCCGGGGAGATTGATAACCTTCCTGTTTCGTTGGGGCAAAGTAGTTTGATTGTGTTGTGTGCAGGCTCCACGTCAACAGTCCAGACCGCCCTTCAAGCATACTTTTCTGGCGCCGTTGACAACCTTCGGAAGTGCTACTACTCCTCCTGGATTCGATAACCTTGGTTTCATACTGAGGGAAACTTGCTGCTGCACTGCTTCATACCTTCCTCTTGGGGTCTCCCAACGAACGTATGTTTCTCGTCATCACCCGGCTCGTACCGGTGGCTCCTACGGATCCATCACCGTAACGATACCAGGCATTAACCTCGTATATCAACACAAATCTCGTACCACTCTGGGTATCACACATATTCAATCAAAGCATACTCTACAGAATATAAGAAAGAGATAGGAATCGCTTGCCTCGGTTAGGTATGTTGTAGCTATCAAATACTCCAGCAACTTATTGACAGCTTCAGATACCAGCTACAATCGGCATACAAGATTATACGCCAGAACCGTAGCTAAAGAATACCACACCACCGGACCACCAAAGAATACCACCAGCACGGATCCTCCATTCGCCGGCGCCCACCTCACAGGAGCGTGCCCGGCCGCTCTCGCCACCGTCGCCGGCCCTCTATTTTTTCTCTCCGTGATTCTATCTCGAGCTCTCTAGCTAGTCATCTATGGTTAACTGACCATCCGATGGGCACCGAACAACGAGTCTTCGACGCTAAGCTGGATAGAAATATCTACCGGCCGCTTCGACGCTGCTAAGGAAAGCAAATGAGCTACTCTCATTGGCTCACTCCCTCACACGTGTTAA
The DNA here is from genome assembly GCA_947311845.1 of Poa pratensis. Taxonomy (NCBI): domain Eukaryota; kingdom Viridiplantae; phylum Streptophyta; class Magnoliopsida; order Poales; family Poaceae; genus Poa; species Poa pratensis. Next base: position 25,243,937 of record CAMZMU010000039.1, read on the forward strand.
AGGCTCATAGGCCAACTAACATGCACAACTCCACGTTGGATGGCAGTGCAACGTCAGTGCATGCGCATGCAGGTCGGATCCATGCACCTGGTAAGCTGACTAGCTAGCTTCTAATTAATCCATCGATCAAGCACAAGCAATTTAATTCTCTTGAATAATTTTCTAATCATGCAGCTATACAAAACCAACTTATATTAGCACAACAAAACATTAGTAGCTACAACTTATTTTAATTAAATTAATTAATCTACTCATAAATTCAGGGTATTACAAATCTTGCACGTCGAAGGGGGTCCCGGTGCTAGCCATGCGAGCAAATACCGGGAGGAGGCCGTTCTCCACCTTGTCGAGGCAGCCCGCTGTCATACGAGCCAACAACTGTGGGTTGCCGAGCACGCTCTGGATTTTCGCCCGCTGACGACGACACGACTCCCCATCAATGGTGAAGAAGCTGCCGGCCAAGATATCGAAGATCATGGCGAACTTGGCACCCTTGGGGAAGTTCGCGTAGTTGGTCGTGAAGATGTGTCGGGCGTTCTCCGGATCGCAGGTGACGAAGTACCGCATCCCGGTCCGAGGCGGGCCGTTCGCCCTGAAGTTGTGGGCTGATCCGGCGAGGATGACGGCGACATAGTCGTGGAAGTTGTGGAGGTTGGCCAGGAGGGAAGGCCGCATGCCTACGATTGGCCAGTTTGTGGGCAGCGCTGCTGGATTCTTTGATCTCCTGGACTTGAAGTAGAAGTACATGGGAACAAGTAGCACGAGCATGGAGATGAGCAGCTTGTGGGGACCCCGGACTAGCTGTCCGAAATACCCGATTATGCTTAACACAACGATCCCGTGATCAGTCTGTCGTTGCACATAATCCGAATTGGATACCAAAGTTTACATACATTACAATACCAAATTAAAAGTCTTACATAAATGGTCATTTAGACCAAGTCTTACATAGGTGCCTTCATGGGCCAAACCAAAATATCAGCGGAAGCTATGGCGTAGTAGACATCATATTCTAACGATGACAACCGACAGGCAGCTGACTTGTGGAGATCCTTAGTTGGCGTAGAAGTCGCCATACTCCTGCTCAGCGTAGTGCTCCCCCTCGCAGTCTGGCTAGGTCAATAGCCAGGGACGAAACCAATATGAGTACATTTGAATGTACTCGCAAACTACCCCAACATGAGTATGCACTAGTTTTATTATAATTTACAACTTTTATTTATTTAAAACATCTCTATATCTTTATTGAAAAAGGTAAGAAGAGTTTTATAACTATCTTGAAAGAAATCACCATTTTTATCTGTTTCTCCAAAACTCCTCCTTATTCCGACCATAGCCCGTCATGGTCCACTTCCTCCAACAACCTCATACCGATCCGTTGGTATAGGTGGAAGGAACATTCTCCACTTCTTTTTCTTTTTAAAACTCAAAGTCTTTTAAAACTTGCACATGGTCAAAGTAGGGCCTCCCAACTGTCCATATCCGAGGACTCGGCTATTCGAATAGTTTTACACTCTGCAGAGTTAGCACGCTTTTCCCACATCCATCCGGCAACTCATCGTGTCCGCCACGTCTCGCCATACAGGGTGTATGCGAAGTAAGCCGCCGACCATAGCCTGTCCTTTTCTCATGCTAGTATAGGATCCTTCCCATATGACACTTCTAACACACTTAACCCAGCCCGTCGGAATCTAAGTGTGAGGACTCATAGGTTTTGTCCGGCGGTTTATGGTGGAACCTTCAATCCTCCTCCTTATCTTTTCATAGAGTTTGAGCGAGGACCCGGGTCAGGGGTAGATCAACACACTATCCCCTCATGCATGACGGAGTCATCTCCGTCGATGAGGTATCCGTACTAATATGAGCAAATTATATGACTAAGCCCTTTCCCATATGTGGTAGATGTGGTCGCACAGGGTATCGGCTGGTTGACGTAAGTACAAGGACACACTGTGCATTTTTCATAAACATCACCATTTTCCACTTCTCCGTTCCAACACCGACATCTCGGCATTTCATAATCTCACAAGTAATTTCAAAGGAGTTTTGAATAAACCATATTTATTTTTCCCATCCTATAATTTGATATAACTATCTTATATTTCTACATAAGTGGCAAAATAATTTCCATATACTTTTGAAAAGGGTTTTATAAATCTTGCCTTGAGAGTAAAACAGGTTATGAAAGTAGATGCATATGTTTGTAGTGCAAGCTCAGAGAGTAGCTTGCCTTGCTCGGCAAAGTGACCTTGGTCTTGATCTTCAGTTTCAACAAACTCTCCTTCCTCGATAAATCCGACAGCGTTCTCGTCTAATTAATAAACAAACAATGCAAACAATCACTAATCTATACAAGCAATCATCTCAACATAACAATCATAAACATCACAAATAGCTACTGCACACACATCAAACCATACAATTTGGTTTCAAAATAATTGAATTAAACATTATTTAATTATTCTAAATTATGGCAGAAACTTGTTGAACATGTTTAATTCCACAACTTGAGTTCTGTTGGTCACAAAAATACAAACTAAAATTCTATGGAAAGCTACTGATGTGTAGAAGACAACACAATTTGGTTTGGATCAATTGGAGTTACTAAACTCCCTACATTTGTTTGAATCCAGAAGCTTAATAACAAGTTTTGCTACCATTTAAATTCTGTTGTTCCAAAAATTAAATCCTTTTAGGGGTACTAAACATGGCTAAATGTGATCTAACAAAATTGGTCCTAAATCATTTGGGTTAACCATTAAACATATTTAAATGTTTGAGTGCAGAAGGGTGTTTAAACTTCAACTTAATACTAAACAATACTACTGCACAAATAATTCTACCAAAATTAGGGAAGCTAATACATGGCAGTACTAAGCTAGCAAAATTGGTTTGGAATTATTTGGACTAACAGAGTATCAGAAACAAACAAGTTTAGAATTTAAACCTTCTGTAGTATTTTTAACAATACTTTTTAACTATTTATTAAATGAATGAACCACTTGGGTTGGTAAACAATTTCATAATTTCCAGAACATTGAGTTTGATTTATTTGGACTTGTAAATCTTGAGATATTGATTTTCTAAGTTGATGCCAGTACTGAATTTCCAGAGAAGTTAAATTCGAAATGTGTTCTGTTTGGATAATGTTCAAATTTCTGACATGGGGGGCCTACACGTCAGCGGCACAGGAGAAATATCTCGCGCGCTGGAAATGTTTAAAATCTGACGGGTGGGGCCACTTGCAGTGGCTCAATTAAACGAAGCGGTACGCGACGTTGATCAAAGATCGAACGGCTCACGGAGCCCGCGTTCATCGACGACCTAAACAGCGTCGCCGGAGCTCCGGCGACGGCGAGGGTGGCCAGGGGGTACCTGGGTGGTCTAGGGACGGCGGAGAGGACGGCGTTCGACGGCGGAGGTCGTGGGGAAGCTGGGAGGCGAGTGGAGCTTGATGGGGAAGCTCCTGGCGTCGGCGACGATCTCCTTCTTCTCTCGCGGCCGTGCTCCAACTCCGGCGAGATCCTACGGGGGCTCCTGGGCACGATACAGAGGGGAAAAGTCGCGGGTGAGTGTGGTGGTAATGGTGAGGCAGGTGAGGGCCAGAGAAGGCAAGGGAGGGAGCAGCACGGCGTGGCCGTGTCGTCGCCTACCTCGGGTGCGGCGGGGCGCAGAGAAGAACTACGGGCAGCAGCAGCCTCGCTGCGGAGTACCCGCCCTTCTGGCGGTGTACGGGAGAGAGTGGAGTGAGGGAGAGGCTGTGAGTTTGAGGGAGGGCTCGGGGTGGCTTTTATAAGCTCGACGACGGCGCACGGGCTCGCCGTGGACACGGTGCAGGGGAGAGGGTTCCAGGGCGCGATAGCTCGCCGTAGCTCGCGGTAGGGGGCGGCTGCAGTGTTCGAGGTGCAGAGGCTAGCTCGGCGGCGTGGCGACGAGCTGTGCGTGCGCGAGAAACGGGACGGCCGGGAACGTTTGGACGGCGAGCGTGCACTGGCACGGCCGTCTCGGGCGGGTGCGGCGGCTGCGTGGCGCGAAACGGCGATGGGGGTCCTCCCCTGGGATGGCTGCGGCGCTGGGAGAGCGCAGAGACGCAAGGGAGAGAGGGGGGCACGGTGTTGGGCGACTGCGGTGTCGACAACGCCGTTGCCACGGCGACGGCCATGGCGCACGGCGCCCGCGGCTGTCCCCTGGTGCTCTCCTCTTCCCGTGCCTCTTTTCTTCGATTTCTTGGACGCGGCGAGGTCAGTGAGGTGAGAGGGAGGGATGCAAGCATCAATTCGAAGAACAAACCTCGAATTCGATCGAATTGCTTCGGTTGAAATCGAACGAGATGAACACAGTGGTGTTCACCACGTGTTCGACGAAATGTGTACATTTTTAAATTTGAATTTCTGAATTTGATTTCATATTTGCTTCATAAATATGTATAGGTATTTGTGGTGCTGTGTTGCATTTTATTGTCAAGTGCAACATAGCACACTTTGTGATTTGAATTTAATAAAGAAAGTAATAGAATTTAAATTTAGATTTTTAAATTAAATTTTTGAGAGGGAAAAGTTGTAGGAATAAAAATGGGAGAGTTTATATAACCACTCCACTGAATTTTGTTTGAAACCATTTTAGTTTCTCCTTGGAGAATTTGTGTGACACAATTGTCACTTTTATTTTTCTTGCTTTACTTGTTATTTTATTTCTTTTCTTTTCTTCCTGTTTTTATTTAGAGCAAGCAACACAATTAGCAAGAATAAATAACACAAGCAACAAGAATTAATTACCACAAGCACAATTTGCAAACAACACATAATAATCAACAAAAGTTTTTGTTGGCTCTCATTTTTGGAATAATAATACTGATAATATTTTTGGGATGTTACAGATCCTTCCCCCCTTAAAATAAATCTCGTCCCGAGATTTGCTAGGCTTAGGTACTAAAGAGGTCTGGGAATTCGCTCCGAAGATAATCTTCGCGTTCCCAAGTTGCTTCTTCTTCAGAGTGGTTAGTCCACTGGACTTTGTAAAACTTGATCGCACGTCTTCGGGTAACACGAACATCTTCTTCGAGAATCTTGAGGGTCTCTCACGATAAGTCAGGTCTTGGTTCAGGTCGATGGAGAGGTGGTCGATGTTTTTGAAAACATCAGGCTGGTCAGGAACTTCAAGACACTTCCGGAGCAAGGAAATGTGGAAGACATCATGATAATCTCCTAACTCCTGGGGCAATCCAGCTGATAGGATACTTCTCCTCGACGAGCAATGACTTGAAGGGTCCAATATACCTTGGCGCTAATTTTCCTTTGACATGGAAACGCTGCATTCCTTTAAGGGGTGTCACTCGGAGATAAACATAATCTCCGACGTTGAAGGTGAGGTCACGGCGCTTGGTGTCAGCGTAACTCTTCTGACGGGATTGGGCAGTTTTGAGGCGTTCACGAATAAGCTGAACTTGCTCTTCAGCTTCACGGAGGGTATCTGGTCCGAACAATTTGCTTTCTCCGGTATCGGACCAATTCAGGGGTACGACACTTCTTGCCGTAAAGGGCTTCAAAAGGGGCCATTTGCAGACTGGACTGATAACTGTTGTTGTACGAGAACTCTGCAAACGGAAGACAATCTTCCCACTTGGAACCATAGGATAGAACACATGCGCGAAGCATGTCCTCCAATATCTGGTTCACTCGCTCAGTTTGGCCATCGGTCTGGGGATGATAAGCGTGCTAAATGCTAACTTGGTTCCGAGGGCTTCATGAAGGGATTTCCAGAATCTTGAGGTGAATTGCGTGCCTCTATCAGATACAATCTTCTTAGGCACACCATGCAGGCTCACTATTCTGGAAATATACAAGTCGCCAATTGATGTCCCGATAGTGGTTTGACAGGAATGAAATGGGCAACCTTGGTCAGTCGATCAACGATGACCCAGATTGAATCATGGCCTCGGTTGGATCTTGGAAGTCCGGTAATAAAATCCATTCCAATCTCATCCCACTTCCACTCGGGAATTTTCAAAGGTTGAAGCAATCCAGCGGGTCGCTGATGTTCAGCCTTGACTCGCTGACAGATGTCACACTTGGCTACGAAAGAACCAATCTCTCGCTTCATTCCATGCCACCAAAATCTTTCTCGAAGGTCTTGGTACATTTTGGTTCCGCCGGGGTGGATTGAATAAGGGGTCTCATGGGCCTCCTTCAGGATTAACTCCTTAAGTTCCGTGACATTGGGCACACAGATACGGTCATTGAATTTCAGCACTCCTTCAGCATCTTCGGTAAAACCGGGTGCTTTGCCGAGGGAAATCTTCTTCTAATTCCTTCAATGCTTTCATGACCTTTTTGGGCTTCTTTGATTTGATCCATCAGGGTTGGGGAACTCTAAATTGGCGAGATAACCATGGCTAACAAGTTCTAGTCCAAAATCTTGAACTCTTTGAACAAGGCTGGCTGTTCGGCTTGGATCAGGGCATTCAGGGTGCAAGGTTTGCGACTAAGGGCATCGGCAACTACATTAGCCTTTCCAGGGTGATAATGGATTCCAATATCATAATCCTTGATTAATTCCATCCATCTCCTCTGTCGCAGGTTCAATCTTTCTGGGTGAAAATATACTTCAAGCTTTTGATCTGTATAGACCTCGCAGCGATGTCCCGCAAGATAGGGACGCCACGTTTTAAGAGCAAGAACAACAGCAGCTAACTCCAGTCATGGGTTGGGTAATTCTCTTCATGCGGTCGCAACTGCCGGGACAGATACGACACAACTTTGCCTTCTTGCATCAGAACGCAACCAAGTCCGAGGCGTGATGCATCGCAATACACGTCGAAACTCTTGGTGACGTCTGGCATAATCAATTGGGGCTGAGGTTAGTCTCTTCTTCAGTTCTTGGAAACTATCTCACACTTCTGAGTCCATTCAAATTTCTTGTCCTTCTTCAACAGTTGGGTCATGGGTTTGGCTATACTGGAAAATCCTTCAACGAACTTGCGGTAATAACCGGCGAGTCCGAGAAAGCTTCGGATTTCAAACACTGGTTGGGGATAACCAGTCAACAATGGCTTGGATCTTCTCGGGTCACAGAAATTCCTCCGGCAGATACAACATGTCCGAGAAATGCCACTTCACTGAGCCAAAACTCACACTTGCTAAGCTTGGCATACAGCTGGTGCTCTCGGAGGTCTCCAAAACTAGACGCAGGTGTTCAGCATGCTCTTCTTCGGTCTTGGAATAAATAAGGATGTCATCAAGGAAAACTACCACGAACTTGTCGAGGTATCCATGAAAATCTTGTTCATGAGATTCATGAAATAGGCTGGGGCATTGGTCAGACCAAAACATCACGGTGTATTCAAACAAACCGTAACGAGTGGTGAAGGCGGTCTTGGGAATGTCTGTCTCTCGATCTTCAACTGATGGTATCCTGTCCGAAGATCGATCTTGGAAAAGACTCGGGCTCCGTTCATTTGATCGAACAGATCCTCGATCTTGGGAAGAGGGTACTTGTTTTTAATGGTCACGTCATTCAGCTTGCGATAATCCACACACAGGCGTGTGGTACCGTCTCTCTTGTCCACAAAATAATGGGTGATCCCCAAGGTGCGCTTGGGCGAACAAGTCCTTTGCTGAGCATATCTGCCAATGCTTCTTCAACTCAACCAGTTCTTCCGGATTCATCCGATAAGGTCTTTGGGATATAGGGGCGGTTCCTGGGATAAGCTCAATTATGAACTCAATTTCCCGGTCTGGCGGCATACCAGGCAATTCTTCAGGGAAAACATCCGAAAGGTGAACAACACGGATCTCATCTAGGGCAGGTCGAGCTATGCTCTCATGGCAGCCTGGGTGAGATTGACTAGTTTCAGACACATACTCCACTTCTACTTCTTTGTCGGTGGTGATGGATACAGCTCTTCTGGCACAGTCAATTCGACCATGGTACTTGGCTAACCAATTCATACCGAGTATAACATCGATGCCTTGGGTTCCCAGAACAATTAAGTTAACTGGAAACTTTTCTCCTTTGATCTCAAGGGGTACATCGGAGCAAAACATCTTGGTCTCTACGGTGGATTCTGGGATTTGGATGACCATGGGTTTGGGTAAGAGGCTCTCGACTAAACCTCCCTTAGCAACAAATTCTTGGGTAACAAATGAATGGGTAGCACCAGAATCAAACAGAACAGTTGCAGGTACTGAGTTGACAAGGAACGTACCCAGCACAACATCCGGCGCATCCTGAGCTTCTTCAGCATTGATGTGGTGCAGACGACCCTTGGCAACAGCAGCATTTCCGCGGGGTGCGGCATTCTTGCCATTTCCATTTCCATTGCGGCCTTGACCATTGTTCGTGCCGGCGCATTGGGGCGCTGAACATTCCTCTTGGGATTGGGGCATTTCTGGAGTAGTGACCCTTGTTGCCGCATTCAAAGCAGACAACATTGGATTGGGGTGAAGTTGTTGAAGTTTCCTCCGGGACGGTTATTGTCATTGGGGCGGTTGAAGTTGTTTGGGCGGTTAGGGTAATTGGGGCGTGGAGCTTGGGGTGGACGATAGCAGGCCGGGTTTTGCTGAAAGATACGAGGTTTCTGGCTGCTCGAACCTTCCTGAGCATTCATCCTCCTCTTGCGACCTTCATACATAGACTTGCGCTTGGTCTCCAGCTGGATGGCTTTGTCCACAAGTGACTCCAGATCACGGAAGTCATGGATAACCAGAGCACACTGCAGTTCATCATGAAGTCCACTCATGAAACGCTCCATCTTCTTCTCTTCTTTGTCGGTGTCATCAGGAGCATACCGAGATAAGTCGGTAAACTCATCCAGATAACCGACCACATCTCTACTTCCCTGCCTCAGCTTGCGGAACTCATCCTTCTTCCTCTCAATAAGTCCGCTGGGAATATGCTTCTTGCGGAACTTCTCCTGGAACTCAGCCCAGTTGATAACATGACCAGCTTGCTGGAGAGCCTTGGTAGTTTCCCACCAAGCTCTTGCAGGTCCAGCGAGATAGTGGGTTGCATACAACACTTTCTCATTTTCTCCCACAGCAGCAACTTCCAGATTGTTGTCGATGGTGCGAAGCCAATCATCGGCTTCTAGTGGGTGAAGTCCCTTGGAGTAGGTGGGTGGGTTGGTTTCTGGAAATCGCCTAAGGTGGATCGCTGGTTTCCATCGCCATTGCCATTACCACCATTGTTGTTGTTGTTGTTGTTGTTGTTGTTGTTGTTATAAGCGGCTGCGAGTTGCTGTAGGGCGAGATGAGCTTGGCGCTCTTGCCGGGCATTTTCACGTTCCTCCATGATAAGCGCGAGAAGTTGGGCGGGGGTTGGGTCCGGTGGTGGTGGTGCTCCTCCTCCTTGTTGCTGCGACGGGGCGGCATCCTGAAGCACACCGGGTATAAGAGGCAAGGCAAGAAAAGTTCGACTAAGGGAAAAGACGATCTCGCAAGTGGTTGATTAATTTAAGGATTATATGAAAATATTTCACACAGATCAAACAAGACAAACATACTTATATATTACCAACATCACATCAAGGAGTTCACACAACATCAAGCTTACAACATCACCTTACATCTAAGATACATAACATCTGGTTTCCAAAAGAACCACTACTTCGACTCGACTAGCGATAGGGGTCAACCTAATCCTGCGGTAGTGATCAAGTCACTCGCCTACTGAGGTGGAACCTCCAGCTCTAACACGTCAGCATCTGACTGGTAGGGTGGCTCCTCGGGATCCTCCTCCTCGTCCTCGAGAACTGCATCGAGTGGCTCCTCCTCCTCTCCTCGAGTATGCCTCGAGTGGCTCCTCCTCCTCGTCAACTAACTCCTCATCATCCTCCTCCTCACAATCCATCTCCTCCACGAAGTCATCATCGTCACTGAGGAAAGCGTTGTTCTCCTTGCGGAGATCCTCGCCCTCCTCCTCCATCTTCAGTATGGTGCTCTAGCTCCTCGATCAGCTGGTCCTGCTCTGCCACCTTCTTGCGGAGCTTCACGATGGTCCTCCTCAGCTGGGCCCTCTTCGTGAGAAGAGCGACCTTCTCCTCCAGCAGCTTCTCCTCATTCTCGCGAATCTCAACAAGCGAGATGCGATCAAAGTGAAGCTGAACCTTAGTGCGCATCAGATCATCCTGGGTGTAGTGAAGTAAGAGCTCCATGTCCAGGATGTAGCTCCCAAACATCGGGTGGTAAGGGTAGGAGTAGGGTGTCCGTCGCTGTTGCGCCTCCCGTAGAACCGGAAACGGGAGTTTGCCAACTCCGTCTTGTGCTCCTCACAAAGTCGGGCTAGCAACCTCTGTGCGGCAGTACAGAGACCGTCAACCCAGATAGAGCCTTGGTGGTGAAGATGATCGTCCTGGAACTGGGGACTTGATGTTCCTGCGAACTGATGACTCGATGAGCCAACTCAGTCTCCGACCCGTGAACGTCAACTGAGCTCCTTTGAACTCTGGAGCGGGGCGACCTACAGCTTGCTCAACTCGAACAAGTCCCTCTCGAACGTCAGCTTGCTGTCCTTCTCAAGCTGAACGAACTCGTCCAATGGAGTGCCATCTACAATTTTTAACAAAATTTTAAGTTAGTTAGGTGACAAGTGTATCAAAATTTTAAATGTAGTAGGCAACAAGTGAGTCAAATTTTAAGCTTAATGAGAAGTGTGCAAAATTTTAAGGATACAGGAAAATGTAATTTTAATGAGAGTAAAATTTTGCATAAGTAAGAGGATTGGAGATAAGCAGTTTTCGAAAATACTTCACCTTTCTTTTAGAAATTAATCTTTTGTAACATTTGTCTAACGACCATGCTAACTAAGGTTTCCTAAAGTCAGGATGGCTCTGATACCAAGTCTGTGGGGACCCCGGACTAGCTGTCCGAAATACCCGATTATGCTTAACACAACGATCCCGTGATCAGTCTGTCGTTGCACATAATCCGAATTGGATACCAAAGTTTACATCCATTACAATACCGAATTAAAAGTCTTACATAAATGGTCATTTAGACCAAGTCTTACATAGGTGCCTTCATGGGCCAAACCAAAATATCAGCGGAAGCTACGGCGTAGTAGACATCATATTCTAACGATGACAACCCGACAGGCAGCTGACTTGTGGAGATCCTTAGTTGGCGTAGAAGTCGCCATACTCCTGCTCGGCGTAGTGCTCCTCCTCGTAGTCTGGCTAGGTCAATAGCCAGGGACGAAACCAATATGAGTACATTTGAATGTACTCGCAAACTACCCCAACATGAGTATGCACTAGTTTTATTTTAGTTGACAACTTTTATTTATTTAAAACATCTCTATATCTTTATTGAAAAAGGTAAGAAGAGTTTTATAACTATCTTTAAAGAAGTCACCATTTTTATCTGTTTCTCCAAAACTCCTCCTTTTTCCGACCATAGCCCGTCATGGTCCACTTCATCCAACCACCTCATACCGATCCGTTGGTATAGGTGTAAGGAACATTCTCCACTTCATTTTTCTTTTTAAAACTCAAAGTCTTTTAAAAACTTGCACATGGTCAAAGTAGGGCCTCCCAACTGTCCATATCCGAGGACTCGGCTATTCGAATAGTTTTACACTCTGCAGAGTAGCACGCTTTTCCCACATCCATCCGGCAACTCATCGTGTCCGCCACGTCTCGCCATACAGGTGTATGCGAAGTAAGCCGCCGACCATAGCCTGTCCTTTGCTCATGCTAGTATAGGATCCTTCCCATATGACACTTCCAACACACTTAACCCAGCCCGTCGGAATCTAAGTGTGAGGACTCATAGGTTTTGTCCGGCGGTTTATGGTGGAACCTTCAATCCTCCTCCTTATCTTTCATAGAGTTTGAGCGAGGACCCGGGTCAGGGGTAGATCAACACACTATCCCCTCATGCATGACGGAGTCATCTCCGTCGATGAGGTATCCGTACTAATATGAGCAAATTATATGACTAAGCCCTTTCCCATATGTGGTAGATGTGGTCGCACAGGGTATCGGTGGTTGACGTAAGTACAAGGACACACTGTGCATTTTTCATAAACATCACCATTTTCCACTTCTCCATTCCAACACCGACATCTCGGCATTTCATAATCTCACAAGTAATTTCAAAGGAGTTTTGAATAAACCATATTTATTTTTCCCATCCTATAATTTGATATAACTATCTTATATTTCTACATAAGTGGCAAAATAATTTCCATATACTTTTGAAAAGGGTTTTATAAATCTTGCCTTGAGAGTAAAACAGGTTATGAAAGTAGATGCATATGTTTGTAGTGCAAGCTCAGAGAATAGCTTGCCTTGCTCGGCAAAGTGACCTTGGTCTTGATCTTCAGTTTCAACAAACTCTCCTTCCTCGATAAATCCGACACGTTCTCGTCTAATTAATAAACAAACAATGCAAACAATCACTAATCTATACAAGCAATCATCTCAACATAACAATCATAAACATCACAAATAGCTACTGCACACATCAAACCATACAATTTGGTTTCAAAATAATTGAATTAAACATTATTTAATTATTTCTAAATTATGGCAGAAACTTGTTGAACATGTTTAATTCCACAACTTGAGTTCTGTTGGTCACAAAAATACAAACTAAAATTCTATGGAAAGCTACTGATGTGTAGAAGACAACACAATTTGATTTGGATCAATTGGAGTTACCAAACTCCCTACACATTTGTTTGAATCCAGAAGCTTAATAACAAGTTTTGCTACCATTAAATTATTTGTTTCCAAAATTAAATCCTTTTAGGGGTAACTAAACATGGCTAAATGTGATCTAACAAAATTGGTCCTAATTCATTTGGGTTAACCATTAAACATATTTAATTGTTTGAGTGCAGAAGGGTGTTTAAACTTCAACTTTATACTAAACAATTACTACTGCACAAATAATTCTACCAAAATTAGGGAAGCTAATACATGGCAGTACTAAGCTAGCAAAATTGGTTTGGAATTATTTGGACTAACAGAGTATCAGAAACAAACAAGTTTAGAATTTAAACCTTCTGTAGTATTTTTAATAATACATTTTTACTATTTATTAAATGAAATGAACCACTTGGGTTGGATAAACAATTTCATAAGCTTTCCAGAACAATTGAGTTTGATTTATTTGGACTTGTAAATCTTGAGATATTGATTTTCTAAGTTGATGCCAGTACTGAATTTCCAGAGAAGTTAAATTCGAAATTGTGTTCTGTTTGGATAATGTTCAAATTTCTGACATGGGGGGCCTACACGTCAGCGGCACAGGAGAAATATCTCGCGCGCTGGAAATGTTTAAACATCTGACGGGTGGGGTCCACTTGCCAGTGGCTCAATTAAACGAAGCGGTACGCGACGTTGATCAAAGATCGAACGGCTCACGGAGCCCGCGTTCATCGACGACCTAAACATGGCGTCGCCGGAGCTCCGGCGACGGCGAGGGTGGCCAGTGGGGGTACCTGGGTGGTCTAGGGACGGCGGAGAGGACGGCGTTCGACGGCGGAGGTCGTGGGGAAGCTGGGAGGCGAGTGGAGCTTGATGGGGAAGCTCCTGGCGTCGGCGACGATCTCCTTCTTCTCCGCGGCCGTGCTCCAACTCCGGCGAGATCCTACGGGGGCTCCTGGGCACGATACAGAGGGGAAAACGTCGCGGGTGAGTGTGGTGGTAATGGTGAGGCAGGTGAGGGCCAGAGAAGGCAAGGGAGGGAGCAGCACGGCTGGCCGTGTCGTCGCCTACCTCGGGTGCGGCGGGGCGCAGAGAAGAACTAGGGCAGCAGCAGCCTCGCTGCGGAGTACCCGCCCTTCTGGCGGTGTACGGGAGAGAGTGGAGTGAGGGAGAGGCTGTGAGTTTGAGGGAGGGCTCGGGGTGGCTTTTATAAGCTCGACGACGGCGCACGGGCTCGCCGTGGACACGGTGCAGGGGAGAGGTTCCAGGGCGCGATAGCTCGCCGTAGCTCGCGGTAGGGGGCGGCTGCAGTGTTCGAGGTGCAGAGGCTAGCTCGGCGGCGTGGCGACGAGCTGTGCGTGCGCGAGAAACGGGACGGCCTGGGAACGTTTGGACGGTGAGCGCGTGCACTGGCACGGCCGTCTCGGGCGGGTGCGGCGGCTGCGTGGCGCGAAACGGATGGGGGTCCTCCCCTGGGATGGCTGCGGCGCTGGGAGAGCGCAGAGACGCAAGGGAGAGAGGGGGGGCACGGTGTTGGGCGACTGCGGTGTCGACAACGCCGTTGCCACGGCGACGGCCATGGCGCACGGCGCCCGCGGCTGTCCCCTGGTGCTCTCCTCTTCCCGTGCCTCTTTTCTTCAATTTCTTGGACGCGGCGAGGTCAGTGAGGTGAGAGGGAGTGGATGCAGCGCCAATTCGAAGAACAAACTTCGAATTCGATCAATTGCTTCGGTTGAAATCGAATCGAGATGAACACAGTGGTGTTCACCACGTGTTCGACGAAATGTGTACACCATTTTAAATTTGAATTTCTGAATTTTGATTTCATATTTGCTTCATAAATATGTATAGGTATTTGTGGTGCTGTGTTGCATTTTATTTGTCAAGTGCAACATAGCACACTTTGTGATTTGAATTTAATAAAGAAAGTAATAGAATTTAAATTTAGATTTTTAAATTAAATTTTTGAGAGGGAAAAGTTGTAGGAATAAAAATGGGAGTGTTTATATAACCACTCCACTGAATTTTGTTTGAAACCATTTGTTTCCCCCTTGGAGAATTTGTGTGACACAATTGTCACTTTTATTTTTCTTGCTTTACTTGTTATTTTATTTCTTTTCTTCCTGTTTTTATTTAGAGCAAGCAACACAATTAGCAAGAAATAAATAACACAAGCAACAATAATTAATTACCACAAGCAGCAATTTGCAAACAACACATAATAATCAACAAAAGTTTTGTTGGCTCTTATTTTGGAATAATAATATTGTTAATATTTTTGGTATGTTACACAGCTCTTGCCAGAGCAAAGTCGACATTGTTGTCAGTAGTGGGGGATATGCTACTAGTGCTTAGGTGGGATGCTATATGGACATGGTGATGGGCCTGATGGCTTCATTTATAAAGAAGCTCCCTGGAATTCAGGCCACTATGTGGCATGCATGCAGGCGGTTGCACGCTGTGGAGTAGTTGGTTCGATGGAAGCATTAACCATAACCAACCCAAGGATGATGGGTTCCAGCGAAATGAATGAATTCACAATTATCGTGTACAAGCCCTGCATCTGCATAGGACGGCTGGCCCAGAACGTAATTTGAAGTTAGACAACGTATACTGACGGTATACGTAGCTATCAGTACAATCTAATGCTCACCTTAATTAAGTACAACTCAGTTCAGGGCAAGCGACTGTGAGTCTGTGAACTTCTTTTACATCTAGAAGGGCAATAGAAAGATGATGACAGAAACTTAGTAACATGATATATCTCCCCAAATTGCCAAATCCAAACACTGATTAAGGCCATTTTTGATTCATAGAATAGCGGAGGAAAAGCATAGGTATAAGAAATCTCCTGATTCTCTTCAACCATTTGATTCAAATGAATTGAAAAAATAGGAAAATGGAGAATTTTTTCTATGCAATCAAATCCAATTCTTGTGTGTTTTAGTATTCTTATGTTTTAGAAATCCTTCAAATGAAACAAGTCCTAAGAGGTTATGATGAGTGAAATTTGTTCGTACTTAGCCAGCTGCCACGACACTTGGAGGCACTACACCATATCTGATCTTTTGTGACGAAAATCCTATTGATGACCTCGAATTTATCACTGATTATCCTTAATAACTGATGGAATTTTCATTTTTTGTCACGCATTATCATTAATGCATGACGCACAACTTTTTTATCACAAAATTTGTCAGTATTAACCATGTTGACAGATTTAGGGCGTCATATCTCTGTTCGTCAAAGATTTTGTGGGACCGAAATGTAGAGGATTAAATAAACATTAAAAATCAAGTCGTTCAATGTGTTTTGAGTGCCATCTGGTTCAGAACCGCCTCGTACTTGGCATGCTTGCCATCTCGGTTGGTTGCATCAATGAGTAAACAGAGCACTACGCCTAGTGGTGACTTTCATCCCATTCGGCTCTCACCACTTTGTTGAATTTGATCCCGCCGTGTGCCTACTTGACGTGCTCCGTGCGCCACCGCCCACTTGCCAATCCTGGACGTCTGGATTGTTGACGTCTATTGGTGAACGTGCACCAAGAACTGCCATGGCGTAAATAGCTATAATAGCAACAGCAATATGAGGCTCTGCCTCATGGTTTGGCTTGGGATGACAACTTGGTGCTAAGAGCATCTCTAGCAGAGCCCGTAAAGCGCTAAAAACAGAAAAGGTAGGGAGGGGAGGGGAGGGGCGGTGGCATTGAGAGGGGGACGTCGAGGCATGGAGGGGAGAGTGCTGACGACACGATGCGGGTGGAGAGAGGGAGAGAGAAGGCGGGGAGAAAATGGATAAGGGTGTGGCCTGCCCGGGTGGTTTCCTTTTCTTTGTGGGAAGTTTGGACGTGGGCCCACAAAGCTACTACTGGCGTGGGCTGTTTTGGGTCACGGCAGTAATATTTTTTCTTTGTTTTAGCGCCCCATGAAGAACAATCTTGACATAACAAAAATTTATTTTTTAAATAAAAAACAAGCCAGCCATTTACTACCGGCATGTCCTATAGATCACACGACACCAGAAGCGTGGACATTACCGACGTGTCCAATATTCGTCACGCCAGTAGTATGTTTCGCCGTGGCAGGTCATTCGGCTCAGTTATCACTGGCGTGACGCGCGTGCGGCACGCCAGTGATACGAAATTATCACCGGAGGGGGTAATTCCCCTTCCGGTGATATGCTCTAAATTTTAGTCTCATCATATCATCGACGTGGCTTAGGCACGACCCCCCCGGTAATTACCGACCGCTGGCGGGGCAGTTTTACTTGCCTTGCCATTCCAAGGGGGAACGAGGGCTAGGCTGTTGTAACCGAATCAGATGACTTGCCGTTGAACGAGCACATCCCATTCATGTCAAAGGATCTCAGCATGACCGTGCCCGATCCGGCGCTTCGCTCACTTGTCGCCTCTTGTTAGTACTCAAGCGACTTTACGTAGACCATGTGATAAGGTACCTACACGCGACTCCTGCTCCCAGTACTAATCGCACAACTTGTAATGGCGTACACCCACACCAGCACGTAAACTTGGTGATAGTTGTGGAAGTGAAGGAGTACGGTGATTTAGAGGACGAGCTCCATTGAACTCGTTTTTTTAAAATCAAAACGAAATTTTTAAGTTTCCAAAAAATGTGAAACAAATCCTAGACACCATTGTGCAAAATACCAATGCAAAATGTTGTGTATTTTGGTCTGTGCGAAAATAACAAAATTCTGGATCCGAGATGTGATTTGAAAAAATTCAGATTTGTCAGGATTTGTTTTTTTTTGTGTAGGGGACAGAGTACAAACTATTACTGTTACCAATTTACATACTCGTGGAATAGGTCATTGTCAACGTCTAGGATTTTTATCAGAATTTTTGAAAACTTAAATATCGATTTTATGTTTTTCACAAAACACTACAGGAATGGCGAACTGTGCCGACGGCCATGATCTGTGCCGACGGCTATTTATCGGGGCCGTCGGCACAGGGTCGTACCAGGACCAGCCGTCGGCACAGAAACGGCCGTCGGCACAGACATTCTATCCCGACGGCCACCGTCGGCACTGAATATGAGGTGACGTCGACGGCACTCTGTGCCGACGGCAAAGCCGTCGGTACAGGCCTCTACCATTTTTATACATTTTTATGTATATAGATACACCGAATAGATATATGTATATAGTTTCGCTAAAACAAGTGATCATGTTTTTTTACCCTAATCTTCATTTTATGTATCTATTTATTACTCTCAATTAAATTTAATATGTTTTTATTCATTTCTATATGTATATAGCTACGCCGAATAGCGGTCTCCACCCACATAAAATAACGTCGCGAATCTTGTCTCTCGGAAGTATTATATGCGAATCTTGGTTTGTGTTATCGCATGTGTGTAGATATTATTGCAAGTGTTGGGGTGGATATTGGTTTTCCCGTACGTAATAATAATATGTCTCGTACGTAGATAATATGTGTCATACAAACATAAATATGAATATTCTCACATAGAAATAGAAATACGGATATGTCTCATACATCCTAAATACGAATGTCCCGAAGATATCACTGAATGGCTCCACCGAGCATAAAATAGAAAATCTTATAGCGCTGGCCAAATCTGTCTGCCACCGAGCATAAGATATCACATGTTTGTTGCCTTCTTCTTCTGCCACCTAGATGCATCCTGAGAAGTTCTTCCTGTATTAACCCTCCAAGTCCTCGATGGCACCCATGCCTACATAGGTTCGCTGATAGCTCACGAAGATGAGGTGGATAAGTAACAATATCCTCGAATGACACTTCCTTATTGTCTACCTTGAACTCGGCGGTAAACTTCAAAAGGAGTGCCGACATTCCTAGCTGGAAACTACGATCGGAAGAAAGCTCGACATGTTCGAGTGAGTGGACTTGAATGCTTACCAAGCTTAGTGAGAAGGGGTTCTTAAGGCCGAGAAGACAGGACCGTCGGGATGAACTGAAGGATTTGTAGATAGAACAAAACACACGGTTAGCCCGTCATACAGCCCAACGGTGGCTCGTGAGTGCCTGCATATCAAATGCACCGTTGGGCTGTATGACGGGGATCCGAATGCTTTGTATTCGGTCGACGAACTGAAGGATTTTGTTGCTCTCTTCACTCGGCAAATCGGCCTTCGATCCAAACAGCGGCAAGACATCTCTGATGATCTGCAACCGTCGGAACAAGTGTTGGGAATGTTGCTAATCATCAGAGATCCTTGCCGCTGCTTGGATCCGACCGAGGGGAGGGTTCACCTTCAGCCGACGCTCTAGGAACTCCTGCCTCTCAGAAATGTTGCTCTCTTCTACCCGTGTACTGGCAATGATGGATGTGAAGTGTACTCCTGCCTCTCTTATAGACCCGCCTCTCCGAGTGACTCCCTCCAGCTAGCCAATCAGGAACAAGTACGTGGATCGTGTGTTTCCTTCGAGAGCTTGGGAGCCGTTGGATCAGCGGGTGTTCTTTCGAGCGCTGGTGAGCCGTTGGATCCGGAAGAAGCACACGGAACGTGTGTGTTTCCTTCGTGCGCTTGTGAGCCGTTGGATCAGCGTGTGTTTCTTTCGAGCGCTGGTGAGCCGTTGGATCCAAGAAGCACACGGATCGTGTGTTTCCTTCGTGCGCTTCTGAGCCGTTGGATCAGCGGTGTGTCGATTTGGGGTAGACTTTGATTTCTCACCTTCCAATGGCCTGACCTAACACAACCAAGCAAAAAAGTCCACTGGGCTACCCCTTTCGACGCACGTCTATGGGGTAGACAAAACGTTAGGGTTTTTCCAGCGGATTCAGGGTTTCGCCGAAGCGGGGCCCCGGAGCGTCGGAACCCCACCCAAACCTAGGTTGTGCCATACCATATGTGTACAAGTGTGTTGTGTGTTTCAAATGTCCAAGAATCTACTCCTAGGTGTGACCGACATCACGGCTTCACTTTCTCTCTAGTGAGTTTCTGCACTTAGAGTGAAAACTCCCCTTTCGGCGAACCGGATGGAATCTTGTCGATTTGGGGTAGACTTTGGTTTCTCACCTTCCAATGGCCTGACCTAACACAACCAAGCAAAAAGTCCACTGGGCTACCCCCTTTCGACGCACGTCTATGGGTAGACGGAAACGTTAGGGTTTTTCCAGCGGATTCAGGGTTTCGCCGAAGCGGGGCCCCGGAGCGTCGGAACCCCACCCAAACTAGGTTGTGCCATACCATATGTGTACAAGTGGTTGTGTGTTTCAAATGTCCAAGAATCTACTCCTAGGTGTGACCGACATCACCGGCTTTACTTCTCTCTAGTGATTTCTGCACTTAGAGGTGAAAACTCCCCTTTCGGGCGAACCGATGGAATCTTGTGTCGATTTGGGGTAGACTTTGGTTTCTCACCTTCCAATGGCCTGACCTAACACAACCAAGCAAAAAAGTCCACTGGGCTACCCCCTTTCGACGCACGTCTATGGGGGTAGACGGAAACCGTTAGGGTTTTTCCAGCGGATTCAGGGTTTCGCCGAAGCGGGCCCGGAGCGTCAGAACCCCACCCAAACCTAGGTTGTGCCATACCATATGTGTACAAGTGTGTTGTGTGAGTTTCAAATGTCCAAGAATCTACTCCTAGGTGTGACCGACATCACCGGCTTCACTTTCTCTCTAGTGAGTTTCTGCACTTAGAGGTGAAAACTCCCCTTTCGGGCGAACCGGATGGAATCTTGTGTCGATTTGGGGTAGACTTTGGTTTCTCACCTTCCAATGGCCTGACCTAACACAACCAAGCAAAAAAGTCCACTGGCTACCCCCTTTCGACGCACGTCTATGGGTAGACGGAAACGTTAGGTTTTTCCAGCGGATTCAGGGTTCGCCGAAGCGGGGCCCCGGAGCGTCGGAACCCCACCCAAACCTAGGTTGTGCCATACCATATGCGTACAAGTGTGTTGTGTGTTTCAAATGTCCAAGAATCTACTCCTAGGTGTGACCGACATCACCGGCTTCACTTTCTCTCTAGTGAGTTTCTGCACTTAGAGGTGAAAACTCCCCTTTCGGGCGAACCGGATGAATCTTGTGTCGATTTGGGGTAGACTTTGGTTTCTCATTCCTATATGGCCTGACCTAACACAACCAAGCAAAAAAGTCCACTGGGCTACCCCTTTCGACGCACGTCTATGGGGTAGACGGAAACGTTAGGGTTTTTCCAGCGGATTCAGGGTTTCGCCGAAGCGGGGCCCCGGAGCGTCGGAACCCCACCCAAACCTAGGTTGTGCCATACCATATGTGTCCAAGTGTGTTGTGTGTTTCAAATGTCCAAGAATCTACTCCTAGGTGTGACCGACATCACCGGCTTTACTTTCTCTCTAGTGAGTTTCTGCACTTAGAGGTGAAAAACTCCCCTTTTCGGGCGAACCGGATGGAATCTTGTGTCGATTTGGGGTAGACTTTGGTTTCTCACCTTCCAATGGCCTGACCTACACAACCAAGCAAAAAAGTCCACTGGGCTACCCCCTTTCGACGCACGTCTATGGGGTAGACGGAAACGTTAGGGTTTTTCCAGCGGATTCAGGGTTTCGCCGAAGCGGGGCCCCGGAGCGTCGGAACCCCACCCAAACCTAGGTTGTGCTACCATATGTGTTCAAGTGTGTTGTGTGTTTCAAATGTCCAAGAATCTACTCCTAGGTGTGACCGACATCACCGGCTTTACTTTCTCTCTAGTGAGTTTTCTGCACTTAGAGGTGAAAACTTCCCTTTCGGGCGAACGGATGGAATCTTGTGTCGATTTGGGGTAGACTTTGGTTTCTCTCACCTTCCAATGGCCTGACCTAACACAACCAAGCAAAAAAGTCCACTGGGCTACCCCCTTTCGACGCACGTCTATGGGGGTAGACGGAAACGTTAGGGTTTTTCCAGCGGATTCAGGGTTTCGCCGAAGGGCGGGGCCCCGGAGCGTCAGAACCCCACCCAAACCTAGGTTGTGCCATACCATATGTGTACAAGTGTGTTGTGTGTTTCAAATGTCCAAGAATCTACTCTAGGTGTGACCGACATCACAGGCTTCACTTTCTCTCTAGTGAGTTTCTGCACTAGAGGTGAAAACTCCCCTTTCGGGCGAACCGGATGGAATCTTGTGTCGATTTGGGGTAGACTTTGGTTTCTCACCTTCCAATGGCCTGACCTAACACAACCAAGCAAAAAAGTCCACTGGGCTACCCCCTTTCGACGCATGTCTATGGGGTAGACGGAAACGTTAGGGTGTTTCCAGCGGATTCAGGGTTTCGCCGAAGCGGGGCCCCGAGCGTCGGAACCCCACCCAAACCTAGGTTGTGCCATACCATATGTGTACAAGTGTGTTGTGTGTTTCAAATGTCCAAGAATCTACTCCTAGTGTGACCGCATATCATCACGGCTTCACTTTCTCTCTAGTGAGTTTCTGCACTTAGAGGTGAAAACTCCCCTTTCGGGCGAACCGGATGGAATCTTGTGTCGATTTGGGGTAGACTTTGGTTTCTCATGTTCCTATGGCCTGACCTAACACAACCAAGCAAAAAAGTCCACTGGGCTACCCCTTTCGACGCACGTCTATGGGGTAGACGGAAACGTTAGGGTTTTTCCAGCGGATTCAGGTTTCGCCGAAGCGGGACCCCGGAGCGTTGGGAACCCACCCAAATAGGTTGTGCCATACCATATGTGTACAAGTGTGTTGTGTGTTTCAAATGTCCAAGAATCTACTCCTAGGTGTGACCGACATCACCGGTTTCACTTTCTCTCTAGTGAGTTTCTGCACTTAGAGTGAAAACTCCCCTTTCGGGCGAACGGATGGAATCTTGTCGACTTGGGGTAGACTTTGGTTTCTCACATCCTTCCAATGGCCTGACCTAACACAACCAAGCAAAAAAGTCCACTGGGCTACCCCTTTCGACGCACGTCTATGGGGTAGACGGAAACGTTAGGGTTTTTCCAGCGGATTCAGGGTTTCGCCGAAGCGGGGCCCCGAGCGTCGAACCCCACCCAACCTAGGTTGTGCCATACCATATGTGTACAAGTGTGTTGTGTGTTTCAATGTCCAAGAATCTACTCTAGGTGTGACCGACATCACCGGTTTCACTTTCTCTCTAGTGAGTTTCTGCACTTAGAGGTGAAAACTCCCCTTTCGGGCGAACCGGATGGAATCTGTGTCGATTTGGGGTAGACTTTGGTTTCTCATGTTCCTATGGCCAGACCTAACGCAACCAACAAAAAAGTCCACTGGCTACCCCCTTTCGACCACGTCTAGGGGTAGACGGAAACGTTAGGGTTTTTCCAGCGGATTCAGGGTTTCGCCGAAGCGGGGCCCCGGAGCGTCAGAACCCCACCCAAACCTAGGTTGTGCCATACCATATGTGTACAAGTGTGTTGTGTGTTTCAAATGTCCAAGAATCTACTCCTAGGTGTGACAGCATCACCGGCTTTACTTTCTCTCTAGTGAGTTTCTTCACTTAGAGGTGAAAACTCCCCTTTCGGGCGAACCGGATGGAATCTTGTGTCGATTTGGGGTAGACTTTGGTTTCTCACCTTCCAATGGCCTGACCTAACACAACCAAGCAAAAAAGTCCACTGGGCTACCCCCTTTCGACGCACGTCTATGGGGTAGACGGAAACGTTAGGGTTTTTCGCGGATTCAGGGTTTCGCCGAAGCGGGGGCCCCGAGCGTCGAACCCCACCCAACCTAGGTTGTGCCATACCATATGCTACAAGTGTGTTGTGTGTTTCAAATGTCCAAGAATCTACTCCTAGGTGTGACCGACATCACCGCTTCACTTTCTCTCTAGTGAGTTTCTGCACTTAGAGGTGAAAACTCCCCTTTCGGCGAACCGGATGGAATCTTGTGTCGATTTGGGGTAGACTTTGGTTTCTCATGTTCTATGGCCTGACCTAACACAACCAAGCAAAAAAGTCCACTGGGCTACCCCCTTTCGACGCACGTCTATGGGGGTAGACGGAAACGTTAGGGTTTTTCCAGCGGATTCAGGGTTTCGCCGAAGCGGGGCCCCGGAGCGTCGGAAACCCCACCCAAACCTAGTTGTGCCATACCATATGTGTTCAAGTGTGTTGTGTGTTTCAAATGTCCAGAATCTACTCCTAGGTGTGACCGACATCACCGGCTTTACTTTCCTCTAGTGAGTTTTGCACTTAGAGGTGAAAACTCTCCCTTTCGGGCGAACCGGATGGAATCTTGTGTCGATTTGGGGTAGACTTTGGTTTCTCACCTTCCAATGGCCTGACCTAAACACAACAAGCAAAAAAGTCCACTGGCTACCCCCCTTTCGACGCACGTCTATGGGGTAGACGGAAACGTTAGGGTTTTTCCAGCGGATTCAGGGTTTCGCCGAAGCGGGGCCCCGGAGCGTCGGAACCCCACCCAAACCTAGGTTGTGCCATACATATGTGTTCAAGTGTGTTGTGTGTTTCAAATGTCCAAGAATCTACTCCTAGGTGTGACCGACATCACCGGCTTTACTTTCTCTCTAGTGAGTTTCTGCACTTAGAGGTGAAAACTCCCTTTCGGGCGAACCGGAATCTTGTGTCGATTTGGGCTAGACTTTGTTTCTCACCTTCCAATGGCCGACCTAACACAACCAAGCAAAAAAGTCCACTGGGCTACCCCCTTTCGACGCACGTCTATGGGGGTAGACGGAAACTTAGGGTTTTTCCAGCGGATTCAGGTTTCGCCGAAGCGGGGCCCCGGAGCGTCATGAACCCCACCCAAACCTAGTTGTGCCATACCATATGTGTACAAGTGTGTTGTGTGTTTCAAATGTCCAAGAATCTACTCCTAGGTGTGACCGACATCACAGGCTTCACTTTCTCTCTAGTGAGTTTCTGCACTTAGAGGTGAAAACTCCCCTTTCGGGCGAACCGATGGAATCTTGTGTCGATTTGGGGTAGACTTTGGTTTCTCACCTTCCAATGGCCTGACCTAACACAACCAAGCAAAAAGTCCACTGGGCTACCCCCTTTCGACGCATGTCTATGGGGTAGACGGAACGTTAGGGTGTTTCCAGCGGATTCAGGTTTCGCCGAAGCGGGGCCCCGGAGCGTCGGAACCCCACCCAAACCTAGGTTGTGCCATACCATATGTGTACAAGTGTGTTGTGTTTCAAATGTCCAAGAATCTACTCCTAGGTGTGACCGACATCACCGGCTTCACTTTCTCTCTAGTGAGTTTCTCTGCACTTAGAGGTGAAAACTCCCCTTTCGGGCGAACCGGATGGAATCTTGTGTCGATTTGGGTAGACTTTGGTTTCTCATGTTCCTATGGCCTGACCTACACAACCAAGCAAAAAAGTCCACTGGGCTACCCCCTTTCGACGCACGTCTATGGGGTAGACGGAAACGTTAGGGTTTTTCCAGCGGATTCAGGGTTTCGCGAAGCGGGACCCCGGAGCGTTGGAACCCCACCCAAACCTAGGTTGTGCCATACCATATGTGTACAAGTGTGTTGTGTGTTTCAAATGTCCAAGAATCTACTCCTAGGTGTGACCGACATCACCGGTTTCACTTTCTCTCTAGTGAGTTTCTGCACTTAGAGGTGAAAACTCCCCTTTCGGGCGAACCGGATGGAATCTTGTGTCGACTTGGGGTAGACTTTGGTTTCTCACTTCCAATGGCCTGACCTAACACAACCAAGCAAAAAAGTCCACTGGCTACCCCCTTTCGACGCACGTCTATGGGGTAGACGGAAACGTTAGGGTTTTTCCAGCGGATTCAGGGTTTCGCCGAAGCGGGGCCCCGAGCGTCGGAACCCCACCAAACCTAGGTTGTGCCATACCATATGTGTACAAGTGTGTTGTGTGTTTCAAATGTCCAAGAATCTACTCCTAGGTGTGACCGACATCACCGGTTTCACTTTCTCTCTAGTGAGTTTCTGCACTTAGAGGTGAAAACTCCCCTTTCGGGCGAACCGGATGGAATCTTGTGTCGATTTGGGGTAGACTTTGGTTTCTCATGTTCCTATGGCCTGACCTAACGCAACCAAGCAAAAAAGTCCACTGGGCTACCCCCTTTCGACGCACGTCTATGGGGGTAGACGGAAACGTTAGGGTTTTTCCAGTGGATTCAGGTTTCGCCGAAGCGGGGCCCCGGAGCGTCAGAACCCCACCCAAACCTAGGTTGTGCCATACCATATGTGTACAAGTGTGTTGTGTGTTTCAAATGTCCAAGAATCTACTCCTAGGTGTGACCGACATCACCGCTTACTTTCTCTCTAGTGAGTTTCTGCACTTAGAGGTGAAAACTCCCCTTTCGGGCGAACCGGATGGAATCTTGTGTCGATTTGGGTAGACTTTGGTTTCTCACCTTCCAATGGCCTGACCTAACACAACCAAGCAAAAAAGTCCACTGGGCTACCCCCTTTCGACGCACGTCTATGGGGTAGACGGAAACGTTAGGGTTTTTCCAGCGGATTCAGGGTTTCGCCGAAGCGGGGCCCCGGAGCGTCGGAACCCCACCCAAACCTAGGTTGTGCCATACCATATGTGTACAAGTGTGTTGTGTGTTTCAAAATGTCCAAGAATCTACTCCTAGGTGTGACCGACATCACCGGCTTTACTTTCTCTCTAGTGAGTTTCTGCACTTAGAGGTGAAAACTTCCCTTTCGGCGAACCGGATGGAATCTTGTGTCGATTTGGGGTAGACTTTGGTTTCTCACCTTCCAATGGCCTGACCTAACACAACCAAGCAAAAAAGTCCACTGGGCTACCCCCTTTCGACGCACGTCTATGGGGTAGACGGAAACGTTAGGGTTTTTCCAGCGGATTCAGGGTTTCGCCGAAGCGGGCCCCGGAGCGTCAGAACCCCACCCAAACCTAGGTTGTGCCATACCATATGTGTACAAGTGTGTTGTGGTTTCAAATGTCCAAGAATCTACTCCTAGTGTGACCGACATCACAGGCTTCACTTTCTCTAGTGAGTTTCTGCACTTAGAGGTGAAAACTCCCCTTTCGGGCGAACCGGATGGAATCTTGTGTCGATTTGGGGTAGACTTTGGTTTCTCACCTTCCAATGGCCTGACCTAACACAACCAAGCAAAAAAGTCCACTGGGCTACCCCCTTTCGACGCATGTCTATGGGGTAGACGGAAACGTTAGGGTTTTTCCAGCGGATTCAGGGTTTCGCGAAGCGGGGCCCCGGAGCGTCGAACCCCACCCAAACCTAGGTTGTGCCATACCATATGTGTACAAGTGTGTTGTGTGTTTCAAATGTCCAAGAATCTACTCCTAGTGTGACCGACATCACCGGCTTTACTTTCTCTCTAGTGAGTTTCTGCACTTAGAGGTGAAAACTCCCCTTTCGGGCGAACCGGATGGAATCTTGTGTCGATTTGGGGTAGACTTTGGTTTCTCACCTTCCAATGGCCTGACCTAACACAACCAAGCAAAAAGTCCACTGGGCTACCCCCTTTCGACGCACGTCTATGGGGTAGACGGAAACGTTAGGGTTTTTCCAGCGGATTCAGGGTTTCGCCGAAGCGGGGCCCCGGAGCGTCGGAACCCCACCCAAACCTAGGTTGTGCCATACCATATGTGTTCAAGTGTGTTGTGTGTTTCAAATGTCCAAGAATCTACTCCTAGGTGTGACCGACATCACCGCTTTACTTTCTCTCTAGTGAGTTTCTGCACTTAGAGGTGAAAACTTCCCTTTCGGGCGAACCGGATGGAATCTTGTGTCGATTTGGGGTAGACTTTGGTTCTCACCTTCCAATGGCCTGACCTAACACAACCAAGCAAAAAAGTCCACTGGGCTACCCCCTTTCGACGCACGTCTATGGGGGTAGACGGAAACGTTAGGGTTTTCCAGCGGATTCAGGGTTTCGCCGAAGCGGGGCCCTGGAGCGTCAGAACCCCACCCAAACCTAGGTTGTGCCATACCATATGTGTACAAGTGTGTTGTGTGTTTCAAATGTCCAAGAATCTACTCCTAGGTGTGACCGACATCACAGGCTTCACTTTCTCTCTAGTGAGTTTCTGCACTTAGAGGTGAAAACTCCCCTTTCCGGGCGAACCGGATGGAATCTTGTGTCGATTTGGGGTAGACTTTGGTTCTCACCTTCCAATGGCCTGACCTAACACAACCAAGCAAAAAAGTCCACTGGGCTACCCCCTTTCACGCATGTCTATGGGTAGACGGAAACGTTAGGGTGTTTCCAGCGGATTCAGGGTTTCGCCGAAGCGGGGCCCCGGAGCGTCGGAACCCCACCCAAACCTAGGTTGTGCCATACCATATGTGTACAAGTGTGTTGTGTGTTTCAAATGTCCAAGAATCTACTCCTAGGTGTGACCGACATCACCGGCTTCACTTTCTCTCTAGTGAGTTTCTGCACTTAGAGGTGAAAACTCCCCTTTCGGGCGAACCGGATGGAATCTTGTGTCGATTTGGGGTAGACTTTGGTTTCTCATGTTCCTATGGCCTGACCTAACACAACCAAGCAAAAAAGTCCACTGGGCTACCCCCTTTCGACGCACGTCTATGGGGTAGACGGAAACGTTAGGGTTTTTCCAGCGGATTCAGGTTTCGCCGAAGCGGGACCCCGGAGCGTTGGAACCCCACCCAAACCTAGGTTGTGCCATACCATAGTGTGTACAAGTGTGTTGTGTGTTTCAAATGTCCAAGAATCTACTCCTAGGTGTGACCGACATCACCGGTTTCACTTTCTCTCTAGTGAGTTTCTGCACTTAGAGGTGAAAACTCCCCTTTCGGGCGAACCGGATGGAATCTTGTGTCGACTTGGGGTAGACTTTGGTTTCTCACCTTCCAATGGCCTGACCTAACACAACCAAGCAAAAAAGTCCACTGGGCTACCCCCTTTCGACGCACGTCTATGGGGTAGACGGAAACGTTAGGGTTTTTCCAGCGATTCAGGGTTTCGCCGAAGCGGGGCCCCGGAGCGTCGGAACCCCACCCAAACCTAGGTTGTGCCATACCATATGTGTACAAGTGTGTTGTGTGTTTCAAATGTCCAAGAATCTACTCCTAGGTGTGACCGACATCACCGGTTTCACTTTCTCTCTAGTGAGTTTCTGCACTTAGAGGTGAAAACTCCCCTTTCGGCGAACCGGATGGAATCTTGTGTCGATTTGGGGTAGACTTTGGTTTCTCATGTTCCTATGGCCTGACCTAACGCAACCAAGCAAAAAAGTCCACTGGGCTACCCCCTTTCGACGCACTTCTATGGGGTAGACGGAAACGTTAGGGTTTTTCCAGCGGATTCAGGGTTTCGCCGAAGCGTGGCCCCGGAGCGTCAGAACCCCACCCAAACCTAGGTTGTGCCATACCATATGTGTACAAGTGTGTTGTGTGTTTCAAATGTCCAAGAATCTACTCCTAGGTGTGACCGACATCACCGGCTTTACTTTCTCTCTAGTGAGTTTCTGCACTTAGAGTGAAAACTCCCCTTTCGGGCGAACCGGATGGAATCTGTGTCGATTTGGGTAGACTTTGGTTTCTCACCTTCCAATGGCCTGACCTAACACAACCAAGCAAAAAAGTCCACTGGGCTACCCCTTTCGACGCACGTCATGGGGTAGACGGAAACGTTAGGGTTTTTCCAGCGGATTCAGGGTTTCGCCGAAGCGGGGCCCCGGAGCGTCGAAACCCCACCCAAACCTAGGTTGTGCCATACCATGTGTACAAGTGTGTTGTGTGTTTCAAATGTCCAAGAATCTACTCCTAGGTGTGACCGACATCACCGGCTTTACTTTCTCTCTAGTGAGTTTCTGCACTTAGAGGTGAAAACTTCCCTTTCGGGCGAACCGGATGGAATCTTGTGTCGATTTGGGGTAGACTTTGGTTTCTCACCTTCCAATGGCCTGACCTAACACAACCAAGCAAAAAAGTCCACTGGGCTACCCCCTTTCGACGCACGTCTATGGGGTAGACGGAAACGTTAGGGTTTTTCCAGCGGATTCAGGTTTCGCCGAAGCGGGGCCCCGGAGCGTCAGAAACCCCACCCAAACCTAGGTTGTGCCATACCATATGTGTACAAGTGTGTTGATGTGTTCAAATGTCCAAGAATCTACTCCTAGGTGTGACCGACATCACAGGCTTCACTTTCTCTCTAGTGAGTTTCTGCACTTAGAGGTGAAAACTCCCCTTTCGGCGAACCGGATGGAATCTTGTGTCGATTTGGGGTAGACTTTGGTTTCTCACCTTCCAATGGCCTGACCTAACACAACCAAGCAAAAAAGTCCCACTGGGCTACCCCCTTTCGACGCATGTCTATGGGGTAGACGGAAACGTTAGGGTTTTTCCAGCGGATTCAGGGTTTCGCGAAGCGGGGCCCCGGAGCGTCGGAACCCCACCCAAACCTAGGTGTTGCCATACCATGTGTACAAGTGTGTTGTGTGTTCAAATGTCCAAGAATCTACTCCTAGGTGTGACCGACATCACCGCTTTACTTTCTCTCTAGTGAGTTTCTGCACTTAGAGGTGAAAACTCCCCTTTTCGGGCGAACCGATGGAATCTTGTGTCGATTTGGGGTAGACTTTGGTTTCTCACCTTCCAATGGCCCTGACCTAACACAACCAAGCAAAAAAGTCCACTGGGCTACCCCCTTTCGACGCACGTCTATGGGGTAGACGGAAACGTTAGGGTTTTTCAGCGGATTCAGGGTTTCGCCGAAGCGGGGCCCCGGAGCGTCGGAACCCCACCCAAACCTAGGTTGTGCCATACCAATGTGTTCAAGTGTGTTGTGTGTTTCAAATGTCCAAGAATCTACTCCTAGGTGTGACCGACATCACCGGCTTTACTTTCTCTCTAGTGAGTTTCTGCACTTAGAGGTGAAAACTTCCCTTTCGGGCGAACCGGATGGAATCTTGTGTCGATTTGGGGTAGACTTTGGTTTCTCACCTTCCAATGGCCTGACCTAACACAACCAAGCAAAAAAGTCCACTGGGCTACCCCTTTCGACGCACGTCTATGGGGGTAGACGGAAACGTTAGGGTTTTTCCAGCGGATTCAGGGTTTCGCCGAAGCGGGGCCCCGGAGCGTCAGAACCCCACCCAAACCTAGGTTGTGCCATACCATATGTGTACAAGTGTGTTGTGTGTTTCAAATGTCCAAGAATCTACTCCTAGGTGTGACCGACATCACCGGCTTTACTTTCTCTCTAGTGAGTTTCTGCACTTAGAGGTGAAAACTCCCCTTTCGGGCGAACCGGATGGAATCTTGTGTCGATTTGGGGTAGACTTTGGTTTCTCACCTTCCAATGGCCTGACCTAACACAACCAAGCAAAAAAGTCCACTGGGCTACCCCCTTTCGACGCACGTCTATGGGGTAGACGGAAACGTTAGGGTTTTTCCAGCGGATTCAGGGTTTCGCCGAAGCGGGGCCCCGGAGCGTCGGAACCCCACCCAAACCTAGGTTGTGCCATACCATATGTGTACAAGTGTGTTGTGTGTTTCAAATGTCCAAGAATCTACTCCTAGGTGTGACCGACATCACCGGCTTTACTTTCTCTCTAGTGAGTTTCTGCACTTAGAGGTGAAAACTTCCCTTTCGGGCGAACCGGATGGAATCTTGTGTCGATTTGGGGTAGACTTTGGTTTCTCACCTTCCAATGGCCTGACCTAACACAACCAAGCAAAAAAGTCCACTGGGCTACCCCCTTTCGACGCACGTGTGGCGCCCCGACCCGACTGCTATACAGTGATGCTGTGTGTCACCGGTTAAGCGATACAACCGGAGGTTACGGGTTTACCAATCCCCGGCCAAAACCTTTGGCAGGCGTTGCTGGGTACACCTCACTCCAGACAACGCAACACCCCGATTGATGCCTTAACACAGGCACAACTATCAAAGCATAATAGTAAGATCAAGACTTGTGGAACAACTGGCACTTCACAGACTCTACTACACAAATCATATAGTTCAACTCTTATACAGAGAAAGATAGCAAATGACAACCAGAGGTCACAGACCCAACATTACATCAAGCGGAAGCAAATTAGGTTGTTCTAAACAACAAGAACCAAAATATGGCCTAAGAGGCCTACAGATAAACATCACAGCGCCAGCTGCTCCAGGATGTCCCAAGCTGCCACCTGGGAACCCCAGACTACTCGTCGACGTCCACAAAGAACCCACCTTCGAGATCGGTGAAGTCCTCTCCTGAAAATAAGCAAACGACGTTGAGTTCGACGAACTCGCAAGATTAAGAGCTAATATATGCTCGATGATTAGCTTTCAAGGTTTTAGGCTGTTTTGCATAAAGCTGATTTTATTTATGAAAACATAACTCAAAGGCATCGACTAATCAGAATATTTTAAAAGAGGGGTAAGAAGTAACTCTTTTCTTTGATCACTTACTCACCATCACCATCATCACCAATTACACCTGTTCATCAAGGCACCTCCCCGAATCACCCTCGAGGAAGTCAACCTTACATTCGTGGAATTGGTACCTCTAGTACCCAAGTTTTAATCATTCCGTTTAAGTTATTCTATGATCATCGTCCATTCCCAAGTCGTCCATAACCGCGGACACGGCTTTTCGAAAAGATTTAACCCTGCAGGGGTGTACAAATGTTTGCCACGCGTACCGTCCGGCCCATTACCTAGCTTTTAGCTCTCTTCCTTGGAGAACCGGCTGGGTGGGAGCGGTGTCGACTTCTCCCCGTTAAGGACTTTCCAGGATCATCAGTGCCGGTAGGACAGGTTTGGTGTCTCCTCCAACCCCCTGTCCCGCGGACACTTATTTTCCTAACACAACCATCCTCATCACAGTTCATCCCACCATCACGCACGCGCAAATGGAAAATCGAACTAGAGGACCCTGGCTAGCCCCGCTCGAGTTATTTAGTCTATGAGGGTTCCTGCACTGCGAATGCATAGGCCTCACGCATGGTTGCACGCTCAGTCTTGGTTCAGGATGTACAGAACTCGCACCTAGGCGGCGGGAACGAGACAACCCACCACATTCCATGTGGCCTCTCATCCCCACCTTTAAGCATGTTATTATCCGTCACCACAATTCTCCACCATCAACATCACTGTCACAAGTTAACACCTGTTTTCAGCATTCACCATCCCTGGTACAACTAGGCATTTCACTAAGCATGGCTAAGCACTTGCATAGCATAGTAAGTATTCCATGGCCAACAATACAAACCTATGGTAATAGGAAGGTAGAACAGGTATTGGCAACAGGATTCTAATGCGACTAGTAGGATACTCTAATCCAGGCAAAAGACATTTAGAACCGCATGCAATATTATAGTGGAGAAAATAATTGCGGAAAATAGGATAAGATATGCTCAGAGGGGGATTACGCTTGCCTTGTTCAGAGTGCTGGTAGTACTGCTCGGCGGGGTATTGAGGTGGAACCCCGTCTGCTTGATCTAACGAAGCACACAACGGAAAAACAATCAATCACCACACATGCTCACAATGCAATGCACAAACACATGATGACATGTCATGTTTATGCAATGATACCATCATAAAAGTTGGATAACACTTTAAATGGAGGGCCAAATAATTAGTGCAATTATTTGGAAACAACCCCATATTTAACTTAATGACCACCCTGTTCATAAATCTATTACATTACTAAGAAGTGACTCGAATATGCATGAACATGGCATGAAAGGATAGGGTTTGTTCCTCTGATCATTTTGGTACCTCATTTGTAAGTTTCCGAGTACCGATGAATAATTAGTGAATTAAATAATTAAATGAATTTAATTCTTTTATTCAAGTTTGGAAACACATCAAATAATTATTTGTGATCATGATGTGATCTTAGCATGATTAGATAGCATTGGAGTTGCTGATCATTTCGATGTATTACACGCAAATTTCTGATGCACCGTTTAAAAGATATTACAAGAACAAGAATTGGAAAAAGAAAGGAAAACAGGAAAAACTGTTTTCCCGGCCCACAGCCCAGTTGAGCCGGCTGGCAAGCCGGCCTGTTAACCGAAAGAACCGGCACTGCGCCCGGTTGGGCCGGCCCGGAGGCCGGCCTCGTGGCAGAGGCTCCCGGACCGTGGTCCGGTTAGAACCGGGCCCAAGGCCGGTTACTGGCCCGAGCGAAACGGCACGGGGCCCGGCTGTGCCGGCTTCTTGACCGGGCACGCGAGAAGAACACGGCGTCGAACGCCGGCGACGGTAGCGAGCGGCTCCGGCGAGGATACGGCCAGATGGAAGAAACGGGGGGGAGGGGGAGATGCGCAACGGCACGGGAAGCTCACCCAAACTCGCGGCGGTGCAGGAGGTGGCTCGCCGGCGCCGGAATCGGGCGGCGGCGCTCCGGACGGCAGCGGGGAAGAAGGGCTCAATGCGGCGAAGCGGCGGCTCCCCAGCACGATTCCTTCGACGGAGGTGGAGAGGACGAGGAGGCGGAGCTTTCTATCGGCTTCGATCTACGCGGGGCGGCTCCAGACGACGGGGACGAGCACGGCGGCTTCGGCGGCCATGGCGCCCGCGTGAGGAAGAAAGGGGAGAGGAGGTGGAGCAGTGGAGGAGGGAAAAATACTTGGGAGAGCACGTGAGTGCAGGGCCTCGGATGCTTGTCTCCTTGCAGTAGAGGGCAGGGGAGGGCGCCCGGCGTGCGCGTCGCACGGCGGTGCGGCGCAAGCAGTGCTCCCGGTCGCTACAGGGAAGAGGGAAAGAGGTTTTGCAAAACAGTCCCTGGAAATATTGAAAACATCACGGTTTGGTCCTTTTTGGTACTGGTTTGCACTTTGACGATTTAACTGGGGTATCTAGGTAGCTCCAAAAGTAATGAAATTTTGTGGGCATTTCTTATTTGTTACAAAGAGCCTCTGGTAAAATTTGGAGCTCATTTGGAGCAAGTTTGTAGAACAAACTTGTCTCACTTACATTTCTGCCCCATTTTCAAATCATTTAAATTAGCTTCTTATTTTATTCCAGAAATGCTGAAAATATTCGTGTGGGCCACCCATGTAAGGTAGAGGCTCCACAAGTTTTTGGGGTTCCAGATACGATGCTAAGCACCACCTTTGGTTAAAGAGGTTTAAATAGAGCATTTTGATAAAGTTCCAAAACAACCATCTTTTTGAAATTTGAAGCAAGGCAAAACTATGGATTTGAGTTTTTGGAACTTCCTTGCAAATATAGAATGTCAAAGAGATTTGTTTTGCAACTTTGGATGCTCTCATAGGTTGGAACTTTGTTGATTCAAGTTTGGCATTTGTTTGAAATGGTACCAAATCAATTGCTCGCTTTAGTGATTAGCAAGTTAACAAGGATGCCATGATGCAAGAGTGCAATGCAAAAGTGAAAATTTTACACAGGTTTTCAGGTTCTTAGCGTTGGGCTGTTACAATTCTACCCTCCTCACAGGAATCTCGTCCCGAGATTCTAAGATTGAGAGAAGAAGTCGGGATACTCCTCACGAAGACTAGACTCTCGTTCCCAAGTTGCTTCTTCTTCGGAGTGGTGAGACCACTGGATTTTGAGGAACTTGGTAGTCTTGTTGCGGGTCTTCCTTTCAGCTTCATCCAGACACGGATAGGATGCTCGCGATAAGTGAGATCTTCCTGTAGATCTAGCTCCTCATGATTGACCCCATGGATAGGATCCTTGAAACAACGGCGGAGTTGGGAGACATGAAACACATCATGCACATTTGGAAATTTGACCGGCAACTCCAACTTATAAGAGAGATCTCCTCGCTTGGCCAGAACGGTGAAAGGACCAACATAGCGAGGTGCCAATTTCCCTTTGATTCCGAAGCGGCGAACGCCACGAAGGGGAGAGACACGGAGATAAGCTTTATCACCAATTTCATAGTGAATTTCCTGATGATGCTTGTCATAGTAGCTCTTCTGCCTAGACTGAGCAATCTTCAGATTCTCTCTTATGATTCGAACCTTCTCCTCAGCTTCATTAATATCTGGACCAAAGAGTGCCCTCTCTCCGGTCTCAGACCAATTTAGAGGAGTGCGGCATTTTCTTCCATAGAGAACCTCAAATGGAGCCATGCCCAGACTAGCTTGATAGCTATTGTTGTAGGAGAATTCCGCGAAAGGGAGATACTTTTCCCAATCCTTGCCGAAAGAGATTACACATGCCCTAAGCATGTCTTCCAAAACTTGGTTCACCTTTTCGGTCTGACCATCAGTTTGAGGATGGAACGCGGTGCTGAAGTTAAGACGAGTTCCCATAGCAGTTTGGAAACTAGTCCAAAACTTGGAGGTGAATAGGCTTCCACGATCAGAAATTATCTTCTTGGGAATGCCGTGAAGGACGACGATACGAGAGGTATACAGGTCTGCCAACTTGGCAGCTGTAATGTCCACACGAACGGGGAGGAAGTGAGCCACTTTTGATAGTCGATCAATGATGACCCAGATGGCATCATGTCCCTTTGGAGACTTCGGCAGACCAGTAATGAAGTCCATACCAATTTCATCCCATTTCCACTCGGGAATAGCAATAGGGTGAAGAGTGCCGGCAGGCCTTTGATGTTCAGCCTTTACCCGTCGACAGGTGTCGCATTCAGCAACATACCTAGCAATTTCCCGTTTCATACGGGTCCACCAGAATTGTGGTCGAAGGTCTTGGTACATTTTGGTACTACCGGGATGAATAGAGAGAGGAGATTCATGAGCTTCTTGGAGGATCACTCCCTCAATTTTGTTTCTTTGGCACTACCAAGCGGTCACCAAAATAAACAACTCCGGATTCATTGACAGAAAAACATTTGGCCTTCCCGCTAGCAATGTTCTCCTTGATTTTCAGAATACCCTTGTCACGCTTCTGAGCATCCTTAATCTGGTCTACAAGAGTAGATTTGATCTCCAGATTTGCAAGGTAGCCGGAGGGAACAATTTCCAGGTTCAAACGGGAGAACTCTTCATGAGGGCAGGTTGGGCCTTTCAATCATCAGATTGTTGCAATAGGACTTCCGACTTAGCGCGTCAGCCACGACGTTTGCTTTGCCGGGTTGATAGTTCAGACTCACATTGTAGTCCGTGATTAACTCCAACCAACGCCTTTGCCTGAGATTTAAATCCGGCTGGGTGAAGAGGTACTTCAGACTCTTGTGATCCGAGAAGATCTCGCAACGGTTACCAAACAGGTATGGTCTCCATTGCTTCAAAGCATAGACCACGCGGCAAGCTCTAGATCATGAGTTGGGTATTGAGCTCATGCGGCTTAAGTTGGCGAGAAGCATAGCCACACATGGCCATCTTGCATAGCACACAGCCCAAACCTTGTAGAGAGGCGTCACAGAAGACGACGAAATCCTTGCTTGTCCGGCAGGACAAGCACAGGAGCGGACGTGAGCTTGGCTTTCAGTGTTTGGAAGCTCTCTTCAGCTTCGGCCGACCATACAAACTTTTATCCTTCTTGAGAAGGTCAGTCAGCCTTGGCTATTTGGAGAAACCTTCGATGAATCGGCGGTAGTAACCCGCCAATCCGAGAAAGCTACGAATGTCCTTGACTGACATTGGAGTTTTCCAATCCAGAATGGACTGAATTTGTCGGGAATGACTTCCACACCATTGCGGATATCACATGACCAAGGAAGACAAGTTTATCCAACCAAAACTCACACTTGGAGAACTTGGCATAGAGGCGGTGTTCTCGAAGTCTTGTCAGAACCAAACGAAGATGTTCCTCATGCTCTTCATTGGTTTTGGAATAGATGAGGATGTCATCGATGTAAATGACGACAAACTTATCAAGATAATCCATGAAGAAGAGTTCATGAGCCTCATGAAAGTAGCTGGGCATTTGTGAGACCAAAGGACATGACGGTATACTCATATGAGCCATAACGAGTAACAAATGCCGTCTTTGGAATATCCTCCTTTCTGATTTTTATCTGATGGTAGCCTGACCTCAGATCCATCTTGGAGAATACCGTTGCACCAGCTAACTGATCCAACAGATCATTGATGCGAGGAATAGGATACTTGTTCTTGATTGTCACCGCATTCAACGGTCGATAGTCAGAGACTAGACGAGGCACGGTAGAATCCCTCTTCTTGACAAAGAGTACCGGACAACCCCAAGGTGAACTGCTAGGCTGGATGAACTCCTTGCTAACAGCTGATCAATTTGCTCTTTCAACAGAGCCAACTCTTCCACCGGCATACGGTAGGGCTTCTTGGAAATTGGAGCGGTACCGG
This sequence comes from Poa pratensis, assembly GCA_947311845.1. NCBI lineage: Eukaryota > Viridiplantae > Streptophyta > Magnoliopsida > Poales > Poaceae > Poa > Poa pratensis. The sequence goes on from CAMZMU010000039.1 coordinate 25,281,699, forward strand.
GAAGTAGCTCTATGACAAACTCCACACTTCGGTCAGGAGGCATGCCAGGCAACTCTTCCGGGAACACATCCGGGAAGTCACACACCACGTGTATGTCCTGGATTTCAGGAGGGGATTCGCCTTCCATAAAGCAAAGGAGATCTCAGGTGAGCGGGGTACGATGGCGGACGGAGGTATTGATGTTGCAGGCCAATACTTCACAATGTCACCGGAAGGAGCGGTCACAGTAATGGTCTTGGCGGCACAGTCGAGATTAGCCTGGTATTTGGTAGCCAGTTCATGCCCAGTATGACATCAATGCCTTTGGACTTCAGAGCTACCAAGGCATAAGGAAAGACAAGGAACCTATATTAATCTGGACCTCAGGAGTAACCCATCGGTTTGCCATTTGGAGCCAGGAGTGGATCACCAAGGGTCGGCTCATTTTCTCGAACGGTATTTTGTGTCTTTTGCAAACGCTATGGATATGAATGAATGCGATGCTCCAGATCAAACAAAACTGTAGCTGTATTGCCGTTGATTCGTAACTCACCCATGAGAACGCCGGGGTCTCTTCAGCTTCTTCAGCAGAGATGTGGTTCAGGCGACCACGCACAATAGGTCCAGCCTTGCCAGTTGGAGTGGCAGGGGCTCGTGCAGGAGTTATCGCGAGAGGTGCCTTCTGGGGGCACTCCCTGGAGTAGTGACCAGCCTGGCCACAGGTGTAGCAAGTGACTCCAGGTGGAGCAGGTAGCATAGGACGGTACCCACTTCCGCCTACCCAAGTGTCGAAGTAGTGGGGCGCGGAGGAGGTGGCCTATATCCTGCTGCCCTCGGCATGAATGGAGCACGAGGTACGGCGCTGTAGGGACAAACACCCTGCGCTTCTTGCTCTCAGAACCCGAGGAACTCTGGTGGTCCCCATGTGCGGGCCTCTTGGAAGCTTCAAGTTCCTTTCTTCCTTGCTCAAGAGTGAAAGCCTGGTTGAACAGCTCCTGATAGGTCTGGAACCTGAAGGGCAATAGCTCATAGCGGAGCTGCGGATTCAGACCCTTGCGGAACAGCTCTTGCTTGTCAGCATCATTGGTCACGTCCCTTGGGGCGTAACGAGAGAGATGGTTGAACTCACGACCATAAGTGCGGAGGTCCATCCGTCCCTGTTGCAAATCCAGGAACTCCCTCCTCTTCAAGTCCATGATGGCTGGGGAATGTACTCCGCACGGAAGGCAGTGCGGAATCAGCCCAGGTGAAGACATGGTTGGCTGGAAACAAAGCCACATGGCTTTCCCACCAACAGCCAGCAGCACCAACCAAGAGATAGGTGGCAAAGTTGACTTGCTCGCCAATGGGACATGAAGCGCGGAGAACTTGCGCTCCAAAGCACGAAGCCAATCATCAGCTTCCAGTGGCTCCTTAGCATCAGCAAAGTGGGTGGCTGCGACGCAGGAACTCAGTGAGAGTGTTGCACTCGTTCCTCCGTGCATTCTGCTGCACCAACTGTTCAGCAAGCGCTCATTGCGCCCACGGTTCTCCTCAATGGCCATCAAGACTCAGCCATCGAGGGTGGTGGCGGCAGATCATCCTCATCATCATTGTGGTTACCGCGACCACCACGGCCTCCACGACCTCCTCGAGCCATTCTGGAGATTTGACAATGACACGTTAGTATCTTTCTCCGAATGGTCGAACAATAGCATTAGCGTCTACACAAGTACACAGACTAGGGACGATAATACTTTGCGAGAAGGAAAACAACAAGATAGAACTTGGGTCAAAGATCAGCATCATGTGCTACTAGTGAGAGTTAAGAAATCACAACTTAACACACTCTAGTTGCACAATCCGGGACCTTATGTTCAAGTCCGTGGGTTAAAACCCAAAGAAAGGATCAAAGATTAACTCGGTAGAAACATCTGAGTTGATTTGGGATTGCAACGCAGCGGGAGCAACGTGACACATAACACTAAAGGTCGAACCCACCCCGTTTCTAATCATTTTGAAGTAACAGAGAGAGTAAAACCTTTAACTCAAATCGAGGTAAGATTGCTCCGAGATTAGAGGGTAACCAGATAAGGAGTAAAAAGAATCCTAAGATGGTTTTCACAACTCATTTTTAGGTTAAAAATATTTTCACAAACACTAGACTCAACATCGACCAGTAGAAGGGTTTCCTACAGGCAGTACTGCTCTGATACCAACTTGTGGCGCCCCGACCCGACTGCTATACAGTGATGCTGTGTGTCACCGGTTAAGCGATACAACCGGAGGTTACGGGTTTACCAATCCCCGGCCAAAACCTTTGGCAGGCGTTGCTGGACATCATCCAGACAACGCAACACCCCGATTGATGCCTTAACACAGGCACAACTCAAGCATAATAGAAGATCAAGACTTGTGGAACAACTGGCACATCACAGACTCTACGACACAAATCATATAGTTCAACTCTTATATAGAGAAAGATAGCAAATGACAACCAGAGGTCACAGACCCAACATTACATCAAGCGGAAGCAAATTAGGTTGTTCTAAACAACAAGAACCAAATATGGCCTAAGAGGCCTACAGATAAACATCACAGCGCCAGCTGTTCCAGGATGTCCCAAGCTGCCACCTGGGAACCCCAGACTACTCGTCGACGTCCACAAAGAACCCACCTTCGAGGTCGGTGAAGTCCTCTCTGAAAAAAACAAACGACGTTGAGTTCGACGAACTCGCAAGATTAAGAGCTAATATATGCTCGATGAGGCTTTCAAGGTTTTATGGCTGTTTTGCATAAAGCTGATTTTATTTATGAAAACATAACTCAAAGGCATCGACTAATCAGAATATTTTAAAAGAGGTAAGAAGTAACTCTTTCTTTGATCACCTTCTCACATCACCATCATCACATGTACCTGTTCATCAAAGGCACCTCCCCGAATCACCCTCGAGGAAGCTCACCTTGCATTGTGAGTGGTACCTCTAGTACCCAGTTTTTAATCATTCCGTTAAAGTTATTCTATGATCTTACCTTCACTTCCCAAGTCGTCCATAACCGCGGACACGGCTTTTCGAAAAGATTTAACCCTGCAGGGGTGTACAAATGTTTGCCACGCGTACCGTCCGGCCCATTACCTGCTTTTAGCTCTCTTCCTTGGAGAAGCCGGCTGGGTGGGAGCGGTGTCGACTTCTCCCTCGTTAAGGACTTTCCAGGATCATCAGTGCGGTAGGACAGGTGCTCCTCCAACCCCCTGCCCCGGCCACTTATTTTCCTAACACACCATCCTCATCCAGTTCATCCCACCATCACGCACGCGCAAATGGAAGCCCGAACTAGAGGACCCTGGCTAGCCCCGCTCGAGTTATTTAGTCTATGAGGGTTCCTGCACTGCAATGCATAGGCCTCACGCATGGTTGCACGCTCAGTCTTGGTTCAGGAGGTAAGAACTCGCACCTAGGCGGCGAGAACGAGACAACCCACCACATCCATGTGGCCTCTCATCCCCACCTTTAAGCATTTATTATCCGTCACCACAATTCTCCACCATCAACATCACTGTCACAAGTTAACACCTGTTTCAGCATTCACCATCCCTGTACAACTAGGCATTTCACTAAGCATGGCTAAGCACTTGCATAGCATAGTAAGTATTCCATGGCCAACAATACAAACCTATGGTAATAGGAAGGTAAACAGGTATTGGCAACAGGATTCTAATGCAACTAGTAGGATACTCTAATCCAGGCAAAAGACATTTAGAACCGCATGCAATATTATAGTGGAGAAAATAATTGCGGAAAATAGGATAAGATATGCTCAGAGGGGGGATTACGCTTGCCTTGTTCAGAGTGCTGGTAGTACTGCTCGGCGGGGTATTGAGGTGGAACCCCGTCTGCTTGATCTAACGAAGCACACAACGGAAAAACAATCAATCACCACACATGCTCACAATGCAATGCACAAACACATGATGACATGTCATGTTTATGCAATGATACCATCATAAAAGTTGGATAACACTTTAAATGGAGGGCCAAATAATTAGTGCAATTATTTGGAAACAACCCCATATTTAACTTAATGACCACCCTGTTCATAAATCTATTACATTACTAAGAAGTGACTCGAATATGCATGAACATGGCATGAAAGGATAGGGTTTGTTCCTCTGATCATTTTGGTACCTCATTTGTAAGTTTCCGAGTACCGATGAATAATTAGTGAATTAAATAATTAAATGAATTTAATTCTTTTATTCAAGTTTGGAAACACATCAAATAATTATTTGTGATCATGATGTGATCTTAGCATGATTAGATAGCATTGGAGTTGCTGATCATTTCGATGTATTACACGCAAATTTCTGATGCACCGTTTAAAAGATATTACAAGAACAAGAATTGGAAAAAGAAAGGAAAACAGGAAAAACTGTTTTCCCGGCCCACAGCCCAGTTGAGCCGGCTGGCAAGCCGGCCTGCTAACCGAAAGAACCGGCACTGCGCCCGGTTGGGCCGGCCCGGAGGCCGGCCTCGTGGCAGAGGCTCCCGGACCGTGGTCCGGTTAGAACCGGGCCCAAGGCCGGTTACTGGCCCGAGCGAAACGGCACGGGGCCCGGCTGTGCCGGCTTCTTGACCGGGCACGCGAGAAGAACACGGCGTCGAACGCCGGCGACGGTAGCGAGCGGCTCCGGCGAGGATACGGCCAGATGGAAGAAACGGGGGGGAGGGGGAGATGCGCAACGGCACGGGAAGCTCACCCAAACTCGCGGCGGTGCAGGAGGTGGCTCGCCGGCGCCGGAATCGGGCGGCGGCGCTCCGGACGGCAGCGGGGAAGAAGGGCTCAATGCGGCGAAGCGGCGGCTCCCCAGCACGATTCCTTCGACGGAGGTGGAGAGGACGAGGAGGCGGAGCTTTCTATCGGCTTCGATCTACGCGGGGCGGCTCCAGACGACGGGGACGAGCACGGCGGCTTCGGCGGCCATGGCGCCCGCGTGAGGAAGAAAGGGGAGAGGAGGTGGAGCAGTGGAGGAGGGAAAAATACTGGGGAGAGCACGTGAGTGCAGGGCCTCGGATGCTTGTCTCCTTGCAGTAGAGGGCAGGGGAGGGCGCCCGGCGTGCGCGTCGCACGGCGGTGCGGCGCAAGCAGTGCTCCCGGTCGCTACAGGGAAGAGGGAAAGAGGTTTTGCAAAACAGTCCCTGGAAATATTGAAAACATCACGGTTTGGTCCTTTTTGGTACTGGTTTGCACTTTGACGATTTAACTGGGGTATCTAGGTAGCTCCAAAAGTAATGAAATTTTGTGGGCATTTCTTATTTGTTACAAAGAGCCTCTGGTAAAATTTGGAGCTCATTTGGAGCAAGTTTGTAGAACAAACTTGTCTCACTTACATTTCTGCCCCATTTTCAAATCATTTAAATTAGCTTCTTATTTTATTCCAGAAATGCTGAAAATATTCGTGTGGGCCACCCATGTAAGGTAGAGGCTCCACAAGTTTTTGGGGTTCCAGATACGATGCTAAGCACCACCTTTGGTTAAAGAGGTTTAAATAGAGCATTTTGATAAAGTTCCAAAACAACCATCTTTTTGAAATTTGAAGCAAGGCAAAACTATGGATTTGAGTTTTTGGAACTTCCTTGCAAATATAGAATGTCAAAGAGATTTGTTTTGCAACTTTGGATGCTCTCATAGGTTGGAACTTTGTTGATTCAAGTTTGGCATTTGTTTGAAATGGTACCAAATCAATTGCTCGCTTTAGTGATTAGCAAGTTAACAAGGATGCCATGATGCAAGAGTGCAATGCAAAAGTGAAAATTTTACACAGGTTTTCAGGTTCTTAGCGTTGGGCTGTTACAGCACGTCTATGGGGGTAGACGGAAACGTTAGGGTTTTTCCAGCGGATTCAGGGTTTCGCCGAAGCGGGGCCCCGGAGCGTCAGAACCCCACCCAAACCTAGGTTGTGCCATACCATATGTGTACAAGTGTGTTGTGTGTTTCAAATGTCCAAGAATCTACTCCTAGGTGTGACCGACATCACAGGCTTCACTTTCTCTCTAGTGAGTTTCTGCACTTAGAGGTGAAAACTCCCCTTTCGGGCGAACCGGATGGAATCTTGTGTCGATTTGGGGTAGACTTTGGTTTCTCACCTTCCAATGGCCTGACCTAACACAACCAAGCAAAAAAGTCCACTGGGCTACCCCCTTTCGACGCATGTCTATGGGGTAGACGGAAACGTTAGGGTTTTTCCAGCGGATTCAGGGTTTCGCCGAAGCGGGGCCCCGGAGCGTCGGAACCCCACCCAAACCTAGGTTGTGCCATACCATATGTGTACAAGTGTGTTGTGTGTTTCAAATGTCCAAGAATCTACTCCTAGGTGTGACCGACATCACCGGCTTCACTTTCTCTCTAGTGAGTTTCTGCACTTAGAGGTGAAAACTCCCCTTTCGGGCGAACCGGATGGAATCTTGTGTCGATTTGGGGTAGACTTTGGTTTCTCATGTTCCTATGGCCTGACCTAACACAACCAAGCAAAAAAGTCCACTGGGCTACCCCCTTTCGACGCACGTCTATGGGGTAGACGGAAACGTTAGGGTTTTTCCAGCGGATTCAGGGTTTCGCCGAAGCGGGACCCCGGAGCGTTGGAACCCCACCCAAACCTAGGTTGTGCCATACCATATGTGTACAAGTGTGTTGTGTGTTTCAAATGTCCAAGAATCTACTCCTAGGTGTGACCGACATCACCGGTTTCACTTTCTCTCTAGTGAGTTTCTGCACTTAGAGGTGAAAACTCCCCTTTCGGGCGAACCGGATGGAATCTTGTGTCGACTTGGGGTAGACTTTGGTTTCTCACCTTCCAATGGCCTGACCTAACACAACCAAGCAAAAAAGTCCACTGGGCTACCCCCTTTCGACGCACGTCTATGGGGTAGACGGAAACGTTAGGGTTTTTCCAGCGGATTCAGGGTTTCGCCGAAGCGGGGCCCCGGAGCGTCGGAACCCCACCCAAACCTAGGTTGTGCCATACCATATGTGTACAAGTGTGTTGTGTGTTTCAAATGTCCAAGAATCTACTCCTAGGTGTGACCGACATCACCGGTTTCACTTTCTCTCTAGTGAGTTTCTGCACTTAGAGGTGAAAACTCCCCTTTCGGGCGAACCGGATGGAATCTTGTGTCGATTTGGGGTAGACTTTGGTTTCTCATGTTCCTATGGCCTGACCTAACGCAACCAAGCAAAAAAGTCCACTGGGCTACCCCCTTTCGACGCACGTCTATGGGGGTAGACGGAAACGTTAGGGTTTTTCCAGCGGATTCAGGGTTTCGCCGAAGCGGGGCCCCGGAGCGTCAGAACCCCACCCAAACCTAGGTTGTGCCATACCATATGTGTACAAGTGTGTTGTGTGTTTCAAATGTCCAAGAATCTACTCCTAGGTGTGACCGACATCACCGGCTTTACTTTCTCTCTAGTGAGTTTCTGCACTTAGAGGTGAAAACTCCCCTTTCGGGCGAACCGGATGGAATCTTGTGTCGATTTGGGGTAGACTTTGGTTTCTCACCTTCCAATGGCCTGACCTAACACAACCAAGCAAAAAGTCCACTGGGCTACCCCCTTTCGACGCACGTCTATGGGGTAGACGGAAACGTTAGGGTTTTTCCAGCGGATTCAGGGTTTCGCCGAAGCGGGGCCCCGGAGCGTCGGAACCCCACCCAAACCTAGGTTGTGCCATACCATATGTGTACAAGTGTGTTGTGTGTTTCAAATGTCCAAGAATCTACTCCTAGGTGTGACCGACATCACCGGCTTTACTTTCTCTCTAGTGAGTTTCTGCACTTAGAGGTGAAAACTTCCCTTTCGGGCGAACCGGATGGAATCTTGTGTCGATTTGGGGTAGACTTTGGTTTCTCATCTTCCAATGGCCTGACCTAACACAACCAAGCAAAAAAGTCCACTGGGCTACCCCCTTTCGACGCACGTCTATGGGGGTAGACGGAAACGTTAGGGTTTTTCCAGCGGATTCAGGGTTTCGCCGAAGCGGGGCCCCGGAGCGTCAGAACCCCACCCAAACCTAGGTTGTGCCATACCATATGTGTACAAGTGTGTTGTGTGTTTCAAATGTCCAAGAATCTACTCCTAGGTGTGACCGACATCACAGGCTTCACTTTCTCTCTAGTGAGTTTCTGCACTTAGAGGTGAAAACTCCCCTTTCGGGCGAACCGGATGGAATCTTGTGTCGATTTGGGGTAGACTTTGGTTTCTCACCTTCCAATGGCCTGACCTAACACAACCAAGCAAAAAAGTCCACTGGGCTACCCCCTTTCGACGCATGTCTATGGGGTAGACGGAAACGTTAGGGTTTTTCCAGCGGATTCAGGGTTTCGCCGAAGCGGGGCCCCGGAGCGTCGGAACCCCACCCAAACCTAGGTTGTGCCATACCATATGTGTACAAGTGTGTTGTGTGTTTCAAATGTCCAAGAATCTACTCCTAGGTGTGACCGACATCACCGGCTTCACTTTCTCTCTAGTGAGTTTCTGCACTTAGAGGTGAAAACTACCCTTTCGGGCGAACCGGATGGAATCTTGTGTCGATTTGGGGTAGACTTTGGTTTCTCATGTTCCTATGGCCTGACCTAACACAACCAAGCAAAAAAGTCCACTGGGCTACCCCCTTTCGACGCACGTCTATGGGGTAGACGGAAACGTTAGGGTTTTTCCAGCGGATTCAGGGTTTCGCCGAAGCGGGACCCCGGAGCGTTGGAACCCCACCCAAACCTAGGTTGTGCCATACCATATGTGTACAAGTGTGTTGTGTGTTTCAAATGTCCAAGAATCTACTCCTAGGTGTGACCGACATCACCGGTTTCACTTTCTCTCTAGTGAGTTTCTGCACTTAGAGGTGAAAACTCCCCTTTCGGGCGAACCGGATGGAATCTTGTGTCGACTTGGGGTAGACTTTGGTTTCTCACCTTCCAATGGCCTGACCTAACACAACCAAGCAAAAAAGTCCACTGGGCTACCCCCTTTCGACGCACGTCTATGGGGTAGACGGAAACGTTAGGGTTTTTCCAGCGGATTCAGGGTTTCGCCGAAGCGGGGCCCCGGAGCGTCGGAACCCCACCCAAACCTAGGTTGTGCCATACCATATGTGTACAAGTGTGTTGTGTGTTTCAAATGTCCAAGAATCTACTCCTAGGTGTGACCGACATCACCGGTTTCACTTTCTCTCTAGTGAGTTTCTGCACTTAGAGGTGAAAACTCCCCTTTCGGGCGAACCGGATGGAATCTTGTGTCGATTTGGGGTAGACTTTGGTTTCTCATGTTCCTATGGCCTGACCTAACGCAACCAAGCAAAAAAGTCCACTGGGCTACCCCCTTTCGACGCACGTCTATGGGGGTAGACGGAAACGTTAGGGTTTTTCCAGCGGATTCAGGGTTTCGCCGAAGCGGGGCCCCGGAGCGTCAGAACCCCACCCAAACCTAGGTTGTGCCATACCATATGTGTACAAGTGTGTTGTGTGTTTCAAATGTCCAAGAATCTACGCCTAGGTGTGACCGACATCACCGGCTTCACTTTCTCTCTAGTGAGTTTCTGCACTTAGAGGTGAAAACTCCCCTTTCGGGCGAACCGGATGGAATCTTGTGTCGATTTGGGGTAGACTTTGGTTTCTCACCTTCCAATGGCCTGACCTAACACAACCAAGCAAAAAAGTCCACTAGGCTACCCCCTTTCGACGCACGTCTATGGGGTAGACGGAAACGTTAGGGTTTTTCCAGCGGATTCAGGGTTTCGCCGAAGCGGGGCCCCGGAGCGTCGGAACCCCACCCAAACCTAGGTTGTGCCATACCATATGTGTACAAGTGTGTTGTGTGTTTCAAATGTCCAAGAATCTACTCCTAGGTGTGACCGACATCACCGGCTTCACTTTCTCTCTAGTGAGTTTCTGCACTTAGAGGTGAAAACTCCCCTTTCGGGCGAACCGGATGGAATCTTGTGTCGATTTGGGGTAGACTTTGGTTTCTCATGTTCCTATGGCCTGACCTAACACAACCAAGCAAAAAAGTCCACTGGGCTACCCCCTTTCGACGCACGTCTATGGGTGTAGACGGAAACGTTAGGGTTTTTCCAGCGGATTCAGGGTTTCGCCGAAGCGGGGCCCCGGAGCGTCGGAACCCCACCCAAACCTAGGTTGTGCCATACGTTATGTGTACAAGTGTGTTGTGTGTTTCAAATGTCCAAGAATCTACTCCTAGGTGTGACCAACATCACCGGCTTCACTTTCTCTCTAGTGAGTTTCTGCACTTAGAGGTGAAAACTCCCCTTTCAGGCGAACCGGATGGAATCTTGTGTCGATTTGGGGTAGACTTTGGTTTCTCATGTTCCTATGGCCTGACCTAACACAACCAAGCAAAAAAGTCCACTGGGCTAACCCCTTTCGACGCCCGTGGAAGGGGTAGACGACACAGTTGACTTTCGGTCAACTGTCTAGGGTTTCGCCGGAGATATAATACAATAATTTTTTTTGTGTGGCCCTACCATATAATACAATAAATTATAACAAAACTGTAAAAATTTATAACGAATTATATTTGTATTAGAAAACTTAGCAAATAATATCTGTTTTTTAAATGGAATTAAAAAAAGAAAAACACTATGCCTTTGCCGTCGGCATAGGTTCTGTCTGGATTTAGACAGAGAGCGCGCGCCCCAAATCGGCATAGTTCCCCAAATCCAAATCCAGCACGCGCCCGAGCGCCGCTGCATCTCTCCCCCACCCCGAGCGCCGCCGCATCTCTCCCCCACCCCGAGCGCCGCAGCCCTGCACCCCCACCCCCACCACACCACCGCTCGCCGGCCCACCCTCTGGCCGCTCCGCTCGATCTCCCCCACCGCACCACCACCGCGCCCCCGACCCACCCTCTGGCTCACAAGCGTTCGATCTCCCCCACCGCACCACCGCCGCCGCCCGGTGCCCCTCCTCGCCACTGCCCCGGTGCTCCTCCTCGCTGCTGGCCCGTGCTCCTCCTCGCTGCTGGCCCGGTGCTCCTCCTCGCTGCTGCCCCGCCTTTGTTCATCTAGGTGAGGACTCCTTGGATTAGATTAAGATAAGCACTGAAGATAAGATTTTGGATTAGTTTCTTTGTAGTTTTAGACAAAGATTTTGTATATGTAGTTTTAGACAAAGATTTTGGATTAGTTTCTTTGTAGTTTAAGATAAGCACTGTAGATTGCAGATTTCTGGAAAGAAGCTCAGATCATGAGCTCACTTCATCATCCAAATGTAGTTTCATTTTATGGTGTTGTTAGCGATGGTCCTGATGGAAGATTCCTTGGTTGCGTAAATGGCTTTTGGTCTGTTTATCATCAAAAACTACATGTTTTAGCTTCATTTTATGTTGCTGCATATGATATCATTTTATCTTGTTTTTGTGTCAAAGAAGTGCACTGTATTTCTCCCTGCTGCCATACACACAAATCATTCTGCTGAAGCAAACAATCTTTTTAACAATGGCCATTTATGACTTGTGATATAGCTATGCAATGTTGGATACGATGCTCTTGTGCAACTGCATTGGTGCAGTCTATAGGTAGCCAAAAACAATTACATGTGTATGCCTGATTTTGCATTGACTTGAGCAGAAACATTGGTTAGTAAAATTTGTAAAATTTGTCATGTAAATTGCTATTTGTAAAATTGCCATGTAAATTGCTATTTGTAAAATCACCGGGAGCTTGTACTTATGAATGATAACCCAATATGTAAATTGCTATTTCTTTTCAGATGTCGTAGTTACTACTTTGATCCCTGTGGAAGAACGATAAAAGGAACTATATTTGTGACGATCAAATTTCCTCTCTTTTTCTTTTTTGTTCTTTAGTTTACTATTTGCTTCAATATTAATGTTGTCATACTTGTGTGCTAATATTTATTGTTTCTCAATGCAGTTGATTGAACAATATGAGTCAGGGCAAGGAAAGCGCAGCTACCTTGCTTAGTACGCTGAAGGCACAGAAGTCTAACCTTACACGGAGTGGACGACCTACCACCTCACGTTACGCCGCGGACGAGGGTGCACGAGTAGAAAGAGGTGGAGGACGAGGTGGAGGAGACGTGGAGCACCCACCCTCCGCTTCTGGCGACGTGGATTCCGAGTTGCCCTCCGCTTCAGGCGACGTGGCTTCCCAGAACCACCTGGAGCTGGAGCTAGAGGTGGAGGTGGAGGACGAGGTGGAGGTGGAGGCGGCGCCGAAGCGGAAGAAGGGTCGTGGCGAAGCAGGAGTCCCCGAGGAAAAATACTGGCCTAAGACCGAGGAGGCGAAAACCCTCATTGAGCCTCATGGCGTTGAGTAAGTGTACTAGTTTTGTAATTTTGAACATGAAATTTCATTTTGGTCATAACAATTTGGCATATGTACTAATGTTTACTTATTGTGCAGTTCATGGACATGGACAGGCCCTAAGATTCCACGCACTCCTGGGAGCTTGCTTGGAGCTCTGATTAGGAAATATTGGCCAGGCTTGTACACTACAGGGCCCGAGGACGACCTGAAGTTAGCCACGAAATGGGCGGACTATGAGGCTGCGCCGTCCCCACCGTTCGAGACAGCTGCTCATGCCGTGATCACCACTTTTTGGGTAACACATATTTTTCGAATTCCGTTCATAGTTAATGACCCCACCGTGATAACTCATGACTCACAATTTTTTTATGCATGGTTGAAGCGGTTTTATCGTGTGCTGGACCAGCAAGCTGCGGATAGCATTTTGCATGCTCATTGTGTGAGGTTGACACGGCAGCAATTCTACAACCAAAAGTTTACATCCGCCAATGACTTTACCTATGAGAAGACGGGCAAGAGGGCCAAGAAGGCGGATAATGCCAAGAATGCAGCGGAGATGACAAAGGAGGAGTACATTTCGGTAAGTACATTGTCAATGGAATTCTATATTGCTGCTAAGTTGCCATTGCACTTAGCTCTTCTTGAATTGCATTTTCAGGTTATGCCCGACTGGGCCGACCGCAAAGAAGACGCATGGGATGCGTTGGTTAGGAGGTGGGTCGGGGAAGACGAGGATTTCAGCGCCGTGAGCCAGCGGAACAAGGCAAACCGAGGCTCCGAGGGAACACATAGTGCGGGAAACCGCAACCACTTCCTCTTTAAGGATAAGATGGTATATATATACATGGAACGACGTGCATTTATTTTTACCACATGTTTCTACTTGGTATGAATAACATTTCTTTTCGTGATGCAGGACGCCGATACTGGGACGGTAAGCTCCCACATCAGTGCGTGGAAGAAGATGAGGGAAAAGAAGCCCGATCCAAAGAAGCCTCAGCCAGTACTACGGCAGATCCGAGGAGGCCGTGGACAGCTACTGCACGACGTTCCAGGGTTTTCACCCGGAGGTGGATGACCCCTTGAGCGAGGAGGTCGACGAGAGGTCGGTATATATATATATACATGGAACAACGTGCATTTATTTTCACCGCATGTTTCTACTTGGTATGAATAACAATTCTTTTCGCGATGCAGGGCGGTGGTCCTCTCGGGGCACGGAAGGCCGCATGGCCGTAATCGCACTCTTAATAAGGTGGTTAGGCCTGCCATGACCTTCACGCAGGCAAAAGCTACTCTCCCTGACAACAGCCCACTGATCCCGCCTCGTCCACAGCCTCGTCGATCCACTCCCATCGATGTAAGTTTTTTTGCATCCTCTTTCCGACATTCGTTCTTGCATTGCTAAGTTGACGAGATTCATTCTTTTCGAAATTGTAGCCCGATTTTGAGGAAGCCTACGCTGCCGCTCATGCGCAGTATGAGGTGGCCTTTGCCAAGTGGGAGGAGATGAGTAAGCCTTGGACCGAGTATCAAAAGTTGTTCCGAGCTGTAAGTATTAACCTTTACTTTTGTCAAATATGACAAGTCCCACTTCCCTAGTTTGAACCTTTATTTTTGCAACACCTGACATCTAAACTATCTTGCAGTCGGTGCTGAACTTTTTCACCACTGGAGTGCGGGTAGCCCCTCCTATGGACGAGCCTCCGGAGCCGGGTCCGACTCCACGGATGCCATCGAGGGACGTGTTCGCTCTCTCCTACTACAAAAGTACCCCGGTAAGTTTGATCCCAAACCACTGGTTACTGCTTTCCTTTGCCTCGCAGTTGCTAACTCTTGCTCAAACATGTAGGAAACGGGAAGCTCGTCGGAGAACCCGCACATTGATCCTTCTGCTTCTCCTAGTTCCTCGACGGGTTCGCCTCGCATCACACCGTTACATAGTGGTGGTCCTTCTGCCGGTGCTTCAGCTTCTCCTCGTGCTTCCGGTGATTCGCCTACTTCCGGTGCTTCTGCTGCGGCGATCCGACGCTCACCTATTATCAGCCGGGGAGATATGGGGTTCACCCCGTCGCCGTCGCCGCAATAGATGTAGGCCTTTGGGCGTCTAGACATCTACCTATGTATGTATATACTTGATGATGGTCCTATGTGTATCTACTCGATGATATAGCATTTTGTGATCCATTGTGATCAATAGATGGAGCCATTGTGTGATCTTATTGTTCTGAATTTGTCGTGATTTTTTATTATTTTTTCTGCTATTATTGCTGCAAAAAACGAGCTGCCGGATAAAAACAAATCTGGTCACACCAATGCCGTCGGCACAGACGCATTACTGTGACCAAATGGTCATACCTGTGCCGACGGCAAGACCGTCGGCACAGGATCCTCCCTGGCGCGCCCAGCTGCCTCCACGTGGCAGCTCTGTGCCGACGGCTTGGCCGTCGGCACAGGCCCCTCCTCTCGCCCGGCTAATGTGGACCCCACCCGCCGCTGTGCCGACAAACTAGGTGCCGACGGTACGTTTCTAGCCGTCGGCAAAAGCTGTGCCGACGGTGTATATCTGTGCCGACGGCTAGGTGTACTGTGCCTACAAGGCCCTAAGCCGACCACCCTGTGCCGACGGTGGCCGTCGGCATAGGTGTGTGCCGACGGCATGGGGGCCTTTGCCGACGGTCTGCGGCCGTCGGCACAGGTGGCCATTCCTGTAGTGAAAGGGCTCCATGGAGCTCGTCGTCCAAAACAACATTCACTGGAACTGGAAGTGTCAGCCTACACGCGATTATGCCCTCATTAAAAGCTCGAGTGCTCTTTCTTCCTTCGAATTCACAGGCAAACGGATATATATATAGGTCGTCCCCGCTAGCTGGTCGACATCTCCTTTATTAATTTGGTGCCTACGCCTGCAGCACTCCGCTGAAGTTCAGTTAAGGCCTCAGATGTAAACAGGTTGGTGGTAAGTACAGCTAGGTACGTAGGAACAAACGAGAAGTTGTTGAATACGTATGAGGTCGACTGATAACGATAATCGACATGATCTACACGCATGCATGCAGTCGTAGTGCCATCACGATACAATCTGGGTATCAACATTTCTAAATATAAAATGTTTTAGACTTTATCCATATTCAAACGTATCAACATGTAGCTATATACATTTTAATAATAAAATGTTTTAAGTCTAAGTACAGTTTGGTTAAGCTTTTAGAAAAACATTAACATATATACCAAATCTAGATACATACTGAAACATATTTTCAAATGCAATGTTCGTGGTATAATAATTTGTGTATACTTTTTTTCTTTAAACCTGGTCAAAATTTATATTGTTTGAATTTTCAAAAATTCATAAGCATTTTTTAGGAACAAAGATAGTGTGAGGGCTAATACAGGGCAGAACATGCCATGCCAAGATCAGCTCTACAAGGAAGAAGTGGTCGCAGACCACTTTCTGTCTGTTCTTGGCTCCCTCTCTCCATGAAGTTGAAAATCAACTAGGATGAGCTCAGTTTGCCTCTTGTTGATGTTGTTGGCTTGATAACCCTCATACCAAGGCTGAGAATTTGGCGTCAATCAAGGAGCTACCGCGTAGTAGAAGGCGTCGGGCCCCGACGGCAATCAAAAAGAGGTCTAGCGGTTAGGACATTAGACTCTAGGAGTATGTTATGGAGCTGTAATTGGGATAAATGTTCTCTGTTTGCTGGAGTGCTTAGAAAACTCCCAGGTTTTATTCCTGTAAGTAGTAATGGTAGATGTGAGGCATCATGTTGCCGTTAGATGATCTAGTAAAGGTTTGAGTTGGGAGGTGTGCGTGGATGAGGTAGGCAGGTCGGAAAAACCTGAATAACTTTGTTTATGGGTTGCATTTCATGAATGAAATCGGAGGCGAGGAGCTCCTTCAATCGAAAAAAGAGAGGATATTAGACTCTGTATTTTCATCAGATCATGCTGGTAAATGACCAAATTTGATGTTATGGCTACCTTCCACCGGTTCTATAGGTGCCTTGGTTTATACTAGTTTGACATTACAATAATACAATTTCAAACTCATAGATTTCAAAATACTAAAATCAAAATAATCAATCACAATACTGTGGACCGAACCATCAACATATGTTGTGTTCTATTATTTGCAGGACTCGGGTAATCGGGTTATGTGGATGAATCTTTGACTTCAGAAATCGAGAGAAAAAAACTAAGGTACCAATAGCTCAATTATTTTAGAAGTAACTGGTGTTATTAATACATGTACTCCACCGAGGCAAGCTCGTACAAACCGTGCGCACTTAGGTGATCCATGGTTCTATACTGCACTACACACCATCATACTAGGATCGAAAAAGTGAAAAAAAAAAAAACTAGGCTTCCTGAGCAAACTGCTTCTTCTTCCTGGCGATGTAGTCGTCGATCTTCTCCCTGGAGACGGCGAAATCGGCGGCCAGCTTCCTCGTCATGGTCGCCGCCCTCGGGTTCACGTACACGGACGGCTTGGTGACGGCGTTGTAGACGAACCTGATCCTGTCGACCCTCTCCACCCGCACCTCGCCGTTGGCGGCCTTAGCACGAGGCATGGCACGTACGCCCTGTGTTCTTGCAACTGAGCTAAGGTAGCAGGATTTGTACGTTCTGTGGTGCCGAGCTAGCTAATGCTGGCGCCTTCTATAGCGTGGGGTGATGAGGCCTCCATTTATAGGGCCATGGAGCAATCACACGTACGTATAAGCAGCTACTCCTGGATCTCTTGGCGTTGCCTCCAATTATTAGTGTCAACTGTGACCTCTGAGATCGAACATCGACAAATCGACATCCTAGAATAGGAGCTAGCATACCGAGATTCACCCAGACAGCAAAATCACCCGATTCCTCGAGATGGTCTGTCCCTGTATGGCAAAATGTATGCACGTGTACTGGATCCGAGGAGACGCTTCCATGGATAGCAAACCAGGTGTAAAAGGTTTATCAACAAAAGCGACTCAGGTTCAAACTGCAAGTGGGAAATCCGCTTTTTACGGTTGTCAGGTTAACCAAACTGTAAAAGTTCTTTGGCAACGTGACTGACCAATTCATCAAACACGTTCCATCTCTCCTAAAACATATTCATCGCAGGTTCGACTACGTCTTTCCTTTCCTAATATAATGCATGATAGCTTCTTAGTGGAACTCTGAATCTTCGGATCAGTTGCAGCACAGAGCATGCAGTATAATTTCCAAACGCAGGAAAGGCACGTAGCCAAGGGTTCAGTTTCATGAATGCTGATGTCTTAGTCGGAGTTGTTCAGATGTTCTAGAAGCCTCTAGAGGAGCGCGGTGAGGATAAGCAGGACAGGCAACCAAAATCAATGAGCGGTGGACAGGAAGCTGCTTCAAAAGTGGTAAAGTGCTCGATTCCTGCTTGGGGAACAGGTGTCTGCAGCAAGTGAGGGATTGCGAGAATCCTCATACTACATTCGGATACAGGTTTAGTGTATCCCAGTGAAATGGGAAAAGAGAGAATCATCTCACACAACCATATATACATACAAAAGGCACGGTACTGATTGTTATACTTGGACACCTCTAGCACACCAGGGCTCTAGTCCAGATTGGTATCGACGAAAGATAGATCTTTGGCCGATTCGTGATCTAGCACACGGTCGACGATACATAGCTCCATCTGTAGCCCAAACCGGCCGGTTCATGATTTTTGTTGTGAAAGCATCGGGTACTCTCGCTCGAGCTACACTCTAGCTAGTCACAAAGTCTCCGGCTCGTTGTACGGTAGATAATTTCTGCTTTCAGGTGCTAGCAGGCCGGCTATTTGATGGAAGTCTCTTGTGCAAGCTGCTATTTGATGGAAGTCTCTTTTGCAAGCTGCAAGACCCCTTTCAGTGACACGCATGTGTTAAGGTATCTAGCTTTGACCTTAAGGGATAATAAGATTATAAGAACATACTGTTTTTTGGGCTGGGACAATAAGATGTTGAAATTTGTTGGACTTGTACATGGCCACAGCCTAAAGCCCAATTAAATTTTGAAATTCTCATTTGGCCCATTCATGCTAGTTGGCTGTGGAGTGACTAAAGTTTAGTCCCACATTGAGAGTTGCACCACCTTATATATAAGGTGGAGTGTTGTGCTACTTGGCAAGCATGTGAGAAATAGAAGGCTCTCTCTCGCGCACTACTCCTCCGCCACCGCTCGCTCGTCTCGTCTCGTCACGACACGCCGCGGGTTGCGGGAATGAGTCGATGCCTATATTTTTGCAGTCCGGGAAAATTTATTGAGTCATTGGTTAATAATTAACGGACGCGTTAATTATTTTGTCGTTTGGAGACGTTACCGACTCGATCGTGGGCTGCGCCCACGTCCTACCCGACCCGCCACTATATATGCAGAGGAAAACCCTAGCCGCCACACACGCAACACATGGTCTCTCGCCGTTCCAGTTCCAAACCTTTGCGCCGCCGTTTTCCAAGTCTTCTCCATCCCGTCTTCCGGCATGCACCTTTGCGCCGCCTTTTTTGATCCTGTATGGGAGAGGGGCGATCAGGTTTTTGGGGAGCGCACTCGCGCGACTACTGGCATCGAGTTCTTCCCCAACGACGACTTCTTCCCCGACATCGCCAACCTCTTCATCGACGACATGGGTGACGCCAGCGGCTCCGCAGCTGCTGCATCGTACGTGCTCTTCGTCTTCCTGTTTGAAATACTGCTAGAGTTTCTGCTTGTAGTAGTTGCTCTAGATTCGTTCGGTTTATCTACGGTTTTAGTAGATCACATGATTAGTTTAATTCCTATTATTCTAGTCATGATTTGTTTACTGTTTTCGCGAATTAAATCATATGCTAAATTGTTTATATATTCAACATAAGAACATACTTTATTGTCATGCTTTCTATTATATCTCTGCTAACTACTACTACATGTAATTCCGTTGTACATTATCAGCCACGGATGTGCATAGCCGACTGACTTTATGCTTACCCTGACAAGATTCATCAGGTTACGGGACGCCGTCAGCTTTGTCGTTCACAACCCGTACAAAGCTGACGGCCAGGCTCTCGCACCGATGGCCTGTTGCACTGAGTTTGTCGTCCACGGAGGGGTCTGTCAGCCGCGACATCGCGGGCGACAAGGTTGCCTGTTGCACGGATGGCCATGGCCTGGAGACGAGGTTGTAGGGCTGGATCCTCTCCACTTTCCTCACCCGCGCCACGCCGTCGGCGGGCAGCTCATTGCCCGTGCTAGCAATCACCGTCTTGCCCCAGCCGGCGCCACGGAACATTCTGGGGTTTCCCTCTTCTCTGCGTGTGTCGACACAATTTGCTGAAGTTTTATTATCGATCTCTAGCGAGAAGAGTGCGTGTTTTGTTTGAGCTGGGTTACCCGTCATTTATAGGCTCCATTCTAGCTATAGGTGTGACTTGTGGCCTCCACAGATGGTCAATTCTGCACTGTGATGTCAGGGCAACCATTGGATGATGAGCTGCTTTAATCTTGATACAGAAGGACGGACAAATTGCTTATGATGTTTATCCCAAATGTTGGGTTGTTGCTGTGCAAAGTGGTGATCATCTGGCCGGTCATCTTGGTAGAACCTCATCGTCGTCCAGACTGAATTCGCATCTGGTGCTCAAAGATGGGAAGGGATGTCGGCCAAATCATGCTAGCTCTCGTGTCATGCCAAGCCAACTTCACATCATACATAGCACAACTGAATCGATCAAGGTCTCACTGGATGAACAAATCTTTAGTAACATTGGCACACGCTGGAAATATATCAATGGTAAGCTTCATTTACCCTAATCTGATGGCACACAGCTGCATTGGAACATCTTGTGTAATATAATCTTACTACTATTCTCTTCCTTGTCCTCTAAGGCAACTCCAACGGCGTCCCCAAATTCTGTCCGTTTGTGTCAATTTTTCCATCCGGTTTATTAATCATTCCATATGCTACATATTGTTATCTCCCTTCAACAGAACTCACACGCGCGTGTACATTTCCCTGATTAAACGTTACACAAGCTTGAGACAGGACGGCGCTCGGCCAGTTAGTATAGATAGTAAGTTCTACGCGACGGACACCGAGACGAAGCCGTCGTGGTCGCCGTCCACCACGTCGCCAACCCGGACGACGCTGACGGCCATGCTCTCGGCCGTCCCGCCGGAGGCGGCCGCCACCGAGACGGCGTGGTACACTGGTGGCCTGGAGACGAGGTTGTACGCCTGGATTCTGTCCACTTTCGTCACCCGCACCGCTCCGTCGACGGGCAACTCATTGTTGCCCGCGCTCCTGCTCACCGGCACCGTCGACGTCTTGCCCCTGCCACCACCACCGCCGCTACTCTGGCGGAACATTCTCGAACTTTCCCCTTCTACCTTGATCAATCTAACGAGCTAGTTGGCTCTAGATCTGTTTGTAGCGAGAAGATGAGGCCGTGATTTCTTTGAGCTGGGTTTGACGGTCATTCATAGGCTCCATATGTAGGAGAGAGGTTTGTTCTCGTGGGACTCTGAAGATGCTTAATTCCACACTGACGCGAGTGCCGTCATATTGGGTCGATCGTGAGCTGCTTTAGCTTGGAACGGAAGCATGGATATCATGCATAATGCAGGTGATCGTTATCCCAATTGCTGTCCAAAGTGGCCGGGCATCTTCAGTTGAGCCCACCCCCATGTGGAAATGATATCGTTGCCCCGGTCGAATTCGCACCCGATGCTCACAACTTTGAAAGTTGTCTCCACCGAATCAAGCTCTCTTGGAATTGCTACGGATATTTATGGCCTAACCTATATGCATGGCTATTGGTTTTGGAACATTTCGACGACATCGTACTAGATGAATAGAAGATTGGAGATAATTGAGCAGGTGTGTTACACACGTGTAAATGTCATGGTGGACCTCGTGGTAAGCAAATTTGGAAGAGCTTTGCTGGAATCGGAACTGCATGAAATAAGCATATCGAATAATATGGCTAGATTCTCAAGAAAAAATATCTTACGAAGATGCCTCAAATGGTTTCCTTCTGTTGTTTTCTTCTTGAAACGACGTTTCCTTCTGTTTCTACTTTGATGATCATAAACACATACTTATAGCTAAAAAACAACCTACAAATGTTTTCAAATTTTGACCCAAAAAAGGGTAACCAAAATGGGTTCCGATACAACTTACTACAGGAATCATCTTAAGAGTCATCTAAATCAGCGCACCAAATTCAACTGACTGATGCTAGTTTTGTACTAGATATAGATTTTCAACACGCTAGGTGCACAACCCAATTCTTCTCCCATTTGGATCCTAATGAACTGATCATAAGAAACTTGTCCTGCATCCCTGAAACCGCTGCATGCATCCCCGAAACCTCTGTATCCCCTTTCCAATAATACTCTAAATACTGGGTAATGAAGGTTGGCAGCCAGTGACATAGCTGCAGAAATTCTGAACAGCGACAGTATCTCACAAGTCAAGAGATGGTGAGAATAAATCCGAAGAAACACAAAGTTCATGGCGAAAATTGCCAAATATTAGTTGCATGATGTCATTTATATGATCGTCCAAAGCATGTTAATTTGCATGATCGAAACAGAGTTATAATTCTTGAATATGACTTTTAACCGCTACACAGTGTTTGAGAAATTGAAATGGAAATCACCGAGATACTCCCTACATTGACTTGATGAGAAATTGGGATAGTTCGTAATAACAATAAGGACTTGCTTGGAACTGAATATGTGAACAAATTTTGGTCTAGTTCCAGCATATGTTGTATGATCTGGCAGTAAAGCAATGCAATTGCTGGATCTGTAAGGGAAATATACACTGTAATATACAAAGAGAAGTTTAAAATATACTTACGATTTATTCAAGATGGAAAATATGATTTGATTATTACTAACATGACATGTTTAGGTTTTTTTTAATCTAAGGGCCAAGGCAAACATATGTATATAGCAGTACCAGGTCGACCTTCCACTACAATGGAGACAGGGCACTTCAACGCTGCATACTTCTGTGTAAAAATGGACAACTGATATTTCCACAAGCATCAATTGCTGACTGAAACAAAAGAGACTATTAACACAAGCATTCTTAGACAATAGACAGTTGAATAAGAGTTTATTGCTCAGTTAAGTAGTTACCGGTTATAACTTTTGGCAGTAAACTATTTTTCTGACATAAGAAGGAACATTAGCCTAGAAGTGGAGCAGTTATATCCAGTTCAAAGACGAGGGCAAAGATAGTGCGCAATCTTCCGAGCATCAACCCTGTCTACCGAATAAGAAAAAGGCAATAATTTGCAGGTCCTGACTGAAGTCAAACCCTCAGTATAATTCTTCTGAAAGAGCATTGACTCCATAGTGCTTCCGAATTTTGAACTGGCTACTATATCAGCGCATTTTTCCATCTTATGCCCAAATAGATGCTGAACAACAATCCAAAGAAACACATAAGGTTCAGAGTGGTAATTGTCAAACATTAGTTGCATGATAGTGTCACTTGTATGATCATCCAAAGCATGTTGATTTGCATGATCCAAACAGAGTTATAATTCTTGAAATCGACATTTACCCACATTGTTTGCGAAATTAAAATGGAAATTGCCAAGAAGCTCAATACATTGACTTGCTGAGAAACTGGGATAGTTCGCAATAACACTAAGGAGTCACTTGGAACTGGACATGGCAATAAATCTTGGTCTGGTTCCAGCATATTTCGTAATTATCTGGACTCCAGTAAGAAATACACTGGCAGTAAACAAATGCACTTGCTGAATCTGTTAGGGAAATGTATACAGTACTATACAAAGAGAAGTTCAAACTGCACTTACGATTTATACAAGTTTAACATTCATGATAGATGGGAAGAGTAAATAAAAATATGATATGATTATTACTAACATGACATATTCAGGCTGTATCACAGGACCAAGGGAAATACATATATAGGCAAATACATTTATAACAGTACCAGGTCGACCTTCCACAACAATGAAAACAAAGCATTAAACGCTGCATACTCTTGTGTAAAAACGGATAACTGATATTTTATGACAAGCATATATTGTTGACTGAAACAAAAACAACTTTCAAGACAAGCATTCTTACACAAAAGATAGTACAATAGTAGTTTACTGCTCAGCTTACTAATTGCCGGTTAGAACTTTTGGCAGTAAACTATTTTTCACGACATAAGAAGGAACATTAGCCTAGAAGTGGAGCAGATATTTTTTTCAGTTCAAAGACTAGGGCAAAGACAGTGTGGAATCTTCGAGCATCAACCCTGTCTACCGAAAAAGAAAAAGGTAATATTTTTTCAGGCCTTGACCCAAGCTAATGGAGATGCCCATTTACGATTCTTAAATAAGATCAGGTGAAGGGATTTGCAATTCATGGGTATCCAAGTCGTTATCAACACCACTTATGAATTCTAGTTCTGCATCTTCACAAGCTCCAGTTCCCACTTCTAGCATCCTGTATTGATTCAAGCCGGCAATTCCGCCCATGGGCACGTCCGCCCACGGGCATCCGACCCTAATGGGCAGGATATGGGTCGCTATGTTCGCCCATGGGTCTCGCCCGTGGGCGACCCGATTAGTCATGGGTAGGGTATGGGCAGACATGTGTACCCATGGGCGACCCGATGGGTAACCCGATTAGCTGGTCGCCTTCCTGGGCATGGCTGCTGGCCTGCTGCTGCTAGCAAGCTGGTCGCCTTCCTAAACGTGTTTGCTGGTTGCCTTCCTGGGAGCTCTCTACTCCTCTTATCTTCTCCTGTATAAGTTTGTTAGTTTATTGTAATGCTGGACAGTGGACACACAGTTGTGTGGCTTATTTGTGTGGCTGCTTGCCTGCCACTTGATGACTTGAATATTTGATGTAATTCTCGACACCAAGTTTGATGATATTGATGTACTAATGTTGTGATGTATTTTAACACTTATTATGATTTTATTGATGTACTGATGCAGTTTGACACATAAAATATGTCATTTTGAAGTGTCAGAATTGACATGAGGAGCTGTTGTATGCAGACCCGACGGGCGACCCGATGGGTCGGGTGACCCGACGGGCATAGGCATGGGCATGAAATCTGACCCATGGGCAGGGTCGCGGGCAAAGAAGCTTGCCCATTTGTTAAACGGGCATGGGTCTGGAAGAGGTCGACCCGACCAAACCCGACCCGATTGCCGGCCTTAGTATTGATCAGCCACCCATTTCTTGTTGATCTTCCCACATACTCCAAATTTGATTTTCTTTAGCACTTTTGCTGTCAAACAAAGAATTTGGCAAAACAAACATCTATCTCATTGCCCTCATAATCCTTCAACACCAGTTCTTTTAGATGGGTCTCAAGGCATTTGACAGGATCTGTTGGCTCATACTCACGAACATTTTCTTTCATAGGTATATTTAAGAATTTCTTGTACTGAAAAGGAAAGAAGAGACATATATTAAAGTAATTGCTACATACTAGAATAGATCGTATGTCAAACAAATGAGATATGAATTTGATATTTATTTAAAGAAATATGAATACTTACAGTGACATATAGCTTCTCTAAGCACGGGAAACACCTTAAGACATCAATAACAGCATACAAGTCAGGGACAGAAAACTGGAGAGCCAAAACCTTCACGGCGCTTATCATGTTCTTCGAGGTGGCAGGGGTTAATCTCTGAAGAACAAAATGGGCATATAAATATATAATGGATATAACAATGTTGCATGCAAGAATCAGAAAGCAAGAGGTTGCTGGTCCTACCTGCAAGACTAGGTTTGCAATCTTGATTTGGGAGATGAGAGGCGACAGAAGGCCCAATATTTCCAGTTTAGGTGCCGTAATTACCTGGATAGTATCACGGTCTTCACCCGGACAAGGTAGTAGCAACCTTTTAAGGCTAGGGGCATTCATAACTTATCTCAGCTTACATTTAGTGCATCATGTAAATTTACTAATGATTTTCCTCGTTTGAACAGTTGAACTAGAAACTAGAGAAGGAGCGGCAAAAGCTTATGATGTTTCTGCAGTTGAGATTTCTCCTGAACATGCTATGATAAGATTTAGCACAAGCAGTTCTCACGAGTCGTGATATACCATGTACAACAATAATGTCCGCTATGTTTATTAGAAATGAATTCAGAAGCTTATAAATTATTTTGAATTTCATGTGTGCCCATATCTATATGTATGATGCATCTAAGCGGAACTTGCTTTCTGTCGTGATCTAAGTGTAGCATACAAAGTGTGTAGACGGGGTTTCCATTTCAAGGTGAGCGCGTGTCGCGAGAAATATCAAATAGCATGCTCACTGTGCACGTGGTTACTTTGGAAGGACATGTGAAGACAAGAAAGAAGGACGAACAATAGGCTCGAGTGAGGTGCGAAAAAAAATTTATAGGAGACAAGCATAGATTGGACGTAGACAAAATAGAATAGGTTGTGCATGTATATATTTTGTTATTCCATCGCAACGCGGGCATTCAACTAGTTGAGAATCAATTAAACACATCTGGTCCAGGGTAACAGTAATTTGATGAAGACAAAATCTGAGCTGGAGGATTGCATCCACACTTCTGTTCTAAGACGAAAGGCATTAGCCTGGCTTGATGAAGAAAGCCACAATAAAAAAGGGTAACAGTAATTTGATGTTGAGTTTATTAGCTTCCGGATAAAACTTTTGGCAAGTAAATTAATCTTGCATGACATACACTATCGGAAATTACAAATAAATTTTAGACTATAAAGATACATTAGCCATATAAAATATAACAATTAGGTGGGAGACAGCACAAAGCTTCAAGCATGTCTGCAAATTATATAACAAAGACGTTACTATATTCAGATATCAGCCTCCACAGAAAAAACAACCAGTCCTTATGGTCGACCCTTGACGAATGACGGACAAGCCACTTCGAAAAGAGCATGTACTGCAACTACAAAACAGCAATCGAAGGGGTATCTCTAGTTCAGGTGCCCTGATACTCTCCTCACCATCAAATATCGAAGAAGGTATTTGCAACCTTTCAAGGAGAGGCGCGTCCTCGATGACAATTTCTCCTATCCATGAAAAACATGAGCCGATGCTGATACTCCTAAGAGTGGGCGAGATAATTCGGAGGTATTCCACATCACGAATTTCCACAAAATTTAGTGTCTCCAAGACATGGCAGGCAGAGAGCACCGCCTCGAAGACATGTTGAGAGATGAAAACACTCCTTAGTGTGAGATGCTTCATGTACGAAAAATTGAGTGAATGTGCAATCTCCATTGGGAAATCACAAGAGCAGATTGTAGCCACGACGATAGTTGATAGTAAGCGGAGCACCGATGCTGGCAAAGGGTAACGCTTCTCAGATAAATATCCCAAGGGCCGGAAGCCGATGTCAAGTTGCTGAAGGTTGGCGAGGCCTCGCGAGCTGAACCAGCTCTCGATCTGGGCAGCCTCCTCGGATTTTCTTTTCTTGGCTTTGTGGAGGCGGATGGAGGAGAAGCGGAAGCTGCGCACAGGGCCAGGATGATCGGAGAGAATCTTGCACACGGTGGAGAAACGCTTAAAATCGTTGGTGCAGAGGTCGTGGGCGTTGAGGTTGAGAGGTGCCGAGCGCCAGAGGGGTTGCCACCGTCGGGCAATGGCCTGCGTCCGTGCGCCGTCCCCGGTGGGGAGGAGCGAAATAATGATGCCGAGAATGTCATCGGGAAGGTTGCTGATGAGATCACCGTCGCAGTGCAGAGCCCAACATCTTCTCCTTCATATCCGGCGGCAGGAAAGCCGGAGATTTGAGCAGGTTATTTCAATGCCAACACGGAGCTGGCGGCTGCTGCGGGAACAGGACGCGGCTGGCAGCATACAAAGACCAGAAGAAGTATCGTACTCAGCTTGGTGGGCCACTTCGTGCCTGGCCCTTACCTGGGCTGCAATGTGGCCTGGGTAGGATGTTACTCATAAAAAATGGCATTTTAATTTGACCGAAACACCACCAATTTTTACAAAAAAAAAAAATAGAAATCTGGTCCCATTTGGACTAGATGGAATTCAACTAGTACCTTTATATCTATAATGATGAAGTGCCTATATTTTGGTACCGAACGTGGTCACTGAAATTTCAGCAATTTGCCTAACTGTCAACCGACTCTGTTTCACCAATATGAGACTGAAAATCAGGGCCCAGGGTGTGTCAAGCTGCAGGTTTGTCGAGTGAAACAGGGGAGTGTAGGTAGGAACAGCTCATGCAAACTTCGACCAGCTCTCACGACAATACCTATCGTGCTCCATTGTAATCTTCCAAGTTTTTGTACAAATGGAGCATCGGTGTTCAAGAAGTAAGACGTAGCAACCTTGCACACAGGCACACAGCTGACAGAAGAACAACCAACCCAGTTCTTGCAATGCCAATACAGCATTGTGCTTGCTCATTTCTTGACAGGTGGAAGAAATAATTTTCATGTGACTGGTGATAAATATACGATTTCCTCATTCTGTTTCTTCTAAAATGGAGATTTCGCGATCAAATTTCAGGTGTTGTAACCATATTAACATGTGCAACTGGTCTTGGATAGTCTGACCAACAAGCACAATCTGCAATTTGTCAGACTACACCGTGCATTGATAATTTACATGTGCATATTTTGGTCATTCCAAATAAATCAGATTTTAGGTTCACCTTCCAAGGAAGTATTCTATTCAAATAGTACTGTGCCCAAAAACAATGTGAAAGTAAATTGGATAGCTAGGCAACAAGTATCTATTGTGGTAATACTAGTAATACAACCATACTAGTATTTGGCATATGAACCAACACCTTGCCAGTATTTTAATGAGTGTCCATTTTATAATACTAGGAAAATTTTGCGCGGCGACACCGCCGCGCCCGTTGCATTGCTTTGTGTAGTGGTATTAGATGCATCGATGTAATTTTTTCTTGCAATTGGTTTCCTTAGTATGGAGTGTTTCTATGCTTGGGTAGTAATACATGCAGGGATGGAATGTGTACGTAGGATTACATAGATAAATGTGGTTGCATTATTAAAAATGATACATGTAGAAGTACCTCATATATAGTGGCACATTACAGGAACATAAAATATAAAATATAACTCTGGATGGTAAAACTGCTACAGATAACTTTCTTATTATAAAAGGAGAACCAAATACTAAAAGGGCAACATCAAGTGGCAGGAGTACTGCAGCTTAATGTCTACATCCGTGATGTTCTTCTAATATTGCTCCGTTGATGTATTCGGTGGCGGTGGAAGATAAAAATTCAAATGAACGTGACCTCACCCAGAGGAGATCAAAAAATGAAGAATCTTATGGCTGAATCTCTAAATCAGCTAGATACACTCTGCTTTTCTTATGCAAAAGAAGCAACATGAATGTATTGTGAGAACAACTGCACTTTCTGAATAGAACTGCTGCAATAATTGTAAAAATATGCCCAAAGTTGAAATTCACATGCTCATTAGTAGGCCCTCTCCACGTAAGAATATCATCAGAAAAATATACGGACAATTGCACACAATGATAGACGTGGCAAGGCTGAGGTCAGAAAAATACATCTATACATTTAAAGAACAACCATTGCACTAAGCAGTAAGCACACATGAAATTATGTGGTGTTATAACCAAACAAAACATATAGTGGAGGTATATGGCAGAAAGTTGAAAGCGCTCTAAATCATAAATGCCAATTGTCTATCTATATATAAAGTATATCTATCCTGCCTTTTTGCGTATTGCGAGAAAAGAGATTTACTTAGTTTTATCCAATGTTGACCGAAAGAAATAAATAATTTTGAAGTCGCTATTTGTGCGCAATGTTCGTAAGAAGAAACGTGGAAAAATAAACAATAGGGGAAAATTAAGACGGAGAGAAATCTATTAGAAGCTAAAAAGAAAAGAAAAACCTGTTCATAAGGGTGAGGGACTGGTCACGCATGACCGGAAAAATAGATAATGTTAGTGAAAAGAACTGCGGGGTCGAAAATAGGTTTAAACTATAAGGGGACAAATATATTAGGAGGGGAAAAATTGTTCGATTGTACCGGAGTAACGATTTGCAATTTGGGGAAAACGCGGGGGCTTTGCTGGGAAAATGTTTTATTCCAGGAGGCCAGCTCCCATTTTTTTGGAAAGCGTGAGGACTTTTCTGCAAAAAAATGGGACATGGGGAATTTTCTGCAAAAATGTTTTATTCCAGAGGACCGATTAACAATTTTTGGAAAACGTAAGGACTTAACTAAGAAAAAGCGGTACATCTATATGTCTGTCGAAATAAAAAAGGTTAGAACATGGAAGTTGTTTGGTAGGGCGATATACATCTACTCGTGAGAGGGAAATTCAAACGGACGACTGAGTGCGACGAATTTGGCAGAATGCGCCAAATGTTTTTGTGAACCTGGATCCAAAATTAAGGAGCTAGAGTCGATAAAACTCGAAACCGGTCACGGGAATGACCTACTTGGCGACGCGCATATATTTCGTGTATATCTTTTCGTCAAAATGAATTTTGGGAAGGATTTTTCTGGGGAAAATAGAAAGAAAAAAAAAAGGCGCTACAGTACACACCGGTACTGTACGCTGCTACAGTTCCATCGCGTGGAGCAGCGACGGGAGCGTCTGCAAAATAGGAAGGAAAAAAAAAGACGCTACAGTACATCTACGTGGAGCAGCTAGTTATATGCGCCAAATGTTTTTTGAACCTGGATCCAAAATTATGGAGCTAGAGTTGATAAAATTCGAAACCGGTCACAGGAATGGAACCTACTTGGCGACGCGCATATATTTCGTGTATATGTTTTCGTCAAAATGATTTTTGGGAAAAAAATTTCTGGGGAAAATAGAAAGAAAAAAAAAAGGCGCTACAGTACGCCGGTACTGTACGCTGCTACAGTACCATCGCGTGGAGCAGCAACGGGAGCGCCTGCAAAATAGGAAGGAAAAAAAAGTCGCCACAGTACACGCGGGTAGAAGTGATTTACTGTAGCTCTGCTACAGTACATTGACGTGGAGCAGCGACGGGAGCCGTAACTGGGTCTGCTTTGATATATAGTTATATTATATTATTTGCTGACTTTCACCTGAAGAGTCATACTACATGCATTTTGGACATATATACAAACACTAACGAATACATTTGCATTCATTGTTGTCATATGGGTCAGGAATCCAGGGTCTAGAGACATATATAAAAACACCTGAAATTTGGAAGATTATAATTTTTTTCGAGAGT
This sequence comes from Poa pratensis, assembly GCA_947311845.1. Taxonomy (NCBI): domain Eukaryota; kingdom Viridiplantae; phylum Streptophyta; class Magnoliopsida; order Poales; family Poaceae; genus Poa; species Poa pratensis. Next base: position 25,312,211 of record CAMZMU010000039.1, read on the forward strand.
CAGACACTATGTATGACTAGCTAGAGACCTAGAGTCATGATGCAAGTGATTATAATATTAGCAAATATCCAGCAGGTATATGCAGTATATAGTAACAAGCTGATCAAATAATAAGAATGGAAATAAACATAGTTGTGTATACCGAGAACTACACCAAGTAATGCACAACTTACAAAAGCTAGTACATATTTTAAGCATCGGTTGCTGTGGTTGCTAATTTTTAACAGGCTACTATATCCGCCACTTTTCCTGCTTATTCAACAGAACATGTATATTATGTTGCTGACAGAAATGAAAATGGTGCGCGTACTGATTAAGGATATCTACATCTGTTCAAATCTAAAGCATTAACCATATGATTTAAAGACTGTTACAATAATCTGAAACAATGGATTTTTACTTATAAGACTGTCGGGTAGAAAGAAACACAGCCTACAGAATACATTTTTCTTCTGGGGTAGAACTACGGATGGTTTCCTAGCACAACAAGAAGACAAATGATTGGAAGTGTCCAGTTACTCAGGGGCCAGCATGTGCAGTTGATGAAGAAAGATTTACATGTGACTGAGATCATTAATGGCTCCTGCAGCCGCATACGAATGCAACTAAACAGAATATGTTTGGTAAAGAAAACTGTAATAAGTCATACAACAACAGATCAGAGTGATACCGAGAACATTCTATATTATATACTCTGGAACTTCGACTGTTCATACAGAAAAAATAAAATGATAATGACAGCAGACCAAACAAACTGCTATGTATATTCATGATTCTTTTATCGGGAAATGAGTCATTTCCATACTATTCTCACTAAATATTAGTAAATAAGATTAAAAGGGAAAAAGTTCACATGGAGCATGATACATCCTATTATTACGTGTCAGTATGGAATAAATATGCAGAGCCTTGCAGCCACTTGATAATTGTTTCTTGTTTAGGCAAACTGAACTAGAAAACATAAGTAATAACTGTACCAGGTTGGACTATCGTTTTGTTTAAATTAAGGTTTCAACAACAGCATGAATTGCTCCCTCAAACTGGAGCAACTTCTGACTACCAGGTAGAACATCATTTCCAGATAAACATATCGATTTAAAATACAGGACAGTCATTCCATTGGCACCACCGCCTCCCCGCTGCCCATCGTGAAGATGTTGATGACCGCTCGCCTGCCTCGATATGAGTGGCAGCTAATTTGCTTCCCCGGTCGCTTGTAAAACGCTGTGATACTCACCCTTGAAAACAAGACAATTCAGATTTCAACACAAGCATGTCCATACTCTTCTTTTAGAAGAAAGACTGCAGTATTCATGTATCAACATCATCGTGTAGTCTCCGTTATTGGCAATTTATAGTTCACAAATATGATTCTCCTGAAACACAATCAACCCCATTGACAAAACAGCAGTTGAAAGGGTCGGTGATTGACAAACCACGGGTATCCAAAAAGCTATGGAACAAGCAAAAATATATGATTGTTAGTGAATGCACAAATATTAAGTAACAGTACTAGCTTAACCTTTCACACGCAACAGACAGTATGTCAAAAACTCTATTTCACACAAATATATTAATTAGGAGTACCACATTAACCTCTCGCAAACATTAGCTAACAGTATAAAATTCAGATATGAATAAAGGCATATATTTCAGTCTTCATCACAATGATGAATAGTGCTGACTGAACACACAAGTATGCACCGTGACTGAAACTAGAATAAACTAGATTGCATCAGTGGTCTTTTTCAAAAGGACGACAATACAATCTTTAGGGTACCATCAGCAGCAAACCAAAATTGTCAATGGGATTGGCCATTGACAGATCACATATATGCTTCTATTGAGAGATCATCTAGCCCATCTACGAAACAGCAGTTGAACGGATCGGCAATTGACAAGTCACCGGTATCCAAATAATTCTTATAACATGTGCAGCCTTTGAATTTCAATTGAGTGTCTCGAGAAGCTCTAGTTCCCACTTCTAACAGCCTATGTTGGTCAATCATCCATTTCTTGTTGATATCAATTGTCTTACCAACTCCAAATTTGATTTCCTTTATCACTTTTGCGTTCAAAACCAAGAATTTGGCAAAGGCAACATCTTCCTCGCCACCTTTGTAATTCTTCAACACCACTACTTTGAGATGGCTCTCAAGGCATTTGATTGGATCTAGTGGGTCATACTGACGCACATTTTTCATCTCCGTCTTAATATATTCGTCCCACTGTACAAAGACAGAACAAACGTGTTGAAGTAATTGCTAACCAAACTTTATTAGATGAGAATCAAATATACAGTTCGAGATTACAGAGAAATAAAAAAAATGAATACTCACAATGACATAAAGCTTTTCTAGGCAGGGGAAGCATCTGAGGATGTCAAGAACTCCATTCAAATCAGGGCCAGAGAGCTTAAGTGCCAAAACCTTTACACTATGTATTGTGTTTTTCAAGCTCGATGGGGTTAAACCCTGGAGAAAATAATGGACATGAAAACAATATCAGAAAGAAAGAATGAATGACAAGCAAGAATCTCAAGTCTGAGGCTGCTACCTGGAAGACAACGTTTGCAATCTCAATTTCGGAGATGCAAGGTGACAAAAGGCCCAAAATCTCTAGGTTACATGCCCTAATTACCCGTATAATCTCACCGCCAATGCCCGGACTCTGTAATAGCAGCCTTTCAAGGCGAGGGGCCTCCTCAATGACGAATTCCCCCTTTCCCTTAAATAAACAGCAAATGACAATGATCCTAAGAGTAAGCGAGCTGATTCGAAGGCCAGCCACTAAACGAATTTCTGACAGGTATAAAATCTCCAGGACATAACAACTAGAGAGCACCCTAGATAAGACATCCTGAGAGATGGAAACGCGCCATAGTTTGAGCTTCTTGAGGAGGGGAAAATTCAGCGAAGGTGTGATCTCCTTCGGGAAATCGCAGCAGCCAATCTTGGCCACATGGAGGCTTGATGCTAAGCGTAGCACAGATGGTGGAAGCGGGTAGCGCTTCTCAGTTGTAGATTCCAACAGGTGGAAGCGGATATCGAGTTCCTGGAGGCCGTCAAGGGCTCGGGAATGGAACCATCTCTCGAACAGAGCTGCATCCTCCGCGAACCTTTTTTTTTTTATTTGTGGAGGGGAATGGAAGTGAAGTAGAAGCAGCGGGCAGGACCATGGTGGTCGGAGAGGATCTTGGAGACGACGCGGAGGCGCTTGAACTTGCAGGCGCGGAGGCTGCAGTCAGCGTCGAGGTTGAGAGGCGCAGTGCGCCAGAGAGGACGCCACCTGCGGGCGATGGCCTGCGTGCGGGCGCCGTCCTTGGTGGGTAGGAGCGAGATGATGGTGCCGAGGACGGCATCGGGAAGGTCGCTGATGAGATCGCCATGGCTGGGGACAACCCCGTCACCGTTGTCATCCCGTGCCCGCTTCCGCGGCCTGCCTCCGCCCGCTCCAACGGACACGCGCGTCTTGGGTGCCGCCTTCTTCTCCTTCATATCCAGCGGCGCAGAGACGGGGGCGAGGGATTCAGGGGTTCAGAGGCTGCGATTTGGTACGATGGGACGGTGGTGCGGCCGCTGGGGGGGTGGAATGGGGATGCGGGGAGCCGGGAAGGAGCAGTGGCTAGGGTTGGATACGCCGCCGAGACATGGAGAAGCTCGCTGGGGAATGAAATGTGAAGCGACAAACCATATTCTGAAATGAAGAGCAAGCGTACAAACACGGTCTCCTCTCAGCCTCTTGGGCCTGCTGAGCTCAATGGGCTGGGTCCGGTTGCCTTTATTTTTTCTTTTAGAGGGAATTGTAAATGTAGTCTGCTGCTCAGCTTGATGGGTTTTAAAAAGCTTGATGGGTTTTAAAACTAGACTCTCGGTTCAGAAATCTCTGGCTATTTTTTTAATGAAATGCTAATATTCAAAATTTTCGCAGCCCACCCTCACACGCCTAATTTTCTTAGTGCGGTATGTTTATCTTGGCTAGCTAATTGTTGTGCAGTTGTTTCCGCTGTGAAAGAAAAGGGTGTTAATTAGCTATGTCTACTAGCTAGGTCAGAACAAATTGTCCAAGCTGTTTGCTTTGTTGAATCATATATTTTCTTGATTTTATAGATTTCATTAACTTGTTGTCATCAGTGAGGATCTCATGAGTACTGCATGAACTTTATCATTTTAAAGCCGGGCCGGTGGAGGACAATGGTGGGGTCTCGTCTCTGGCTGGACGGTGGGCCTTGATGATTGTCAACAGGGACGCTGAGCGCCCTACATTCTAGAGTGTTGGTGCAGCATACCCGTGATCCAGCGGCAGCCTGGTGCTGACGTGTGGACTCCCTTACTGAAACGATTGACTCTCTTGATTTGGTCGTGGCAATGTCGGTGGTCCTCGGGTGTAGCTGGGCGAAGACCGGGACGAAGTCCCTGCACAGCTACACCATGTGTATTGGGTTACGTAGCAGAATTTTAAAATTTTCCGACCTACGTAACGTCCAGGAACAACTATGAAAATACAAGTGAAGTTAGTACTGTTTCGTTACCAACAACGAGACGTGGAAGAGTTGTCGGTGACGATGTCGATGAAGCCTGATGAAAATTCGCACGGCCAAGCCTGACGTTGAGAATGTCGCCGATCCCTCGTACAGCCTTCTTGATCTAACAGAGCGAGGGCCAAACGTCTATGACGTATCGCCTCTCTGAGAGTTCGCACACGTACGTCCGTCAAAGTCCAGCAGCGCTTCGCCGTGCCAGAGTTAAGAGCTACTGGTTTACGTATGGTGGAGAGAACCCCAACACATGGAAGAGAGGGAGAGAGATTAGATCTAGAACTAGAGAGCCCTCGGGGAGAGATCTCTAAACTTGTGTGTCTCTCAATGAGAGGGGGGTGGTGTTTATATAGTGGATCCAAGGGGTAGAGGGACTTGGACAAGGGGAAAGGATTCTCCTTGTCCTACTAGGTTTGGGCAAGGGAAAAGTCCCCAATGCCCAATTCGGGTTGGATGGAGGAGTTGGGGTGGAACTCCAACTCTCCACCCCCACCGCCTCTACCGCCGCCGCCGCACGGGTGGGGCCGACCCGGCTGCACCGACCTAAGGCGGGTGGGGCCCACCCTAGGCTGGCCGCCGCCTTGGCCCCCCGCCGCCGCCTCGCCCCCACGTGGGTCCGGAGGCCCACTTAGGGTTTCAGCCGGGGGGGAACCTCCCCCCATGGCGCCTCGGCCCACCACCACCTAGTGGTGGTGCGGCTGCCATGTGGGCCCCTGGGGCCCATGTGGCAGCCACCTTTTATTGGCCATTTTAAATAAATAATTTTCCCTTTTATTTATTAATTAGATAAATTAATATTTAATCAATTAATATTTTGTCTAATTAATTCCCAGAATTAATTCCTTATCATATAAACATATATGATCCAGGACACCCAGTGTCCGCCGACAAAATATACTGGATAATTATTTCCAACTATATAAACCTGCTTTCTTTATGATTCAATCTCTGAATATAATTCTATCACGCGGGAACCATCCCAGGTGATACTCCGAACCATTCTACGTATACAGCAGACTTTGACGTCTTAAGTGTGTGACCCCTACAGGTTCGATAACGAATAGCTATAATTGAAAATGCTTATCCAATCACTTGACAGGGTCAGAACCATGGACGTTCTGAATGACTGCTATTGTTATGCGAAGACACTCTAATGAACCAGTTTGATTAACATGTTAGTTCCCATCACTTCACGATACTCATCAAATACCCAAGGCGAGATATATGACATTCCCGTAAATGTTAGCTTTTATTCACTATGTCACTTTATCCTTGTTACCGGTATGATGCCATTACTCTTTACCCGTGTTCGAGCATCCCATGATATTTACATATCACAACTTTGTCTGCGCAGACTTATCGATTGACGCTTTCCCACTAGAGTGGATCCAGATTGTATCTCTCTATATTACCTAGAGGTGTGATTCCCAGTCTTGAACTACTATGATCATAATATACCTTCGAGGTTACCCAGCGATAGCCGTTTTGATCACCCAGTTATGGCCGTGATACTTGATTATGCCAAAACTTCCCTTCTAGTATACACAACCATAGATTCTCATGGTCAAAGGAATAAACAAGCAACCAATCTTAGACTATAATATTTTACACCAAAACTTGATCTCATAGTATATCATACTGTTGGGTCTTCCCAGACACAGTGTCAAACTTAACAAAGTGTTCTCATTAATAATGGCAAGAACTTATGCCCATGGCTGGAAAACATCGCCATCAATTATTAACAAGTTTGTCCAAGAGACAGGACAAAGGGTATTCAGGGTTTGATTATATCCTTACACGTGCGTATGTGTTTCCCTATAAATATCACATTTATAGACCATAGCAGTTATAGCATAAAGATATAATTCATTAATCATGAAACAAATGTATATTTATTGTCTCTCAGGGCATACATCCAACAATCTCCCGTGTTCCTCCATTATTGTATCTAGGGTTCTTCTTCCATATAGTGCGTACATGGTCACTGAAGTATAGAGAAACACAATTTGTGATCTCTTGTACAATGCAAGCTTCCACGATTGAACCCTCAACTCTTGCCTTGTTACGCACTTTTAAACGCAGATAGTGCATTGCCCTGTAATAAATTATTAGAAATTTCAGTGATTCATGATATAAATGTATTACAGTACAATATACAAAATAATTTTTGACAGTTAGCATACCTCTCAAAAACATACATCCAACGATATGCCACAGGGCCCCCAACCCTTGCCTCATATGGGAGATGCACCATCAGGTGTTGCATTAAATTGAAAAAGCCAGGTGGAAGCATTTTTTCTAGCTTGCATAATAAAACAGGAATCTCCTCCTCAAGTTCACGCATTCGATCTGGCTCAATTTCTTTGGCACACAACTGTCAGTAAAAATTACTTAACTCAGCTATGTCCTTCCATTCCCTTTCTGGGATGAAGCCTCGCAGTGCAACAGCGATAAGGCGCTCAATGATGATGTGGTGGTCATGGCTTTTCAACCCAATGAATCTTTTCTGGGCCAAGTTGACGGCTTTACCCAAATTGGCAGCATACCCATCGGAAAACTTCACTTCTTAAACCACTTAAAGATGGTAATTTTATCATCCTTGTCAACACAATAGTTTGCTCTAGGTTTTTGCCACACACCCCTTGAAGTCTTTGTCACATGTAGCTTTGGCCGATCACAATATTTAGCATATCAAGGCGTGCTTTAATATTATCCTTAGTTTTGTCAGGAATATCAAGGCACGTGTATAATAATGCCTCAGAAACATTTGTTTTCATTGTGCATTACATCGATGTTATGGCGAAGCAACAACTTACTAAAATACTCTAGCTGCCACAAACCACTTACAGCAATCCAATTGTGCTCCTTCCCGAATCCCTCAAATGGTACTCTTTCCTGTTTTATCAGGCACAAGACTTTGGAGTTCCTTATACACATCTACTCCAGACATGGGCTTTAGTGGAGGTTTTGTGACTTTTTTTTTGCCTGCGAAAACATTTCAGACTCCTACGAAATGCATGGCCAATTGGAAGAAATCTCCTATGGCAGTCAAACCAACATGGTTTTTTCCCATTCTTCAACGAAAATGTGTCTATGTCAGATCCACATATAGGACAGGCAAGCTTGCCATGTGTGCTCCAACATGCGACTAATCCATAAGCTGGAAAGTCATGAATGGTCCATAGCAAAGCTGCTTTTAGGATGAAGTTTTGCTTTCGATGCCTATCATAAGTATATACTCCATTTTTCCATCCAGTTCATCAATTAGTGGCTGCATGAAAACATTTAGGCTCTTTCCTGGATAATCTGGACTAGGTAGAACTAGTGCAAGTATCAAGTTACTTTGCTTCATGCACATTTCTGGTGGGAGATTATAAGGCACGACAAATACTGGCCAACAAGAATATGGGGCGGCTGTGATACCAAAAGGTGTGAAGCCGTCAGTTCCTAAACATAGCCTCACATTCCTAAATTCTTTAGCAAACTCTTTGTATTCTTTATTAAATTCATTCCAGGCTTCTCCATCAGAAGGGTGAACCATCACTTTCTCACTGTCACGAGGCCTTGCATGATAGTCCATGTGCTCGGCAGTGCTTTGTGACATGTACAACCGTTGTAGCCTAGGAGTAATAGGGAGATAGCACAGAACTTTTCTTGGTATCTTCCTAGAGTTATTTTTTGTGCTTGTTTCCTCGTATCAAGGTTCTTTGCATACTGTGCATTTATCCTTATTTTCATTCTCCTTATAATAAATCATACAGTTATTAGGGCAGGCATGAATCTTGACGTATGGCATTGCTAGACTATGCACAAGCTTCTTGGAACTATGGAAGTTTGTGGGGAGATCCTTTGCAGCATCATCCCCAACAATGTCATGTATAAGACTCATTATCTCATTGTAACAAGCTTCTGACATGTTGTCTTGTGTTTTGGTGGTCATTAACCGTCCTACAATGGATAGACGTGATTGTGTGGTCCTCTCATGCAGTGGTTTGTCAGCTTCACCCAGCATTTCATAGAATTTCTTTGCAGCTTCTGTTGGCTCATCGCCCGCAGAAACTCCTTCTGCAGCGATCGCATCAATTAACATGTCCTCCATACGATTTGCATCCCCATCATTATCCTGTTCTATAGTTTCAGGTGTATCAGACTCTCCGTGACTAGTCCATCTCTCGTATCCTAACATGAAACCATTGTTGCACAAATGTCTAGTCATGTCATCCCTTTTGCGCTTATGACGACAAAAACACTTGGTGCAGGGACAATGTGATTCCCCATCTACAGCAGAATCAGGCAATGAGAACGCATGCTCCAAAAAATTATCTAATCCATGTTGCCAAGCTGGAGTGAACAACTTTCCCTTTCTCTCTTTGTACATCCAACTACGGTTGTCATCTACATTGCTACAGAAATAAAGAACAATTTGGTTTTTCAATTATTTCTATGGAAGTTTGAGGCATAGTATACAAAAATCATGGTTGTAAAGTGCAATATCAGCAGCCAAACAACTTTTATTAAGTGTGTCGATGCAGAACATAATTAATTTCAGTATCCAACTTGCAGACCAAGGTTTAGTATAAGAGGGTGAGAGAGAACAGTTATTTCATCCTGCATCCATTGACCATAGTTCAGCAATAGGTACCAGAGTACTGAAAATTGCATCAATCAAACAATTCTATATCCTCCGTGAATGGGCCATACCAAATATACTATTATCAATAATTAATACGGCTATATAAGAAAGCTAACATGTGGGCAGATTTATTATCAATTCCAACTTTTCTGAACCAAAAACTGAGGGAATTGGGTTCAGCCTTAAACTTTATAATCCCACGAACACCAGTAGGGGACCTAGCTCGATTTTCGCACCCAAGCTGGGAAAGTCATGGATGCTGTTGTCATTGTTAACTCAATCCAGGAAGGGAGGCACACACACCTATCAGTTTGCTACTAGCTAAACAAGTTAACTCGACCATCGAACTAGGGCCAGTGTGAGATAGGCGAAGAGACAGGGGAAGAGGGGGAGAACAGAGGGATACCTTGTCACCCCACTGTGATCGCTCCGTGTCGATTGGCCCGCCATCGGAGAGGAACTCCGGGACAATCGTCGTCGAGAAAGCAAGTCCTAGATCGGTTCTGGAGAACGACAATGAGGAAGAGTTTGTTTTCGGATGGGGGGAGCCGGAGACTACGGCAGTTTTCTGATTTAGTTGGGATCGTGGTGCGCTGGCACGCGCGATTATTTTGGTGTGCGCGCCACGAAATCAGCGCCAAATCTCCGAAGATATGCCGCCCCAACCCAGGCATGAGTCCAACGCGGGCACTACTGAAAGGCCCAGGACCCAAGATCGCTTGGAATTATAGTAAAAAAAAAATTTGCTACAAAATATTACATGGTCACCATGGTCCATGCCATGTTAATCTAGATCACGTATTGATCTTAAATTTGCAACAGATTGACTCTGTTCGCATTGATTAAGTAATTGCCCAAAAAAACATTCTCCAGAATTGTTTGCATCAAATACTCCAAAAAAAGGAAATAAAAAGCAAATTTAAGTGTAACATAGGGCAGCAAAGCAGATTGTGTACGGACCTGTCGATTGAATCATGCTTGTGGCGCGTCTGGACGGTGTCGAGGAAGTCAGCGCCAAATCGACGCTTGCAGGTTCCTCCCCATACGGCCAGCCCCAGCTTCCGATGATTGATAGTGCGAATGCGTCCGGTCGTACTGACCACATCGAACTCAAAGGAAACAAAACGTAATGACCAGTACCAGGTTGTACTTTTGTTTGTGTGAAAAAGGAGAACTAGAGTTTTAGCTCATTTTTTTTCCTTATTAAAAATTGATGTATGCAAATGACAGAAATGACAATGGTGTGCTTAGAGATACAGCATAGCTGAATTAAACCAAATATAAACTCTTAACCATATGATTTGAAGAAGGTTACAGAAATCAGAAAACGATTATAATTAACCTGCATGTTATGCTTCCTATTTGGCAAAAATGATTGAATGTGTCCAGTTACTCAATTGTCAGCATGTGAGGCTAATGAAGAAATATGCGTAATCCTAAGTTAATCAATGGACCGACCGCTGAAGGAAATCAGTACCAGCTCATACAATGCACCAAGCAGATTCTGCATCTGTAACATTTTTTCAGCATCACGTGCTCTAGTAGTTTCACTATGACTATGGACAAAACAAATGGTATTGAGTGCATGTCAGTATGTCACTGAAAGATTGCTATATATATATATCCATGATTCTAATATCTGGAGATGAGGACTTTGCATATTAATCACCCTAGACCTTAGTGAATAAGATAAAGAAAAAAGGTGTAAATAGCGCATATAGCTGCCATTATTACCTGTTTAAGTGTGGAACTAAAATGCAGCCCTGCAACCACTTGCTTCTCGTTTAGGTACATCAAACTCAAAGGAAACAAAACGTATTTAACAGTACCATGTTGAATTTTTATTTGTGTGAAAAAAGACAACCAAGGTTTCAGCACAAGCATAAATGTCTGATTCAGATGGTGCAACATCTGACCACCAAGAATGCATTGAAGAGATTGATGCTGAGTTTACTAGCTCACCGTTGCAACTTTTGATATTGAGCTATTTGCATGACAAACCATGTTGAGAATTACAAAGCATGTTTAAACTAGAAAATATAGCAGCCACGTCAAATATAAGGATTGGAATGTAGGCAACACAATATTCAAGCATCGTCACCATCAGAACAAGCAAAAGATAATACGATTTCCAGATATCCACTTAGTATGGAAATTAGCTGCCAACAGGTTCAGTCAAATGAACCCCCTTCTTCTGAAAGAGCATCAACCCCATCTAAAAGGCTGTTGAAGGGATCGGCAATGGACAAGTCATCGGTATCCAAATTGACATTCAGAAAAGAAGAACCATGTATGAATTTGAATTGAGCATCTGGCGAAGCTTTAGTTTCCACTCCTAGCAGCCGGTGTTGATGAGCCACCCATTTCTTGTCGATCTTATCATTGACTCCAAATGAGATTTCTTGTAGCACTTTCGCATTCAAAACAAAGAACTTGGCAAAACCAACTTCTTCCTCACCGCCTCTGTAATTCTTAAACACCACTAGTTTGAGATGGTTATCGAGGCACTTGACTGGAACTAGTGGATCACATCGAGTCTTCATGCATGTCTTCAAAGATGGACATGGGCCCAACTGTGAAGGAAAGAGGAGACATGTTAATGTAATTGCTAAATAGACTAGATTAGATGATCATCAAATATTCATTTTGACAATAAAACCAAACAAAGATGAGTACTCACGATAACATAGAGCTTTTCCAAGCAGGGGAAACAACTGAGGACGTCGAGAACTGAATTCAAATTAGGGCCAAAATACTTGAGAGCCAAAAGTTTCACTGTACATGCTGAACGCCTCAAGCTGGCTGGGATCATTCCCTGGAGAAACAATGCACAAAAATGAATAAATACATTAAGGGATGGCCAAATCAAGAGTTGATGATCAAGGCTCCTGCTACTACCTGGAAGACTTGGTTTGCAATCTCGAATTCAGAGATGAAGGGTGACAAAGGGCCCAATATTTCCAGTTTAGGCGCCCTAATCACCCGGATAGTCTCACCAGCTCGAGCCGCACAAGGTAGTATCAGCCTTTCAAGGCGAGGGGCATCCTCGATGATCAATTCTCCTCCTTGTTAAATCCATGGGATCATCTAGGTCTAGATCAAATCGGTAGAACAGAGGGAGGAAAGATGATGGAGGCACCTTCTCCTCTTACAGCACGAACCCGGAGTGCCGGCCATGGTGGAGATGGCCGGAGATGGCAGTGAGTGGCGGCGGTGGTGGAGCTTCCCGCTGCTACTGCCACAACCCTAGATCGGTAGGGGGTCTTGGTGGGGTGCCTGGCGTACTAGTCAACCTCGTACTGAGTGCCGCCGGCCCCCACCTCTTTATATAGGCAGCGCAACAGGGGCCCACCAACCAGGGTTTGGTTGGGCGCCCCCGATCAGGGCGCGATCATGGGGTCACGGTGATCGTTGGACTCACGCGTGTGGAGATCAACCTAACATTCTCCCCCTTGATCTCAACTTTTCACTTTTACTCATTTCATCACAGATCGATACATAGAGCATGTTTCATCGTCTCAGCTCAATTGCCGATAGAATCAGACAGCTACAATATACCTATTTGTTTTGAAACAAATTCTTTGATCTTTTTGGGCCTCTTTATTGTCCGGAAATAATATAGACTATACCATAAACCCATGTCGACTATGTGTTCTCCAAAACACACTGGGCGGTAAGCCTTTAATTAGCAGATCTGCAAACACTTGTGTGTTTCTTTTATCTATTCCTCTTATGCTCCAAGCATTTCAACATAATTCCGGACTTTCTCCTTTACAACGTATAACTCTGTGTCAATGTGTTTGGCACCACACTTGACTCGTTGTCTTAGGAGTGAATTACTTAATGGTTATTGCTGTTGTCAACCATTATCAATTCCGGGTACAGGTTTCTTAACCATTTTGCCTATCCCTCAGCCTCATATGATGCTATAACATATCTTTACATCACATGATGTCAAAACTTTAATTCTTTGGAGATTTTCCACACAAAAACTCCAAATGTGAAATTTAGCGACAATTGTGGATTTCGCTATACATTTCACAAATTCTTTCAGAGTACTCACAACCTTTTGAGAGCACTTTATAGATCTATCTTTGTACTCACAACCTTTTGAGAGCACTTGTTTCTTTTAGCATGAGGCCAATATCTTTGATTCCATTCCAGTGATCTATATCTGGATTGGACATTGCCAAAACAACCCGGATACATGAATTGTCAGGGTAATATTGAGCAACCAACAGCGAAGCATATGGTACCATATCCATTTGATCCGTTCTATGTTATCTCTTGGAACACTAAAGTTCCCAATTCCATTACCCTTGTCAATAAGAACAGGCGTAGGTTTTCTCGACATGCATGCTTTAGAGACTTCTTCTCAGCATGTCCATGTGATATTTCTAATACCCCTTTTCTTCTTTTCTAGTAAATCTCGATACTTTAACGAGAGACACTCTACCGAGAATACTCTTTTGAGGACAAGAACTTCTTTTCTCTGCCGGTAGTAGATTGACATCACCACTAGCAAGTAGGATATCATCCACATACACGGATTAGGAATGAATTTCCCATTCTATAAGTTTGAAAATGCGATTGTCCTCTCATTTCTTTAACCCAAAATAACTTTTGATTCTAGAGACTTGCTCTAGTCCGTAAGATCCCTTGTGTTCTTTACTTTCATCTGATGTAACTCAGATCATTATGTGCCATTAGCACTCATTATAATCTGTTTATTCTCTTAGCGCAAATCTTTCGATTTAAAATCGCTTTTTACATATTTCCTTTGGAGTCACATTGGCGTTGTAGACCCTTTATAGCCTACTGTTTTGGCTCCATTGGAAATTACTTATGAGTCCCAAACATCGTCGGGATTCACATAGTCTCTAATCATTAAGACAAGTAGACACTTGTCAAAATCGATTGAGCGCTGCTTATAATTTCTGTAAATGAGGTGGGATCAACCTTCATTTAAATTTCTCTGATATAGACTTTATAGTCATCTGTTTTTCTCATATGGGGATGTTGTTGTTCTGTCATTGCCTAGAGGCAATTAATTCTGTAGTCTTCTATTGCTATAGCTCTTACAAGGACCTAAATCACAAGATCCATGTTTGCTTGTTCATCTCTATTATAAAGCAACAAGCTCCCCCAGATAAAATCTATTCGAGCCTTAGGTATGTTCATACCATGCTCCCCCAGATTACTCCATTTTCTCCAAAATGGTGTATCCTTAATCCTTTTTATTTGGGTTTATTCTGTTAACCTGTCAATCTGTCTTCTTTATGGCACTTTGAGTACCGTCCTTAGTCTCCTTTCGGAGCTGTAAAAGATCCAGAATAAATCTATCTCTTTACTTTAGGGGTATCATTATTATGACCGTCGTACTCCCCAGACGATCACAATTCATCATAGATCACTTAGATGCATAATATGCATCACATTATCTGAAGTATAGGGGAGTTTATTCTGTAACATTCTCTATCTCCCCCTCGAAATGTGGCAAGAACCTTTTTGCCACAATTTCGAAACTTTGATTATCTGCTTTATTCAATATGAAGTTATCTTTTAACGTATGGGAGTACTTTTTCCTCATTCCTTTTCAAAACTCACAAGAGTTCTTTCTCAATGGTACTGCAAGTCACACTTGCATAACATTCTTATCTTTAGGTTCATTTGTAACTTTATTCTCTTTTGACTCATTAAGTGCTTTATAACTATGATACACAAGGTGTGCGGTCGATATAAAAACACATGAGTCATCACATCTTTCTTCTGTCATACAGAATAAGTCCTTTGTCAAAATTTTCTCCCGCCATGCGGGTATTTTCCCAGACTTTTCCACCACGTGGGTATTATTATCGTCTTTTCCCGTCATGCGGGTAATTAAGAGACATAGATGCCACAATTGGCTCTTTAGACTGCATATTCAATCATCAAATTCAGAAATAAATCTGAATACTCTTTTATACACATGCTTAATCCAACGTTGTCAAATTAAGCATTCATGTTGCTCGTTTAAAAAATTTCTTCACATAGAGTACATGAAAGAAATTCGTTAAACAAAACTCTGAATGATTTATTTGTTTTCTGCATGGAGAGTACATGAAAGACATTTGTCAAACAAGACTCTCGATGATCTATTTGTATTCTTGGATTAACATCCAAGAATTCTTTTTCTTTTGCAGTCATTCTTTAGAGAGAACATACTCTCTCACTTTATGACCTTTCTTGGTCATCTTTCGGGTCACAAGTACCCATTCTTTTGCTTTCACGAATGAAAACATGAGAATCTTTGTCTGAGAAAATATTCAATAATAATAAACAATAATGAGCATAAAAATAACCCTACGTTGGTCTGGTTAAAGATATGCACATTAAATCTTTAAAACTTTCTTCTATATTCTAAATCACCGTTGGGCAGAATTAGAATGAAACATCATCTTTCTAC
The DNA here is from genome assembly GCA_947311845.1 of Poa pratensis. Lineage (NCBI taxonomy): Eukaryota > Viridiplantae > Streptophyta > Magnoliopsida > Poales > Poaceae > Poa > Poa pratensis. The sequence continues at coordinate 25,327,826 of CAMZMU010000039.1, forward strand.
ACTAATTCTACATCACCGTTGGGCAGAAATAGAATCAATGCATAAAACTCATAAACAATATGATGATAATATTTCTATTGCAATAAAGAACTCTGTTTGGAAAATAACATTATCATCAACTCTATTTCAGCGGAAACATGAAATATACATATTTCTATAGTTCAAGAGCATTTCTTGATCTTTTATCTTTTCTCTGAAAATTGATCACTTTCATGCAAAATTATCAGAGATCTAGCCCTTTGACTATAGAACTCATATAATTATAGTACTGCTATCATCAACGTTGGTCAGAAAATAACAATACCATAATTAATCTGTTAAACAAGTATTTCTCTTTTTCCTCCTCTCTAATTAAATTTTCCCGTTGGTTCCAATTTAATTAGAGGAGAGTCCTTTTACTTTACAGCAGAAACTGTAATGTATTCTCTGTATTTCACAAACTTTGCACTGTTCAACGATTAACAAATCATGATTATGTTATTAACAACGTTGGTCATAAAATAACATAATCATAATCATTACTAAAAACACTTTAACATGCTCCTTTAATTCTTACTTTTTAATTCTTTTGACCTTTTAAATTTAAAAGAGCACATTTCTCTATTTGCAGCGGAAAACATGAAATAAAAATTCCATGAACTTTAATATTCACTTTATCACATCTTTAAAAAATTTAATTATCACTTTGTTGCATTTAAGCAATTTCTTTTAACTATTTGCAACGGAAATATGAATGAAATTCATAAACTTTAAACTTTACAGAAACATTTCTGTTACTTTTGAATTCTCTAAACAAAGTTTTCGTTGGAATATTTTGAATAGAAAAATCTATATGAAATTTGTTCAAAAAATGAACAAAAAACAACAAAACATGCTCTCTGGAAAAAATAACAGGAGCTGTTCTGTGCGGCCCGCTCGGCCCACGGCCTCTGAGCGGCCGGTAACTAACTGTCGCCCGCGGCGTCGCGTAACATGGCACACAGCAGTGGCCTTCTGCAGCTTTCGGCCCAAACAGCCCAGGCGAGCTAGGGTTTGCTCTGAATCGCATCTAGGCCGTCCGATCGATCCGACGGTGGCGCGCACTCTTCGCTAGAACAAAAACAGTCGTTGACCCCGTCGATCGCATTTCTCTGTTCTTTGGCTCGTCTCTGCCCAGCACGACGGCGGCGGGTGTCCGTGGCCGGCGGCGCGCCGGCGACGGCGAGGGATAGCGCAGCGCGGCGCGGCGGCCACGACGAGCTCCTCCCCCCTCTTTCTTCTTCCTTTTCCCTCGTTCTCCCCTCCACCGAAAAACCCGCAGACGCGAGCACGGGAGGAAGAAGCTCGGCGGCGCCTCCCCTGCCCCTTGACGGCGCGTGCGTGCACCCGAGGGTGGGCGCATCACCGTCAAGTGGTGCAGGTGGTGGTGCCCTTTTCCGGCGTGTGCAGGTGAGCTTTTCAACCGGTTCCCCACTTTTGCAGATTAGGGTTAGGGTTTCTTTTGCGAGGTATGTTCTTTGCCCCCGAGGGGGTGGTGTTCTTCGTCCAGATGCCCCTTGCGGTGCGCATCTGGATCGAGAGGAACAGGCGCGGCCGAGGCGGCGGCACCCTTTGCCGGCGAGCCCGAGGCCCTCTGCCGGTGAACTTTTTCTTCTTTTTCTTCTACACGAGTAAGACTAGATCCTAGCGATGGCTCTGATACCAATGTTAAATCCATGGGATCATCTAGGTCTAGATCAAATCGGTAGAACAGAGGGAGGAAAGATGATGGAGGCACCTTCTCCTCTTACAGCACGAACCCGGAGTGCCGGCCATGGTGGAGATGGCCGGAGATGGCAGTGAGTGGCGGCGGTGGTGGAGCTTCCCGCTGCTACTGCCACAACCCTAGATCGGTAGGGGGTCTTGGTGGGGTGCCTGGCGTACTAGTCAACCTCGTACTGAGTGCCGCCGGCCCCCACCTCTTTATATAGGCAGCGCAACAGGGGCCCACCAACCAGGGTTTGGTTGGGCGCCCCCGATCAGGGCGCGATCATGGGGTCACGGTGAGTCGTTGGACTCACGCGTGTGGAGATCAACCTAACACTCCTCTGATTGAAAAGAAATTGCAGAGGCCCACGGTCCTAAGAGTTGGCGAGCTAATGCGGAAGCAGCCTACCTTCGCAAGCATCCTTTTTCTTGGCAGCCAAGGGTACCGCCGCCGTCTCCTTCTTCTTGGCAGACGCCGTCGCTTTCTTGCTAGCAGCCGCGGGTACCGGCGCCGCCTCCTTTTTCTTGGCAGCCGCCCCCGTCTTCTTCTTAGTCGCGGGTACCGGCGCTGCCTCCTTCTTCTTGGCGGCCGCGGGTACAGGCGGCGGCGGCGGCTTCTTCTTCATGTTGGGCGTCCGGCGAGCTGGGGAATTTGGGCGTGGGACGGAGTGGGGAAAGCCGAAAGGGGATAGCCAAGTGGAGTGAGGAGCTGGAGTTTTTGGCGTCTCTTCTGTGGGCTGGGTCCAAAATTGGCATTCGAAATAGATGGAATTAAACCTGACCAAATATTTGAGTGATGTTCAAACGAGTCTGGTAATTAATTTCAGCGTTATTAGTACAGTACACACTTGTCTCTGAACAAGCCAACTGCTAATCTGCTATGCGGGCGACTGTTTCCAAGAAAGAAATTATTCTTTTGGTAGATAATCAAAGCTAAGTACACGGGAAGAAAGAGATTACTCCAACTATTGGCTTTCATGATCACTGATCATGAGTCCAGAACTTAAGCATCCGGATACTGACTCTGCACTTCACGCGGCAATGCCCCTGATGTACGACCAAAAACAGGCTGCCGAAAAGTCTGGACCAGTGGATCGATCATGATTCATGAGCTGTGCCACTGTCAATTACAGGTTTCAGTAAACCTTCTGCGCGTATGAACTTGTATTCCTTGCAGAAGGTACCCTTGACCTACATTATCTGTGCATGAATTCACGTTTCATGGTTCAGAAACTGAAACCCCCCAGACCGAACAAAACCAGAACCGACCGGCGACCCTCCCTGATGCTCCATTACTGGGACCGCTTCAAAATTTCTTTACTCTCAAGAAACAACAATAAGAAAACAATGTGTTCAGGATAAAACTGGAAATGGCAGGAGTTCAATGATCTCAGACAGACTGGTGTAGTTTTTAAAAAATTGGCACGATGGGGACTTTCTCAACTGGTTTTAAAATTGTTTCCTGACTTGGTTTAGAAACTGCAACTACTCCCACTTTGAACTGAATACTTGGTGAGTCACCTGCTCATTAGGTTGATCGAAAAATTGCATCAAAACAAAATTATCGGATTATTTATATTTGTTTAGAAGGTCGAAACATCAAATCCAAATGCATCAGACCAAAACACCGTAAAAAATGCTACTACAGCAAGCAAGACACGTCTGGAACAGGACATGAATTTTCGTAGAAGCTAACATCAGATCATACATGGAAATTGACACTGATCTCAAGCACATGCTCCAGAACATGAAGAGTGATGTACTGACAATAATATCCTGGCCTCATTATCCTGAAGATTAGTTTCAGACACTGATCTAAATCCAGACGCCATCCAGTGTTCCATCTAGCAGACCCAGGACTCAGGAAAACCTTACTGTCGCTGAACAACTCTATCAAACTGCTATGTGCTGTGAACTGGGAAGGCTGAAGAGGTGAGCGAGGTCTCTGCAGACCTCCTAGATCCCTGCCTTGTCGACGTCAAAGAGTGCCCACGGCGGCGGGTCTTCGGGGACTGGAACTCCTGATCTCCTGGCAGCAGCGTCACTAGTAGAAAATACCTATATAGTCCCGGCTCGGTTAGGCCATTAGTCCCGGTTCCCGAACTGGGACTAGGCAATCGGGACTAATGCTAGTCCCGGTTCTGGTACGAACCGGGACTAAAGGGTCTCCACGTGGCCCGCTGTTGCGAGCTCTAGCAGGAAGACATTTAGTAAAAAAAAATATTTTTTTTGAATTTTTTTAATCTATGAATTGTTGGACTCGTTAATCTCTCACCCGGAGCCTCTTAATCACACTTAGTTTTTTTTTCAAATTTCAATCTTGGTCAAACTTCCCGGTTGGTCACCCATCCTCACACTACTCCACCCCTAGCACGCTTAACATCTTGGTTCCTTCCCATCCCCCTTCCTATAATCTACTTGTAACCATATGTCTATAGTATGCTATTAATCATATTAACCCATGGATCATATGGGTCACGCATCCTTATAATTTGAATTTCAAATAATTATTTAAATATACAAAAATGACTCAGTAATAATAATATTGAATAAAAATAAAAATAAAATGAGTTTTATTATTTTTTTGCATTAATTCATTTAATATGGCATAATTCATATCTTTAAATCTGTAAATCGAAATTTCACAAATAATATGTCCATTATTATCAGAAAATGTGAGGAATCCAAATATGACATCATTTTTATTTTTTTGACTTTTTTTAAAAAATTAAAAATCTTAATTTTGACTCTTTAATTATTTCCAAAATCTAAAAAAATTCAAAACAGCTGAAGTCCGTTGAAATCGGAATGGAAATTTTTTGCCGATAATTTTGATATATTGTACTTTTTTTCCGACATCGTATGCAGAAATGGCGGTCATTTGAAGTTTTCATAACGTTTTTTTGCAAAATAAATCGAAATTCATGTTTGTTAATTTTGGTCCCGGTTGGTGTCTCAAACAGGGACTAAAGATAGACCCTTTAGTCCCGGTTTGTGCCCCGAACCGGGACTAAAGGTACTTGCATCTTTAGTCCCGGTTCCAGTCTCGAACCGGGACTAAAAGTCCCAACCGAACCGGGACCAATGGCATTCCCAACCGAACCGGGACTAATGACTGGCATTGGTCTCGGTTTTTGCCCGAACCGGGACTAATGGCATTTGCTGCTCTGGTCGAAAGACCCTTTTTCTACTAGTGCGTATATAACTCCACACGCAAAGCTGCGCAAGCTGGTAGACAGAATAAAACACAGAAAGGTTAGTACATAAATGATCTAATGAAGAGGAAATAATTCATGATGAAAAATTGACTATAATAATGGATGATCGTATTGTAGCAGGAAGGATATGTGTAACTACTGAAGAATTGCTTCACGAGCATAACAGCACAAAAGTAGCTTCAAAAACAATCATCCACCAATGAATTGCAAGAAATTGGATACTTGGATTGACAGGCTTATCTGAAATCTCTATAGCAAGAAACAGAATTGCACAAAAGGAACCGGGGCACAACTTACTGGCAGTGTCAAGAACTCATGATGTATGAATTCGAGTTTCACGAGCAAAAGAACAGCACAATCATAGCTTCAGAAGAAAATATCATCACGCAATTTCATCAAAGAATGGTACTAAGTATCTGGCTACTCGGTACATTTTAACTGAATTTTATCGCAAGGAACATCATCTCACAAGAGAGCATTACCTGTCACTAGTGAGGTCCCACACTATTTGCATGAGCTCATGCGCCTCGAACACGTTGAGATAGATGGTGATAAACTTGTGAGGGTGCTCGACATGGCAGACAAACCCCAACTCCTTCAGCACACGGTACTCTAGCCTCAAGAGATCCCTGACCAGTTCGTCCTACAGGAGAAACAAACAAGCATTTCCACTTTGTCAGCCACTAAACTCCTGCTGAATAACTCAAATTCTACCTACTCACCAAGAACGAGTCGTGCAAATGGTGTATCGGGTAGTCGCCGTGACTCCTCAATTCGATCATGCGATGTTTTTTACTCGACGTGAATCCTCAATTCGATCCTCGAAAGTGGGCAAACCAGTCGGTGTTCTGTATACTTGCTGTCAGCAGAGTCCTCACATGGATTACCAACACAGGACATTTGACCAATGTAGTTATAGTAATGCTCTGCAAATAAATATAGAGATAAGACCACGCTAAAGACCAAATTGACAGAATGAAGTGATCACCTTATTTAGTTACTCGAAAAAAAAGGTAATCATCTTATTTCTATCAAACCAGCAAGTATGTTTTACAGGATACATTACTCATTTACTCTCAAGGCAGATGCAATTGGGCTGTGTAGAACAGCTGCTAAAAAATGAGGCAAGCGAGGGGCCAAATCGAATTATGTTTTCCTTAGAGGCTCCACAAGTTGTAATGAGACACCTATAAGCAACCTCTCTATATGCACAAGTGTTCTGCTTACTTGGCTGCAGCATCAAATGGGAATAAATCAAGTCAGTTCTGCAAACCAATGTAGCTGAATCAGCAAGGGGGGGGGGACTGAAAACGTACTTTCTTGCAAAAGATTGATTCTATACCTTCCTAGATGATTGCACATATATCCAGAATAATCATAATTGTACTGTATAAATTACTCTATGTGAAACTAAAATGTGCACTAGCGAGGATTAGTTGAAACTCATACAGCATTGACAGGATCATGAATAGCGAGGCATTAATCCGATGGAACAGAAAAAGTTTACAGTCGACGGGGTATGTCCCTTATATAATCATCAAAAGCATGTTTTTGTTACCAAAGGACCAAAGAAAATACATATCTTAGGAGTACCAGGTTGACCTTCGACTAGAATGAAAAGTACACACTGATTGAAACAGAAGCAACTTTTCAACACAAGCATTGCATTGCTGATTGTAACTGTAACAACATAGGTAGCATCCATACTTTCTCAAACAAAAGACTCACAGCAGGAATTTGGTGCTCATTTCACTAGTTCGCAGTTACAACTTTTGGCAGTACATAACATAGCCTGCTGGGAGATACATAGGAACATTAGACTTGAAGTGGAGCAGCCATATCCAATATAAGGATTCGACCAGCTGCAGCACAATCTTTGAGCATCAACCTTGTGTTACAGAATAAGCAAAAGACATCAAATTCTTCAGGTGTGAAGTCAATGGGATCAACCAATGACAAATCATGAGGATCCTTCTTCTGAAGACTTTGTTCTAAAGAGCCTTCTTCTGAAAGAGCATCTACTCCATCTACAAATAGTAGGTGAAGGGATTCGCAATTGAGAAATCATGGGCATCTAATTCCTTGGAATTCCTACGTTTGAATTCCAATTGTGCATCTGGAGAAGCTCCAGTTCCTACTTCTAGCAGCCTGTATTGATCGGTGACCCATTTTTTGTTGATGTTCACACTGACTCCAAATTTGATTTTCTTTAGCACTTTTCCGTTCAAAACAAAGAACTTGGCAAAGCTGACATCTTTCTCATCAGCCAAATAATTCTTCAACACCAGTTCTTTTAGATGGGTCTCAAGACATTTGACTGGATCTAGTGAGTCATAAGGCGGAGCATTTTTCATTGGTATCCCCAAGTATTTATTCCACTGGAAAATTGTAGATGAAAATGTGTTAAAACTTATCAACATTTCCTGCCTACACTAGATAATATGTGCAAATAAGGTTTTCTGCAAGACTAAAATATCAATTAACGAAAGATGAATACTCACAATTACATAAATCTTTTCCAAGCATGGGAAACACCTTAAGACATCAATAACAGCATTCAAATCAGGGAAAGAAAACTTGAGAGCCAAAACCTTCACGGTGCTTATCGTGTTCTTCAAGCCGGCTGGGGTTAAACTCTGAATAAACCATGGACAGATAAAAAGTATTATGCATGTAACAATGCTGCAAGCAAGGATCAAGAGCAAAAGGCTGCTACTGCTACCTGGAAGATTAGGCCTTCAATCTCGATTTCCGGGATGTGGGGCGACAAAGGGCCCAATATCTTCAAATTAGGCGCCCTAGTTACCCAGATAGTCACATGGCCATTTCCTGGACAATGTGTCAACAACCTTTCCAGGGCGAGGGGCATCCTTGATGACCAGTTCGCTTTTATTTGAAAAACAAACGCTGAGGCCAACGCTCCTAAGGGTTGGTGAGCTGATTCGCAGGCAACCCATATCAGGACGAATTTGATCTAAGTTGAGTGATTCCGAGACATGGCAGGCAGAGAGCACCCCATGAAAGATATCCACAGAGATTGAAACGCGTTGTAGGGTGAGCTGCTTCAGGAGGCGAAAACACAACGAAGGAGGGATCTCCTTTGGGAAAACACATGAGCTAATTGTGGCCACTACAAGGGTTGATGCGCACCGAAGCACGGATGACGGCAGCAGGAAACTTTCCAAATAGTGGTTTTTACCCATCAAGGGACTGAAGGTTATATGGAGCTCCTGAAGGTTGGCGAGGGCTCGAGAATGGAACCAGCTATCGAGCGACATCCTTGGCGAAACCTTATGTGGCTGTGTGGAGGGTAATGCGGTTGAAGGCGAAGCGGCGGGCAGGGCCAGGGTGGTCGGAGAGAATCTTGGAGATGATAGAGAAGCGCTTGAACAGGTTCTTGGAAATGTTGTGGCCGTCGAGGTTGAGAAGTGCTGAGTGCCAGAGGGGGCACCACCTGCGGGCGAGGACCTGCGTGCGAGCGCCATCTTTGGTGGGGAGGAGCGAGATGATGGTCCCGAGGATGGCATCAGGAAGGTTACTGATGAGATCGCCGTGGTCGTCGCCGCTGTCGTCCCGTGTCCACTTCCGTAGCCTGCCTCCGTCCGCTCCACTGGTCACACGCCTCTTAGCTGCGGGTGCCGCCGTCGCCACCATCTTCTCCTTCATATCCGGCGTCCGGCGGCCGGAGAGACGGGGATTTGGGCCGGAGGTGAGGGATTTGGGGGTGTAGCTTCGCGCCGATTTGGGGCTTCGATTGTTACGACGACACGGTTGTGAGGCTGCTGGGGAGCCGGGATAGAGCGCAAGCTAGGGTTGAACACGCCGCCGTGACATGGAGAAGCGACGGGGAAAAACCTATAATACGCGTACCGCGATGGTTGGTTAGCTCCGCGTACCCCTCGTCCTTCTCCACGCGCTGAAGTGGGCCGGCCCAAAAGCGAGGGAAGGAGACGACGGCGACGGCCACCGGAGCTGAAGGAGACGGCGAGGGGAGGGGAGGGGAGGGCTACGCGGCTGCGGACGAGTCGGCGGCGGGCGGGCGACGCGGCTAGCCGCGGCGGCCGACGGCGACGAGGAGAATGGAACGACCCGGAACCGCCGGAGACATGGCTGGCCGCGGCGGAGGCGGTGGATGCGAGCAAGAAACTTAACGAGGGGGTGTGGGGTGCAGGTGCGGTGGGGAGCTCGCCGGAGTGGGGGGTTAGAGGGAAGCCGGGGGCGGTGGCGGACCGGCGGTGGGCGGCGGTTGGAGGAGGCCGGGACGGCGAGGCGCCGCGGAAGCGGGGCCGGCCGTGGGTGGCGGTGGCAGGTGGCCTGGCCGGCGGCACGTGGTGGCGGTGCGGTGGAGGTGTGCGCAAGGAAGAAGAAGGATAAGGTGCACGGAGGTTTGTTGCGTCCGCGTACCGCGTCCTATAGGGCTCCCAAGCGACGGTGACGGTTTCGCAAATGAAGAGCGGCGACGGCAGCAGCAGCATACAAGCCCGTGAGCTCTCTGCTGCTCGTCCTGCTGGGGCCGGGCTGGGATATGGTGGCCTGGGTCCGGTTGTTTTCTTTTGTCTTTTTTTTCTCAAAACAAAAAAACTGTAAACTTGCATTTGTTTCACTTTCTTCGTAATCATCAAAGTTCGATGTTCCTTTCCTGCTGCATCACTAGGACATGGCCTGTTAATTTAATCCCTCCAACCCATTTTACCTTGTCACAGGAATTCAAACACTCTTCACAAATTTGAATTTACAAAAAAACTCAGCAATTCAAATCATTTCAAACTTCTCGCTAGAATTTCAAATCAATTCCGTCTCCGCCTAGGCGCCGCACCTCCTCTTGCTCCGGCCTTCGGCACGTCGTCCCTCCTACTGCTTCAGACGCTAGCGCCCCTGCCTCTCCTCTATCTCCACCTGGCGGCTTGTCGTCCCTCATCCATCTTCGCGTCGCTAGCTCGTTGTCCCTCCTGCTCAGGCCAGGGGCGAACCCAAGTACAAGCTTGTGGGTGCCTTGGCCCCCACTCAAAAATTGCAACTTCAATAGTATTTGTTCAAATTTTAAAGTTTTTTTTTTCAAATTTTGTGAAGTTAAACAAGAAATGCCCCAGTCACATCGTGTGCCCCCTCCCAGTTTCTTGTCTGGGTCCGCCCCTGGCTCCGGCCGCCAGCCCCTAGAATGTGCATGGATCCCTCTCGGCCTCGACCTAGTAAGGTGTGCTGGCGCTGAGCCCGTCGCTCTTTGTTCGCCTCAATCGACCCACCTCACGGGGCTTGATGTTGCACCTCTCTGGTCACAGCCAATTTAGATGATTGAGACGGATGCCTCACTTGCAACCTAAGAGCATCTCTAACCGGGATTACCAAATATGGCACCTAGTTGTCCGCGGACATCGTGCGCGACAAGACCCGAAACCCCCCAGATGTGTGCTTCTACCCCTCAAAACCATATTATACATGCAACGTACATCATCACTAAAAGATAGATAGATCCATACTCACTAGTACATCTTCTACTACATAGATAGCAATCGAAGCTATGGGCCGGTGCCGGAGCCGCAAGCTTCGTTCTAGTCCTTGAGATAACAACTATGCCACAAACTCGGCCTCCTCCTCCTCCGCGATCTGCCGCTCTGCGACAAACTGCGCCTCGACAATGACGGGGTCGGCGAAAAACTGTGCTACCAAAGCATGGTCCGCTGCTTCGTCCGCGAGCTATCGCTCCACCGCGATGTGCTCTGCCTCCAACTAGGAGAGGTGTTCCAGAGGCAAACCCAATATTATTCAACGACACCAGGTAGACTTCCTCTTGCCTATAAATGATAAGTGAGTTCTCAGCAGAAACACAGATTGCTTGTTAGAACAGAAGCATTTTTAACACTAGCATTGCATTGCTCACTGGAACGGGAACTACACCCAAACTCATTCTCAAAAAGTGCAGCACATGTTCATCTTCCTGTTGTTTGGTCCGAGTGGAGCACTCCGTTACCTACAATGTATGTAAGAATGTCTTCTTCGTTCTAGCCTTATAGTACCTGCGCTTAATCTGCATTATGACCGATTGGTAGAGCTAGAAACAATCCGATCACCCAATTTCAGGCTTCTGATAATGTCCATAATCCATATAAAATATACACAGCTTCAGGTTTATAACTGACGTCTGTTCGACCGATTTCATCTGGTTTATGTCGTTCTGTTCAACCCAAAATGTCTGAGCTCTGGATGACGTTGTGATTACTCTAGAAGCATGGCTTAGCAGTGTCGTGCTAGTAACATCTTAGCTTAGCTATTAAGGCAGAGCAGGTATGCTTAGCTGTTTTGGTCGGTGGAAATGTTTGGCCAGCCAGCCGAGAGAAGACGCGGTCCTGAAACTAATCCGGAAATGTTTGGCCAGCCAGCCGAGAGAAGACGCGGTCCTGAAACTAATCCGGTAATTCGTCCCCCCAAAATTGCCTGATAGATCACATTTCGTATGCGCGTAGCCTAGGTGCGGCCGACCCGCAAGTCTTCTCTGTTGCCGCCAATCATCTGTTGCAATCAAGACCGAATCTGATTCTCGTTCAAGATATATGCAACAGTTCCTGACGTACACATGGACGCAAACCCACCAAATCCTGATTTAGCTAGCTGATTTTGTCTACTCGTCGTTTAGGTGATCATACGCAGGGTCTCTTCTTTGCAATTCAGGTCATTACCTTTTCATTAAAACTTTAGTGGTTACTCTGAGAGTAGGTAAAGAGATTCAATACAGACTACAGAGTGGTGTTGACGACAGATTTTTCTGTGTGTAAATTACCCGTGAGTATCTTGAACGACGTCCGGAAAGGACGCAATTGACGAAATCACACCGAAACGCAGGTACAAGACTTCTTCTTTCTTGCTTGGAAACTACGGCACCGCACGGAGGCTGAGGTGTGGCCGCTCTATAAATACCCCAGCGCCTCATGAGCCTCGACGATCATTCATTCAGTCCATATCAAAAAGCTCAACTTACACTACTTGACATGTCGCGCGTGGAAGAAATCTGCGTCGAGAGGGTAGGCAAGATCGAGGCGGGGAAGAAGACGACCACGGCGGCGACCGTCAACGGGGCCGCCGGCGCATGCGCGGGAACGCAGCTCGGCGGCATCGATGCGGCCGCGGCGGAGTATATCAAGAGGGTGCGCAGGCGGCTGGCGGCCGAAGAAGCTGCGGCGGCTCACTACGGGAAAATCCCTCTCTGCCGAGTGGTCTCGGCTTTGCCGAGTGCAAAATGTCGGGCAGACTCGGCGAAGAGCGTCTAAGCCGACACCGCGCAGACAAAACTCGGCGAACAGGAGAACACTCGGCAAACAGCACGTTCGCCGGCACTGCGTGGATAAAGGACTCGGCGAAGTTACGTGCACGGCACTCGGCGAAGTGCACCACTCGGCGAAGAACACGCACGGCGACGACGTTGTGCACGGCGCTCGGCGAAGCGCACTACTCGGCGAAGAACACACACGGCGACGACGTTGTGCACTGGCACTCGGCGATGACGACACACGGCGAAATTGTACAGAAGGCACTCGGCGAAGCGCTGCACGGCGAAGACGTTCGCCGGCACCCAGTTGGAGAACACGTGGCGCCGTCTGGTCGTTCCTTCTTCGCCGAGTGTCGTCGCGACGCAACCCGGCGAAGTTCTGACATACGTCTGACGCTCATCTGACAAGGGACGATCGAGATTGCCTTTTCTTCGCCGGGTGTGCTATCCAAAGTCTCGGCGAAGACTTCGCCGTGCATCCCGACAAAATGCACCCGGCGAAGGCGCGTCGCCGAGGCTATTTTCGCCGAGTGGTCTGTGCCGAGTGCCGTTCTCGGCGAAGGGTTCGCCGAGTCTAATTTGGGCTTTGGCCGTGTGTTTTCCCCACCCTGCGGAGAGCCATTTTCTAGTAGCTGCTACCGCTGCAGCAAAGTGAATAGTAGCTGGATAAGTCTAGCCGTGTAGCTATAGGCTTAGTCATGCATGCCTGTAAAAAATGAATTGTATTGTTCCTTTGAGGTCAGTGACTCAGTGTGTATAAGATGGACATGTTGTATGTTCTAGGATTACTGTGCATACTACTGTGTAGTAAGGATGGCAGTTGTTGGTTCGTAGAAATAATAGTATTATGAAATTATTGTTCAAGGGCAAACTAAAACTAGTTCTTAAAGGCGGCAAGTTTTAGACGCACTATTTCCCTAACCAGTGTACCGAAAGGGACTGGCAGGGTTTTAATGAGACGGCTTGCTGACCTAATATATGTGGTAAATTTCAAAAAAAAAAAAATAGTTCTAGTAATGTACACCGATCATCAGCTAATTATTTGACAGAGATGTTTCTGTACTAAACAAAACAATTTGCACAACCTTTCTGGCGGGTTTCCTCAATTGCTCTCTACGAATACCATGTACCCTTTTTTGACTTTGGTGTTCCCTTAACTCCGGGGGACATTTTTTGCTCAAATGCGTGGTCAAGTCGTCGATTCCCAGCATATTGCGAGCTGGACGTGCTTATGCTATCATGCGCCGGGGGCACACGAAAATCTTGCCAGCAGGAGGGGCACATTCCAGAAGCCTATAATTTTCAGTCACACAGCTCTCAATCGACCAAGTGTTTCAGCAGCCGGGTGTGCCAGTGTCAGTTATATGCAGTGCTCCACAAGATTTAACAGCCGGGTGTGCAGGGATTTGGTTACCGGTCGAAATACCGCATTTACCGGCCGCTAACTGGAATACCCAGTCTACCCGGTAAATTAGTTTACAGGACGGAAAATTGTGAGCCATTTGAATTTAGACCAAATTCTTCCTCTTGAAATCGGTTTTGAGTATTTTAAATATTCTTAAGTTTGAGTTTCAAATTTAGTCTGGGAATCTCGACCGGTAACCACAGTTTCGGAAATCAACCCCCGCCCCCTCGGACCCCGAGATTTGTTTTCATTTTCGTATCCAGATCCTTGGTCATGTCCTACCTATTGACCGAAGGAGTTGACTACATAATGCACCGGAATGACGGGCATGTCAATGTGGCCAAAGTTGATGATGCTTTACCACGGTGCAGTGCCGAATTTCTTGTTGAGTGTATTTTAAGGGACATAATTCTAAAAGGACCATTTAGGCAATAAGATACACCGTCTAGATCGACCGGTTTCTTGAGCACGTCGCTCTGTTCATCAACACAAAATGCCTGAGCTAGATGTCAAACTCTGGAAGAATGCTTAGCTATTAATTACGGCTGAGCAGGAATGCTTAATCTGGTCGGTGTGGAAATGTTTGGCCGGTCGGCCGACCGAGACAAACGACGAGGTCATGAAACTAAATCAACACAGTGTGGTCTTGACGACAGATTTTCTGTGTGTAAATTACCCGTGAGTATCTTGACCGAGAAAGAACACCGTGAGTATCTTGACCAACTCAAACTGAAACGCAGGGTACACGGACACGGGCATGCAGGGTACAAGACTTCTTCTTTCTTGCTTGGAAATTACGCCACCGCGTACACGGAGGGCCGTCGGAGGCTGTACGTGGCCGGTCCATAAATCAACCCCAGCACCCGAATGCCTGGAAGATTATTCATTCAGTCCAGATCAAAGCAAAATCTCAGACTTACACTATCGATCAGGCATGTCGTCGCGTGCTGGAGAAATCCACGTCGAGAGGGTGGAGAAGATCATCGACGCGGGGAAGAAGATGACCACGACGCCATCGGCGAGCGTGCATGGGGCGGCCACCGGCGCCGTAGCGGAGCTGCGCGGCATCGACGCGGCCGCGGTGGCGTACATCGCGAAGGTGCACCGGCGTATAGTGGCGGAAGAAGCTGCCGCGGCTGCTACAAAGGCAGCAAAGTGAAGGCGCGTGGTAGCTAGAGGTGTAGTCATGCATGCCTGTCAAAATTGAATTATGAATTACTATTTTCTTTTGTTCTTTGATAGCGGTGTATATATACATGCCCGTGTCCTATGTTTTAGGATTTGTGTAAACAGTATGGAAGACATAGTTGTTGATTTTCATAAATATTAGTATATGCCGAAATTATTAAGTTGAATGGAAGCATATCATGCATAATTGCATATGATCGGTTCAGTGTGATGCGCGCGCAAGCTGACACTACCGGTAATGTGCGATGATCATCGAATATATACTTATTCAACAGAGATGAAGCTCGTGCATAAAACAAAACATCATGCGCAACATCTTTCTGGCTTTCCTCTTGATAATAATCCACATACATATTTTTATTTTTTGCCATTTTGTGGCGCACCACTTTGCCATTTTGTTCAAGGGCAAACTAAAACTAGTCACTACAGGAACCATAGGCTGTGCCGACGGCGATTCCTATCGCCGTCGGCACAGCCTATCCCGACGGTGGCCGTCGGCACAGGGTCGTCGGCGTAGGTGCCCGTAGGCACAAGTAATCTGGCCGTCGGTATAGGTGATAGCCGTCGGCATAGGCGGTGCCGACGGACAGAAAGGGACCGTCGGCACACACTTCGTCGGCGTAGGTAAGGTGGGTCCCACGGCGGCCGAGCGCACAGGCAGCACCTATGCCGACGGCATTGCCGTTGGCACAGGTGGGACACGCGTCCAGCGCTGGAGCGTCCAGGCGGGGAGCTGTGGCGACGGCATTGTCGTCGGCATTGGTCACACCTATCACACCTATGGTCACACCTATGCCGACGGCAATGCCGTTGGCACAGCTTTCCCAGATTTTTTTTAAAATTGTTCCAGCAGCTCGTTTTCCAGCGAAAATGACAGAAAATAAAATCAAAAATCATGACAATATCATCACAAACAAAATCACACATAGGCGCCATATATCATCATAAGCAAAATGCTATATCATAAAGTCATAGGACCATCATCATACATAGCTAAATGTCTAGAGGCCGAAAGGCCTACATCTATTGCGGCGACGGGGTGTACCCCATATCTCCCTGGGCGAAAATAGGCGATCGACGGCTCTGCTGCGCAGGCGAAGCACCAGGAGTAGTCGAAGCAGACAACATGATCGCTTTTCTGCCTGTCCATTGGATTGCGGATGTGCTACAGAGGCGTAGTTTAGTTTGATGTTTTGTTCCTTGCAAAAGGATTTGAACTCTTCCGCCGTGAAGTTTGTACCATTATCAGTTATGATGCTATCTATTACTCCAAATCGATACATGATCGATTGTATGAAACGAACTGCCGTAGAACCTGTTGAGCTTGTGATGGGAATAGGTTCAATCCATTTGGTGAACTTGTCGACTGCCACTAGTAAGTGAGTATGACCTCCTTTTGATGATTTTTTCAGTGGTCCCACCATGTCAAGTCCCCATTGGGCGAAAGGCCATGCTAATGGTATGGTTTTTAGCGCCGACGCGGGTGCATGTCGCTTGGAAGCAAACTTCTGACAACCAATACATCTTTTGACTATGTCTTCTGCATCCCTTAGCGCTGTAGGCCAGTAAAACCCTGCTCGGAAGGCTTTGGCTACGAGTGATCGACTGCCCGCATGGTGCCCGCAGGTACCAGCATGAATGTCTCGAAGGAGATCCTTGCCATCTTCAAGTGCAATGCACCTTTGGAACATACCTGAAGTGCTGCGTTTGTACATCTCACCGTTTATGATGGTGTATGCTTTTGCTCGTCGAGTGACGCGTCTGGCCTCGTTTGTATCTTCTGGTAGTTCATTGTGAAGTATGTATGCGAGAAAAGGTTGAGTCCATATTGACTCAATGAGAAGTACCTCAATTGGAGGATCCTCTGTGCTTGGCGCTTTGTTCTTGTCTGTAGCTGCTGTCGTAGTCGATGGCCGTTTGTCGATTGACCTACGCTCTATTCGTTCAAAGAAAACACCCGGTGGGACTGATGCTTTTGTGGAAGCAATGTTGGCTAATTTGTCAGCCTCATCGTTGCTTTCTCTCCCTACGTGTCGCAGTTCGCAGCCATCGAAGCTTCCCTCCATTATGCTGTACAAATCCCGATAAGCGATCATGTTGTCTGCGATTGCATCACAGGCCTTCATTGTTTGCTGCACAACTAAGTTAGAGTCGCCATAAATCATTAGTCGAGTTCATCCCATGGCTTTTGCCATGCGCATGCCATGGATCAAACCTTCGTATTCGGCCTCGTTATTTGATGGGAACTCGAAACCCATTTGCAAGATATAGCGCAGCTTGTCGCCTTTTGATGATATGAGTATGACGCCCACTCCTGCTCCTTCATTCTTTTTGGATCCATCGAAATACATGGTCCAGTAATTTGATATGTCAGGAACCCCTGGCAGCTGAGCTTCTATCCACTCGGTGTGAAAATCGGGTAGAACTTGCGATTTGATAGCTTTCGGGTGTTCGTACTTGATTCCTAACGGTCCCAGCTCGATGAGCCATTTTGCTACTCGCCCCGTTGCGTTGGGGTTTGTGAGGATGTCTCCAATCGCTGACTTATTGACCACCGTTATCGGGTGTTCTGTGAAGTAGTGCGCCAGCTTTCTGGATGTCATAAATACGGCGTACGCCAATTTCTGATATTGCGGATACCGCTGTTTGGACGGGGAAATAACTTCACTTACGTAATATACTGGTCTCTGTATGGTTTGAGTATGCCCTTCTTCCATGCGGTCAACCACCAGCACGGTGCTGACCACTCGATTGGTGGCTGAGATGTATAGGTAGAGTGGCTCATTTTCCTTAGGTGCTACGAGGATTGGCGGACTTGTGAGCATCTTTTTGAGTTCGAGGAAAGCTGCTTCAGCTTCATCCGTCCACTCGAACTTGTCTGCTTTTTTCATCAATTTGTAAAATGGAAGTGCTTTTTCGCCTAGTTTGCTGATAAATCGACTGAGTGCTGCTACTCGACCAGCTAGCTGCTGTACCTCATGGAGTTTGGTAGGTCTCTTCATTGCGAGTATAGCTTGTATCTTTTCTGGGTCTGCTTCGATTCCGCGTGCAGATATCAAATAACCCAAGAGTTGTCCAGCTGGGACACCGAAAGTGCATTTCTTTGGGTTAAGCTTGATGTTATATCTATTGAGATTCTTGAACGTCTCCCGTAGATCACTGATTAATGTGTCCTCCTTTTCCGTCTTGATGACGATGTCATCAACGTAAACCTGAACGTTGCGTCCTATCTGTTTTTGTAGACAATTTTGCATCATGCGCTGGTAGTTTGCGCCTGCGTTTTTGAGCCCGAAGGGCATTGTTGTGTAGCAGTAGACCCCGAGTGGGGTTATGAATGCCGTTTTGTCCTCGTCTTCTTCCTTCATCCGAATTTGATGGTATCCTGAATATGCATCCAGAAATGATAACCGAGCACATCCTGCTGTTGAGTTGATGATCTGATCGATTCGTGGTAGTGGAAAGTGATCTTTTGGACATCATTTGTTTAGGGCAGTGAAATCTACACACATCCGCAGGTGTCCGAGTGCTTCTTTTCGACCAGTACAGGGTTAGCAACCCAGTCTGCCTTTTTGATTTCTCGAATGAACTTTGTGGCAAGTAATCTATCAACCTCTGCCTCGATTGCACCTCTTTTGGGATCGGAGACACGGCGCATAGTTTGCTTGACTG
Organism: Poa pratensis; assembly: GCA_947311845.1. Classification (NCBI taxonomy): domain Eukaryota; kingdom Viridiplantae; phylum Streptophyta; class Magnoliopsida; order Poales; family Poaceae; genus Poa; species Poa pratensis. The sequence continues at coordinate 25,346,292 of CAMZMU010000039.1, forward strand.
GTCTAGATCCTGGCTTGAGCTGTAGAGAATGCTCGGCGAACTCTCTTGGGACACCTGGCATATCAGCTGGGCACCATGCGAATATTTCCCAGTTTTCACGGAGAAATTCAACGAGCGCACTTTCCTGTTCGCTGGTAAGACTCGATGATATGTTGACTGTTTTTGAGGGATCAGTCGGGTGCACTTGATGCTTTCTTGTGTCGTTGGTTGCATTGAATTGTCTGTCGGGTACTAACCTCTTGTGTTCCGGCAGAAGTGTGCGGTCGTTTGAAGCCTCGAGTTTTGCGAATGATTGCTCCATCCCATACATCTCTGAGATTTTGCTGAAGTCACGGTCACATGAATCTGACCTTTGAAAGTTCCCGTTGACCGTGATGACTCCTTTTGATCCTGGCATCTTGAGCTTGAGGTAAGCGTAGTGTGGGATGGCCATGAACCGAGCGAAAGTGGGGCGCCCGAGTATTGCATGGTATTGTGACTTCCAATTGACCACTTCGAACTCAATCGACTCGGTTCTGAAGTGGGTAGGATCTCCAAACGTAACATCGAGTTGTATGGTACCTTCTGGGAGCACTGCTTTGCCTGGGACGATACCGTGGAAGGCCGCTACCTCCGTCTATGAAGACCTTGGTCATGACGTAGCCTCCGATTTGGGCGTCGAGTACCAAGGCAGCGTGCCCTGGTCGATATACTGCGGGTGGATGGTCCTCTCGATTGAAGACAATCGGAGTTTCTGACCCTTTCAAAAAATCTGTGATAGCTGGGGGTGCCATGACCGCCATATTGACATGTCGAGTGTGTAATTTTTTGCTCTCTGTTGGAGGGACGTCCTCGCTGGATCATGTTCATCTGCCCGCGAGTTACAGGATATTTTTGCTCATCTCCTTGCTGCATCTGGTGCACGGTTGCTGCCATTTGTGTTCCCGTAACGGGTTGTGCTGGCACCATGTATACTGGCATCGGTTGCACTGGTGTTGGTGCAGGATACACCTGGGTAGGCTGTGTCTGCGGTGGTATGGGATATACCTTTACTTGTTGTACTTGTTGCGGCGCTGGATATGCCTGAACAGGCTGTGCTTGTGATGCAGTCGACGGAGTCTGCATTAGTTGAGGAGGTGCACGTCCATCTCTTTGCAGTCGCAGTATATGCTCAGTCGCAAGTTGATCGAATTCCTTGCAATTTCTTAGCAAGTGGATAGAGCGAAGCTTACCATCGTCTCCTTTATAAAGATGGAACCTGCAATGATCGTCCATCCTTTCTTCGATTGAGCGCTCGGGATCTTTGTCTACTCGCCTGCGCCACTCCGGCCTTCTGTAGCTATCGCGGTCGTCGCGTCTGTGGTCTCGATTGTCACGTCGATCGTCTGTGCGATGGTCTCGATTACTTCGGCGGTCGTCCGTACGATGGTCTCGATTATCACGGTGATCGTCGGGTCGTCTGTCAGTTTGGTCGCGGCTGTCCCTTGGCTGGACAAAGCTTGCTGCGATGAAGTTTGGATGGTCATCGTCGTGATAACGATGCTTGCGTTTGCGCCTTCGATCATCTCTGTAGCTATCTCTGCGGTCTCGACTGCTACCCTCGTGATTTTCATGTGAGGGCACGGGTCGAGTGTCTCGTACAGAGTCTTCTCCATCTGCCCACTTTGTTGCGAGTACCATAAGTGCCGCCATTGTCTTTGGATCTTCTCGACCAAGTGTTTCTTTGAAGTCTTCTCTCCAGAGTCCGTTTTTTAAGGCGTCGATTGCCCTATCTTCTGATACGTTGCCTACTGAGTTACGGATGGTGGTCCACCGCCGTATGTACGATCTCAGAGATTCATCTGACTTTTGCTTGCAGGTTCGTAGCTCCTCGAAAGTTTTGGGGCGCTCACATAGGGGCTCGAAGTATTTGATGAAATCACCTTTGAAGTGCTCCCACGAGTCGTAGTATGATTCGGGTAGCGATTTGAGCCAGTCGCGAGCTGTTCCTTCCATCATGAGTTGTATGTATTGCATAGCTGTAGTTGTGGTGCCGCGTTGACATCCGACTGCCAGCCTGTAATCTTCTAGCCAGCCTGATGGCTCTTGTTTGCAGTTGAACTTAGGCGTGGTAGCTAGCGAAAACTTCTTGGGTATACGAGCCTCCCGGATCCGTCGAGTGAAGCATAACGCTCCACATGGCCCGATTTCTACTTCTGAGTCTGAGCTGCTGCTGTACGACCTCCTCGAGTGGCTTCTGCTGGATCGATGACGGCGTGAGCTTTTTCGACTGCTTCTTCCCCGAGGACTTCGACTGCGACTGTCCCGATCTGTATCTCTCCTTGGAGTTGCTTGTGGTTGCTGTATGGCTTTTGCTGCTATTGCCAGTTGTTTGTACAGTTGGAGGTGCTGATCCCTCTTTGGATCTCGTGTAGGAGGTTCGATTGTTCTGAGATAGGTGCCTAGCGTCATCAGCGCCCCGGCTGGCTCAGTCGGTATGGGGAATCCTTCCGCGTCGACTGCCATAAAGGCTGGGTTTAGGTTTCGAGTGACCGCTGCACGATCTGCGTCACCGAGGTTTATGAATCGTGACCTACCCGCGGGGTCGTTTCTGCCTGTTGAATTCACAGACAACGCCCTTCGTCGAGCACTCGATATGCTGGCTTGCTTTTTGCGTTCTTCGAGCACTGCTCGGTAGTTTTTCAACCGTATCGATTCTTGCCATTGGAAATATTGTAAGGTCAATACCTCTTCCGGAGTTGCGTTTGCTGGTAGCATTGTGCAGCTTTCGATTACTTTGCTCACTTTGTCCGCCATCTCTGCGATGATGGTCAGCGTGGTTGTTCCGTTAGGCATGGTGACTGTGCAAGGGTACTCTGTAGGTCGACGGCATGTTGCAGCTGCTGACGTTTCTGCTGTACTCGCGGTGTATACCTGATACGGTACCACCCGATCTTCTACCCATGTGTTGCTAATGCGCATTATGGATTCGGCGTCGTCACCCAGGCTCATGTTGGAGTTGATTTGCTTGCTGGGGTTTCTGTCGCAATCGAGTATATCTTCGAGTGCTTTGTCCAGGCTGTCTGCGTCGCAGGTGAATATCTCGTGGCTGGCACGGATTTCTGGGCTGTTGAGATCGGCGAGGTGTATGTTGTCGTCTATGTTCTCTTCGTTACCCGCGACGTCGTTGCAATCGACGATGTCGTCGAGTGACTCGATTGAGTTGTTTGGGCGGTAGGCAGATTCGATCACGCTTTTTCCAAATCTTTTTGCCACCTCGTCACGGAACTCTTGCGAGGTCATGGATGTTGCAGAGTCGCTTGGCGATTGGATCGGGACGATCTGTGACGATGTTGCCGCCAAGATGGATGGTGTTGCAGTCGAAGCATCGTCGAGTGTCTCCGTGTCGAGCGTCTCCTTGTCGAGTGGATCTAACAGGTCCTGCACACCATCTTTATCGACAAAGAAGTTAAATTCTCCAACTGTAATATCCAAACCTGATTCGAGTCCGGCAAAGGCTTGTTGAGCTTCCATCGAGTGCGGCATGAGCCTCCTTGGAGATTTTGGTGAGTGATCGCTTTCTGAATTGATGCTGATCGATCTGGCCGGCGAGTTGCCGTTTGCAGCGGTGGTCGGCGATTTGCTTTTTGATGATATAGTAGGTGAGTTACCTTGCGCAGATGCAATCGGCGGGTGGCCGCTTGATGATGAAACCGGCGAAACCGTGAGCCCAATACTACCTATTCCCACAGACGGCGCCAATTGTCGAGGTGTGTCCTCGGCAAATCCCATGGTTGCTATATCCTAGGGTTGATTGTGTGGTAGAGAACGCGTAGTATTAGTGGAATCGACGGCTGACAAGCTGGATTTACCCAGGTTCAGGGCCCTCGAGTGAGGTAAAACCCCTACTTCCTGCTTGTCTGTATTTATGGTATGAATATGAGGGTTACAAGGGTTCGACGAGCTGCTGATCTCGCCGAGGTTTTGGTGGCTATGGATTGCTCGTCCCCGATCGATCTCCCTCCCAGCCTTTATATAGGAGGCTGGGTCTCGGGAAACATAACCGACCAAGGTTACATATATGGAAAGTCTTAACCGACTATTATTTGATCTAACTTGGAAAACACTCTTCGTCTTGGGCCTTCCTTCGTGGGCTTCAATTAATCCTTGGGCTTCTTTGATCATCACGTGCACCAGGTACCCTTATGCTGGGGTACCCGCAGAGTATAACCTCGTCACGCGCGAAGCACCAGCAGAAGCACCAGGAGAAGTCAAAGCAGCACGCGAAGCACCAGCAGAAGCACCAGGAGAAGGACCACCGGCATGTACCGGTGTGATCTCACGCGAACCCGGCGAAGCACCAGGCGAACGATGAGCATCGGGATCAAACCTCATGATCTCACGCGAACCCGGCGAGGCACTCGGAGAAGCATGACCAAAGTGTGGGTTCTCCGACCAGCATCCTGTTTTCTACATGTTTGAGCAAGAGTTAGCAACTTGCGAGGCAAAGGAAAGTGGTAACCAGTGGTTTAGCAAAGAACTTACCGGGGTCGATGAGTAGTAGGTGAGAGCGAACTGGTCCTTCGATGGAAACAGTGGACACGGCCCCGCCTCAGGCGGCTCCTCAGGAGGGTCTTCCAGCCGCTCTCCAGTGGTAAAAAATTTAATCAATGCCTACAAGATAGTTTAGATGTCAGGCATTGCAAAAGTAAAGGTTCAAACTAGGGAAGTGGGACTTGTCATATTTTGCAAAAAATAAAGGTTGAAACTTACAACGTTCATGAACTTTGTGAAGGAGACGTGGGCCAGGTGCTTCGCCTCCCACTCACGATGGGCCTTCTGATACTCCGCATGAGCGGAAGCGTAGGCCGCCTCAAAATCGTCCTACGATTTCGAAAATAATGAATCTCGTCAACTTAGCCATGCAGGAACGAATGTCCGAAAGAGGATGAAAATGAGAAAAACTTACATCGGTGGAAGTGGATCGACGAGGTTGTGGATGAGGCGGGATAAGCGGGCTGCCGTCAGGGAGGGTAGCTTTTGCCTGCGTGAAGGACATGGCAGGCCTGACCACATTCTCAAGAACGCGATTACGGCCATGCAGCCTTCCATGCCCCGAGAGGACAACCGTCCTCTCGTCGACGTCCTAGCTCAAGGGGTCATCCACCTCCGGGTGAAGAGACTGGAACGTCGTGGAGTACCTGTCCAAGTCCTCCTTGGTATTGCCGTAGTACTCAGGAAGCTGGGGCTGAGGCTTCGATAGATCGGGCTTCTTCTCCTTCATCTTCTGCCACGATTGCAAGTCAGTGCTTACCTCCCCCCTATCGACGTCCTGCATCGCGAAAAGAAATGTTATGCGTACCAAGTAGAAACATGAGGGGGAAATAAATGCAAGTCGTTCCATGTATATATATATACCAGCTTTTCCTTAAAGCGGAAGTGGTTGCGGCTTCCCGCACTGTGTATTCCCTCGGTGCCTCGGTTTGCCTTGTTCCGCTGGCTCACGGCGTCGAACTTGGGGTCTCCCCCGACCCACCTCGTAACCAACGCATCCCATGCGTCTTCTTTGCCGTCGGCCCAGTCGGGCATAACCTGAAAATGCAATTCAAGAAGAGATAATGCAATGGCAACTTAGCAGCAATATAGAATTTCATTGCCAGTTTACTTACCGAAATGAATTCCTCCTTCGTCATCTTCTGTGACGTCTTGACATTCTCCGCCTTCTTGGCCCTCTTGCCCGTCTTCTCATACGTGAACTGATTGACGGACGTATGCTTTTGGTTGTAGAATTGCTGCCGTGTCAACCTCACACAATGAGCACGCAAAACGCGGGCCGCCTCTGCCCTATGCTCGTCCGGCACCCGAAAATGCCGCTTCAACCATGCATAAAAAAATTGTGAGAGTCATGAGTTAGCACGGTGGGGTCATAAACTATGAACGAACTCGAAAAATATGTCTTACCCAAAACCTGGTGATCACGGCGTCAGCAGCTGTCTTAAAGCCCGGGATAGGGGCAACCTCATAGTCCACCCATTTATAGGCTAACTTGTTCTCGTCGTCGGGGCCCGTAGTGTACAAACCCGGCCAATATTTCCTAATCAGAGCTCCAAGCAAACTCCCAGGAATGCGGGGAATCTTAGGTGCTGGCCATGTCCATTTGCTGCACAATAATCTAACATTAGTACATATGCCAAATTGTTATGACCAAAATGAAATTACATGTTCAAAATTACAAAATTAGTAAACTTACTCAACGCCCTTAGGTATAATGATGGCTTTTGCCTCCTCGCTTTTAGGCTCCTTGTCCTCGTCGGGACTCCCGCTTCGCCCCGACTCCGCGGCCGCTTCGGCGCCGCCTGCGCCTGTTCTAGTAATGTACACCGATCATCAGCTAATTATTTGACAGAGATGTTTCTGTACTAAACAAAACAATTTGCACAACCTTTCTGGCGGCTTTCCTCCATTGCTCTCTACGAATAGCATGTACCCTTTTTTGACTTTGGTGTTCCCTTAACTCCCGGGGACATTTTTTGCTCAAATGCGTGGTCAAGTCGTCGATTCCCAGCATATTGCGCGCTGGACGTGCTTATGCTATCATGCGCCGGGGCACACGAAAATCTTGCCATCAGGAGGGGCACATTCCAGAAGCCTATAATTTTCAGTCACACAGCTCTCAATCTCAATCGACCAAGTGTTTCAGCAGCCGGGTGTGCCAGTGTCAGTTATATGCAGTGCTCCACAAGATTTAACAGCCGGGTGTGCAGGGATTTGGTTACAGGTCGAAATACCGCATTTACCGGCCGCTAACTGGAATACCCAGTCTACCCGGTAAATTAGTTTACAGGAAGGAAAATTCCAATCCATTTGAATGTAGACCAAATTCTTCCTCTTGAAATCGGTTTTGAGTATTTTAAATATTCTTAAGTTTGAGTTTCAAATTTAGTCTGGGAATCTCGACCGGTAACCACAGTTTCGGAAATCAACCCCCGCCCCCTCAGACCCCGAGATTTGTTTTCATTTTGGTATCCAGATCCTTGGTCATGTGGGTCATGTCCTACCTATTGACCGAAGGAGTTGACTACATAATGCACCGGAATGACGGGCATGTCAATGTGGCCAAAGTTGATGATGCTTTACCACGGTGCAGTGCCGAATTTCTTCTTGAGTGTATTTTAAGGGGACATAATTCTAAAAGGACCATTTAGGCAATAAGATACACGTCTAGATCGACCGGTTTCTTGAGCACGTCGCTCTGTTCATCAACACAAAATGCCTGAGCGCTAGATGTCAAACTCTGGAAGAATGCTTAGCAGTGCCGTGCTAGTACCATCCTAGCTTAGCTATTAATCTGGTCGGTGTGGAAATGTTTGGCCGACCGAGACGAACGACGAGGTCATGAAACTAAATCACATTTCCTATGCGCGTGGCGTAGGGTGCCACCGACCCGCAAAGTCCTCAGTTTGCGTCAATCATCTGTTAAAACTCTGAAAGTAGGTAGAGATATTCAACACAGTGTGGTCTTGACGACAGATTTTCTGTGTGTAAATTACCCGTGAGTATCTTGACCAACTCAAACTGAAACGCAGGTACGTTCTAGGGCCGCCACACGGACACGGGCATGCCGCGGCTATAGTGGCGGAAGAAGCTGCCGCGGCTGCTACAAAGGCAGCAAAGTGAAGGCGCGTGGTAGCTAGAGGTGTAGTCATGCATGCCTGTCAAAATTGAATTATGAATTACTATTTTCTTTTGTTCTTTGATAGCGGTGTATATATACATGCCCGTGCCCTATGTTTTAGGATTTGTGTAAACAGTATGGAAGACATAGTTGTTGATTTTCATAAATATTAGTATATGCCGAAATTATTAAGTTGAATGGAAGCATATCATGCATAATTGCATATGATCGGTTCAGTGTGATGCGCGCGCAAGCTGACACTACCGGTAATGTGCGATGATCATCGAATATATACTTATTCAACAGAGATGAAGCTCGTGCATAAAACAAAACATCATGCGCAACATCTTTCTGGCTTTCCTCTTGATAATAATCCACATACATATTTTTATTTTTTGCGGCTAAATACTATTGAGTTTTGCGTTGCCTTAGCTCTCAAGGAAATTCTTGCTCTCAAGGAAATTAACACGAAAATCTTTGCGGGTATGATGATGCATGGTCAAGCCGTCGACGTACGATAATCTTGCAAGCATGTAGGCATGTAGCCTTGTGTCACTATCAGCGAGACAGCAAGAGGCTAGGCCGCTTTCGATATCCTTAATTACAGCACGTACATACGCTGGTATTTTCTATGCAAGGAGGAAACATACGTTGGATACTCTAGTTAGTTTATTATAGTTGGTGTTAGTTAGGTCATCTCCAGTCGTTGGTGCCCCCCAGGATGAAAAGGGAGACGTCCTGGGGGGGGGGGGGGGGGCAAATTCTTCCGCCGGCGCAAAAACATATGTTCACGTCTAATGATCGATCATCTGTTGCCATCAACACGGAATCTTATTCTCGTTTGACATATATAATATGCAGCGGTTTAATTTCCCGACGTATACACACTAGTAGAAAAACGGTCTTTCGTCCGGAGCCCCAAAGCCATTAGTCCCGGTTCTGGGAAAAACCGGGACCAATGTTGGTCCCGGTTCGAGCTGCCAGGGCCCCGTGAGGCATTGGTCCCGGTTCGGATGGGGGCGATGTCACCTCGCAGTTTCTGAACAACTCCGGCGAGGGAGATGAGTCTCTTAACCGAAGAGACGGCTCCGGTGAGGTAGAAACCGACGGCTGGGGCGAGGGAGAAGCCGGCGGCTTCGATGAGGGAGAAGCCTACGAGGGAGAAGCCGACGGCTCCGGTGGAACATTAAATGTTGCAAACTCCGGCGAGGTGCATATATATTAATTAATTAAGTCTCTGCTGTCTATATACATATATTAACGCTCTTTCTTCTTTTAGCCCTCCGGATCGAGCAAATCTTCTGTAAGGACGAAACGAGGCCCAGCCAAAAAGTTGGGTGACCATGAAAGGTACAGGATCAAAAAAGTCGCTGAAGACGGCACACCGATTGCTCCCCCTGATGTTGCAAAAAAAATTGTAAAGCAATGCGGAGTTATTGTTAGGGACTACATCCCGATCACCGTTCGAGAATGGCATAAGCCAAGGGCGGGAGGAATAAGATATGTCGGCGACATAGGCAAAGAAAACCTTTGGAAAAATCTCATGGTTAATTTCACCCTGCCGGCGCCAGAGGTGGATCCAGATGAGGATGATCCGAATGAGGCAGAAAAGATTGCCAAGCAAAAAAAAATCATAGAGCAAAAAGTCTAGGAGTGGGCTTTTAAGAAGATGTCCGAGCTATTCAAGAACTGGAAGAAAAGATTGCACACCGAGTTTATCAACAAAGATACGACTCTGGATTTCGATAAAGGGTATGAGAAGATAAGAGACGAATGGGAAGAATTTGTGGCGTACAAGAAATCGGAGGAATCTCAGAAAAAGTCTGAACAAAATAAGGCAAATGCTGCTAAAAAGAAGTACCACCATACTATGGGCCTGCTGGCTACGCCTTTAGCATGCCTAAGTGGGAGAAACTTGAGTCCGACCTGCTGGCTAAAGGGATCACTCCAGAGCCATACACATGGATCGAACGGGCAAGAAATTGGTTTTACGGGCATGGGTGCATGTTGGACGCAGAAGGGAAGTGCATATATACCAAAACACACAAAGATAAGCCCCTACTACCCATCGAAGGCATTAGAAATGCAGTAAAGGATGTTGAAGAGGGACGGTTTTGTCCCGATAGAGAGGATGACGAGCTCACACGCGCCCTTGGGAATAAGGAACACGACGGACGAACACGAGGCGTACCAGGGTCCAAGCGCAAGAAAATTGCGATTCCCGAGGACAGGAAGAAATTTCCTGATAGAAGTCATCATAGGAGAAAGAAAAGGGAGGCAATGGAAGCACGCGCTGCTGCAGACCGGCTGCGTAATATAGAAGAAAAATTAAAGCGGCAGCAGGATCAAATTGACGCACTTAGCCAGCAAGGTACTTGCGGCCAATCTCAGCGGCACATGGTAGAAGCTGCATGCGATGATACCGGCGGCCCATCGAATCGGAAAAGCAGCGTGGCTTCCACGGAGCTCCAGGATGGTAATGATGATGCACTGACGATGGCTCCTCTTCGTCGCTACCCAGTGGATGATATCACGGAGAGCACACCTTGTGAACTACATGTGAAAGTTTTTAACTTAACCATGAAGGTGGCGGTCGGCTATGCCGTACCAATTGGACCTAAACCAACTTTCCATTTCTCTCCGGTTCCACATGGCTACGCTGTTGTCGGGGTGGATGAAGTGATGAAAGAATTTGAGGAGCTGAAGCTGGAACACCCTGCATGTGAAGATGGGGAGGTGGTTGAACTTGGAGAAGCCAAAAAAGGGACCATTCTATGGCCAAAGGAATTCATCGTGCTTCCGAATTGGCAGCCAAGGCCAGCGACTCCTCAGAGTAGCAATCGATCTTCGCCGCCGCCTCACCAGTCTCCTGCGCAACAGTCCTCTTCGCCGCCGCCGCCTCAGGCGCCGTCTCCGCCGCCTCAACAGTCTCCAGCGCAGCCGTCTCCGCCGCCGCGTCAGTCGTCTCCGCCCACTGAGGTTCAGCGTACCACCGCTGGTACTATGAGGGGTAAGCGATCACCGAAACGTAAAAGGTCGCCCCACCCAAAAGTACCTCATAAGAATCTTCCCATGAGACCTTACGACTATACGGAGGAGGAAAATGCTGCGATCGCAAATGCCCAAAATAAAGAGTGGTGAGCTAACCGGAAGAAGCCGAAAGCGCCAGAGTTCCCCGCCACCCCAAAAGAAAAAGCCGCCGTCTTCAAAATGCTGAAGACCCTTGAAGAACCCCCGCCAAGGCTGACGCCAGACTATGACCGCTCTATTCACAAGTCGGCTGAGGCAAATAAGCAGCGGTCGAAGAGTAGTAGTGCAAGCGGAAAATCAGTTCCCCAGCTCGGAGAACAGAAAAACCAGTCGTGCCCCCCGCTCAAAGTGTTTTCCAATACCGAGGTGGGGTCGAGCAGAGGTGCAGTCGACGTCGATCCTGAGTTTGTTGCAATGTATGGAGAAGCGGACTCTGCTCAGGGCATGTTGATACGTCCAAAACGTATCTACTTTCCCGAACACTTTTGCTATTGTTTTACCTCTAACTTGTGTGTTTTGAATACAACTAATGCGGACTAACGCTGTTTTCAGCAGAATTGCCCTGGTGTCTTGTTTTTGTGCAGAAAGTCAACTTTCGGGAAAAACACCAGAAAAGATCGCAAACCTCCTATTTTACCAGAAGACTCACGGAGCCAGAAGGGGAGGCGGAGATGGGCCACGAGTGGCCCAAACCACAGGGCGCGCGGCCAGGGGCCCACCGCGCCAGCCACTGAGGAGGGCGACTCGGCACCTCCCCGAGTCCCCTTTCGACTACTTAACCCTCTCTGACCTAAAACGCGAGGGGGTCGTCCACTTCATCCAGAAACATCACCGTACGCCGCCACCATCGCGAAACCTATTTCGGGGACCAGAAACTCCGTTCTGGCACTCCGCCGGGACGGGGAATTGGAGGAGATCATCGCCATCATCATCACCGACGCTTCTCCATCGACCATCCATGTTTCCCCCATCCATGTGTGAGTAATTCCCTGCTGTAGGCTGAGGGGGATGGTAGGGATTGGATGAGATTGTTCATGTAATAAGTATAAGATCATTAGGGCATGGTGCCTAGTATCCGTTGTTAGTACTTATTGATGTTGTTGCAACTTGTTGAGCTTAATGCTTGTCACTAGGGCCCGAGTGCCATGATTTCAGATCTGAACATGTTATTGTTTCATAATGATATGCACTGTTTATTGATCATACCTGCAAGTTGTATACACATATTGTTGTCCGGAACCCGCGGTCCCAAAGTGACAATAATTGGGACAGCCGAGGGGAATGGCTGCGATGTGAGGATCACATGTGTTCACGGCGTGTTAATGCTTTGCTCCGGTACTTTATTAAAAGGAGTACCTTAATTACCAGTAGATTCCCTTGAGGCCCGGCTGCCACCGGCTGGTAGGACAGAAGATGTTGTACAAGTTTCTCATTGCGAGCACGTACGACTATATACGGAACACATGCCTATGTTTACTTAGTACTTGGATGCTTTATCATTATTATCTGCAATGCCTATGTCTTGATTATTATATGAGCTATCTTATCCATGCAGCGCCCGTTCATCCATCCCTATGCCTACAGTGTTTTAATCCTACTGTTTACTGCAATCACTACTGCTGTCTCTATTTACTGCTGCTATTATTTCACCGCTACTACTGCTATAAAACTGTTGCTACTGATAATCTGTGTCGAGCAAGACTATTCACAGGTGCAGCTGAATTGACAACTCCGCTGTTAAGGCTCTCAAGTATTCTTTGGCTCCCCTTGTGTCGAATCAATAAATTGGGTTTTACTTCCCTCGAAGACTGTTGCGATCCCCTATACTTGTGGGTCATCAAGACTATTTTCTGGCGCCGTTGCCGGGGAGCATAGCTTTATTTGTGAGTTCACTTGTGATCTATATTGCTCGCTGAAATTTATTCATCATGGGTAAAGCTCGTGATGAGAGGGTCCGTGTATTGCCATCCACTACAAGAAAAGGTACGACACTTAGTACCTCTGCTGCTCTTGACTCACCATCTGTATTGAGTCAACTTGTTACACCACCACAATCTTCACGTGTTGGTACTACTGCTGAATCTGAAATTGCCTCTGATAATGTTGATGATGCTTCTACTGTGATTGATGAGAATATTTCATTAGGTCCACTTTTAGATGCTGCTATTGCTAAGTCTAAACAACTTGAAAATACTAGAACACCTAATGGAAGTCCTACTACTCCTGTTTATTCACCTGAGTTAAGGGATTATACTTGTGATGATGATCCTGATGAAACTTATGTGGAACTTGATGATGATTTTATTGATAAATGTAATGCTACTACTGGTGCAAGTAATATGAGAAATTTTCTTGCACAACATGCTGTTAAATACAAGTTGTCACCTGATCCTAAGTTTGCCACTTCTCCTATAAACATTAAAGATAAGGATTATGATTTTTCTCTTGATTTATCTCATATATCTATTGTTGAGAAAACTCCTTTTTGTGGCACTAAGAGTGAAAGTGCTGTAGAGCACATGAATGAGCTCTCTACTTTGAGTGGCTTATTTTCTGATGATATTAAGAAGCGTAGCTATTTTGTTGCTAAGATTTTTCCTTTCTCATTAAAAGATGATGCTAAAGCTTGGTATAACAACTTGTCTCCTGGTTCTATTACTAGTCCTACTGGTTTGCTTGATGTTTTCTTTCAGAAATATTTCCCTGCTAGTGCTCAACATGATGCTTTGCAGAGAATTTATAACTTTGACCAGGAAGATGAAGAGAAACTTCCAGAGGCATGGACAAGGTTTTGCTCTCTTATCAGAGCTCGGCCTGGACATGATTTGGAAAAGCATGATCTACTTGATATATTTTACAGTGGACTAACTATTGAATCTAGAGCATATCTGGATAGTTGTGCTAGTTGTGTTTTCAGGAAAAGAACCCCTGAAGAAGCTGAAGAATTATTGGCTAAAATCAGCCAGAATTATGATGATTGGACTCTACCTGCGCCGACCCCCACACCTACACCGACACCAATATCAAAGAAGAGGGGAGGTATGATTGAATTGAATGATGAAACAATGAGGGAGGCCAAGAAGACTCTCATTGAGAAGGGTATTAAATCTGAAGATGTGAAGAACCTTCCACCTATTGAAGATTTGTGTAAGCCAATTCCTCATCCATCCATAATTGAGGTTCACTCTCTCCACAGGTTCGATGAAGGAGATATTCCCTACTCTAAACCACCTGATCAATGCTTAGATGAATTTGATAATTATGTTATTAAGCAAGATAATTTTAATATGAGAGTAGAGAATCATTTGCATGAAAACTCTCAGCTATTAGTAAGTTGCATGATATTGTGGAGAGAACCTCCAATGATGTTAAGATGCTTATTAAACATTTCCATATGGTTCAAACTCAAATTGATCAACTCACTAAAGTGCAACAAGACATGTTAGCCAATGCTTCTAAAGAAAAATTAAAACCTGTCTATGTTAGCACTAGAAGTGGAGCTCATACTCAGGATCCTTTATATCCTGAGGGACACCTAAAAGAATTGAACAAGATTCTCAACTAGCTGAAAATCCAGTTTCTCCTTCTAAGAAAAAGAAGAAGAAGAAACATAAAAATGTTGTAGAATCCTCTGAAACTGTTAATGATCCTAATAGTATATCTATCTCTGATGCTGAAACTGAAAGTGGTAATGAACTTGATAGTGATAAGGATAAAAATGATGCTCTTGATAAAGAAGTTAGTGAAAAGGAACCTGAAAAGCATACTAAAAACACAAAGTACACTAAGGAAGACTTCATTGCTAAGAAACATGGTAATGAAAGGGAACCTTGGGTTCAAAAGCAAATGCCTTTTCCAACTAAGAAACTAAAATCAAAGGAAGAAGAACATTATAATAAATTTTGTGAATGGATGAAACCCTTGTTCTTGCAAATTCCTTTGACTGATGCTATTAAATTGCCTCCTTACTCAAAGTATATGAAAGATATTGTTTCTAACAAGAGGAAAATTCCTAATGAGGAAATTTCTACTATGCTTGCTAATTATTCTTTCAATGGCAAGGTTCCTAAGAAGCTTGGAGATCCAGGTATACCAACCATCCCTTGCTCCATCAAGAATAATTATGTTAGAACTGCTTTATGTGATTTGGGAGCAGGAGTTAGTGTTATGCCTTTTTCTCTCTATAAGAGACTCTATCTTGATAAATTGATACCTACTGATATATCTTTGCAAATGGCTGATAAATCTACTGCTGTTCCTGTTGGCATTTGTGAGGATGTCCCTGTTCAAGTGGCTAACAATTGTTTAATTTTGACTGATTTTGTTGTTCTTGAAATGCCTGAAGATGATAATATGTCTATTATTCTTGGAAGACCTTTTCTAAATACTGCAGGTGCTGTTATTGATTGCAATAAAGGAAAAGTAACTTTCAATGTTAATGATAAAGAACATACTGTTTATTTCCCCAAGAAAGTTGACAAGATTTATGGAGTCAATACCATCTCCAATTTTAAAACTATCAAAGTGGGAAGTATTGATTGCCCTATATATGATCATCAAGAAGGATATCAAAACATTATGATTGGATCCATATCAATACAATACAAGGTAACATGAGTGTTTCATGATGTTTAAATCATTTGTGTCATGTAAATTTATTTGGTGCCAAGACTTGATCAACCTTGTTATCAAATGTATTTGCATACATGAAAGAGCTAAACAGCATTTCTTTCTTCAACTTTGTTTTACCTCCTGTAGTGATAATTAGGTTGCAAAAGTTTAGTTGTTTTGAATTTTAAAAATAATTTTTCTGCCCAAGTTTTATTAATTTAAATATCCAGATTTCATGCAAATTGAAAGTTTTCAAAAATCTGTAAAAATTATACCATTGGTCCTATTTTTCAAAGAGCATCGTGGGAGTGCCTGGTGCTGACCAAGGGGACCCACCATGGGGCAAACCACATGGTGGCGCGGCTGCCCCTTGGCCGCGCCAGCCACTGAGGTGGGGCACCCTTGGCCCTCCAGCAGTTCCCCCACCTACCACTTCTTCCTCTTGCATCACTCAGCTCGTTTTTCTCTCTCACACTCGAGTTTTTGCTGTTCTTCCTCGCGATTTCGATCTCTTTGTTCAGCCCATCTCAGCTGCTGAGATTTGGGGCAATTGCTCTCAGGTATGTGACTCCTCCATGTATCCAAGTAGAATTTTGTTTAGTAAGTATACCTTGAGTATTTTGCTGCTGTAGGTGACTTGTTAAGTGAGTATGCATGCTTGTTCTATGTTGATATAATCAGTTTTGATGCATGTTTAGTCCTCTAGCAAGTCCATATAGTAGTTCCCCTCATTTGTATGCTTCAAAGATAATTTTTATGATATGTGTCAAAAATTTCAGAGGATGGAGGGAAATGAACACCAACTAAATCAATATGAATTGGTGGTTCCTGAGGTCATGGGGATCCATCGTGAAGAAGGAGTGTTCCATCCTGCTATCCATGCTTGGAATTCATGAGAAGTTCGGGGATCTTGCGTGATTTTCGTACTCTTGTCTCTAATACAGGATTGAGTGATTTTGTAGAGGGAGAACCCTACCAATATGCAAAGCTAACTGTGTCTGTGGTGCAGGACTTTAGATTTGATTGGTCTTCACCTAACCCTATGGTTCACTATAAAATTTACAACAAAAGTGTCCACTTGCCTTTTGATGCTTTTTGTGCAGCAATTAGGGTGCCGCAATGGGGATCACGAGGGAAGATACATGGGCAACCCAAGCATTTGACGGACCTATACGAGGTAATATGTCAAGGAAGAACCTACTCAGATGAAAGTGGTAAAATTCGAAGTATTCAATTTCCATGCATTCGATATTTTGCTTACTTCATCACGAGGTGTGTACTTGCTAGGAAGACTGCAAATAAATTATCCATTCCTGATTTAGCTTTCCTAGCAGCAGCCTTGCAACATGATAAGAGTTATAATTTGGGTGCCTTGATAGCCTTTCGCATTGCTGCCAATCGCGAGAAAGGTGGATTTTGTGGAGGACTCATTGCTTCTCGTTTATTAGCTATGCATGGTGTAGTAGCTCTCCCTAATGATTTGCAGCTTCCTTTAGAGAGGCTCGATTTTGCTTCCATGGGGAGGCATGGCTTTGTTACTAGTTGGTCTACTTTGAATAATCTATCTTATGAGGTGCCTTTTGCCAAGAAGGTGAGGTGGAAAATGGTTAAATCTGAGCGAATAGTCGCTTTGCCTGCACCACGTTTGTTTGATCTTGGTTTCAGGAATGTTTGGTCAGTCACCGAGGATGAATTCGATGCATACTTGAGGGAACATGCCCTGCACACAGAGGATGATGGAGAATGGGCGGACGAGGACTCCACTCAGTTTTCCGGGACTGGGGGCTCGCGCCCCTATCCTGGGGATGCTGGACCCTCTGCCTCATCTTCCTCAGCGGAGCCGGATGTTGAGCACGCCCAGTATGACCCGCCGGCTTGGAGTTCCTACCCGCGTTATTATTAGCCTCCACTTAGGCCAAAAGCCTAAGCTTGGGGGGAGGTATATCGACATCTCACTCATTTACATATCATATCTTGTCGATACTTTGTATATCCATGTTGCAGTTTTCTTTCTTTCTTTCTTTTTAATTGTTTACCTTTTATTGCTGCATTCCAAAACACAAAAAGACCAAAAATATTTCTGTTGTTTCTCTTCATTTGTTTCTTTAAGTTTCAGTATTAGTTTGCTTAGTTTTAAAATTCGGTTTGTTATTCAAAAATCCAAAAATATTTTGCTTTATTGTTTGTTTCTTTTTGCTCTTGTTTCAAAAACTCGAAAACCCAAAAATATTTGTTGTTTCTTTTTGGTTTTGTATAGTGTTTTCAGAGTTGGACAGCCATCCGTGACTCCGATGGAGCTTGGTTTTCATTCTTATCATTCGAAGCAACACAAGTGAAAAAGCAATAAGGATGATCTACAACAACTCGAGTTGGGGTGAGAGGCTGGTATGAACTCTATTTGTTTTCATTTTTGTACATATACTCATCTATGTGAGCATGCTTAGTTGGTTCATGTGAGGTATATGTCATTTAGTGGATGCTTAGTAGTTCTTGTTCTCTCATGATCGGTCCCAATTTATTAATAGTGGTAGCATGTTATGTTGATGTTTGCTTGCATTGTTCTATTCATAGAGGGTATGACATTGTGGTATCCTCCTCTGAATAATTCATTCGAATTGACTTGGCACATGCTCATGCATGCGTATGACTGAAAAACAAAAGTCAATTAAGCCTTGATGATTTATTTTGACTCAGAGTTCTTGTATCACTTTTATGTCTCAATTAATTTCATTTTGTCGCAAGCATGATTATGACGGTTATTGCTCTCTTGATTGTCGCTTCCCAGTCTATTGCTAGCCTTCACTTGTACTGAGCGGGAATGCTGCTCGTGCTTCCAAAACCATGAAAACCAAGTTATTCCAAAGTGTCCACCATAAATACCTATGCATGGCATTTCGAACCATTCAAGTAAATTTTCATGTGCTACCTTTAAAACCTTCAAAGTACTTCTCAATTTGTGTCAATGTTTTATAGCTCATGAGGAAGTATGTGGTGTTTTATCTTTCAATCTTGTCATTCAGACTTTCACCAATGGACTAGTGGCATATACATCCGCTTATCCAATAATTTTGCAAAAAGAGCTGGCAACGGGGTGCCCAGTCCCAATTAATTATAACTTTCATCAATAATTCTCTTCACATGTTTTGCCCTGATTTATCAGTAAGCAACTTAATTTGCAAATAGACACTCCTCCATGGTATGTGAATGTTGGAAGGCACCCGAGGATTCGGTTAGCCATGGCTTGTGCAAGCAAAGGTTGGGGGGAGTGTCACCCATAATGAAACTAAAATACATGTGTAAACAAAAGAGAAGAGGGATGATCTACCTTGCTGGTAGAAATAACGTCCTTCATGGGAGCCGCTCTTGAAAGTCTGGTTGACAAGGGGGTTAGAGTACCCACTACCATTCGTTGACAACAACAAACACTTCCCAAAACAATTTTGCTTCTGTTTTAAAAATAAAAAGCTCTAGCACATGATAATCCCTGCTTCCCTCTGCGAAGGGCCAATCTTTTACTTTCATGTTGAGTCACCATCCTTTCTTTGAGCACTTTCTCGAGAGCATAGTTGTCATTCTTAGTGTAATGTGCTTGTCCCAGAATGTGGTTAACTGTGATATAACTTTGATGCTTTTATCTTTGATATCTTTGATTCTAGTCTTCCCATGAACTTCAGAGGTGCCTGGGCATTTATGTTTTGCTGTACAAAAACGGGCAAGCGAGATACCATCTTATCATATCCTATTATGAGCATTACAATCTTGTGAATTAATATGTTTCATGTTTGTCGCTATTAGTATGTTGGTATCTTTTCATAGTTTACATGCCTATTGAGTGACATTATTTGCATTTGCCTCATCTTGAATTGCCTAAGCATTTGTTCATATAGTGAGAATATATGCATCATATGAAGCAAATGTGTTCGTGAAAGTCTTTTATCGCACTCAGTTGTTAACTGAATTGCTTGAGGACAAGCAATAAGCTAAGCTTGGGGGGAGTTGATACGTCCAAAACGTATCTACTTTCCCGAACACTTTTGCTATTGTTTTACCTCTAACTTGTGTGTTTTGAATACAACTAATGCGGACTAACGCTGTTTTCAGCAGAATTGCCCTGGTGTCTTGTTTTTGTGCAGAAAGTCAACTTTCGGGAAAAACACCAGAAAAGATCGCAAACCTCCTATTTTACCAGAAGACTCACGGAGCCAGAAGGGGAGGCGGAGATGGGCCACGAGTGGCCCAAACCACATGGTGGCGCGGCCAAGGGGCCCACCGCGCCAGCCACTGAGGAGGGCGACTCGGCACCTCCCCGAGTCCCCCTTTCGACTACTTAACCCTCTCTGACCTAAAACGCGAGGGGGTCGTCCACTTCATCCAGAAACATCACCGTACGCCGCCACCATCGCGAAACCTATTTCGGGGACCAGAAACTCCGTTCTGGCACTCCGCCGGGACGGGGAATTGGAGGAGATCATCGCCATCATCATCACCGACGCTTCTCCATCGACCATCCATGTTTCCCCCATCCATGTGTGAGTAATTCCCTGCTGTAGGCTGAGGGGGATGGTAGGGATTGGATGAGATTGTTCATGTAATAAGTTATAAGATCATTAGGGCATGGTGCCTAGTATCCGTTGTTAGTACTTATTGATGTTGTTGCAACTTGTTGAGCTTAATGCTTGTCACTAGGGCCCGAGTGCCATGATTTCAGATCTGAACATGTTATTGTTTCATAATGATATGCACTGTTTATTGATCATACCTGCAAGTTGTATACACATATTGTTGTCCGGAACCCGCGGTCCCAAAGTGACAATAATTGGGACAGCCGAGGGGAATGGCTGCGATGTGAGGATCACATGTGTTCACGGCGTGTTAATGCTTTGCTCCGGTACTTTATTAAAAGGAGTACCTTAATTACCAGTAGATTCCCTTGAGGCCCGGCTGCCACCGGCTGGTAGGACAGAAGATGTTGTACAAGTTTCTCATTGCGAGCACGTACGACTATATACGGAACACATGCCTATGTTTACTTAGTACTTGGATGCTTTATCATTATTATCTGCAATGCCTATGTCTTGATTATTATATGAGCTATCTTATCCATGCAGCGCCCGTTCATCCATCCCTATGCCTACAGTGTTTTAATCCTACTGTTTACTGCAATCACTACTGCTGTCTCTTTACTGCTGCTATTATTTCACCGCTACTACTGCTATAAAACTGTTGCTACTGATAATCTGTGTCGAGCAAGACTATTCACAGGTGCAGCTGAATTGACAACTCCGCTGTTAAGGCTCTCAAGTATTCTTTGGCTCCCCTTGTGTCGAATCAATAAATTGGGTTTTACTTCCCTCGAAGACTGTTGCGATCCCCTATACTTGTGGGTCATCACATGTCTATTCCTCAGTACTTAGAGCAGTTACAAGAGTTCCACGAGGTAGCATACAAATACCGGCACGGGTATAATCTCGTCAAACCTGAGCTAGTCAACGGTCTACCAACAAAAATGCGAAGATTGCTTAAGTGGTACATGCGAGCCTCAAAGGAAGGGGGAAACTGGATCTACGTGGGATATAAAAACGAGCATTACGGGCATGGAGATGGCGTGATAATGATTGAATTTAGTCAATTATTTCAGTTATACCAACAAGACGCCATCGACAAATCTATCCTCAGTGCCTATTGTCTGTAAGTATTATTTCTGTAATTAAGTCTCTAGCTAGCTCAGCTCGTTCATTGCATGTATAATCTTACTCATCACTATATTAATTATGCAGAATGAAGATTCTCCAATACAAAAAAGGACAAATCTATGACATTGGGTTTATTGACCCATATTTCGTTCATCAAAAAACTCTCCAAGGTCATTAAATCGACACAGAGAATAACTTGGTAAAGGCGTTAAGGTTTTCCGAAACCAAAAGGGAAATACTATTGCCTTACAAATACGGGTGAGTGTTACTGTCTTGTACACATTCTATTTCGCTTAATCGATGTTAAGTGTATAATTGATGACTTATGCTGTGCGCAGATTCCACTTTATTCTGCTAATCATTAAACCTGACAAACGAGTAGTACAAGTCATGGACTCGAAACGTAAACCCCTTGAGGAGTGGGCGGACATGCAGAAATACCTCCAAGGTAATTTCAATCATTATGGCACTATATCGGCAACTTTCCGTTCATTCCTGATAGCAAATAATTAATATATAACTCCTTTATTCATTTTCTTTGCCGGACAGGGCTTGAAAACGGTTCACCGCCAAAGCTAGGGTATTTGGGCACCGGAGCTAAAATTTGAACCAGTAAATGTAAGTACTACTAGCTAGATCCGCGCATCTCTTTGATTCTAGTTTCAATACCATTATCATGCTTGATTATTATTTTGATTGAACTCTGTTCTCGTAAAGTGCTTGAGGCAGGAACATGGGAATAATTTATGTGGATACTACGTTTGCGAGTTCATTCGCCAGACGACCCAAGAGACGGGCAGCCGGTACTTAGAACAATTTGAAGTACGTAAACAATATTCACAATTTTAGTTTATTGCCATCAATTGTGTTTAGTTTCATTCATATATATTGACCCCTTCTTTAAATTAGATCGAACGGTTACGGGACGGTCTTCTACCACAAAATCGCGTACGAGCAATTCAAGAGGAAATTGCGGGATTCTTAGATGCAGAGGTCCTAGATCCGAAGGGAGAATACTATCGGAAGATTGAAATGCAAGGGTGAGTGTAAAAGAGATGTATATATGCATGAAACTCGTGTGTACATGTACCGTTTGTAATATGTTCGACCAACCACGACGAATGAGATGTGTGTAATATATTCATGACGATGATGTGTAATAGTGGTTCCTTCATTGTTGTATGTAGTACCATCGAATTGAGTGCGAGATGGAGAGCCAGCGAGTGAGAGATGAGCCGGCGAGTAGTACCTGTACAGAAATATCGAAACTTGGTCTCGATGAGCCGGCGAGTGAGAGATGGAGAGCACGTCGGCGATGCGAAGAAGAGGAGACGACGGAGGCACCGGCGAGAGGGAGAGGGGTGGATGGACAAATAATTAAATGGAAGTGTTCGAATTGAGTGCAAAACACAAAATAAAAAGTGCCCAAATAATTAAATGGAAAAATACAAAATCAAAACATCAGCCAATACGAACCGGGACCAATGCTCCTCCCCACTCGCTGCTGGCAGGCCACGTGGAGACCCAGTAGTCCCGGTTCGTGGCCAAACCGGGACTAGCATTAGTCCCAATTTGCTAGTCCTGGTTCGCGAACCGGGACTAATGGGCCTTATGAACCGGACTACATTGCCCTTTTCTACTAGTGACATACACATGAGGCGTTGAGTAACATAATGCCGCGAGAGTATGTTTTTATATTTTGGTCTTGACCGGTCTCGACTAAGGCTCCTGGCTTGTAACACCCTCTAAACTTTCTTTCTTAATCAATGTAAATGCCAAATCAATTGTCTTGTTTTTAAAAAAAAAAGACACAAGCACCCAAACCAAATCATGCACCATGTAGCTAGCTCTTTTGTTTACTCGTCGTTTGGGCGACCATACGGTGCAATTTTCTGGTCATTGCCTTTTTAGAAGTTTTGCGGCTCATCTGAAAGGACGTAGAGGGATTCAATGCAGAGTGGGTAGTGACGAGACGACAGGTTTTCCCGTGTGTAAATTACCAGTGGGTATCTTGAAGGACCTGGAAGAAGAACATCCCAGTGTTAAACTACAAGACCTTTTCTTCTCTGTTGCCTGGAAACCACGCCACGCCTCTATAAATACCCAGCACCCCTT
Organism: Poa pratensis; assembly: GCA_947311845.1. NCBI lineage: Eukaryota > Viridiplantae > Streptophyta > Magnoliopsida > Poales > Poaceae > Poa > Poa pratensis. The sequence continues at coordinate 25,369,374 of CAMZMU010000039.1, forward strand.
CATGCCTCGACGACGATCATACATTCAGTCCAACGCACTGTAAGACATGTCGCGTGTTGGTGAAGTCTGCGTCCAGAGGGTTGAGAAGATCGACGCGGTGGAGAGGAAGACGACGACCACGACGGCAAGCGTGCACCGAGCCGCCGCCAGCACCGGAGAACAGCTGGGCGGCATTGATGCGGCCGCCGCGAAGTACATCGAGAGGGTGCACCGGCGGCTGGCGGCCGAGGAAGCTGCGGCAGCTAGTAGTACGTACTGCTGCAGCAAAGTGAACTGTAGTCACGCACGCCTGTAAAAAGGACGAGGGAGGTAGCTACTAGCCAGTGTTAATATTGAATGTTATTCGAGTGCGGATAAATGGAGCCTGCCCTCCATTTGCACTTACCGATCATTTACTATTTTCTTTGTTCTTTGAAGTCAGTGTATGTATAAACATGCACACGTTGTGTGTTCTAGGATTACATGTAAATAGTAAGGATGTTGATCAATAGAAATAGTATTACAAAAACTATTGAGCTGTAGGCAAGAACAAAGAAACCGACTGGCGATTGTGCAGAGTGCTCGTGTGAAATTAACCTTTTTTTTAGATTCTCATGATCGCTCCCCGTCCCCGGTTCCATTATATGTGTGAAGTTAACCTTTTTAGATCATTTTGTGAAATTAATCTTCCTAAAACTAGCGGTAATAAATTAACATATGCATTTTAGACCTCTGTGTTTCCTTAACTCTGAAGGACATTTTTACTGACATGCCACTTCCATGCATCGCATGGTCAAGTCGTCGATGTCGACCATGTTGCCAACTTGCCAGGAGAGTTTACTGAAGTTTTGGTAGCTATCTAACCTGCGGTCGACAGTCTCACAGCTAGCCAATGATCGACGGACCAACTCATTCAGACTTTTCTGCTACTTAGCGCCACTATCAGTTACACGCTACTAGGTCGCTTCAGTATACATATATACATCCTTTGCATCGCGTACGCTGGTCCCATAGCACGACAAGGTGTACCAGACTTCCATGTAAGCTTTGCCGCGTGGAGTGCATTTAGATGCAGTTGTAAACTTGTGATGAAAGATACCGCGGAGGTCGATGATCCCGCATTCCCGCGTTAAGCCATCCTTGACCCCGCTCCTCATCGATTCGATCGGGGCGCAATTACCTTGGTGTTACATGTGAAGTGCATGCAGTATATTTCAACATTTTCAATGATGATTAAAGAGCAAGTAATCGAGCATATGACGATTCGACAAAGCCAACAGCTGGAGCTTGGAACAATTTCTTTTTGGTCGCCATTCACACAAGCGAAGTTGCCGAACACTTTTGGACTTTTAGCAGCCTCGGTGACACTAGCTAGCTAGCTAGCCTCTTTTTCGACACGGTCTTCTACTAGATATAGCTTCCATTCTTTTTCTGTTCAGATGGGAAACAGCCGCAATAATTTGCGGAAGTATCTAGTGCTCCTACCCGTTAGGGTGTGTTCCTCGTGCTACCACAAAAAAAAAACATTTTTACATGTTTCAAAAAATTCTATGAAAAATTGTGAATATTTACAAGATATGTTTATACAGCCTCCAAAAAAATTAGCTCCAATTTTGAAATGAAAACTGAGAAACAAAAAAAAAAACAAATCTGGCAAGAACAGTGTCACTAGTGTAAAAAAGACAAAATCAAATAAGACACTATTCATGCTAGATTTGTGTTTTTGTTTCTCAATGTTCATTTCGAATTTTAGAGATTGTAAAACATATGTTTTGAACATCCACAATTTTTTGTAACTTTTTTTGAAACATTTAAATTTGACTATTTTAGCTGTAGCACGGGGAGCACTACATATCTTCTCGCAACAGTATTGTACTACTATGCTAACTCGGCTTTGATTTGAATTTAATTAAAATGCCTGCATCAAGGTCGTTTGCCCTGTTTTGCCAGCAGATTTTGTGTAAATTAGCAATGAATTTCTTGGTGACAAGCTCAGTACGCATGCACGTCGTGCGTGTTAAAACCACAGATATATTCACGAACGACATGAAGAATGAGCCTTGACCAAATCAAACAGGAATACGGGAGACAGAGTACATGGGCACGTGCGTGTTTTCAAGTCAACCTATGTAGTACTGCTGACAAGACTCGTTCTTCCCTTTCTTCCTTGCATGCCCCAACGGAGGCGGTGTCTCTGCTCTATAAATAACGCAGCCTGTCGTGATGGGATCACGGCAGATGCCATAGGTATGGCTAAGATGGGCCGAATGGTCGTTGGAGAATCTGGGGAGGGTTTATGCACTCAAGAAGTGCACACGCAAGAACACGCAAGAACACGAACAAAGAAACAAGAAACCAAGAACACAAAGCACACCACGATGTACCCTGCTTCGGGGCCCTCTTGCGGAGGTAACACCCCTACTGCAGCACTATCCTACTCAGTGTATAGCTCAAAGTGACAGGTACAAGCTGCTCCTCGAGCTGTATGATGATACAATGGTGAGAACTTGAGGTAAAAGATGGCGCTACACGGGAGGAAGAAGGCACTCCGAGCTAGAACCGAGGTGTTTCCGGGGTGTTCCGAGGTTCCTTTCTCTCTTTCTTCCTCTCTTGATCGATCAGTCCGTCGGGGGCCTTAAGCAGGAGGGGGGTGAAGCCCACTATATAGGCCAGCCGAGTTACCGTTGTGCCCCTCGCTGAACACTGTTGCCATGCCTCTGCACCGGTCACCACCGTACCTCTGTCAGAGACAAGACATGGCATGCCCATCTCCTGTTGCCTAACCGCAGAACTAGCCTGTCCCCTCTGACAGAGACAGGACGTGGCCACGCCGCGCTACCTCGTAGCCTTTTCCCCGGATCTCGCGTGGTCAGCGGTCAGAGATGTGCAGCCCCGCCGAACCCGGGGCATGCCTCTGCCAGGCTCCTTGACAGACGCTCCCACGTCAGGCGCTCTTGTACCCGGCTGGAAGTGACAGGAGCATTGACTCCTGCCCGACCTACGGCCTCCTGCCTTGGTTAGCTCGGGTCTTGCTCCCGCTCCCTACCTCGGGTCTTGTACTCCAGGTCCAATCACCTCGGATATTACTTCCTTCAAACAGCTTCTCCTGCACTCACCATACTAACCATAGCACCGAGGTAGTAGGTCGGCTGAACATAGCTCGGACCGTAAACCTCGGCCCAGGCCAACGGGATACCTCGGACCCCTCTTGGCCAAGATAGGTCGGCCTTTGCACTCTCCAGGTCAAGGTGAAGCTCGGATTCTCCCAGGCCCAAGCAGGTCGGCCCTTTACGTACCTCGGCGTATCTTTAAACTCATCTTTATCCAAGCCTTGACCCTACCCGGGGGTAGCCCCCCGACATTAGTCCCCGAAGCTGGTGCGGTCCTACGACCTCGGATGGAGGGCCGTAGCAGGTTCAAAAATAACCAAGGCACCACCTCTAAAACCGACCTCCAAATAGCTCCGCCGAGGTACTTCCCACAGACCTTAATCTAATCCGAGGTTGATCTGCAATCTGAACTTTCCGAGCTGTTTGACTCAGCACAATCTTGCCCCAAGATCTTCCGAGGCACGTGGCGAAGAATCTCTGCCCGGACCTCGAAACCCGGACCTCTGAAAGACAGGTCCTGACCACACGCCGCGCTCGTCAGCCGGACCCACCAAACAGCGCACCTGCGCACTCAAGTGCGAAACCAAATTGACCGCCTGCGACTCCTCGATTCTTGCGCTGACCCGCACAGGAAATCCGAGGCTGGCGGTTGCCACTCTGCGGCCCACGATGTGGCCGATCGTGCGGCCACCAACCGCGCAACCGCTCCTCCGCTCACACACGATCCCACGCCTCCGCGGTAACCGCGCGGTAGTGCGCAGTTACCGCACGCCGTTACTGCACGCCGCTTATAAATAGGGGCCCCAGGGCCAACCTCATCTTCTTCTTCCTCCATCGCACACCGCTCCGTGCCACTGCCTCCGTCGCCGCCGTCGAGCACCTTGCCGCACCGGAGTACGCGCCGCCGTTCTGCCGCATCGTTCCGCGCCGCCGCCGAGCGCCTCGCCGCACCGGAGTACGCGCGCTGCGCCTGGCGCCATCGACTTGCCACCGATCCCTCGCGTTCCTCCACGGTGAGTTCTTCGTTCCCCTCCATTGCCCATGCCATGACCATGTTCATCCTCCGATGAACTCGAGGATTTTGATGAACTAGATGCTCTACCTTTGCACTTTTTAGCCACTTTAGATCTCACCTAGACTGGCATCAGACGCACCCGTAGCACAGTCCTTTTAGGTTTGCCCCTTGATGAACTTGATTTTATTTCCCTTTTTGGCTCACCGGTAGATCTTTGCTAATATCTCGCCATGGTAGAAACATGTTTCCCGCCCAAAACTCTTTAGCTCGGCTGTTTTGACTGATCCGAGGTATTTTACCCCGGCTATCCTGAACTGTCCGAGGTACTTACCCCGGTTGAACCTCCTCTTCTGCAGGAAAGCCTCAACATGTCTTCTGCCTCGGATCCCGCCGAGGAAGGAGCACAGGAAATCGAGGTAGCTGGGAGGGATCCGACGTCACGGAGGTCGACATCAAATGGCTCCGAGATTCACGGCGGATCCCGGCTAAACTCATCTGCAGGGTTCCGAAGAAAGAAGACATCGAACCCGAGGTGGAATCCGGGGAGAGGGTCGTCTTCCTGGACCACTTTGAACGTGGCTTCGGGCTCCCGGCCGGGAAGTTCTTCCGGGAATTCTTGGACAAATTCGGGCTACAACCACACCACCTGCCCGCCAATGCCATCCTCCAACTTTCGGCCTACGCAACCTTTTCCGAGGGTTACCTCGGATTATGGCCAAGCATCGAGTCCTGGGCCAAGTACTTCCAGCTGAAGAAGCAAAGTGTCCCGAACAAGAAGGTCGTGGACAAGGAGATGACTGCTTGCGGGGCGGCCTCGATTTCACCTCGGCGCCTTTCTGAGTTTCCTCGGATCCAGGGCCTGGACTCCTGCCGCAAATGGCAACGCTCCTTCTTCTATGTGAAGAACCCGGGCCGAAGACCTCATCAACTTGCCGGAGTTCACCATTGGAACCCCCACTGCCCAACTCAACTGGGATTATGAGCCTGCACCCGACGCTCCCGAGGTTCTTCTGATCCACCAGACCATGATGTCCTCCAGGAGAAAAGCTGGGGGCAGATGACATCTTGCGCACCATGATCACCCGCCGAGTTAGCCCTTTACAAGAGCGGGCCCATAAGATCTGCCATATGAGTGGCCGCTACGACCCCACTCGCACAGCACCTTTGAACTTGATGACTCCGAGGTGAAGAGGCGCATCCGAGCCATCGCCAAGACCACCATGCCCGACAAGTGGAAATGGGGTGTCAAGCCCTATGACCGAGATCACCTTCCAGCTCAAGTAAGTGTACTTTACCCGACGTAAAATATTCCTCGGTTTCATTTTCACCCCGCCTTGTATTGATCTTGTGCTAACTCGGTTTTACCTTGCCACCTCTGCAGAAGTTCACTCGACAGGAAATCGAGGATGGCCCCCTTTCTTCTAAGGAGTGGACTCCCGACCTGCCTGTCCCGGCCGCCGAGGTTGAAGATCCGGACAATGAGGATCACCTCCCCATTCCCAAGGCCACCTCGGGTAAGACTCGTGGTTTCACCTCGCACCGCCCACCAGTTCGATCGCCTATCCAGGATTGGCCCGATGATGACGATGATGATTGCCAAATTCTGGAACCTGTCAACGTTATTCCCATTTCATATGCTCCTCCAACATATAAGAACTTTCATCCAGCGTCTGCAGCTTCCCGGAAGCGCTCAGGACCTGGTACCTCGGATGCCGAGGCTTCCAAGACCTCGGAGACTGCGGCGCCCAAAGCCAAGCGTGCCAAGAAGACCTCGGCGAGGCACAAGAAGCGAGGCCCCGTGGAGGAAGATGCGTAAGTCACCTTGCTCCTTTTTACCTTTCACACTGTTCCGAGGTTAAGTTTTTTATATCTAACTTAATCTTTTCTTTTTCGTCTAGCCCGGCTCGGCAGATCAAGCAGAGCCATAGCTCGATACACTCACCACTGCCTCCAGTGGTTGAAGCTCAGACCACCGAGGTCGAGGTTAACCTCGGCAGCCCCGCCAGAGCCTCTCCTCCAGAACGGTCCATTGACCTCACCAGCCCGGAGAAGACCATCTCCTCCCCGGTGCGTGTCTCCTCCGCCGAACTTCCACCGCCGAGCTCTGACTCCGGCCTGGGGCACTCTGCTCCCCGCCGAGATCAGACTCCTCCGCCTCCTCAGAAGGATGCGGAGACAGATCGCGCCAAGACTCCGGCTAAGACCGTGCAGGAGCCTCGGCTCTCCCCCAAGTCTCAAGCTGCGCGCAACCAGCAGCAACAGCAGCAGAAGAAGCAGAAGAAAGATTCAGCTCCAGTTGTTGAGCCCCCCAAACAGCCACAGCAAACTCCAATGCCGCCACCGCCACCGGGCCCCAAGGCTGCGAGCACCCAACTGGTGCCGCATGTTCCCGCTTCTGCGCCGAGGTCCACCTTGATCAAGACCGCGCCCTCGAGCTCTCAGGTCGCCACCTCCCGAGCTCTTTTTGCTGCTACCATCCAGCCGAACATCAGCAGCTGGGAGGTCGGGCAACTCCGGACCAAGAGCGGGAACAGCTTAGGCTCGGAGAAGCACTATGACATGGACTGGAACTCGGCTGACACTGCCGAGGTCTCCTCTAACCCGAGCTCTGAGCATCCAGTTGGACCTAGCGCCGTGCTCCAATCTATCTACAACATGCAGACTGCGGTCCTTGACTGCAGCAAGAAGGCCTCGGTAAGTTTCTTTACGCAACTCTCTTTCTTCCTTTGAAACCAAATGACAAACATACACTATTCCCAGTCCCCGAGATTCGGGTTGAGCAATTGACACTCCACCGAGTTAAAATTGCTCGGCTTGAATCTCAAAAACTTGTCATTTCTCCCATGCTGAGTCCCCGAGGCCAATGCCAAGTCCCCGGGACTCAATTGGGCCTCGGGTGCTAGAAATACCTCGGATTTCTCCGAACTGATCTCTCTATTTTTTCAGGAGTGCAACAATGCTCGGACAAGATCTTCAAGAACCTCCTGCTGGATCACAACAGATTGAAGAAGTCTCACCGGACTCTTCTATCCGCAAGGAGCAGAGCGACAAAGATTACGCCTCCAAGTTGAAGACAGCCGAGATGAAATAGCTCGGCTGCAACAAGAGCTGAACCGGGCTAATGAAGCCAAAACTGCTGTGGAGGACGCTATGAAGGTCAAGACCAGGCCGCCGAACAGCAGCAAGAGCTTGCCAAGACCCTGGAGAGCCGCGCCACCTCGGCCGAAGCCGAACTTACCGCCCTCCGAGCTATATCGAAAAGCTGGTTGTCCGAGCTCGCTCGGATTAATCACCAAATGGACAGTAAGTTTCTTTTCCCCTTTTCCTTATTTTCTGCCGACCTACACCCCGTGCCACCGTATGCCTTATTTCAGCGACAGCCTTTTTGTCTTCTTCAGAGAACTTCGAGCACTCCAAGGACAAGGCTATCCGCGAAGTTCAAGCAGCTCGGGCAAAGAGGGCTGAGACAGAAACCCTCAGCGAAAGCTGGGATATCCAGGACCACCTTGTTGCCCTTAATGCTCGGATCAGGCCGCTCGGGCCATTGGAACCAAGCTGGTTGATGCTGCCATCGAGGTCCACCGTGCCCTCTGGCCCAAGGTCAAGACTCCCACTTGCATCGACGAGCTCGCCACGAAGCTGAAAGGAGCCGAGGCTAGACTTCGGGAGTGGAGATGCTCATCAGCTCGGGCTGGAGCGGACAAGGCCCTGGTGTTCGTGCTGTCTGGTATGAAGATGTTGAGATCCACACGGTTACCTCCCTGCGCAGGGGCTCTCCTTGGAACTCCACCCCTGATGGCATTGCGAAACGCCAAGCAGCAGCCGACCGCTTTGCTAGTTATGCAAACACCCGGACCTTTGATGACGGGCGCCTCTTCTGAGGATGAAGAGAGCTCGGACGAGGAAGCAGAGTCCGGTGAAGAAAGTTCTGAGGCGAGGAAATTGACTTTGACGAGCCTGAGAGCTCCAAGGGCAAGGCCGGCAAAACAACCGAGGTGGCTGAAGGCTCTGATGATGACTTCAGCTTCGACGAACCTCCGAACTCCAAGGGCAAGTCCGGCAAAGCCGTAGCCACCGAGGTGATCTCCCCCGACGTGACGGACACCCCGGCATCCACTCCAACAACCGAGGTTGCTTCCGCGACCGAGGTTGTTCTGCGCCCGAGGTTCCTGCGCCCGAGGCTCCTGCGCCCGAGGCTCCTTCTTCCGAGGCCTGAACTTGTCTCAACAAAACATTAAATCCCCGGTATGCCGGGTGCAGATGTAACAGACCTTAAGTAGTTTGCCTTGCTACCAGTACTATTATCTTGCTATCCGAACCATGCTTTTCTAAGAATTTATGCCGAACCCTTTTGGAACGAGTCCCCGAGTTCACTTTCGTGTTTACTATACTTGGCATTCTTTGCTCTTGTCTACCATTTTGGCGTTCGACAGTCGAGTCACAAGATTGTTGTTTATAGCATACAGTACTTAGCAAATGTCGAGGTGTGTTTCAAAATCATCCGACATAAACGAAAGGTAAAGACAGGGGTTAGTAAACGACACATGCCGAACTATATTTTTGGACCGAGTCCCCGAGTCCATTTTCATGTTTCCCACGTTTTTTCATCTTTGCTCTTGACTACCATTTCGGCGTTCGTCAGTCGAGTCACAAGATTAGTTACACAGCATACATTACTTGAAGTTTGAGACGAGGTTCAAAATAGTTCGGCATATGAACGAAATTGACAAACAGAAATAAAACACAAGCACAAGAGCGAGGCAGTCCCCGAGCTTCAACCTCGGAGTGCCGACATTTCATTAAGGATTAACCGAGGTACATACATTGCGCCCTTCATGAGTAGAAAGGTCGGAGTAGAGCTATATTCCATGGTCGCCTGACCTCTGATCCGGGGTTGTCCAGCCCATCTTCCCTTGGTTCCTGCGCATCTATTAGATAGTAGAATCATTGAGCAGAGCTCGGCTCACAATGAACGGTCCCTCCCATGGAGGTGACAACTTGTGCCGACCTTTCTTGCGCTGCACCAACCTCAGCACCAAATCTCCCTCGTGAAACACACGAGGGTTGATACTCCGGCTATGATAACGTCGGAGACCTTGCTGGTATATTGCTGACCGAGATGAGGCCAATTCTCTAGCTTCCTCAAGCAGATCTACTGCATCCTCCCGAGCCTCTTTTGCCTCGGCTTCAGTGTACATTGCCACTCTGGGCGCATCATATTCGATGTCAGTGGGTAGCATAGCTTCTGCCCCATAGACCATAAAAAATGGCGTATAGCCAGTTGATCGATTTGGCGTGGTCCTTAGACCCCACAGTACTGCTGGTATCTCATCTATCCAACACCCCGGCGTTTTCAGCAGTGGTTCAATGAGCCGAGCCTTGATGCCGGCCAACACTAGAGCATTTGATCTTTCCACTTGTCCATTAGACTCCGGGTGTGCCACCGAGGCTATGTCCAGCCGGATTCCCTTGTTCATGCAAAACCGAGCAAATTCTCCAACAGCAAAGTTCGTGCCGTTGTCCGAGATAATGCTATGGGGGTACCCATATCGCAGAATGATCTCCTTCAAAAAGTCACTGCTGAATGACCATCCAACTTCCGGATTGGTTTCACCTCGATCCACTTGGTGAACTTGTCCACCATCACCAGTATGTGCGTCATGTTACCTCGGGCTGGTTTGAACTCTCCCACCATATCCAAACACCATACCGCAAACGGCCAAGTGATAGGAATTGTTTTGAGCGCCGAGGCTGGCATATGCGTTTGCTTGGCAAACCTTTGGCATCCTTCACATCTCCGGACTATGGCCTCTGCATCAGCAAGAGCAGTGGGCCAATAGAACCCATGCCTGAACACCTTGGCCACCAGAGCTCTTGTGCTGCAATGATGACCACACTCTCCTTGGTGGATCTCCAAAAGCATCTCCTTGCCTTCAGCTGGCTCGACACACCGTTGCAACACCTCGGTTACGCTTCTTTTATAGAGCTCCTTGTTGATGATGGTGTACGCCTTGGCCCTCCTTTGATTCTCCTAGCCTCGGTTGTGTCACTTGGCAAGCTTCCCTCCGTTATGAACTTCATGATTTGCTCCGCCCACTCCGGCACTGGGTGCAAAGGAAAAAGTTCTCGTCCACCTCCATTGGTTCGGCCACCATAATCTCCTCCATTATTTCCTCCACCATCCTGCGACCAGTCCCCGAGTCTTGATGAGCAGTCCCCGAGGTTCGGTGCGCAGTCCCCGAGCTCTGCCACGCAGTCCCCGGGTCCGACCAAACGCACCGACGTCTACCTCCATTGGAACAGGTCCGGGCTCTTGCTCCGCCGGGATGAAAATAGATTCGGATTCAGGAGAAGGTTTGATTGAAGGAGTTCTCAAGTGATTCAGGGCTACCCCTGGTGGTACTGCCTCTTTCGATGAACCGAGCTTTGACAACACGTCGGCAGCATCATTTTCTGCCCGAGGTATATGCCTGTACTCACACCCTTCAAAGAACCCGGATATCTTTTGCACATGGAACCGATATAACGCCATGTTGGCATCCAGAGCATCCCAAGTTCCAGAAGATTGTTGCACCACCAGGTCGGAATCGCCGAAGCACTCTACACGCCGGATACCGATCTCCTTCGCCACATTGAGGCCATGGATTAAGGCCTCATACTCCGCCACATTGTTTGATGCTGAGAAATGAATCTGCAGCACGTATTTCAGCTGATCTCGCTTTGGCGAGGTGAGGACTATTCCAGCCCCCAGCCCGATCTTTGTCTTGGACCCATCAAAATGCATTTTCCAATAATTATAGTCCGGCCTGGGTGGCTCATACTGCATCTCGGCCCAATCACAAAAGAAGTCCGGCAACGCCTGGGATTTAATTGCATCTCTTCTCTCATAATGTGGTGCATATGGAGACACCTCAATCGCCCATTTGGCAACTCGGCCAGTTGCATCTTTGCACCCGATGATCTCCGAGATTGGAGCTTCGCACACCACCGTCATGGGATGCTCCTGGAAATAATGCTTCAACTTCTTGACCGCCAGGTAGACACCATACGTCATCTTCTGGTAGTGAGGGTAATTCTGCTTCGAGGTAGAGATCACCTCGCTCAAGTAATACACCGGTCTCTGCACCGACCTGCCACCTTCTTCGCGCTCCACCACCACTGCCACACTTACAACTCGGTTTGTGGCCGCAATGTAAAGTAACATCGGCTCATTGTGCAATGGTGACGCCAACACCGGGGCAGTGGACAACATCTTTTTCAGCTCATTGAACGCCACGTCGGCCTGCGGGGTCCATGTAAACCCGGTACTTTTCTTCATGAGCTGGTACAAAGGTAAGGCTTTTTCTCCTAGCCGACTACAAATCGGCTCAACGAGGCTAGGCACCCTGTGAACTTCTGCACATCTTTCAAACACTTCGGTAACTTCATGTTCTCAATAGCTCGGATCTTGGCCGGGTTAACCTCGATACCTCGGCTAGACACCAGGAATCCGAGCAACTTTCCAGCCGGGACACCAAAGGTGCACTTGTCCGGGTTAAGCTTCAACCGATATTTTCTCAAATTCACAAATGTCTCCTCGAGATCCTCGAGGAGAGTACGTTTCTCCTTAGTTTTGATGACGATATCATCGACATACACTTGCACATTTTTGCCCATTTGAGAGTGCAGGCATTTCTGCATACACCTCTGATAAGTTGCCCCGGCATTTCTCAGACCAAAACACATGACACGATAGCAATACGCCCCATACGGGGTAATAAAAGCAGTCTTTATTTGATCCTTTGGGTTCAGTGGTATCTGGTGAAAACCAGAGTACGCATCGATAAAAGACAACAGTTCACAACCAGCAGTGGAATCGATCACTTGATCAATCCGAGGTAATGGAAATGGATCTTTCGGGCACGCCTTGTTGAGGTTAGTGAAGTCAATGCACATGCGCCACACCTTGACCACGGCTGGCTCGTCTTTCTTCTTTTCCACCAAGACCGGATTGGATATCCAGTCCGGATGCAGCACCTCCATAATGAACCCGGCTGCAAGCAACTTAGCCAGCTCGTCCAGCACCACTTGTCTTCGGTCGTCTGAGAGACGACGGGTCGGTTGCCTCACCGGTTTCACCTCTGGCCTGACAAATAAAGAGTGCTCTGCCAACTCCCTCGGAACACCAGGCAGGTCCTTAGCCGACCATGCAAAGATATCCCGATTCTCACGGAGGAAGTGACAGAGCTCGCCTTCCTATTTCTCGCCCAGCCCGGTCCCAATGATGGCCATATGCTCTGGGTGCTCCGGGTCAATGGGGATCTTCTTGGTCTCCTTGGGCACCTCGAATGCTGCAGTTGAGTCCGGGCTCATCAGTCCGGACATGCCGAGCTGTGTTGACTGCGCCATTGCCACCACTTGATGCAGCTTCTTCTTCTCAGCTGCGATCACCAAAGACTCGGCCAGATTAGACCCCGCCGAGGCACACTGAATGGCTCGCTTGTAGTCACCCGAGATGGATATGATCCCATTAGGCCCTGGCATTTTCATCTTCAGGTATGCAACATGGGTGGAAATCATGAACTTGGCCAGAGCCGGCCTTCCAAGCAATGCATGGTATGCACTCTCCAAGTCCACCACCTCGAACTCGATACTCTCAACTCGGCAGTTATCCTTGGTTCCAAATGCTACATCCACCCATATCTTGCCCATGGGTGCACAGGAAACGCCAGGCACAATCCCATGAAAAGTACAACTGCTTGGCATCAACTGATTTGGCGATATGCCCAATTTCACCATTGTGTCTCGGTACATGATGTTGATGGCACTGCCATTGTCCACCAGAACTCGGGTGAACCTCACATTGTTGGTAGGCCCACACAACGTCGGATCTACCACCAGGGCATACTTTCCAGGGCTCGGCATGATCCGAGGTGTGTCTTTCTGCTCCAAGTGATCTCCTGCTCAGACCAGTTCATATAGGTCGGCACCACCGGCATTACTGCATTCACCTCCATGGCACGCCTCTGCACGCTCTTCTTGTCAGTTGGCTCGGTCACAAAGACCACATAGCTCGCATGAGCCTCTCTATAGTCATTTCCGGGGTATTCATACTGCTGACTTGGTCCGGCACCATTGTTGTGTTATTACCTCGGACATTCACAACATTCACGGGCCTTGCTGCTGCAGGCCTCGGAGGAGGTGCAGTGGTTATCGGGGTAACATTTGCTCCGGACAGATTTGGGTGGGACCTCGGCTGAAATCTCTGAGGTGGTGGTCCTCTCTGATTCCTCCGGCCTTCGCCCCTTCTTCTCTGATTCTGCGGTTCCAGCTGCACTGCCGGGTTGAATGGTTGGCTGGCTTGCGCGGGTCGGTCGTATGGTAACAGCAAGGACCATCTATCATTGATTCATAAGTCAAGGGTGGCTCCGGGTTCGGACTAAATGCCGGACCATTGATTTTTGGCCTCTGGACACCTCCAGCTCCGGGCTGATCCGGGTTCACCGCTGCAACTTGGTTCGAGGTGTATGGGTAGTCCGGCTCCCTCCTCTTTGTCCGAACTCTTGGCGGTCATTACACCTTGGTCCGAGCCGGTTGTTTATTGGCTCCCTCCTTCTGTTACGTGCCACTGCCTCTGCTGCTGGCTGCATCGGATCACCCAGAGCATAAGAATCTGCAATCCGGATTGTTTCTGCTAGGGATTTCGGCATATCTCTTGGAGCCTCTGCCACAGCATGCTGCCATGTCGACAACCATCTGCAAACCAGGAAATGGCCTGTGCCTCTACAACTCCTTCACAGGAATTCCGAACATTGCTCCACCGAGTTAAGAATTCTCGGTCAGTTTCATGATCATCTTGCTTACATGCCGCCAGGAGCTGAGGTCGGTTTGGCCTCTTGTATGTACTAGCAAAGTTGCTGTTAAACGCCAGCTCCAAGTCTATCCAGGAGTTGATACTATACTCCGGCAAATTATTCAGCCAGATCCGAGCTGGACCTTCCAACATGTGCGGGAGATACCGGACCGCCCATCGGCGATTGCCCCCCGCTATGTGCACCGAGGATACATAATCTGTCAGCCAATCTTGTGGCTTGGTGCTCCCATTGTATGGCTTGGTGTTCCGACCTAACTGGAACTGAGATACTGGTGGTGGCTCCTTCATGATCCGAGGTCCAAAACACGCCGGACCAGGAGGGCCTTCCTCCTCCAGTTGCTCGGACAAGTAGATTCTATCCAGCTTGTTACGAACATCGCCTGGAGCTAACATCCGACCTCCTATCCGAGGTCCCAACGCCCCATCCACTCTGTGGTATCCAGCTCGCGCCATGGCCGAGTCTCCATCATCATATCGGTCATCGCCTTGACCGACATTCTGAGGTTGCTGAACATACTCCGGCTCTCGCTGATATTGCCCCTGCGGCCGGGTTGTTGCTGATACCTCGGGGGCGGAGGTGGTTTACCTCGGCCAGCCGACGCTGCTTGCCCGCCATTCTGATTTCCCTGACCGGAGTTACCCTTAGCTCGGCTTGCATTACCTGGGCCGGGGTTTCCCTTAGCTCGGCTAGCATTGCCCTGGCCCACCTTCTGCTTTGCTGCTAACACTGGATCATACATCTGCAGCTGCTTGTTCTGACCCGAGGTGACACTCCGGGCTCGATCGGCTCCTCCGACGAGTGGAGACGAGGCTTGCCCCTTGGACACCTGACTAACTGGCCTAGCTGAATAAACCATCTCTGAATCACCAGCCCCGGCATATGCTCTGCGGAGAGCCTCATTCTGCTGGTTAGCTACATACACTAACTCATTGACTCGCTTCTGCTGCGCACGCCATGCATCTCCAGTCAACCCGGATAGCTCGGCCCTGCCTGCCTCGGCAGCTCTGAGGTTCTTAGCAGGGGAACTATACACCGGCCTTCCAGTCGACACGCGACTCTCACTCCTAACCGAGGTGGTAGGTCGAGCCTCCCTGTCCATCTCATCATTGAGCCCCTTGCCTCTCTGCCGCACCTCGGCTCCCCTATGTGTATCAACTGCTACCGGGGTGAAGCCATTCGCTGCATTGTACTCACGCAGATCTCTATTGAACTCATCTCTAGCTGTTATCATTGCTACAGCCTCCTTTGCAACAGGACACGCTTTGCCTCTAGGTCGGCCACAGTCACCACTACATCCACTCCTGGATTTACTGGGTCTGCCAGTGTCTCCACTATCTCTACCAGGGTCGCACCTCGGCCCTGCAGCTCGGGGTGCCAGGCAGCTCTTTCTCTAGCCTGGGCTTTGCAGATCTCACCTTAGCAACCTCGGCCGCTTGGATTTGCTGGCATCTACTTTGCCAGCGGCATCAACCGGACCGTCATCATCACCTCCACGCAGCTCTCGGGGCGAGTGATACGCCGACCTAAAGCCGCGAGGAGAGGAGTTTCGTCGTCCACGAGCACCTGCTCCGGGTACCGCGAACAACCTCGACAGCAACGTATGACGAAGCTGCCGAGCATCATGGTGAAGCCGTGCTCGGGGAAGGGCTTGCCGGCGAAACACCCCGCGTTGTCGCTGATGAAGGTGAACTCACCGATCTTGGCGATAAGCCCGGAAAGAACACGCTCGCCTGAGCCCGTCCGGATGAAACTCCCTCCAACGCCTCAATCTGCCCCACGGTGGGCGCCAACTGTCGTGGTGGGATCACGGCAGATGCCATAGGTATGGCTAAGATGGGGCCGAATGGTCGTTGGGGGAATCCGGGGAGGGTTTATGCACTCAAGAAGTGCACACGCAAGAACACGCAAGAACACGAACAAGAAACAAGAAACCAAGAACACAAAGCACACCACGATGTACCCTGCTTCGGGGCCCTCTTGTGGAGGTAACACCCCTACTGCAGCACTATCCTACTCAGTGTATAGCTCAAAGTGACAAGTACAAGCTGCTCCTCGAGCTGTATGATGATACAATGGTGAGAACTTGAGGTAAAAGATGGAGCTACACGGGAGGAAGAAGGCACTCCGAGCTAGATCCGAGGTGTTTCCGGGGTGTTCCGAGGTTCCTTTCTCTCTTTCTTCCTCTCTTGATCGATCAGTCCGTCGGGGCCTTAAGCAGGAGGGGGGTGAAGCCCACTATATAGGCCAGCCGAGTTACCGTTGTGCCCCTCGCTGAACACTGTTGCCATGCCTCTGCACCGGTCACCACCGTACCTCTGTCAGAGACAAGACATGGCATGCCCATCTCCTGTTGCCTAACGGCAGAACTAGCCTGTCCCCTCTGACAGAGACAGGACGTGGCCACGCCGCGCTACCTCGTAGCCTTTTCCCCGGATCTCGCGTGGTCAGCGGTCAGAGACGTGCAGCCCCGCTGAACCCGGGGCACGCCTCTGCCAGGCTCCTTGACAGACGCTCCCGCGTCAGGCGCTCTTGTACCCGGCTGGAAGTGACAGGAGCATTGACTCCTGCCCGACCTACGGCCTCCTGCCTTGGTTAGCTCGGGTCTTGCTCCCGCTCCCTACCTCGGGTCTTGTACTCCAGGTCCAATCACCTCGGATATTACTTCCTTCAAACAGCTTCTCCTGCACTCACCATACTAACCATAGCACCGAGGTAGTAGGTCGGCTGAACATAGCTCGGACCGTAAACCTCGGCCCAGGCCAACGGGATACCTCGGACCCCTCTTAGCCAAGATAGGTCGGCCTTTGCACTCTCCAGGTCAAGGTGAAGCTCGGATTCTCCCAGGCCCAAGCAGGTCGGCCCTTTCCGTACATCGGCGTATCTTTAAACTCATCTTTAATCCAAGCCTTGACCCTACCCGGGGGTAGCCCCCCGACACAGCCCCCGGGTGCCTCGAGGATCATCAACTCAATCAGTCAATCCACAGAAGAAGCAAGAGCTCAACACTGAGATCAGACATGTCGCGTGTCGGCGGAGAGATCTGCATCCAGAGGGTGGAGAAGATCGGTGCGGAGAGGAAGATGGCGAAGACGGCGAGCATGGGCAGGGCCGGAGCGAAGCTGGGAGGAATTGATGCGGCCGCGGCGGAGTACATTATGAGGGTGCATCGGCGGCTGGCGGCGGAGGAAGCTGCGAGGGCTGCTACTGCTGCATCAAGGCGATAACTAGCTAGGAGTAGGTGCAATCCATATATGCATGCATATATGGCCGTGTGAATATTTCATGTTTGGTTGTTTTTCTTCTCGTTCGTTCGAGTCGCTGCAAATGAAACGGAGGGAGTAATAATGTACTAGGATTTTTTAGATACAAGGCCGAAAAGGCCCGGCGATAAATTAATAGCGCCACACGGCGAGTGAGATACAAAGTGCTGAACCCAGCATACAACACCACCCTGCACACACACAAAGAAAACAGAGCTACTAGGCGATTACAGGTAAACGTTGAAGAACACCGCCACTATCCACGCATGCAGACAGGCTCAACAGGGAGGCCTCAAAGAAAAACGTCGAGGAGATTACATGCAAACACCGACGATCACCGCCACTGGCCACAGAAGCTGCGGACAGGCACCAGGTAGCCCAAGCAAGAAACTCCGAAGTGCAGAACAAGTTGTAAACCTTGCCGGGAGAGAGCACGACACGAAGCCGCACCACCTCCGGAAAGCAACGCTCCATGACCTCCAAGACGGTATCTTCAAGAAGAGCACGACGCCAGTGCGCCGCCACCATCCGATCCGAGGATCTTGGGCTTTCACCCGGAGTACGAAGGAGGACCGAAAGAAGCCGCTGCGACGCCATCAGGAAGGGTACGACATTCCATGGACGTCGCCGCTGCGGTCCGGGAAGACCCCAGACAAGAGTTTCCTCTCGGCACAATCTCTCTACCTCCGACACAAGGCATGGAACACCGCCAACAGGGCCCCCATACTGCTGCCACAGAGTGTCGCGCGCAGAGTACCACGCCGCCCTCGCGACCATGGTCACCGACCAGCACAAGAACACCAATGGCACGCCCGTCAACCATCATGGTTCCCACCTTCCAGGGCCGCCTCCCCGGCGTCCAAACTACCCGCGCCACCGAGCTGAAAAGCAAACGAACCGCTGTTGCTGCAGGGGCACCCAAGCCCCGACAGACACGACCAAACCAGCGAGCACCAGCAGACCCGCACCACCGCTAAGGGCACACGGGCCCCTCCAGCCAGGACGACGAGTAGCAGCCCCCATGGCTGCTGTCGCTCCCAGATCTGAAGGTGGGAGGTGGAGGGCGATGTTCCCTCCCGGGATCACTGGCCTGCAGCCACCGCGGCTGCCGGCAACGCCCAATCCAGGACAGGACACACAGATGGGCTCGCAGGGTCCAGGCCCCTGCCCTGGCCCTAGATGCGAGGCGGCCGGAGCTCCCGTCCGACCACACTGCCCAGCGCCGCCGTAGATACCTCCCAGCAGAATCAGCCCCCAGAGGGCCGCCGCCAAGATCTGGACCACCCGCAGCATAGGGTTCGCAACCAGCTTCAGCCCGCCGAGCGCGAGCAGGCACCACCACGCAGCCACCACCGCAGCACGACCCTCCCGCACCAGCCGCCACAGAGGAGAGCAGCGCCGCCGCACCGCCCTGCGCTAGCGCGCTTCCTCGCCAGGCAGCTGCATCCCGCGCTGCAGCTACCCAGGGAGTAGGAAGAAGGGCCCGCCGCCGCCAACACTGGCCGGGCTTTGCGGCGCTCTCCGGCGGCGGCGAGGGGGAGGAGAGGTGGGGAGGGGTCGAAGGCGGTGGCGGCTATGGTTCGCCTTCCCGCAGGGTTGGGCGAAGAGTTTCTAAGATGCATAATGTACTAGGATAACTGTAACATTCAAAGCCTGGAGGTAAATGTGCAATGATCATCAGCTAATTAGACAGAGATGCTTCTGTAATTTGTACTAAACGGAACATTGACAATGATCTTTCCGGCGTCTTTCCTCTTGCTAAAAAATAATTAGCACATATATGCCTTTCTTGACTTTTTTGGCGACTTATAACTCAAAAAGGGTATTTTCGCACACACGTTGTGCTTCCATGCATGCAGCGTTGTCAATAAGCCGTCGATTGTGCCCAGCATGTCGATTTGCACATTTTTAGACTTCACGGCTGCCTAACTGGAGGTACGATGACCAGGTCTTAAATGTTCATTGCCGCGTGAAGTGGATGCAGTATCCCCGGGATGCATCAGGATGACTCCAACCATGCGACGCAAACGGACACTTATTTATATCTGTTTGCGTCGTGGTCCGCGCAGCCGGACAGCAGCCGGACAGCTTGTGCACCCAACGCACCGCACGACCTATTTGGCTAGACGTCCGCCGCCTCCTTCAGTGAAGGAGAAGCACTAGTTCCTCCACCGCAAGGAATCATGGCGCCGTGGCCTGCAGCCAAGCGAGCTGCTGCCCTTTTCTTGCTCACGAGCTGCTGCCGCTTCTTGTGCAAGCAAGTACTAGATTGATCCAGCTCCAGGAGCAAGCTGCTCGGATGGCACAGCTCTAGTACAAATCAAATACTAGCACCACGAGACAAGCGACGTTGACGGCCGCGCTCGTCGTACGAAGATTTTCCAAGCCTCGGAAACAGTCGTTTCGCGTCCGTGTCGTCCCCGCGGGCGACCGGACGCGCGAACTCGTGCCGCCTCTCTAACCTAGTCCTCCTTGCTCTCTCCCGCCGCCGCCGGCGAGCGCCGCCGGGCAAAGCCCGTGCGGTGCCGGCGGTGGCGGGCGCTCCTTTCCCCGTCTGCGTGAGGAGCTGCGCGGGCTGTACCTTGGCAACGGTGCGCTGGAGTTTTGGGGATTTCGCTCGGCGGCCGGCAGCGGCCATGGCGGCGACCCTGCCCGGCGAGGATGGAGTTCGTGGGGCGCGGCGCAAGCGATGGGCAGCGGCGGGCGGTGCTGGCTCGCGACGGCGGGATGCTCGGCCCAGATCTGGGCCCGCGGGCCCGATCTGGGTTGGACGGGCGCCTGCTACTTACGTTGTTTCAGGGGCTTCTGGTGGCGTCATACTGCTGCGAGCCCATCCACCGGCCATGGCGTGGCTGGGGCGCCGGATCCGGGCCAGGCGGGCCTAGATCTGGTGGCCGCCTAGCAGACCCGGTGTCGGGTTCTGAGGATTCGACTTGCGAACGATTTTCGTTGTGCTCGTCGTTCCCTGCTGTCTGAGAGCTGGCTGGCTGCCCCATCCTCCGTTGTCCTTTCCGGTGGTCTGGCTATGGTGTTGTGTTCGTCGTGACGTTGATGCGAGTTCTCGAATGCCGGGGCGGCGGCCTCGAAAGGTGGACCGCGCGGGTGTCTCTGCGACGAGCGACGCGGCGGTGGTGATGGTCTCTCTTTGGCCATGTGGATGGCGAGGAGTTGACAGCAGGGACCTTGGTGCTGGCGGCACTTTGGCTACGGCAGCTCCCAGATCGTGTTCTAGAGGCCTAACTTGGTGGCAGTGGG
This sequence comes from Poa pratensis, assembly GCA_947311845.1. Lineage (NCBI taxonomy): Eukaryota > Viridiplantae > Streptophyta > Magnoliopsida > Poales > Poaceae > Poa > Poa pratensis. The sequence continues at coordinate 25,389,847 of CAMZMU010000039.1, forward strand.
CAGTCCGGGGTACCGTGAAGTTGTGCGAGGGTTCTTCCGGGTGAAAGCTCAGCGCGTCTGCGCCAGTGGCGGCGATGCCTGTGGGTGTCGTGACCCTCTTGGGGGCGCCGCTGTGGCTACCCTCCCCACATCAGAGTTCCGGGTGAAAACCCTTGACCATTTGGTCTCGACAACGGCGGCGCACTACGTCGTTACCCTCTTGGGGGCGTTGTCGTGGAGCTACGGTTCCTCTCGGTCCTGCTCCGTTGGCATCGGTGGGCAAGTCCAGATCCTGTTTTGAGGCGCTTTCAGTTCTGGCGTTGGGCGTCCTTGGCGGCCACCTATCATTTAAACGTGATTGAGTTATCACTACCCCGTCCTCGTTGTCTGCTAGCAGGATCTGTGCTCCACGGCCCGGAGCGAGAGGGCAGGCGGCTCTCTTCGGTGACAGCTTGGTGGGGTGGTGTGACGATGTCCGGTGGTTTCACAAGGCGGCGTCGTGGCACCTTAGTTAGTGTCTTGGGCGTTTCTTTGGGGGTGTGGCTTTTTTTTTTTTAGAAAAGGGCGCGCCCAGCCTCTGCATCAAAATGATGCATACGGCTTGCTTTATTAATTTATTCAAAGATGTTTTAACTAGTCTATTACAATCATGGATCGCAAAGGGTCGATACATGTATCAACCAACGGAAAAGTCTGAAGCAAGTAAAATTATTCATAGTTCTATTCTCCTCTCAAAACGCCAGCCCGCATGGTTGTAGAAGTCCTTGGCGACAGACTCCAACCGGGTACATCCAGACTCCATAGCATGGCGTTGCTCCACTGGTTGGAGATAAGACCATGATCGAATCCAGTGAGTGATTGACGGAATAACCTGCAAGAAAGATTGTTTTTTTGGCTTGTTAAAAACAAAATCATTCCGAACATTCCACATTGCCCACAATACTGCACAAACACCTACTCGAATTGGTTTGAGCTCTGGCTTGTCAATGCCCTTTAACTAATTACCGAACAGATTTGTAATGTTTTTTGGTGGGGTAATATTAAAAGATATATGCACAATACGCCACATAATTTTAGCAAAAGGGCATTCGAAAAAAAGATGTTGTATTGTTTCATCGGTATCACAAAAGGAACAGCACTTGTTGCCATTCCAGTTACGTTTCGCAAGATTATCCTTAGTTAAAATCACCTTTCTATAAAGAAACCACATAAAAATCTTGATCTTTAGTGGCACTTTAATTTTCCATATATACTTTTTAAGGAACATGGTGTGGCCATTCAAATAGTCCAAATACATCGATTTAACCGTAAAAACCCCAGAGCTAGTGAGGCGCCAAAGAAACCTATCTGGTTCTGTTGACAAAGTGATGTCCATTAAACGGTTGACAAGGTGTAACCATAGCTCCCACTTGTTTGCTGTAAGGGCCCTTCTAAAAGTGATATTCAAAGGCTGGGTTAAGACTTGAGCTACCGAAACTTGTTTTTGGTTAGCTATATTATACAGCAAAGGGTATTGTTGCGCTGGGGACGAACCACCTAACCACGCATCCTCCCAGAACCTTGTGTTCCTGCCATTGCCAATCACAAAAGACCCTCTATTGAAAAAATCATCCTTTACTTTCATCAATCCTTTCCAAAAAGGAGAATCAAAAGGTTTAACCGTTACTTGAGATAATGTCTTGGGGTGTGGCTACTCTTGGTTTTTTGTCTTATTTTTGATCTGCTTTGTAAGAGGGTTTCCTCATCACTTTGTATCTGTTCGGTCGTGTGGCTTTATTTATAAAGCGGGGCGAAAGCCTGTTTCGAGGAGGGCCGCGCTCGCCGTGGAGTAGCTGGCGCGAAGCTCGCTCGTAGGAGAGCCGGGCGTCGAGTCCTCGACTTCTCGTTTCTGATTAACTTCCGTAGTTCGGCTACTACTTATCCTTGTTTTGCGTGCACCAATTTTGACCATACATTTTATCGATAAAATGATATTTGACACAAATATACAGTTAAAATCTTTGTTTAAATACGAATTCGATGGTACAGTTTCTTTAGGAAATAACACATACTTTGTTGATGAAATTTATGGTCGAAATTGCAGCACGCAATAAATAGAGACGGAGGAAGTCATTTCTAAATCCTAAATTTCTAATTATTCGTAGGGTTCATTATTTGTTAGAGATCGGTTCTTGCCTCCTAACTCAAATATCACATTTTCATCTAAGATAGTGCCCATTATGAAGTTTCTCATAGGGCCTCGGATTTTGCGAGCCCGACTCTGGTGAGAGGTGCCCTGGATAACCAATTTTACTTCGCCCATATAACAAACATTGAAGGCAATGCTTCTATGAGTTGGCGAGCTAATGTGGAGAGAAGCCATGCAATCATTGTCCTCCAGCTCCACAAATAGGACGGGAGAGGGGCGAAAATGAAACTAGGGTAAGGGAACGTTTCGTTCTATGTCTTTATAGCACAGGGGTCTATGGTGGGCTATACTGAATCATAGGCTGGGCTGATCATTAAAATGGGGCCGAAATGTTTCGACCGGATCGAAGATTTACCGGGCCCAACCGAAATGGCCGGATTTCGTTCACTTCTCGTTTTTTTGGGCCGAAATCCAAAACCTTGGTTATGCGGCTGTTTCCAATCTGAACAAAGAACAAGTGTTAGCTAGAGTATCTACTTAGTCGACCGTGTGGAAAGCAGGGTCTATCACAAGGATGCTTCGAAAGGGTTTTGGTAATTTCTCATCTGAGCGAAGGTCGGAAAGAAAATATTCGAAAATGTTGGCTTTTGCTCGATTCCTTCCTCTTTAATTAACTTCTCGTGATCATTGTTCGTGCGCCCCGGCCGGAAGCATCATCCCGGTCCGTTACCCCCACCCATGACAGCGTAGGTAGGTATACAACACAAGCAACATGCTGGGAATCGACGACTGACCATTCTTATGGAAGCACAACAATTGTCAGAAAAAATGTCCTTTAAGGCGACACAAAAGTCAAATAGGCTTATAGGCATATATGCTAATTATTATTTCTTTATCAAAGGTAAAGCAAGAAAGGTTGCGCAAAATGTTCTGTTTACCAGTACACATTACACAAGCATCTGTGTGATATAATTAGCTGATGGTCATTGCATATCTACCGCTAGGTTTCAGTCTGCGAACAGCGAACGTACTTTACAGTGAGCCAATCATATGCAGCCTTCGACTCAATATAATTGCGGACTACATATCAAAAAAACATAACAGGTCTGTCATTGTTATTTATTTGCAGTAATCCTAGAACATACACCCACCATTTTTATTTTTATTTGAAAATTACAGCGATTTGAAAGAACGAAAATAAATAATTAATTTTTTACGCAGCCATTCATGGACAGAGATGGACTGCACCTAGCTAGCGATCTAGCGCCTTGCTGCAGCGGTAGCAGCCCTCGCAGCTTCCTCGGCTGCCAGCCGCTGATGCACCTTCTCTATATACTCCGCCGCGGCCGCATCGATTCCGCCCAGCTGCGCTCTGGCGCCGGCGCTGACGGCGCGGTGCACTCTCGTCGCACCAATCTTCTCCACCCTCTGGACGCAGATCTCTGCCACCAGCGACATGCCTGATAGTGTTAAGCTTTTGCTTCTGCTCTAGATTGACTGATTGAGCTAATGATCGTCGATGCACTTGAGAAGCCGCGGTATTTATAGAGGCTCTAGAGCAGATGATGGCACGTGGTTTGCAAGGAAGATGCTAGCGGAGAACGAGTCTCGTCCGTGCCTAGGTTGACTTATTAATATGCCACTCGAACGTTCAGCACGTAGGCACATACGTATATATGGCTATACTGTGTTCCAGTTTGATCTGGTCAAAGTTCTTTTTTCATTTGTCGTTTGAGAATATATATATATGAAAAATAGTGGGGTGCCATGGGGGTTAGTGGTGCACCCTCATCCAACCGTTGGATACACTATAGGGAGCACAAGATTGGATCCAATGCAAACGGCAAATATTCACCGCGTCATACCGAGAGCACAAAACGATTGCATGTTGATTCCTCTTTCTCTCTCCTACCCATCACCTTTTAGGAAATGTTTCATGTCTTGAACTAGTCCTTTATGCAATTCTAGTGGTGGGAATTGTCTAAAGTGGAATTGTTTCTTCGTTGCTACCCACGGAGAAAAGCATTTTTTCATGGAAGAGTGCATATTTCATGCAAGAGTTGGGGCTGCATCCTTTTTAAAAACTCCGGAGGCGCTTCCAAATCTACCCGCCCAAACTCACCGCCCATACAAAAGTTACAAATACTGTGGTTGAGTGCGAGGGGTAGCAGCAGCCAGTGAGCCGGCCTTTTCAACTCGATTTTCCACTCTAAGCATCTCGCATCCACGCTGCTCATCTCGCATCAAGCAAGAAGCAAGATCGTTGATACGCAGGTTCTAGGTAAGTTTCCATGAGACTTCCTACCGATCTTGAGACGGGAAGGGGCGATTAGGAAATGATGCATTCTCTACCTTTCTCTTTTTTGGTTCCATGGGTGTTTAATCTGCTATTTCTTTCTTATTTGTTACATATCCCAAGTACTGGCGCAAGGAGATTAAGCACGATGAGCAGCGCAGAGACTTCCTGGAAGAGCCGGAAAGGACGAACACAAAGGGATGCGGCAACCTGCAAGGCAGCAAATCCTCGGGGAGTCGTAAAGCAAGCAGCATACGGGAATTCAGAGCTGCTCGAGGAGCTTAACTGCATAGTCGAGCAGTTCACCGAACATCAGACCATTCTAGCTTAACTGCAATGTTTCATGGCTTGACCTAAACCTTTAAAGAATTCTAGCAAGTGGGGGAATTGTCTAAAGGAATTCCTTTTTCTCTCTCCTACCCATCTCCTTTAGAGAATTTTACACCCATGACATGAAATGTTTCATGGCTGGACCTAGTCCTTTAAGGGAAAGCCCCTAGGTTTTATTTGTCCGATTGTGAATCATACATGTTGGTTTTGAACTTTTGATACGTGATGTGTTCAGGTCCGGGAATCAAGGAACTAATATTGTTTCCGCAAAGGAGATGTTGTATATCTGGTTTTTTGGATTCCGAAAAATATGTACAGCTTGAGTTTTGCATTTCGTAGATTGGTTGAATTTTGTTTCCTGAATTCCAGTGCAGAAATTTGGTTCCTAATGTGGACAAATGGATCTTCCTGTATGGGAATCTTTTGCTCCAAAAAATGAAAGCATGGAGGGTATGTGTTAGTACATGATCCCAAAAATTGTTAGTACATGATTCCAACAATTTGTAATACTACTGTATTATCATAAAAAAGTTCTTAGTAGTATATAATCCCAGAAATTGTTAGTACATGATTCTTGCAGGAATGCTACTGTATTGATCATAAATAATTTTTTGGTAGAGACGAAATTGGTTGGAGGAAGACACGGTTCCTGCCGTGGTTTTCTTCGATGATCTTTGTGGCAACAGCGCCTCCTACAGAGGTAGTCTCGGGCGTTCGGCAACCGGGCAGACGGCGGGGGTAACACGAACTGTTTCTTCTACGTCGCCTGACGGTGCCAAGCGTGACCAAAAAATCGACCAGAAGGCCAACAGCTCCAGATCTATATGGTGGATTTCATCTTGTTTATTATGCAAAATTATCAAGCTCCAGATCTGTATCAAGCTCATATAAAACCATCAAGCGTGTTTCTCAGCTAGTTGCTGAAGAAAGAAAGCAAACCATGACGCTACATACATTCAGAGGAAATCTTGCATGGATGTGGAGCTTGTGGACCCCGCACCTTGCCACCACCACTCATTCTTTCACCTTGATGAAATGTCATATGGATGAGGCTGCCGTGCATGCAACTACTGCCACTGTATGAGGTAGCTCATTCTCTCTCCTATCCATCTCGTTTAGACAATTCCACACACCCATTGAAAGAATTGTTGCATGGTGTTGGGAGAGAATTGTTGCATGGTGTTGGACCGGGTCCTCAAAGGATTTCAACGGAGGGGACAACTTGCATTGTACATTGAGGGGACGACGATAAGCATCCTTCATTTTCGTTTCTAGAACTTGACTAGGCCGGTCTAATTCCAAGGTAGCAAACCCACCGTTCACCACTTATCCGCATGCCCTTCACCAACAGTCGAATTTTTGTACGTACAGTTCTCTTAGTACAACATGGTATTCTCTGTGTACGACACCAGTCGCATAATTCACGTTCTCAACTAGGCGAGACGACCAAAATTAGCTGCACACTACCCCATACTAGGAGACACCGGTACACAAAGCACGTGCCAGGAACCAAGTCATCCGTAGTCGTACATCTATCTCTACCGCCACTCGAAAGGTGTAGGCCAGTGGACTTTTTTGCTTGGTTGTGTTAGCCGTCGGTAGCCGTCGGCGTATCAGGGCAGCAAAAGGCCTCCCGTTTGAGCACCGTCAAGGATGGCGTTATACGCCGACGGCCCTTTGTACGCCGACGGCAGCTGTCGGCCTATGTCGGGCTACGCCGACGGGGTTCGCTACGCCGACGGCCGCGTTCGTGGCTCCCCGATCTCGCCTTATACGCCGACGGCCCCGACATTTGGCCGTCGGCGTCTTGTGGCTTTCCTGTAGTGCAAGAACATATCATGTCAGTTTTGCGTGCATGTGTACGTCGGAACAACTGCTGCAGCCTGCATATATCTCGAATCAGAATCAGATTCGGTCTTGGATGGAACAGATGATTATATACGCGAAGAGATCAATAAGCAGACTTGCTGGTCGACTGGTCGCACCTACGCGCACACGAGATCTGATGTCCGAGTGATGCATACTGAGGTAGGCCAGTCTAGTTTGATCAAATTTTCAGGACCGCGTCCCCGGCTGCCGGCCGGCCGGCCAAACAATTCCGGCGACGACCAAGTTAAGCGTGCGCAGGTGCTCTGCCAAGTCCTACGGCGATCATCGATGGAAGAGTCAGCCAAACTCGCTGCAATATAAACGTCTTCTATCATAGACTTTCATAATGAGTAATTGGAAGAATTAAGTTTTATGATATGTGGTCGCACCTCCTTCCATAGTCATTGTGAGCAGAAATTTCAACAATAATCAAGCAACTCGAATCAGCCACCTCTTGATAAAACCTGCTCTGGTACCACTCTGTTGGACGAGTGTAGAGATCGAGCACGGCAAGCTTTGGACGAATTGAGTTAGCCGATGCTTTTCCTCATATGCCGTCATTGTTTCTTGTCTGAGAAAGAAGTTGACGACCTAGATGTTTTCCACGTACACGCGACATTGCTCTGTCCCTTGGACTGATAAAGTACTATCTTTGCCTTGAGACCCTAAACAAACTTTTTTTTTATCGACTATAATATATACGTAGAATTTCTATGCGAGAACTTTAGCTCGTAAACATAAAAGCACAACACGTATATTTATGCAACGATTGGGTTTGGCATTTTTAGAAGATTTTTGTTTACCAAGGAAGAGCTAGTTTTTTCCCTTTGTTGTTCACCAAAGCAACCATTTTTCTTTTCATCCCTATCTATTCACTATATGGAAGGGTAATTTTTTTGTTTTCTCATCTGTTCATCAAAGAGTTGAGTAATGAAGATAGATGGCAAGTACATGGGATCGAGAATTGAAATGATTCGTTTGTACATCAACCATAATATATTTCACCATGTTACAAATAATACGGATTCACAGAAGTTTAAATCCATGTATGAGAAAAAAAATAGGAATAAGGCATCGGCAATCAAAAATCTTTCAATGCGGTAGTTGCGGCTATAATTAATTTACACACTTTCCAATCATTCAATTGCTTCAACAGTTTCACCGGAGAAGCAATGATGCAATTGCTTCGGTAACTTCAACGGTTGGCTTTGTTGAATCATATATATGTTCGATTCCTTGTGAGTGGAGATTTTTGGCTCCCGAGGTCCAGTGATTCCTTTATTTTAAAATAAAAATAAAATTTATATTTAAAAGTTGTTTAGATATGTGGAAAAAAAAACCTTCATATTCTCAATGATGTATCCCATAAACTGGCACAATTTCAGTCTGAAATACTTTATATTTTAAGGTACACAAAAATGATAAATGTGATAAAAAAGATCAAAGTATAGTGAACGATGCATAGTTTCAAATCTTCAAAATTTATAAGATTTGTTCATTTTAGTTGTCTCATCATATAAAAAAATCACATCACGATTTTGCATGCTTGTAGGATACATCATTGACTACATCCGAAAAAATTGAACTTTACATATATTTGTTGATTTTTTTAAAATAGAGTCATCACTAGAGTTGGGGAGCCAATGTGACTTTTCGATTCCTTACTCTTTATTAACTCCTCATGGTCACATGTCGATTGTGATGACTCTATTTACGCGTAAGTATACTTACGCGTCCGCACAAACTTTACTGAAGCTACCTTTTCGGACTTCACGGCTGCCTAATTGGAGGTACAAGGACCAGGCCCGGGATGCTTCAGGTCCGGACGCATGATCAGTATGTTGGGAAACCGACGGCTTAACAACGCTGCATGCATGGAAGCACAACGTGTGGGCAAAACTACCCCTTTGAGTTCAGTCGCCAAAAAAAGTCAAGAAAGGCATATATGCGCTAATTATTTTTGATCAAGAAGAAAGCAGCCCGAAAGGTGATTGTCCAAAATGCTCCGTTTATTACACATTACAGAAGCATCTCTGTCATACAATAATCAGCTCATGATCACAGCACATTTGACGCCAGGTCCCAGTCTGCACGTATATATACATCACAATGAGTCAATCGCACGTATATATGTCTTGTACTGATCACTGATTGCCGAATATTTTAAGAAATCAACAACTCCCTTATCTTCTTGCTTACACTAACGCTACTGATGCATAGTTCCGTCAAATAATCATACGTAGTACATACGAAAATGAAAACTGCAGTGCCTCGAATGAACGAAAAGCAAACAATCAAATATTTACACGGTCATGTGTATGCATATGCATAGATTGCACCTAGCTATCTATCGCCTTGATGCGGCAGTAGCATCCCTCGGAGGAGCTTCCTCCGCCGCCAGCCGCTGATGCACCCTCATGATGTACTCCGCCGCGGCCGCATCAATTCCTCCCAGCTGCTTCGCTCCGTCGCCGGCGCCGGCCCTGCCCACGCTCGCGGTCTTCACCATCTTCCTCTCCGCACCGATCTTCTCCACCCTCTCGACGCAGATCTCTCCGCCGACACGCGACATGTCTGAGCTAGTGTTGAGCTTCTGCCTCTGCTTGGACTGACTGAGTGAGCTAATATGATCGTCGAGGCACTCAAGGGGCTGCGTTATTTATAGAGCAGAGACAACGTACGCCTCCGTTGGGTGGCGTGGGATGCAAGGAAGAAGGGAAGAACGAGTCTTTTCAGCAGTATGTAGGTTGACTTGATAGTATCAGGCCCCTGGAACGTTCAGAACACGCACGTGCCTACGTACTCCCCCTATTATTCCGGTTTGATCGAGAATATATGTATTCATCTGTCGTTTTAACACGCAGGACGTACATGCATACTGAGCTTTTCACCAAGAAATTCATTGATAATTTACGTGAAATCTGCCGGCAAAACTATTGCGGCTGTTTCCCATCTGAATAAAAAAGAAGTGCAAGCTATATCTAGTAGTAGACCGTGTCGGAAAACAGAGGCTAGCTAGCTAGTGTCACCGAGGCTGCTAAAAGTCCAAAAGAGTTTGGCAATTTCTCTTGTGTGAATGGCGACCAAAAAGAAATTGTTCCAGGCTCCAACTGTTGGCTTTGTCGAATCATCATATATGCTATCGATTACTTGCTCTTTAATCATAACTGAAAATGTTGAAATATACTGCATGCACTTCACATGTAAGACCAAGGTAATTGCACCTCGATAGAACCAGGATTAAGGAGCAGGGTCAAAGATGTCTTGACGCGGGATCATCGACCTCCGCGGTATCTTTTGTCACAAGTTCACAACTGCATCTGCATTACACTTCACGCGGCAAAGCTTTACATGGAAGTCGGGTTAACCTTCTCGTGCTATGGGACCAGCGTACGCGATGTAAAAGGATGTATATATGTATACTGAAGCGACCTATTAGCGTGTAGCTGATAGTGGCACCAAGCAGCCGAAAAGTCTGAATGAGTTGGTCCGTGGTCTCATTTCCAGGTCTCTGACATACATCTCGACGTCTCATTTCCTGTATTTCTATGTCTCGTTAATCCAGTATGCCGATGGACAGAAGTGAACATGGCAACACGTGGCGGTTATATGCCGACGGCCGGGCCATTAGAAAACTTTTTGACGACGTCAAAGAAAACTGTCCGTGGTGGGGTTATATGCCTACGTCCTTCTGTTTAGTTGCCGAGAAAGAATAAGCCGACGGCCAAAAACCGGCGGCATACAAATATGCCCTCGGATGTATGCCGACGGGATTCATGTGTTTGCCGAGGGTATTTGACCGTCGACGACCATCTGTTTTCCTGTAGTGGTGTATATGTAGTTATGTACATCGTCGGGAAATTAAACCGCCTTATACTATATGTCAAACGAGAATCAGATTCGATGTTGATGGCAACAGATGATCGATCATTAGACGCGAACAGAGCAGAGTTGGTGGCTGGTCATGCCTGATGCCTATGGAGGCGGGACCGCGTCGTATGTAATTTCGGCATGTCCATCGCATGTTTCGTACTTGCGTATGTACGTGGTGTAATTAAGGACGCCCAAAGCGACCTAGCCTCTTGCTGATAGTGACACACCAGTCTTGCCTATATGCATGGCAAGATTATCGTACGTCGACGACTTGACCATGCATTATCATACACGCAAAGATTTTCGTGTTAATATCCCTGAGAGCAAAATTTTCCTTGAGAGCTAAGGCAACGCAAAAGTCAATAGTATCTGGCCCAAAAAATAAAAAATATGTATGTCGATTATTATCAAGAGGAAAGCCAGAAAGATGTCGCGCAGGATGTTTTGTTTTATGCACGAACTTCACCTCTGTTGAATAAGTATTCGATGATCATCGCACATTGCCGGTAGTTGCAGGTTGCGCGCGCATCACACTGAACCGATCATATATGCAATTATGCATGATATGCTTCCATTCAATTTAATAATTTCGGCATACTAATATTTCTGAAAATCAACAACTACGTCGTCCATACTGTTTACAGAAATACTAAAACATTGGACGCGGACATGCATATATACACCGCTATCAAAGAACAAAAAAAATAGAAATTCATAATTCAGTTTTGACAGGCATGACTACACCTAGCTAGTTGCTACACGCCTTCACTTTGCTGCCTCGGTAGCAGCATCGGCAGCTTCCTCCGCCGCTATACGCCGGTGCACCTTCGCGATGTACTCCGCCGCGGCCTTATCGATGCCGCGCAGCTCCGCTCCGGCGCCCGGGGTGGCTGCCCCATGCACGCTCGCCGTGGTCATCTTCTTCCCGGCCGCGTCGATCTTCTCCACCCTCTCGACGCGGATTCCTCCGGCACGCGACGACATGTGTGATAGTGTAAGTTTGAGATTTTGCTTTGATGTGGACTGAATGAATAATCTTCCAGGCATTCGGTGCTGGGGGGTATTTATAGACCGGAGCGGTGGCGTACGTGGTTTCCAAGCAAGAAGGAAGAAAATGCATGTCATGTACATGCGCGTGGCGTGGCGGCCCTGGAACGTAAGTCTACGTCGTATAAATTACCTGCGTTCCGGTGTGATTTAATCAATGCATGCTGTTCTTTCTCGACGTCGTTCAAGTTACTCTCGATCTCACAGAACAACCGTCGTCCAGACCTCTCGATCTCCGTTGAATCTCTCTACCTACTTTCAGAGTAACCACTGAAGTTTTACAAACGTAATATCCAAGAAGAGACCATATACATGTGGTCGGCCAATCGACGAGTATATCTACTACTCCCTCCGTTCAACAATATAAGATGTTTTGGCCTTTTGCCACATTCACATGCACACATATGTATGTAGACATGTTTTAGTGTACATGTCCACTCTTTTTTGTATGAATCTAGGCAACATGTGTAACACCTAAAACATCTTATATTATGGAACGGAGGGAGTAGATTGCAACCGATGATTGACGCAAACTGAGAAGACTTTGCTGATCGGTCGCACCTACGCTACGCGCATACGAAATGTGATTAAGTTTCATGACCTCGTCTGTGTCTCCGCCGGCCAAACATTTTCACCGACCAGATTAACCATTCGTGCTCTGACCTTTTTGCTAAGCTAAGATGGTACTTGCACGGCACGGCACGTACTGCTAAGCCATTCTTCCAGAGCTCTAGTTTGACATATCTAGCTCAGGCATTTTGTGTTGATGAACAGAACGACGTACACCAGAAACTGGGGATTATACACCGCGCACTGCACTAGACGCGGCAATGCTTACACTTAACACCAAGGCCATTGGATTTGCACCTCGAATCTGGTCGTGATGTATACTGAACTGACGAAGAAGCGACCTAATATAGAGAAACTGATACTGGCACCCGGCTGCCGAAAAGTCCGAAACAGTTGGTCGGCTTCAGTAAACTTTCTGGGCTGTGCACCTCGTGCTGGCAAGATTTTCTTGTACCCCGACCCGTACGTACAGCACGCAATATGCTGGGAGTTGACGACTTGACCACGCATCTGAGCAAAAAAAACTGTTGCTAGGAGTTTAGGCAACACAAAAGTCAAGAAAGGTACTAAGGAAGAGCTATTTTTTAAATTAAAAAATTATATTTAAAGTTTTAAAATATCTAGAACAAATCTTGCATATTTTCAATGACGTCTCCCATAAACGTGCAAACTTGCAATTTGAAATACTTTTTATTTTAACCTACACACAAATGATAAATGTACGGATCTAAGTATAGTGAACTATGCATAGTCTCGGATCTTCAAAATTCATAAGATTTATTCATTTTAGTATATCTCATAATATATAAAATGACATTTTGATTTTGCATGCTTATAGGATACATCATTGACTACCTCCAATTTTTTTTGGACTTATAAATATATTTTTTAATTTTTTTTAAAGTATAGTGATCACTAGAGTTGGGGAGCCAACGTGCCTTTTCGAATCCTTACTCTTTATTAACTTCTCATGGTCACACACTGATCATGCGTCCGGACCTGAAGCATCCCGAGCATACGGCGTCCACTTCACGCGGCAATGCACATGTAAGACCTGTTCATCGTACCTCCAATTAGGCAGCCGGGAAATTGGAAAAGGTAGCTTCAGTAAACTTTGTGCGGCGATGTGCCTCTCATGTACAGTATATATGGCAAGATTACGCGTAAGTATACAGCACGATCGACATGCTGGGGAATCGACGGCATGGAAGCACAACGTGTGTGCGAAAATACCCTTTTGAGTTTAGTCCCCAAAAAAGTCAAGAAAGGCATACATATGTGCTAATTATTTTTTATCAAGAGGAAAGACGCCGGAAAGGTCATTGTCCAAAATGTTCCGTTTAATTTGTAAACATTACAGAAGCATCTCTGTCATATAATAATTAGCTGATGATGATTGCACATCTACCTCCAGGCTTTGAATGTTTACAGTAATCCTAATCCTAGTACATTATTACTCCCTCTGTTTCAAGAAAATGAGTTTTGCAGTGACTCAAACGAACGAAAAGAAGACAACCAAATATTTACACGGCCATATATGCATGCATAGACGGCACCTAGCAAGCTATCGCCTTGATGCAGCAGTAGCAGCCCTCGCACAAGCTTCCTCGGCCGCCAGCCGCTGATGCACCCTCATGATGTACTCCGCCGCATCCGCATCAATTCCTCCCAGCTTCCCTCCGGCCCCAGCGCTCGCCGTCTTCACCATCTTCCTCTCCGCACCGATCTTCTCCACCCTCTGAACGCAGATCTCTCCGCCAACACGCGACATGTCTGAGCTAGTGTTGAGCTCTTGCTCTGCTTCGGATTGACTGAGTGAGTTAATATGATCGTTGAGGCACCCGGGGGCCCTGGAACGTTCAAAACACGCACGTGCCTATGTACTCCCCGTATTCCTGTTTGATTTGGTCAAGGGTGTTTTTTCATGTCGTTCGAGAATATATTGCGGCTGTTTCCCATCTGAACAGAAAACGAGTGGAAGCTATATCAAGTAGAAGACCGTGTCGAAAAACAGAGGCTAGCTAGCTAGCTAGTGTCACCGAGGCTGGTAGAAGTCCAAAAGAGTTTGGCAATTTCTCGTGTGTGAATGGCGACCAAAAAGAAATTGTTCCAAGCTCCAACCGTTGGCTTTGTCGAATAAATCATCATATATGCTCTCGGTTACCGCTAGTTCTAGGAAGATTAATTTCACAAAATGATCTAGAAAGGTTAACATCACACATATAATGGAACCGGGGACGGGGAGCGATCCTGAGAATCTAAAAAAAAAGGTTAATTTCACACGAGCACTCTGCACAATCGCCAGTCGGTTTCTTTGTTCTTGCCTACAGCTCAATAGTTTCCGTAATACTATTTCTATTGATCAACACCCTTACTATTTACAAGTAATCCTAGAACACACAACATGTGCATGTTTATACATACACTGACTTGAAAGAACAAAGAAAATAGTACATGATCGGTAAGTGCAAATGGAGGGCAAGTTCCATTTATCCGCAATCTAGTAACTTTTTTTTACTGTAACACCGGCGGGCCAAAGCCAGCCTGACACTCTAATAACATTCAATATTTACACTAGCTAGCTAGCTAGCTCCCTTATCCTTTTAACAGGCGTACGGGACTATAGTTCACTTTGCTGCAGCAGTACTACTAGGTGCCGCAGCTTCCTCGGCCGCCAGCCGCCGGTGCACCCTGACATAGAGACATGTCTTACACTGGTCGTTGGACTGAATGTATGATCGTCGTGCCCGAGGCACGAAGGGTGCTGGGTATTTATAGAGGGGTGGCGTGGTTTCCAAGCAAACATAGAGAAAAGGTCTTGTAGTTTACACTGGGATGTTCTTTTTCGAAGTCGTTCAAGATACCCACTGGTAATTTACACACGGGAAAATCTGTCATCACTACCCACTCTGCGTTGAATATATCTCTCTACGTACTTTCAGATGAACCGATATTCCGATAATAAACTTTCAAAAAGGTAATGATCAAAAAATTGAAGAGAATTAATAGACCGTATGGTAAACAAAAAGAGCTAGCTAAACGATGCATTATTTGGTTTGCGTGCATGTGTATTTTTTTTACGAAACAAGCCAACAAATTTGTCATTTCCATTAATTAAGAAAGTAATTTTAGAGGGTGTTATAAGTATAGCCTTGATCGCGACCGGTCAAGACCAAAATACAAAAAGCTACTATCGCGGCGTAATGTTACTCAACGACTCAGCATGTGTATACGGCTGCATCTTATATATGTCAAACGAGAATCAGGTTTGGTGTTGATGGCAACAGATGATCGATCATTAGACGCGTCACGCCTCGGAAATCCATAACAGGTAGCAGGTGCAGATGCATCCACTGTCCAAAAAAATAAATTTGAAAATATCAAAAAATTCACAATAAAAATTTCGGACATACTTTAAGAAATTTTACACGCATATACCAAATCTGATGACTGATGTCCGCGTGCCTGACGCATATGGGAGCTGGACCGCGCGTCGTGCATGCATGTCCCGGCCGGCGACATTAACTAACACCAACTAAACTAAGCTTGAGTATCCTGCTGATAGTGACACACCAGGCTACATGCATGGCAAGATTATCGTACGTCGACGACTTGACCAAGAGTGCGTGTTCATTTCTTTGAGAGCTAAGGCAGCGCAAAAGTCAATAGTATTACCCGCAAAAAATGTATGTGGATTATTATCAAGAGGAAAGCCTAGAAACGTTTTGTGCACGAACTTCATCTTTGTCGAATAATTATTCGATGATCATCAACACATTACCGCTAGTCTCAGTTTGCGGGCTCATCACACTGAACCGATCATATATGCAATTATGCATGCTTCCATTCGATTTATTAATTTCGGCATACTAATATTTCTAAAAATCAACAACTATGTCGTCCATACTGTTTACAGAAATCCTAAAACATTGGACACGGGCATGCATATATACACCGCTATCAAAGAACAAAAAAATAGTAATTCATAATTCAGTTTTTACAGGACCTAGCTACGAGCCTACCACACGCCTTCACTTTGCTGCCCTCTCGGTAGCAGCCTCCGCAGCTTCCTCGGCCGCGATACGCCGGTGCACCTTCGCGATGTACTCCGCCGCGGCCTTATCGATGCCGCGCAGCTCCGCTCCAGCGCCCCGGGTGGCTGCCCCATCGATCTTCTTCCCGGCCGCGTCGATCTTCTCCACCCTCTCGACGTGGATTTCTCCAGCACGCGACGACATGCCTGATCGATAGTGTAAGTCTGAGATTTTGCTTTGATCTGGACTGAATGAATAATCTTCCAGGCATTCGGGTGCTGGGGTTGATTTATGGACCGGCCACAGCCTCCGACGGCCCTCCGTGTACGCGGTGGCGTAATTTCCAAGCAAGAAAGAAGAAGAAGTCTTGTACCTGCATGCCCGTGTGTCCGTGTGGCGGCCCTAGAACGTACATAGTACTACCTGCGTTTCAGTTTGAGTTGGTCAAGACTCACGGGTAAATTGCACACAGAAAATCTGTCGTCAAGACCACACTGCAGTATTGAATATCTCTACGGACTTTCAGAGTAATTAACCACTGAAGTTTTAACAGATGATTGACGCAAACTGAGGACTTTCCGGGCCGATGGCACCTACGCCACGCGCATACGTAATGTAGTTTAGTTTCATGACCTCGTTGGCTCGTCGTGTCTCGGCCGGCCAAACATTTCCACCGACCAGATTAACCATTCGTGCTCTGCCTTAATAGCGAAGCTAAGATGGAGAACAACGTTTTGTAGGACGGGCGAAACATGTAGCTCGTTTTTGAATTTTTTGAAAACGATTTTTAAAGTTTTACAAAATTCTGAAAATAATCCTAAATGTAGATAATGAGGACTTCTAGCAGTAAGCAAAAAATCAAGTCGAAATACTGTTGATGTCAAAAGAAAAATCAACCTCTATGATTTATCACGGAAGTTTTTAAAACTTCAAACTATTGATGTAAAAAAAATTAAGAATATCCTACATGTAGGACGAGCTAAAAAGTGACTTTTCAAGCTAAGATGGTACTAGCACACTGCTAAGCCATTCTTCCAGAGTTCTAGTTTGACATTTAACTCAGACATTTTGTGTTGAATAACAGAATGACATACACCAGAAACCGGTCGACCAGACCGTGTGTGTTTTGGCCTAAATGGTCCTTTTAGAATTATGTCCCCTTGTAAAAACATTCAACCATAACTGTACGGTGGTAAAGCATCATCCACTTTGGCATGCACACCGCATCGATAGTTCGACACCCCCGTCCTTCCGGTGCCCTATATGGGATTGAGGTCTAGTTACGCTGCAACTTTAGGGGTGTCATCTCCATCCAGTTTGGATCCAACGATCCAAATTTGGAACTCAAAATTACAACTTCTCAGAAAAAAATCGAAAAAAATCCTGTAAGCTTCATATGTTACGTTTTGTATTCTGGGAAAGATTTTTTTGGATCACTGCTTTATGATTTAATGGCCTTTTAAATGAATAATCGTCCAGGCTTTGGGTGCCGGGGTATTTATGGACCGGCCACAGCCTCCGACGGCCCTGCGTGTACGCGGTGGCGTAATTTCCAAGCAAGAAAGAAGAAGAAGTCTTGTACCCTGCATGCCCGTGTCCGTGTGGCGGCCCTAGAACGTACTCACTCCGTTCCAAATTAATTGACTTTCTTTTGCCCACATGTGGATGTATCTAGACATGTTACAAATATAGATACATCTACATTTGGACAAATGGAAGTCAATTAATTTGGAACGGAGGGAGTACCTGTGTTGATTTAGTTTCATGACCTCGTCGTTTGTCTCGGTCGGCCGACCGGCCAAACATTTCCACACCGACCAGATTAAGCATTCCTGCTCAGCCGTAATTAATAGCTAAGCTAGGATGGTACTAGCACGGCACTGCTAAGCATTCTTCCAGAGTTTGACATCTAGCTCAGGCATTTTGTGTTGATGAACAGAGCGACGTGCTCAAGAAACCGGTCGATCTAAACGTGTATCTTATTGCCTAAATGGTCCTTTTAGAATTATGTCCCCTTAAAATACACTCAACAAGAAATTCGGCACTGCACCGTGGTAAACCCATCATCAACTTTGGCCACATTGACATGCCCGTCATTCCGGTGCATTATGTAGTCACTCCTTCGGTCAATACGTAGGACATGACCCACATGACCAAGGATCGGGATACCAAAATGAAAACAAATCTCGGGGTCCAATGGGGCGGGGGTTGATTTCGGGAAACTGTTGTTACCGGTCGAGATACTCAGATTAAATTGAAACTCAAACTTAAAAATATTTAAAAAAATCAGAAACCGATTTCAGGAGGGGGAATTTGGTCTAAATTCAAATGGCTCGCAATTTACCGTCCTGTAAACTATTTTCCCGGGTAGACTGGGTATTCCAATTAGCGGCCGGTAAATGTGGTATTTCGACCGGTAACCAAATCCCTGCACACCCGGCTGTTAAATCTTCCATTCTTCCTCCTGGCGGAAACGCCGGGATCATATATGCAATTATGCATGCTTCCATTCGATTTATTAATTTCGGCATACTAATATTTCTAAAAATCAACAACTATGTCGTCCATACTGTTTACAGAAATCCTAAAACATTGGACACGGACATGCATATATACACCGCTATCAAAGAACAAAAAAAAATAGAAATTCATAATTCAGTTTTGACAGGCATGACTACACCTAGCTAGCTGCTACACGCCTTCACTTTGCTGCCTCGGTAGCAGCATCGGCAGCTTCCTCCGCCGCTATACGCCGGTGCACCTTCGCGATGTACTCCGCCGCGGCCTTATCGATGCCGCGCAGCTCCGCTACGGGGCCGGTGGCTGCCCCATGCACGCTCGCCGTGGTTATCTTCTTCCCGGCCGCGTCGATCTTCTCCACCCTCTCGACGCGGATTTCTCCGGCACGCGACGACATGTCTGATAGTGTAGGTTTGAGATTTTGCTTCGATCTGCACAGAATGAATAATCGTCCAGCCATTCGGGTGCTGGGGGGTATTTTTATAGACCGTAGGCGGTGGCGTGTACGTGGTTTCCAGGCAATAAAGAAAAAATGTCTTGTACATGCGCGTGAAACGTAAGTCTACGTCGTATAAACTGCCTGCGCTCCGGTGAGATTTGGTCAATGCATGCTGTTCTTTCTCGACGTCGTACAAGATACTCACGGGTAATTTACACACAGAAAAACCGTCGTCAAGACCTAAACTTTCCGGTGAGATTAGTGTCCCCGCCGACCAGCAGGTCGGCCAAACATTTCCACCGACCAGATCATTAACCAGTGCTCTGCCTTAGTAGCTCAGCTGAGATGATATACTAGCACGGCACGTACTGCTAAGCCATTCTTCCAGAGCTCTAGTTTGACATCTAGCTCAGGGATTATGTGTTGACGAACAGAACGACGTACACCAGAAAACGGGGGTCACTACGGGAATGCCACACTACGCCGACGGCTGTACTGTACGCCGACGGCTAAATGTCGGGGCCGTCGGCGTACATCACGAGCTAGGGCAGCCGCCCACACAACCGTCGGCGTACGAAGCGCCGTCGGCGTATCCAGGTAAGGCCGACGGCAGCCGTCGGCGTAAACCGTGCCGTCGGCGTACAAAAGGACGCCGTGACGGAACATCCAGCGGCGTTGATACGCCGTCGGCCGTATAGATGAATCTTTTTTTATTTATTTCTCTATATAATATTTATTTATTTATTTCTCTATATAATATTTAATGTAGTTATAATTTATATATATATTGGACCTATAATTTCCCTCCCAATTTCAGTATCCCACCCCCGAACCGTTTCCCGGAACCCAACCCTACAACATATACATGTAAAATAAATAAAAACAACACATGTAAAATACCTTCCTATGGCCTAACCTAACACAACCAAGTAAAAAAGTCCACTTTCCTACCCCCTTTCGACGCACGTCTATGGGGGTAGACGAAAACGTTAGGGTTTTCCCAGCGGATTCGGGGTTTCGCCGAAGCAGGGCATCGGAGCGTCGGAACCCCACCAAAACCTAGGTTGTGCCATACCATATATGTATACAAGTGTGTTGTGTGTTATAAATGTGCAATATCCTACTCCGGGGTGTGACCGGCTTCACCGACTTCACTTTCTCTCTAGTGAGTTTCTGCACTTAGAGGTGGAAACTCACGTTGCGGGAGAACCGGATGGAATCTTGGGTTGATTTGGGGTAGACTTTGGTTTCTCACCTTCCTATGGCCTAACCTAACACAACCAAGCAAAAAATTCCACTGGCGTACCCCCTTTCGACGCACGTCTATGGGGGTAGACAAAAACGTTAGGATTTTCCCAACGGATTCGGGGTTTCGCCGAAGCGAGGCATCGGAGCGTCGGAACCCCACCAAAACCTAGGTTGTGCCATACCATATGTATACAAGTGTGTTGTGTGTTGTAAATGTGCAATATCCTACTCCGGGGTCTGACCGGCTTCACCGGCTTCACTTTCTCTCTAGTGAGTTTCTGCACTTAGAGGTGAAAACTCCCGTTTCGGGAGAACCGGATGGAATCTTGTGTTGATTTGGGGTAGACTATGGTTTCTCACCTTCCTATGGCCTAACCTAACACAACCAAGCAAAAAAGTCCACTTTCCTACCCCCTTTTGGCGCACGTCTATGGGGGTAGACGAAAACGTTCGGCTTTTCCCAGCGGATTCAGGGTTTCGCCGAAGCGGGGCCCCGGAGCGTCGGAACCCCACCAAAACCTAGGTTGTGCCATACCATATGTATACAAGTGTGTTGTGTGTTGTAAATGTGCCATATCCTACTCCGGGGTGTGACCGGCTTCACTTTCTCTCTAGTGAGTTTCTGCACTTAGAGGTGAAAACTCCTGTTTCGGGCAAACCGGATGGAATCTTGTGTTGATTTGGGGTAGACTTTGGTTTCTCACCTTCCTATGGCCTAACCTAACACAACCAAACAAAAAAGTCCACTGGGCTACCCCCTTTCGACGCACGTCTATGGGGGTAGACGAAAACGTTAGGTTTTTCCAACGGATTCAGGGTTTCGCCGAAGCGGGGCCCCGGAGCGTCGGAACCCCACTAAAACCTAGGTTGTGCCATACCATATGTATACAAGTGTGTTGTGTGTTGTAAATGTGCAATATCCTACTCCGGGGTGTGACCGCTTCACCGACTTCACTTTCTCTCTAGTGAGTTTCTGCACTTAGAGGTGGAAACTCCCGTTTCGGGAGAACCGGATGGAATCTTGTGTTGATTTGGGGTAGACTTTGGTTTCTCACCTTCCTATGGCCTAACCTAACACAACCAAGCAAAAAAGTCCACTGGCGTACCCCCCTTTCGACGCACGTCTATTGGGGTAGACGAAAACGTTAGGGTTTTCCCAGCGGATTCGGGTTTCGCCGAAGCGGGGCATCGGAGCGTCGGAACCCCACCAAAACCTAGGTTGTGCCATACCATATATGTATACAAGTGTGTTGTGTGTTGTAAATGTGCAATATCCTACTCCGGGGTGTGACCGGCATCACCGGCTTCACTTTCTCTCTAGTGAGTTTCTACACTTAGAGGTGAAAACTCCCGTTTCGGGAGAACCGGATGGAATCTTGTGTTGATTTGGGGTAGATTTTGGTTTTTCACCTTCCTATGGCCTAACCTAACACAACCAAGCAAAAAATCCACTGGGCTACCCCCTTTCGACGCACGTCTATGGGGGTAGACGAAAACGTTAGGGTTTTCCAGCGAATTCAGGGTTTCGCCGAAGCGGGGCCCCGGAGCGTCGGAACCCCACCAAAACCTAGGTTGTGCCATACCATATGTATACAAGTGTATTGGGTGCTGTGGATGTCCAAGTTCCCACTCCGGGATGTGAGCGGGTTCTGGCCGTTGGCACAGTCGGCACAGGTGTTTATTTATTTTACATGTATATGTTGTAGGGTCGGGTTCCGGAAAACTCAAACCGTTATACATAGACGAATGACAACAAAAACTTGGGTACATAGACGAATGATAACAAACTTTGGGTACATAGACGAATGACAACAAACTTGGGTACATAGACGAATGACAACAAACCATTTTGTCCTAACCAATGATGTGGCTCAGGTTAGTCATACTCTTGCCTAGGCCTATAATACTCGTGGGTGTAGTCGTCGTAGTCGCCGTCGTCGTCGTCGCTGTCGTCGGACGGCCGTGATGTAGTCGTTGACGGGGGTTGTCGCCTGGACTGTAATTGAGGGTAGCGCAGGCGGGGTTATCGCCGGTCGTGATGTAGTCCATGACCCTCTTGAGAGTCCGGCCGGCCACCACAGCCGACGGCCGGCCTCGTTGAAGTTCGAAGGACGCGGGCGGTCCTCCTCGTACCTGGCGAGCGCCTTCTCACGCCTTTCGATGAAGAAGGCGTCCCAAGTTGGGCGATAGTCTGGCTGCCAGCGGGAATCCATCCGCTGCTCCGGAGTGAGCTCGAGGTAGTAGTGGTTCGTGATGGCCGCCCGGCGCGCCAAACCTTGAGGGACAGGAGGGACCGACACGCGTCCGGTGCTCAGCCTCCAGCCGGCGGGGACGTTGTAGCCGGGTGGGCAGGGGTAGTTCGAGGCGCAAACGCCTCCGCCTCCGAGTAGGTTAGAGTGGGTACGGTGGAAGCCATGGAGAGTGATGAGGTTGCAGATATGAGTTTAGATGTGCTATGCCAATGGAGGCCATGAATACATATATATAGTGAGAAATAGCGGGAAGAAGCACACGGATCGTGTGCTTCCTTCCAGCGCTTGTGAGCCGTTGGATCAGCGGTGTGTTTCTTTCGAGCGCTTGTAAGCCGTTGGATCAGCGGTGTGTGTTTCTTTTCAGGGCTTGTGAGCTGTAGTATGCCCAATCAGGAAGAAGCACACGGATCGTGTGTTTCCTTCCAGCACTTGTGAGCCGTTGGATCAGCGGTGTGTTTCTTTCGAGCGCTTGTGAGCCGTTGGATCAGCGGTGTGTGTTTCTTTTTAGGGCTTGTGAGTTGTAGTATGCCCAATCAGGAAGAAGCACACGGATCGTGTGTTTCCTTCCAGCACTTGTGAGCCGTTGGATCTGCGGTGTGTTTCTTTCGAGCGCTTGGGAACCGTTGGATCAGCGGTGTGTGTTTCTTTTCAGGGCTTGTGAGCTGTAGTATGCCCAATCAGGAAGAAGCACACGGATCGTGTGCTTCCTTCCAGCGCTTGTGAGCCGTTGGATCAGCGGTGTGTTTCTTTTCAGGGCTTGTGAGCTGTAGTATGCCCAATCAGGAAGAAGCACACGGTCCTTCCAGCGCTTGTGAGCCGTTGAATCATCGGTGTGTGTTTCTTTTCAGAGCTTGTGAGCTGTAGTATGCCCAATCAGGAAGAAGCACACGGATCGTGTGCTTCCTTCCAGCGCTTGTGAGCCGTTGGATCAGCGGTGTGTTTCTTTCGAGCGCTTGGGAACCGTTGGATCAGCGGTGTGTGTTTCTTTTCAGGGCTTGTGAGCTGTAGTATGCCCAATCAGGAAGAAGCACACGGATCGTGTGCTTCCTTCCAGCGCTTGTGAGCCGTTGGATCAGCGGTGTGTTTCTTTCGAGCGCTTCTGAGCCGTCGGATCAGCACTATCACGACCACTTCGTAAGCCATGCGACCCTATATATAGCCCACCTCCTCAGACAGGTTACTCACTCACACAAAACATTCTAGCGTCACTCGGAGAGGCATATTTGGGCAACCAGCGGCAAGACGTCTCTGATGACCTGCGACCGTTCCAAACGGTTGCAGATCATCAGAGATGTCTTGCCGGACGGTTGTAGATCATCAGAGACGTCTTACAAGTGGCCACTGGAGAAGGTAGGCAACTTCGATCCGACGTGGTTCTGAAAGGGGCATGGTTAATTTAGGTAGTCGAAGGACAAGGGTGCTGCGTCGTCGAAGGGCAAGGGTGTTGCGTCGTCGAAAGGCAGGAGTGATGCGGGAGGCTGCGTCGATGGTAGATGAATTTATGTTGTGTTCTCGCTACTACCGATATTTTCTTCTCTGTGTAATATATGTTGTCAATGTGAAAAGTAGTCGAAAGGGGGTAGCAAAATGAAATTTTTTGGTTGCGCTGGACCGCTGGAGGCACTATACGGAAGAAGCAGCTAGCAGACCGTCTGCGCATATAAATGGAGAAAGAAGAGCCTAGAACGAAGAGGTAGTCTCTGATCCGAAGGATAAAGGGACCAGTGAGTCAAAAAAATGAAAAAATAGAAAATAATAGAAGAATTGAAAAAAAAAATTAAAGAATAATTGATTTCTTTAAAAAAAAAGCAAAACCATACGCTGACGGCAAAGCCTGAATGGCTAAGCCAAATCGGCCCGAAAGCTTCGCGCGCCTTCTCTCCAAAAAATCCCCAGCTAACCAAATCCCTCCCCGCGCCGGCGACCCAATCCCTCCCCGCGCCGGCGACCTCCCCGAACACTCCCCGCGCCGGCGACTTCCCCGAACCCTCCGGCGTCGCCAGCTCGCCAGCAGCAAAGCTGGCCGCCGCCAAAGCCCGTTCTAGCTAGGGTTTCTTTCCCCGCCGACGCCGCCAGCTCGCAGCACCGCTCCCGCCGGCGAGCGGGCCGTCCCCCACGGCCAACGTCCTCCCCGCCGCCAAGCTTCTCCCTGCCGTCCTCGTCCACCCTAGGCTCGCCAATTCCCCTCATGTGACCTACAAGCGGTTAGTTTCATTAAAACGATGCGTCCTCTAGTTATTTGCATGTTTTCGTTCTAACTAATGCAAACCATTTCATTGGATCAGGCGATGGAGGAGATGGCAGCACAGAATGTAGCCCTACAGGAGCAGCAGAGGCAGCAGGCCGAGCAGGCGAGGCAGGAGGCCGAGCAGACGAGGAAGGAGATGGAGGCGATGCGGGCACAAATGGCGGTTTTCGCGGTGAGTTTCATGCGCATAAGATACCACCGGTAGTCTACTGTTTCATTTACTAATATGCAGAATATGTTCCGCGCCAACGGTATGATGGTTCCCGACATGTCACAGTTTCAAGCGATGGTGATTCATTCATCTCCACACACTACCGTAAGTTCTCGTGTTCAAAGTTTTTATGTCTTTTTACCATGTCCTTCTAACCGGTGCTAACCATCTAATTCTTCATGCATGTAGGTTGCCTCTGCCGCGGCCTCGAACGGTTCGCCCTTGCCCCAGACACCCGGAGCAGCAGAAGGAGCAGCAAACACTACTCCTCCAGCTTCAGCAGGCTGTCAGGTAGTTAGCTCAAACCCTCGTAGCTCTCCCCTGCTATACTGTCGAAAACTTACTTTGATGTTGATTAATCATACATGTCTGGATAGAAGATATATTAGTTAGTTACTTGATCTATTTCACACGAAGAATGACAGGATAGAAGATAGCAATGTTGGAAAATAATTATCTATGACATGGAGCAAAAGAAGATATAATTATCAGGGCATTTTCTTAAGCGTTAAGTCGGAAAGTGAAGTACAGTACCTTGGCAGGAATATTGTTTGTGATTTTCTTGCACACTTGGTCTTGAAAGAACTACTTAAAAATCCATAGAACTATGCAGTGATAGTTCATCGAGAATAATTCCATTCCATAGACCCATATGCTTAGCTTGTCATACTACTTTGTGAATTCATGTATCTTTTTCATGGATGTTGGAATCCTCATGCATTTGTGTCTTTTTCTCATGTTTTAGATGGATTGGAGCTAGGAGCGGATGGCAGCGATGGCATGATGACCGGGAGTTGCTTCCTCATTGTTTTGTTGTGCTACGTTGATGTAATCGGAGCGGCCTTTTGTTGTTGTGCTACATTTGGACTCGAGTAGGACACTTTGTGATGTTTTGTGTGAAATATGTGATATTTTGTGTGCAATATGTGATATTTTGTGTATATATATGTTCTGTATATTGTTCTGAAATTTTGAAATGCAGGAATTAAGAAAAAACAAAAAAAAACAGGAAAATTTGGTCATCTTTGCCCTGTGCAGCACACGGCAAACCTGACCAAAAACCTGGAACGCCAGGCGCCAAGATGTACAGGCTGACGACACGTGTCTACTTTGCCGTGTGTCAATCCTAGCACACGGCAAAGAGGTAAGAGCTTTGCCGTGTGTCAACCTCAGCACACGGCAAAGGTTGACAGCTGGGACCCGCGTTGTTCGTCGTTGCCGTGGGGTGCACACGGCAAAGATACACGACGTTGCCGTGTGCTGGCACACGGCAAAGGTTGACAACTGGGACCCGCGCTGTTAGTCGTTGCC
Source organism: Poa pratensis (assembly GCA_947311845.1). Lineage (NCBI taxonomy): Eukaryota > Viridiplantae > Streptophyta > Magnoliopsida > Poales > Poaceae > Poa > Poa pratensis. Next base: position 25,416,202 of record CAMZMU010000039.1, read on the forward strand.
GTGGGGTGCACACGGCAAAGATACACGACGTTGCCGTGTGCTGGCGCACGGCAAAGAACCGCCGTCACCGTCGTCAAGTCAATGTGGGTCCCACCGTTAGTCTTTGCCGTGCACCCAACATTCGACACACGGCAAAGAATCCTTTGCCGTGCAATTCAAAGTACCAGGCAGGTTAGTTCCTCTGCCGGAGAGTTCTTGGCATTACTGATCATGCGTCCGGACCTGAAGCATCAACTTCACGCGGCAATGCACATGTAAGACCAACTGGTGATTGGACATCAGACTGCCGAGAAATCTGAAAAAGTTGGCCGATCGATCATGCATGGCCTGGCCACTCTCAGTTACAGGTTAGGTAACTTCAGTAAACTTTGTGGGGAAGCAGTAATAAAAACAACATGTGTGCAAAAATGTCCTTGTGAGTTAAGGTGTCACAAAAGTCAAAAAGGCATATTATGTGCTAATTATTTTTTATCTTGAGGAAAGCCAGAAAGATTGTGCAAAATGTTCCGTTTAGTACACATTACACGAGCCTCTTTGACATTTAGTTAGCTGATGATCACTGTACATTTACCGCCAGCAGGTCTAAAAATCAGCACGCATACATACATCACAATGAGCCGATCGTATTCGGAATAAATATAGTATCTAAACATAAGCAACTCCTAGTTTTTTTATACTTACAGACTTACAGTAAGCCTATAGCACTGACATGCATGGTATTAGTTCACGGCGACACTCCCTCCATCTAAACCCTAAAATACATGTGATTCGAAAGAACGAAAATAAATAATTAAAATTTTCACACAGTCGTAGTAGATGCATATCATATGCATGACAGATATGGACTGCATATCTAGCGCCTTGCAGCACCGGTAGCAGCCCTCTCAGCTTCCTCGGCCGCCAGCCGCTGATGCACCCTCAGGATATACTCCGCGACGGCCGCATCGATTCCGCCCAACTGCGCTCGGCCACCAGAGGCACCGCGCATGCTCGCCGCCGTCGTCTTTCTCCGCACCGATCTTCTCCACCCTCTGGACGCAGATCTCTCCACCGACACGCGACATGTCTGATCAGTGTCGAGCTTTTGCTCTGCTCTGGATTGACGGATTGAGTTAATATGATCGTCGAGGCACTCAAGGAGCTGCGTTATTTATATAGAGCTCAGCAGAGACACCGCCTCCGTTGGGTGGCGTCATGGCGTGGTATGCAAGGAAGAAGGGAAGAACGAGTCTTGTCAGCAGTACATAAGGTTGACTTGATAGTCTCAGGCCCTGGAACGTTCAAAACACGCACGTGCATATGTACTCCCCATATTCCTGTTTTATTTGGACAAGGGCTCAAGGCTTATTTTTCATGTCGTTCGAGAATATATTGCGTTTGTTTCCCATCTGAACGAAAAAGGAGTGCAAGCTATATCTAGCAGTACGTGTCGAAAAACAGAGGCTAGCTAGCTAGTGTCACCGAGGCTGCTAAAAGTCCAAAAGAGTTTGGCAATTTCTCTTGTGTGAAATGAAGACCAAAAATAAGATTGTTCCAAGCTCCAACTGTTGGCTTTGTCGAATCATCATATATGCTCTCGATTACTTGCTCTTTAATCATCATTGAAAATGTTGAAATATACTGCATGTACTTCACATTTAAGACCAATGTAATTGCGCCCCGATCGAATCAGGAGCGGGGTCAAAGATGTCTTAACGCGGGATCATCGACCTCCGCGGTATCTTTCATCACAAGTTCACAACTGCATCTCGTTTAAAAAAAAGTTCACAACTGCATCTACATGCACTTCACGCGACAAAGCTTACATGGAAGTCTCGATCACCTTCTCGTGCTATGGGACCTGCGTACGCGATGTAAAGGATGTATATATGTATACTGAAGCGACCTAGTAGCGTGTAACTGATACTTACACTAAGCAGTCGAAAAGTCTGAATGAGTTGGTCCGTCGATCATTGGCTAGCTGTGGGACTGTCGACCGCAGGTTAGAGATAGCTACCAAACCTTAGTAAACTCTCCTGGCAAGTTGGCAACATGGTCGACATCGACGACTTGACCATGCGATGCATGGAAGTGGCATGTCAGCAAAAATGTCCTTCAGAGTTAAGGAAACGCAGAAGTCAAAAAGGCATATGTTAATTTATTCCCGCTAGTTCTAGGAAGATCAATTTCACAAAATGGTCTAAGAAGGTTAATTTCACACATATAATGGAACCGGGGACGGGGAGCGATCCTGAGAATCTAAAAAAAAAGGTTAATTCGTTGTTCTTTCCTACAGCTCACGTAATACTATTTCTATTGATCAACATCCTTACTATTTACAAGTAATCCTAGAGCTTACAACATGGGCATATTTATACATACACTGACTTGAAAGAACAAAGAAAATAGTACATGATCGGTAAGTGCAAACGGAGGGCAGGCGCCATTTATCCGCACTCTAATAACATTCAGTATTTACACTAGCTAGCTAGCTAGCTCCCTCGTCCTTTTTGCAGGGATGCGTGACTACGGTTCACTTTGCTGCAGCAGTACTACTAGCTGCCGCAGCTTCCTCGGCCGCCAGCCGCCGGTGCACCCTCTCGATGTAATTCGCGGCGGCCGCATCATCAATGCCGCCCAGCTGTGCTCCGGCGCTTGCGGCGGCTCGGTGCACGCTTGCCGTCGTGGTCGTCGTCTTCCTCTCCGCCGCGTCGATCTTCTCGACCCTCTGGACGCAGACTTCACCAACACGCGACATGTCTTACACTGGTCGTTGGACTGAATGTATGATCGTCGTGCCCGAGGCACGAAGGGTGCTGGGTATTTATAGAGGGGTGGCGTGGTTTCCAAGCAAACATAGAGAAAAGGTCTTGTAGTTTACACTGGGATGTTCTTTTTCGAAGTCGTTCAAGATACCCACTGGTAATTTACACACGGGAAAATCTGTCGTCACTACCCACTCTGCGTTGAATCTCTCTACGTACTTTCAGATGAACCGATATTCCGATAATAAACTTTTAAAAAGGTAATGATCAGAAAATTGAAGAGAATTAATAGACCGTATGGTAAACAAAAAGAGCTAGCTACACGATGCATTATTAGGTTTGCGTGCATGTGTATTTTTTTACGAAACAAGCCAACAAATTTGTCATTTCCATTAATTAAGAAAGTAATTTTAGAGGGTGTTATAAGTATAGCCTTGATCGCGACCGGTCAAGACCAAAATACAAAAAGCTACTATCGCGGCGTAATGTTACTCAACGACTCAGCATGTGTATACGGCTGCATCTTATATATGTCAAACGAGAATCAGGTTTGGTGTTGATGGCAACAGATGATCGATCATTAGACGCGTCACGCCTCGGAAATCCATAACAGGTAGCAGGTGCAGATGCATCCACTGTCCAAAAAAATAAATTTGAAAATATCAAAAAATTCACAATAAAAATTTCGGACATACTTTAAGAAATTTTACACGCATATACCAAATCTGATGACTGATGTCCGCGTGCCTGACGCATATGGGAGCTGGACCGCGCGTCGTGCATGCATGTCCCGGCCGGCGACATTAACTAACACCAACTAAACTAAGCTTGAGTATCCTGCTGATAGTGACACACCAGGCTACATGCATGGCAAGATTATCGTACGTCGACGACTTGACCAAGAGTGCGTGTTCATTTCCTTGAGAGCTAAGGCAGCGCAAAAGTCAATAGTATTACCCGGAAAAAATGTATGTGGATTATTATCAAGAGGAAAGCCTAGAAATTAAACGTTTTGAGCACCAACTTCATCTCTGTCGAATAATTATTCGATGATCATCAACACATTACCGCTAGTCTCAGTTTGCGGACTCATCACACTGAACCGATCATATATGCAATTATATATGCATGCTTCCATTCGATTTATTAATTTCGGCATACTAATATTTCTAAAAATCAACAACTGTGTCGTCCATACTGTTTACAGAAATCCTAAAACATTGGACACGGGCATGCATATACACCGCTATCAAAGAACAAAAAAAAATAGTAATTCATAATTCAGTTTTTCAGGACCTAGCTACGAGCCTACCACACGCCTTCACTTTGCTGCCCTCTCGGTAGCAGCCTCCGCAGCTTCCTCGGCCGCGATACGCCGGTGCACCTTCGCGACGTACTCCGCCGCGGCCTTATCGATGCCGCGCAGCTCCGCTCGGGCGCCCAGGGTGGCTGCCCCATGCACGCTCGCCATCGGCGTCGTGGTCATCTTCTTCCCGGCCGCGTCGATCTTCTTCAACCTCTCGACGCGGATTTCTCCGGCACGCGACGACATGTAGTCTGATAGTGTAAGTTTGAGATTTTGCTTTGATCTGGTCTGAATGAATAATCGTCCAGGCTTTGGGTGCCGGGGTATTTATGGACCGGCCACAGCCTCCGACGGCCCTGCGTGTACGCGGTGGCGTAATTTCCAAGCAAGAAAGAAGAAGAAGTCTTGTACCCTGCATGCCCGTGTCCGTGTGGCGGCCCTAGTACCTGCGTTTCAGTTTGAGTTGGTCAAGGTACTCACGGTGTTCTTTCTCGGTCAAGATACTCACGGGTAATTTACACACAGAAAATCTGTCGTCAACACCACACTGCAGTATTTGAATATCTCTACGGACTTTCAGAGTAATTAACCACTCAAGTTTTAACAGATGATTGACGCAGACTGAGGACTTTCATGACCTCGTCGTTTGTCTCGGTCGGCCGACCGGCCAAACATTTCCACACCGACCAGATTAAGCATTCCTACGCCACGCGCATACGCAATGTAGTTTAGTTTCATGACCTCGTTGGCTCGTCGTGTCTCGGCCGGCCAAACATTTCCACCGACCAGATTAACCATTCGTGCTCTGCCTTAATAGCTAAGCTAAGATGGAGAACAACGTTTTGTAGGATGGGCGAAACATGTAGCTCGTTTTTGAATTTTTTGAAAACGATTTTTAAAGTTTTACAAAATTCTGAAAATAATCCTTCATGTACATAATGAGGACTTCTAGCAGTATGCAAAAAATCAAGTCGAAATACTGTTGATGTCAAAAGAATAATCAACCTCTATGATTTATCTCGGAAGTTTATAAAACTTCAAACTATTGATGTAAAAAAAAATTAAGAATATCCTACATGTAGGACGAGCTAAAAAGTGACTTTTCAAGCTAAGATGGTACTAGCACACTGCTAAGCCATTCTTCCAGAGTTCTAGTTTGACATCTAACTCAGACATTTTGTGTTGAATAACAGAATGACATACACCAGAAACCGGTCGACCAGACCGTGTGTGTTTTGGCCTAAATGGTCCTTTTAGAATTATGTCCCCTTGTAAAAACATTCAACCATAACTGTACGGTGGTAAAGCATCATCCACTTTGGCATGCACACCGCATCGATAGTTCGACACCCCCGTCCTTCCGGTGCCCTATATGGGATTGAGGTCTAGTTACGCTGCAACTTTAGGGGTGTCATCTCCATCCAATTTGGATCCAACGATCCAAATTTGGAACTCAAAATTACAACTTCTCAGAAAAAAATCGAAAAAAATCCTGTAAGCTTCATATGTTACGTTTTGTATTCTGGGAAAGATTTTTTTGGATCACTGCTTTATGATTTAATGGCCTTTTAAATGAATAATCGTCCAGGCTTTGGGTGCCGGGGTATTTATGGACCGGCCACAGCCTCCGACGGCCCTGCGTGTACGCGGTGGCGTAATTTCCAAGCAAGAAAGAAGAAGAAGTCTTGTACCCTGCATGCCCGTGTCCGTGTGGCGGCCCTAGAACGTACTCACTCCGTTCCAAATTAATTGACTTTCTTTTGCCCACATGTGGATGTATCTAGACATGTTACAAATATAGATACATCCACATTTGGACAAATGGAAGTCAATTAATTTGGAACGGAGGGAGTACCTGTGTTGATTTAGTTTCATGACCTCGTCGTTTGTCTCGGTCGGCCGACCGGCCAAACATTTCCACACCGACCAGATTAAGCATTCCTGCTCAGCCGTAATTAATAGCTAAGCTAGGATGGTACTAGCACGGCACTGCTAAGCATTCTTCCAGAGTTTGACATCTAGCTCAGGCATTTTGTGTTGATGAACAGAGCGACGTGCTCAAGAAACCGGTCGATCTAGACGTGTATCTTATTGCCTAAATGGTCCTTTTAGTATTATGTCCCCTTAAAATACACTCAACTTTGGCCACATTGACATGCCCGTCAAGAAGAAATTCGGCACTGCACCGTGGTAAACCCATCATCAACTTTGGCCACATTGACATGCCCGTCATTCCGGTGCATTATGTAGTCACTCCTTCGGTCAATACGTAGGACATGACCCACATGACCAAGGATCGGGATACCAAAATGAAAACAAATCTCGGGGTCCGAGGGGGCGGGGGTTGATTTCGGGAAACTGTTGTTACCGGTCGAGATACTCAGATTAAATTTGAAACTCAAACTTAAAAATATTTAAAAAAAATCAGAAACCGATTTCAGGAGGGGGAATTTGGTCTAAATTCAAATGGCTCGCAATTTACCGTCCTGTAAACTATTTTCCCGGGTAGACTGGGTATTCCAATTAGCGGCCGGTAAATGTGGTATTTCGACCGGTAACCAAATCCCTGCACACCCGGCTGTTAAATCTTCCATTCTTCCTCCTGGCGGAAACGCTGGGATCATATATGCAATTATGCATGCTTCCATTCGATTTATTAATTTCGGCATACTAATATTTCTAAAAATCAACAACTATGTCGTCCATACTGTTTACAGAAATCCTAAAACATTGGACACGGACATGCATATATACACCGCTATCAAAGAACAAAAAAAATAGAAATTCATAATTCAGTTTTGACAGGCATGACTACACCTAGCTAGCTGCTACACGCCTTCACTTTGCTGCCTCGGTAGCAGCATCGGCAGCTTCCTCCGCCGCTATACGCCGGTGCACCTTCGCGATGTACTCCGCCGCGGCCTTATCGATGCCGCGCAGCTCCGCTACGGGGCCGGTGGCTGCCCCATGCACGCTCGCCGTGGTCATCTTCTTCCCGGCCGCGTCGATCTTCTCCACCCTCTCGACGCGGATTTCTCCGGCACGCGACGACATGTCTGATAGTGTAGGTTTGAGATTTTGCTTCGATCTGCACTGAATGAATAATCGTCCAGCCATTCGGGTGCTGGGGGGTATTTTTATAGACCGTAGGCGGTGGCGTACGTGGTTTCCAGGCAATAAAGAAGAAAATGTCTTGTACATGCGCGTGAAACGTAAGTCTACGTCGTATAAACTGCCTGCACTCCGGTGAGATTTGGTCAATGCATGCTGTTCTTTCTCGACGTCGTACAAGATACTCACGGGTAATTTACACACAGAAAAGCCGTCGTCAAGACCTAAACTTTCCGGTGAGATTAGTGTCCCCGCCGGCCAGCCGGCCGGCAAAACATTTCCACCGACCAGATCATTAACCAGTGCTCTGCCTTAGTAGCTCAGCTGAGATGATATACTAGCACGGCACGTACTGCTAAGCCATTCTTCCAGAGCTCTAGTTTGACATCTAGCTCAGGGATTATGTGTTGACGAACAGAACGACGTACACCAGAAAACGGGGGTTATATACCCAGCACAGTGCACTTGACGCGGCAATACTTACACTTAACACCAAGGCCAGTATTCTCAAAAAAAAAAAAACACCAAGGCCAGTGTAATTGGACCTCAAATCTTATCGTGATTTATAATTAATGAAGTCACACGAAGAAGCGACCTACTATTGAGTTACTGATACTGGGTACCCGGCTGACCAAAAGTCTGAAACAGTTTGTCGGTTTCAGTAAACTTTCTGGGCTGTGCACCTCGTCCTGCCAAGATTTTCTTGTGCCCCTTACGTACTCCACGCAATATGCTGGGAATCGACGACTTGACCACGCATCATGAGCAAAAAATGTCGCTAGGTGTTTAGGCAACACAAAAGTCAAGAAAGGCACATGCAGTTAGTACTCCAGTGAGCAAGGGGAGGAAAGCCGCCAGAAAGGTTGTGTAAAATGTTTTTGTATACAAAACATCTCTGTCTAATAATTAGCTGATGATCGGGTCACCTTGCTGAATGCCCTACTGTATGCACGCACATCACAGTGGATCGATCGATCATGCATACAAATTCTACCCTTCAACTCAATAAATTCCTACTACTATAGCATTTCTACGAACCAACGACTCTTCCTTTCTAACTATATACTCACGGTAATCCTTGAACAAACAACGTGTTCATGTTATACACAGACATCAAAGAACAATACAGTTCAACTTTTACATGGCATGACTAGCCTAGCTACACGCCTAGACCTACCCAACTACAATTCACTTTGTTGCAGCGGTAGCAGCCGCCGCAGCTTCCTCCGCCGCCAGTCGTCGGTGCACCCTCTCGATGTACTCCGCCGCGGCCGCATCGATTCCGCCTAGCTGAGCTCCAGCGGTAGCCGCGGCTGCCCCATGCACGCTCGCCGCCGTGGTCGTCTTCTTCTTCCCCGGCTCGATCTTGTCCACCCTTTCGACGCTGATTTCTCCTACACGCGACATTGTCCTATGGTGTAGGTTGAGCTTTTGCTTTGTTCTGGACTGAATGTATGATCGTAGGTCGAGGCACGCGGGGTGCTGGGGGTATTTATAGAGCGGCCAGCGACAGCCTCAATGCTGTTGCGTACTTTCCAAGCAAGAAAGAAGAAGAAGTCTTGTACATGCGCGTGTAGATCCTGGAACGGCGTATATACTACATGCGTTTCCGTGTGATTTGGTCAATGGGGTGTGTCCTTTCTCGACGTCGTTCAAGATACTCATGGGTAATTCACACTTAGAAAATCTGTCGTCCAGAGTCCAGACCACTCTGTATTATAATGAATCTCTCTATTGTAACAGCCGCAATAGTTTTGCCGGCAGATTTCATGTAAATTATCAATGAAATTTGCCGGCAAAACTATTGCGGCCGTTACACATCTGAATAAAAAAGAAGTGCAAGCTATATCTAGTAGTAGACCGTGTCGGAAAACAGAGGCTAGCTAGCTAGTGTCACCGAGGCTGCTAAAAGTCCAAAAGAGTTCGGCAAATTCTCTTCTTGTGTGAACGGCGACCAAAAAGAACTTGTTCCAAGCTCCAACTGTTGGCTTTGTCGAAGAGTATCATCATATATGCTCTCGGTTACTTGCTCTTTAATCATCACTCAAAATGTTGAAATATACTGCATGCACTTCACATGTAAGAGTAAGACCAAGGTAAATATTTTGAGACATGTAGAATATGATCGCCGTAAGGTATCACCTAGTGTTTCGAGTAGGCCGGTACCTCCTCCTATAGATGATGATGAAGCGAATGACACTTTAGATGGACAGCTTCTATCACATCTTGTAGGAGAGGTTACGGAGGTGGATTTGGATGAGGCCCAGCTGGGATCTTTTGATGACCTGTATGCTACCGGCCGGAAATCTAAATCCGCTAAAAATAAAAAGAACCAATCTTCGCGAAAATGTGCGAGGAAGTCGAAATCCCCAATCGTTTCCCAATGAATGGCATATTTGAAAATAGCAGAGGTCTAGGCGACTTGGCTAAACATTTAAATATTGCGCATCACGTGAGGGATTACAAATTGGATTTTTTGGCTATTTCCGAGACGGGTAGACGAGATTTTCCAAGTACTCTACTAGATCGCCTTTCCGGTGGTGTGGAGTTCACTTGGCATTCTTGTCCCCCTCGAGGGAGATCGGGCGGCATGTTACTCGGCATAAAAACTGATACCATGGAGTTGTTGGATCGTTCGGATGGTGAGTTCCACATCAAGTTCCATATCCGAAACAAATCCGACAACTTTATATGGAGTTTGGTTGCTGTATACGGTGCCGCCCAAGAAGAATTTAAGGCTGCTTTTCTTAGAGAATTGGTTAAATTAGCAAAAGATGACCCATACCCTATTCTTATAGGTGGGGATTTTAATTTGCTGAGATACCGTCACGAGAAAAGTAAGGGCAGATTTGATGGTCATTGGCCTCTCTTATTCAATGCTGTAATTGATAGCTTGTCTCTAAGGGAGGTTCATATGACGGGGAGACAATTCACTTGGGCTAATAGTCTCCCAGAGCCGACTTTCGAAAAGTTGGACAGGGTACTATTGGATTCCCGATGGGAGGATAAATATCCGTTGGTATCGGTTCGGGCTTTAGAAAGAATTGAGGCTTTTTCAGATCATGCCCCCATATTCCTTTCTACTGGTGTCTTCAAACAGTCCGTTAAGCCTCAGTTCAAATTCGAATTAGGATGGCTGTTACGTGATGGTTTTGATGATTTAGTGAAAAGGATATGGGCTCAACCGGTCATGGGCAACACTGCTATCCAACGATGGAATGGAAAGATGCGCAATTTGCGCAAGTTCCTACGTGGATGGGCACGGCACACAACCGGTATGCTTAAGAAAGAAAAGGAGCGCCTGTGTTCCATTATTGATGAGCTCGACAAAACTGCAGAATCACGCCCCTATCAACAAATGAAAGTGACCTAAAACGGCACTCGAATGAGCAGGTGGGTCGGTTGTTGAGAGAAGAAGAGCTTAAATGGTATCAAAGATCTAAGGCACAGTTCATTTTGCAAGGAGATTCGAATACGAGATACTTCCACAATGTCGCTAACGGCAGACATAGGAGGAAACTCATTCATTCTCTTCATCAAGATGAGGGGCTGATCGAGGGTCAGGATATGCTCAAGGATTATATTACTAGCTACTATAAAGGTTTGTTTGGCGCTCCGGATGAAGGAAACTTCTCTCTTGATGAGGCGCAAACGGATGACATTACCCAAGTTACTCCGGAGGAAAACAACTTGCTCATCGCACCCTTTTCGGAAGAGAGATTTGTAAGGCTGTCTTCCAAATGGAGCATAATAAGGCGCCCGGGCCTGATGGATTCCCAGCTGAATTTTACCAGCACTTTTGGGAACTCATAAAGCCCGACTTGCTCGAGTTGTTTGGTTGTTTGCATGCTGGACAATTTGAACTTTTTCGCCTAAACTTTGGGGAAATCGTCTTGTTACCTAAGGTTCAGGGGCCGAGAGGATACAACAATATCGACCAATTTGTCTCCTGAATGTTAGTTTCAAGATCTTTACTAAAGTAGCGACCATTAGGTTGAATTCTGTAGCAGATCATGTGGTGAAGCCTACCCAAACTGCTTTTATGCAAGGGCGGAATATCCTGGATGGGGTTGTGGTTCTCATGAAACCGTACATGAAATGCATACGAAGAAACTTAATGGGGTTATTTTTCAAATCGACTTTGAAAAGGCGTATGATAAGGTTAAGTGGCCATTTTTGCTACAAACCCTGAGAATGAAAGGATTCTCGCATACTTGGTGCGAATGGATCCGCAACTATGTTGAAGGGGGAAGTGTAGCGATAAAGGTCAATGATGACATTGGACACTACTTCCAAACTAAGAAGGGTTTAAGACAAGGTGATCCACTATCGCCTATACTATTTAACATAGTGGCTGATATGTTGACCATCATGATTGAGCGGGCAAAATCGGATGGCCAAATTGAAGGAGTTGTCCCTCATCTTGTTGATGGAGGCCTCTCTATCCTTCAATATGCGGACGATACCATTCTTTTTATGGAACATGATCTAGATAAAGCAGCGAATCTGAAATTGATATTGTCAGCATTCGAACAATTATCTGGACTAAAAATCAACTTCCACAAAAGTGAATTGTTCTGCTTTGGCGATGCACAGGACGCAGCTGCTCAGTACGCGATATATTCGGCTGTGAGCAGGGTCAATTTCCAATAATGTATTTGGGCATTCCAATACATTATAGAAAACTGACTAATGCGGAATGGCGACACGTCGAGGAGCGTCTGCAAGCGAGGCTAGCGAGTTGGAAAGGAAAATTACTATCCCTGGGTGGAAGGTTGGTTCTCATCAATTCGGTACTCACAAACATGGTGCTGTATATGATCTCCTTCTTCCAGTTGCCCAAAGGGGTCTTGTATAAGCTGGATTATTTCCGATCAAGATTCTTTTGGCAAGGGGATGGTGAGAAAAAGAAGTATAGACTGGCTAAATGGGATGTGGTTTGCCGACCTAAGGATCAGGGTGGGTTGGGTATTCATGATCTTGGCATCAAGAATTCCGCCCTCCTAGGGAAGTGGCTGTTCAAGCTGCTAACCGAAGATGGTATTGGCAAACTCTCCTTAAAAGAAAATATATTGGCACAAAGGCGGTATCACAGGTGATATGGAAATCTGGTGATTCCCACTTTTGGGCTGGGCTGATGGCGACTAGAAACATTTCTTTCGCTTTGGCGTTTTTAATATTAAGGATGGTTCGGAGATTAGATTCTGGGAGGATAAATGGTTAGGTACTACCACTCTCCGGGAGCAATATCCGGCTTTATACGATATTGTACGTCACAAAGGGATACTATAGCTACTGTTATGCAGTCTTCACCCCCAATGTGACGTTCAGGCGGGATTTATTCGGTCCAAGATTAACGGCTTGGAACACCTTGTTGGCACGGTTGGAATCAATCCAACTCACACAAGGTTCCGATGAATTCCGGTGGAACTTATGCGGGAATGGGAAATTCTCAGTAGATTCCATGTATAGGGCGTTAGTCCATTCTGATATTCCAGTCGACGATAATAAGAAAATATGGCAAATGAAGATTCCACTAAAGATTAAAGTTTTCTCGTGGTATCTTCGTAAGGGTGTCATTTTAACTAAGGATAACCTTGTCAAACGGAATTGGCATGGAAGTACAAAGTGTATGTTTTGTTCAAAACAAGAGACAATTAAACACTTATTCTTCGAGTGTGATTTCGCCAGTTCTATATGGTCATCTATCCAAATAGCCTCTAACTTATATCCTCCCAAGTCCGTTGCAAACGTGTTTGGCAACTGGCTACATGGGATTGAAAAGAAGCTTAGAACGGTTATTAGGGTGGGAGCGATTGCCGTTATATGGTCGCTTTGGCTTAGTAGAAATGACAAGGTTTTCAATGACAAAAATGTTTCTCTCTTGCAGGTACTCTACCGATGCGTAAGTACTCTCCGTTCGTGGTCCACCTTACAGCGCTTGGGATATCAAAACCTCTTTACGGAGGCGTGTGCACGCTTGGAAGAGGTGGCGAGGGACATTTTTTCACATCATGGGTGGCCGCTTGATCGCCGGATTGGTCCTCCATAGGCTGTTAGGATGGTCATATCATAGACGTTTTTCATTGCTGAGGATTGTAATTCGTTTATTTTCGCACTTCTTTTGCGTTGTACGTTGGATTGCGGCTGTGTGCATTTGTTATGCAGAGGCCGGGTGTAATACTCCATTTTGAGTAATAAAGCCCTTTATCTAAAAAAAAAATTGCACCTCGATAGAATCAGGATTAAGGAGCAGGGTCAAAAATGTCTTGACGCGGGATCATTGACCTCCGCGGTATCTTTCGTCACAAGTTCACAACTGCATCTGCATTGCACTTCACGCGGCAAAGCTTTACATGGAAGTCGGGTTAACCTTCTCGTGCTATATATGGACCAGCGTACGCGATGTAAAAGGATGTATATATGTATACTGAAGCGACCTAGTAGCGTGTAGCTGATAGTGGCACACTAAGCAGCCGAAAAGTCTGAATGAGTTGGTCCGTGGTCTCATTTCCAGGTCTCTGACATACATCTCGACATCTCATTTCCTGTATTTTTTTTTGTCTCGTTAATCCAGTATGCTGATGGACAGAAGTGAACATGGCAACACGTGGCGGTTATGTGCCGACGGCCGGGCCATTAGAAAACTAGTGCGTGTAACAACTGATAGTGGCACACTAAGCAGCCGAAAAGTCTGAATGAGTTGGTCCGTAGCTGTGGGACTGTCGACCGCAGGTTAGATAGCTACCAAACGTTCAGTAAACTCTCCTGGCAAGTTGGCAACATGGTCGACGACTTAACCATGCGATGCATGGAAGTGGCATGTCAGCAAAAATGTCCTTCAGAGTTAAGGAAACACAGAAGTCAAAAATGCATATGTTAATTTATTACCGCTAGTTTTAGTAAGATTAATTTCACAAAATGATCTAAAAAGGTTAACTTCACACATATAATGGAACCGGGGACGGGGAGCGATCCTGACAATGTAAAAAAAAGGTTAATTTCACACGAGCACTCTGCACTATCGCCAGTCGGTTTCTTTGTTCTTGCCTACAGCTCAATAGTTTCCGTAATACTATTTCTATTGATTAACATCCTTACTATTTACAAGTAATCCTAGAACACACAACATGTGCATGTTTATATGTACATACACTGACTTGAAAGAACAAAGAAAATAGTACATGATCGGTAAGTGCAAATGGAGGGCAGGCTCCATTTATCCGCAATCTAGTAACTTTTTTTTTACTGTAACACCGGCGGGCCGAAGCCAGCCTGACACTCTAATAACATTCAATATTTACCCTAGCTAGCTAGCTCCCTTGTCCTTTTTACAGGCGTACGGGACTACAGTTCACTTTGCTGCCAGCCGCCAGCCGCAGCTTCCTCGGCCGCCAGCCGCCGGTGCACCCTGACATGTCTTACACTGGTCGTTGGACTGAATGTATGATCGTCGTCGAGGCACGAAGGGTGCTGGTATTTATAGAGGGGTGGCGTGGTTTCCAAGCAAACATAGAGAAAAGATCTTGTAGTTTACACTGGGATGTTCTTTTTCGAAGTCGTTCAAGATACCCACTGGTAATTTACACACGGGAAAATCTGCGGTCACTACCCACTCTGCGTTGAATCTCTCTACGTACTTTCAGATGAACCGATATTCCGACAATAAACTTTAAAAAAGGTAATGATCAGAAAATTGAAGAGAATTAATAGACCGTATGGTAAACAAAAAGAGCAAGCTACACGATGCATTATTTGGTTTGCGTGCATGTGTAATTTTTACGAAACAAGCCAACAAATTTGTCATTTCTATTAATTAAGAAAGTAATTTTAGAGGGTGTTATAAGTATAGCCTTGATCGCGACCGGTCAAGACCAAAATACAAAAAGCTACTATCGCGGCGTAATGTTACTCAACGACTCAGCATGTGTATACGGCTGCATCTTATATATGTCAAACGAGAATCAGGTTTGGTGTTGATGGCAACAGATGATCGATCATTAGACGCGAACAGAGAAGAGTTGCTGGCTACATTAGTCTCTCACACCTCGGAAATCCATAACGGGCATCCACTGCCCAAAAAAACAAATTTGAAAATATCAAAAAATTCAAAATAAAAAATTCGGACATACTTTAAGACATTTTACACGCATATACCAAATCTGATGACTGATGTCCGCGTGCCTGACGCATATGGGCGACATTAACTAACACCAACTAAACTAAGCTTGAGTATCCTGCTGATAGTGACACACCAGGCTACATGCATGGCAAGATTATCGTACGTCGACGACTTGACCATGCGTATCATACCCGGAAAGAGTGCGTGTTCATTTCCTTGAGAGCTAAGGCAGTGCAAACGTCAATAGTATTACCCGCAAAAAAAATGTATGTGGATTATTATCTAGAGGAAAGCCTAGAAATTAAACGTTTTGTGCACGAACTTCAGCTATGATCATCAACACATTACCGCTAGTCTCAGTTTGCGGGCTCATCACACTGAACCGATCATATATGCAATTATGCATGCTTCCATTCGATTTATTAATTTTTTTTTTTTTTTGACAGGGAGTTCGTGTACAAGATCAACCAGAAAAAGCACACACACGCACGAACAGAGACAAGATCGAACCCACACACAGCGAACGCGGAACCACCAAGCAGCACGTCGTCTTCGAGCGCCAGCAGCACACCACCGGAGAAGAAGAAGGCGGCCTCACCTCACACCGGAGCAACCAGCTCGAACAACCGCGTTGAGATGCCGCAGGATCCATCTGGCACAGGCACCAGAATCTGAACGTTGAAGGAGCATCGGCTTCGAGCTGCCACCACGCCGCCATCGCCGTCTCACGCCGGTGACGAGAACGACAGCGCCACCCATCTTCCACCGCACCCACCGCGACCACCGACGAGGGAGATCGAACCGCCTGCAAACTCCCAGAAGAGTTAAGCAAAAGCACCAGCATCCACCGAAGTGGAGGCTGCCGAAACCCTAGATCTAGAACTAGCGCCGCCACCACGGCCGCCAGCTCGAGGAAGAGCACGCCGCGGCTCCGGAGAGCAGCGGCCGCGCCCACGACGGCAGATCTGCCCAGGGCCTCCACCGGAGCACCGAGAACAGAGGAGGGAACCGCCGCCGCCAAAAGCCTCTCCGGCCACGCCGCCATCTCCAAAGCGCCGCCGGCAGGCAACCCACGCACACCTGCGAGCTGGTCCGCACGGTTCGCCCAAAAATCGCCTCCCGAACACTGTAGGTGGGGAACGAGGAGAGGGTCGGGGTGTTTGCTTAGTCGATTTATTAATTTCGGCATACTAATATTTCTAAAAATCAACAACTATGTCGTCCATACTGTTTACAGAAATCCTAAAACATTGGACACGGGCATGCATCTATACACCGCTATCAAAGAACAAAAAAAATAGTAATTCATAATTCAGTTTTTACAGGACCTAGCTACGAGCCTACCACACGCCTTCACTTTGCTGCCCTCTCGGTAGCAGCCTCCGCAGCTTCCTCGGCCGCGATACGCCGGTGCACCTTCGCGATGTACTCCGCCGCGGCCTTATCGATGCCGCGCAGCTCCGCTCTGGCGCCCGGGGTGGCTGCCCCATGCACGCTCGCCGTCGGCGTCGTGGTCATCTTCTTCCCGGCCGCGTCGATCTTCTTCACCCTCTCGACGCGGATTTCTCCGGCACGCGACGACATGTAGTGTGATAGTGTAAGTTTGAGATTTAGCTTTGATCTGGTCTGAATGAATAATCGTCCAGGCTTTCGTGCTGGGGTATTTATGGACCGGCCACAGCCTCCGACGGCGCTCCGTGTACGCGGTGGCGTAATTTCCAAGCAAGAAAGAAGAAGAAGTCTTGTACCTGCATGCCCGTGTCCCGTGTGGAGTACCTGCGTTTCAGTTTGAGTTGGTCAAGACTCACGGGTAAATTGCACACAGAAAATCTGTCGTCAAGACCACACTGCAGTATTGAATATCTCTACGGACTTTCAGAGTAATTAACCACTGAAGTTTTAACAGATGATTGACGCAAACTGAGGACTTTCCGGGCCGATGGCACCTACGCCACGCGCATACGAAATGTAGTTTATGTCGGAGCTGCCTCCCTTCTTTTTCCTCTAGCTAGCTGTTGCCTCTCACAACTCACAAGAAGAAGGAACAACAATGGAGACAAGTATTTTTGGTGCCGGCCATCAGACGATCCTCCTGGCGGAAACGCCGGGATCATATATGCAATTATGCATGCTTCCATTCGATTTATTAATTTCGGCATACTAATATTTCTAAAAATCAACAACTATGTCGTCCATACTGTTTACAGAAATCCTAAAACATTGGACACGGACATGCATATATACACCGCTATCAAAGAACAAAAAAAATAGAAATTCATAATTCAGTTTTGACAGGCATGACTACACCTAGCTAGCTGCTACACGCCTTCACTTTGCTGCCTCGGTAGCAGCATCGGCAGCTTCCTCCGCCGCTATACGCAGGTGCACCTTCGCGATGTACTCCGCCGCGGCCTTATCGATGCCGCGCAGCTCCGCTACGGGGCCGGTGGCTGCCCCATGCACGCTCGCCGTGGTCATCTTCTTCCCGGCCGCGTCGATCTTCTCCACCCTCTCGACGCGGATTTCTCCGGCACGCGACGACATGTCTGATAGTGTAGGTTTGAGATTTTGCTTCGATCTGCACTGAATGAATAATCGTCCAGCCATTCGGGTGCTGGGGGGTATTTTTATAGACCGTAGGCGGTGGCGTACGTGGTTTCCAGGCAATAAAGAAGAAAATGTCTTGTACATGCGCGTGAAACGTAAGTCTACGTCATATAAACTGCCTGCGCTCCGGTGAGATTTGGTCAATGCATGTTGTTCTTTCTCGACGTTGTACAAGATACTCACGGGTAATTTACACACAGAACAACCGTCGTCAAGACCTCTCTCTGTTGAATTTCTCTACCTACTTTCAGAGTAACCACTGAAGTTTTAAACAGGTAATTGCCAAGAAGAGACCACATACGTGTGGTCGGCCAATCGATCAGTGAGTAATGAAAGAGAACTAGATACACGAGTATATCTAGATTGCAACCGATCGAAGATTGACGCAAACTGAGAAGACTTTGCTGGTCGGTACGCGCATACGAAATGTGATTTAGTTTTATGACCTCGTCGATCGTGTCCCCGCCGACCAGCAGGTCGGCCAAACATTTCCACCGACCAGATCATTAACCAGTGCTCTGCCTTAGTAGCTCAGCTGAGATGATATACTAGCACGGCACGTACTGCTAAGCCATTCTTCCAGAGCTCTAGTTTGACATCTAGCTCAGGGATTATGTGTTGACGAACAGAACGACGTACACCAGAAAACGGGGGTTATATACCCAGCACAGTGCACTTGACGCGGCAATACTTACACTTAACACCAAGGCCAGTGTAATTGGACCTCGAATCTTATCGTGATTTATAATTAATGAAGTCACACGAAGAAGCGACCTACTATTGAGTTACTGATACTGGGTACCCGGCTGACCAAAAGTCTGAAACAGTTTGTCGGTTTCAGTAAACTTTCTGGGCTGTGCACCTCGTCCTGCCAAGATTTTCTTGTGCCCCTTACGTACTCCACGCAATATGCTGGGAATCGACGACTTGACCACGCATCATGAGCAAAAAATGTCGCTAGGTGTTTAGGCAACACAAAAGTCAAGAAAGGCACATGCAGTTAGTACTCCAGTGAGCAAGGGGAGGAAAGCCGCCAGAAAGGTTGTGTAAAATGTTTTTGTATACAAAACATCTCTGTCTAATAATTAGCTGATGATCGGGTCACCTTGCTGAATGCCCTACTGTATGCACGCACATCACAGTGGATCGATCGATCATGCATACAAATTCTACCCTTCAACTCAATAATCTATTATATTATTAAAACAACAAACAAATAGCGGTGGAGATTTAACCCTATAATGTCATCGTATCCCAACGGTGGAGATTAATTATGTACCGTGTGCAAGAGAAACTCCAGCAGGGAAAAAAAAACCTCACGCCTCTTTGCTGCGTCCTTTACACGTTGTTGAGCAGAACAACCCCAACTTTTAGGGTTTACCGTGTCCTACAACTACAAGCAGCTATTCCTCTGGGCGGCTCCAAATCGGCCGCCATGGTCACTACTGGCGCTCTTATCACCTGACGCCTATATGCGTCGGCCGGCGGACAAGGCAGGCCGTACCAATCGGCGTCGTCACCACACCCAACCATGCAGCCTGCTCTTTAACATCGTTTTTCCTCTCCTCTGGTATGAGGCTATGAGCTCGCACTCAAGATCAAGTGGCGACATGCAGTTGATCTACTCTGGTATGACCATGCCGTCAAGATAAGGCGGCTGACATGGAGTTGCAGGCATTGAATCCAAGGCTCCCAGCGGCAGCAGTAAACCTAAAGTTCTGTCTGCACATCCCAAACAATAAGCGTCGGTTGGCAGGAACTTTGGGAGGCAAGCCGGCGAACGGCGCCTTGCCGTGCCAGCATGAATCCAGTGGGCGGCAACTGCGGAGTCTCCAATGCATCTCGAGAACTACACGTGCAAGAACAGCAGCGGATGGTGTTTCTTTCTTCGTGGGAAAAATTGTAATAGAACCATCAATTCGGTTTTTAAGTATTCGGTCAGCTTTTTCTTCAGTTTAGAATTGTACCTTAACAATTCTTTTGTATACTTGGATATGCTCCTATCGTCCTGAGTACTGAGTCCTGGCACCCTCCTCCCATCAGCACAATCATGGAACATCTGCACTCACAATCCTATTCCCACCTTCATGAACAAGTCTCTTCCTGGGCAGAGCAGTCTTCTGGCCAACACTCTCGGAAAATCAAGCTGTTCTAGACTGAGGAGGACAGTAAACGATTGCATCCGTTTGAGATACATTAGTGCAAACACAGTCTAAATAACTGCCTGATGGTTTAGGTGATTAGTTTTGGGTGATCAGTTCACGTCAAAGCTAAGCTAGCAAGAAGTGGATGTCCAACGGCGGGCAATGCCCGGTGAGGCTGACAGCAACATCACCTGGCAATCTGGCATTGAGGGATGCCACTATTGAACAAGTCAAATATCTTTGTTTCAATAAGGCCGATTTCTTATGTTAAAATTTTCAGTACTAAACCGTTCCTGCGTCTTATAGTCATCTTTGTCTGGATGGTTTTGGCTGAGAACTAAGGAGCTCTTGATACAGGTATTGCCCTCCTTATTATATCCTTTGCCGGTTAATAAATTCAGTGCCATGGCTTCAAATTTTCAAACTGTTGAATTTAGCTGACTTGCCATCTACTTGCTGGAATTGTTCAAAAATGTGTGTGCAATCCGATGGAAAAATGAGGTATGCGATCCAACGTGCGCAGAATGAGAATTATATTACTGAAATTATTATTCATACTTTAAATTCAGTCATGTAAATTTAAGTAAGCATACATGTTTTTTTTTTTCAATCAGGGTTCCAGTTCAGGTATGTTGCACTAATTACTTCATTCTCACCTTATGTACGATATCAGATATTTTATATTGTAGCCTTACAACCTTATGAGTTTTTTTTCCACAATTTGTAGTAAATAAATTTGAACTATTTTATGATGCATTTGTGTTTAATTATGGAAAATAAATCTATACACTGAGTCTGCACCAATTTGTAACGATGTGAAATCTCCATGTTCCTTCTTCTCGCCATTGTCAATCCAGTTTAAATGTAAATAAGTTATATGTACTATATTTGATATTTATTTAAATGACTGCACCGCTTCGTTGAAATAAGATCTCCTTAAATATTTGTAGGCTTGAAAGCGAATATAGGAATATTGTAGCCACACAAAGTGCAGAGTATGGATTATGCTTATCACACAGCTATTACGGATATAAGACTATCCCAGGAATTGAACAATTGAATACTTCGACTGGCAGGTAATACTCTGATCCATTTTTGTCCTTACCATTTCTACAGCAAAATCTAAGATCGATATAATGTTCCTATGCACTACAGATAGCTAGCTGTGTATGGTCCAACTATTTTTAATTAACAATTTATTTTCCGTTTTGGTCTGTCCATTCAATTGTTCTGATATATCATACTAGGATCATAACCGATACATGACATATTTATAGTTCATTTCCTCCTTGACTTTATTGGTCTCCAGTTTATATTGTCCTCATTGGCCTTATACAAGATTACCTTCAGATTGTGTCATAGGGGAGAAAACTTCCAACATGCAAAGGAATTATATTACTGAACACATCCAATCTGGGGAACAAATGCTTCTTATGGGGTGGCCCGATGGCAGTACAGGAATTGGTAAGCTGGCACGCAGTTTGCATCAGGTGGGCTTTGATTATTTTCAGATGATTCAAGCCACTTATGTCCTCCCTTCTTGCATTTGCATCCAGACGATTCGATCAAGGCTGAAGGCATACATACGCAAGAGGTTGCAGATGCATGCATCTATGGAAGACATAGTGATTACTTCCAGGTAAGAAGTCAACCTATGTCCAATAGGAGAAAGAAGCACCAGACTTGATTACATGAATCTGCCTATCAGTTTTTATTCATGAGGCACTACATTTGATGAAGCCTAGCAACAAAATGCACTCCAGCATGGTGCGATAGGGGGCAATTAGGAGAAAAGAAAAAAAATTGTAAGGAATTACATATGTGACATACGCCTAATCCATAATGAAATATATGAATTCAATCCACCATTCCTTTTTAGATTAGTATATCCACCAGTTGTTGTGGTATAATGATACTAATTAAGGAAGGCACCCAATTTCCATATGGTCATGAAAGATATTTCTACATCATTGATTGTTGTAGGTCGGTCCAAATAATAACGATGTAGACAAAGTGATCTGTTTAAAAATTATAGTATATTGTTTACACAATTTAAAGTATTTCATCACCTTCATCGACATGTATGAAATATCTGAACCACTAATAGTGAGATAGATTATAATGCGGCAGTTGGGTTGAATTTGTTGTATGAAAATCCATAGTAGATACAACTCTGCGTTCTTAAGAACTACTATAAGTGTACATAGAAACCTACAGTAGAGAATAAAATTCATAATAGGTCGATATAAATTGGAAAATCCATTTGGTGGTCGAACTCCATGGTGCTCAGTATTTCAAAATATTCGAAGTCTGTATTTTGATGTTTTCAAAATTCTAAACAAAATTTATGTGTAGATAATGTCGAGGTATACTACTGTGCAGATTTTTCAATGAAAAATAGTATTAGTTTAGACTACACAGAACATCTGTTGATCTCTCGACATTGTTTACACAAACAAGTTTTTTTTTTGGAATTTTCTAAAACATAACATTGTCGAGGACAATTTTTTCAAAAAATCTGAATAAATATCTTACTTTTTGTAGGGAATTCGAATTCAGAAACAAAAATAAGGTGGTAAATTCAAATTTTCATTGAAACTATATAAAATCTAACTGGAATTCAGAAACTCTATATAAAATAAGATGAGCATCCACGGATGCATACCTAGGTAAGTGGAATATATGCTTTAACTGAGAAAGAAAATTAAGCATCGACATTCATCGTAGATCAAAACATATGATTTAAATATACCATGTTCATGCTAAGATTTAAGTTTTCGTGTGGAAGTTTTAATACTTATAGTTAGTCCATTGATACGCAACGAGAGATGACCATAATCCATGGCGGAAAAATATGAAAAATTCAATGAAAGTCTTTTTTTTTCATCCATCTTCCATACTTAACTATCCAACTGTGGTTCCTTGGGATTGAAGACAAAATATATTTATATGGTGTACAATTAGTAGTGAATTCAATTAAAATAATGCTTAAGTGTGAGCCATACAGCTGGTGGAAAAAATATTCCAAAAGACAAAGATCATAAGATATCTAGCCGCGCAAATGCGCTGGCCACCCAGCTAGTTTCCTACTACTACAGCATTTCTACGAACCAACGACTCTTCCTTTCTAACTATATATTCACGGTAATCCATGAACAAACAACGTGTTCATGTTATACACAGACATCAAAGAACAATACAGTTCAACTTTTACATGGCATGACTAGCCCTAGCTACACGCCTAGACCTACCCAACTACAATTCACTTTGTTGCAGCGGTAGCAGCCGCCGCCAGCTTCCTCCGCCGCCAGTCGTCGGTGCACCCTCTCGATGTACTCCGCCGCGGCCGCATCGATTCCGCCTAGCTGAGCTCCAGCGGTGGCCGCGGCTGCCCCATGCACGCTCGCCGCCGTGGTCGTCTTCTTCTTCCCCGGCTCGATCTTGTCCACCCTTTCGACGCTGATTTCTCCTACACGCGACATTGTCCTATGGTGTAGGTTGAGCTTTTGCTTTGTTCTGGACTGAATGTATGATCGTAGGTCGAGGCACGCGGGGTGCTGGGGGTATTTATAGAGCGGCCAGCGACAGCCTCAATGCGGTTGCGTACTTTCCAAGCAAGAAAGAAGAAGAAGTCTTGTACATGCGCGTGTAGATCCTGGAACGTCGTATATACTACATGCGTTTCCGTGTGATTTGGTCAATGGGGTGTGTCCTTTCTCGACGTCGTTCAAGATACTCATGGGTAATTTACACTTAGAAAATCTGTCGTCCAGAGTCCAGACCACTCTGTATTATAATGAATCTCTCTACCTGCTTTCAGAGTAACCACTGAAGTTTTGAAAGGATAATGACCTGAATTTTCCGAAGAAGAGCCCTCAGGCCTGCGTATGGTCACCTGATTAAACGACGAGTAAACAAACTCAGCTAGCTAAACCATGATTTGGTGGGCTTGCGTGCATGATTTGTACGTCAAAAACTGTTGCATATATCTTGAACGAGAATCAGATTCGGTCTTGATTGCAACAGATGATTGGCGGCAACAGAGAAGACTTGCGGGTTGGTCGCACCTCTACACTGCGCGCAGTAGGAAATGTGATGCGTTGGGAAATTACCCGATTAGTTTCATGACTGGGTCGTGTCTCGGCCGGCCGGCCGGCCAAACATTTCCACCGACCAAAACAACTAAGCATACCTGCTCTGCCTTAGTAGCTAAGCTAAGATGGTGCTAGCACGGCACTGCTAAGCCAGGCTTCTAGATCAGTAATCGCAACGTCATCCACAGCTCAGACATTTTGTGTTGAAACAGAACGACATAAACCGGTCGATCAGACGTCAGTTAAAAAACCTTAAATGCATGAGAGAGGGAGCATGCTAGAGGGGAGACTGATTTCTATCATGATGCCTGGAGTGGAAGGATCTCCTTAATTTTGTGATCCATATCCTCAACTCTTTGACATTTGCCAGCTACAAATCTGCAGAGTCAAGGAAATGCATGCTAGAGGGTGGCAGCTCACTTTTAGAAGATGGCTTGACCCTATCTTACAACAACAGTTGGGTCAGATTAGGAGTGTGTTGATGACAGTTGCTCTCACGGAAGGCAGAGATAAACCCAAGTGGAAGTTCACAAAATCTGGAATTTTCACTGTGAAATCGATTTATAACCGGTTCTGTTCTGTAGGGCTGGATAGATTTTTTTAAGCAACTTTGGAAAGCTAAAATAACTCAAAAAATCAAAATTTGGTTGTGGTTGATCTGGCACAACGCCATCGCGACAAAAGATAATATGAAAAAACACAAATAGGTGGGAGACTACACCTGTCGTTTTTGCCCTGCAAATGAATTGATTTTTCATATGCTTTTTGAATGCCGTGTTGCTGTGTACATGTGGGGTGTGATTAGTGTTTCCTTTGGAACACTCAATAGAGAGTAGTGTGTTTAGATTTTGTAGCACAAGTTAATACTACTGGTTTCCCTTAAGTGTATGTGGCTATTGTGGCACTTTCATGTGTGACAGTAGAGTGTCGAATCCCTTGGGAGCTAGTAGGCAAATACTCTATTCCCTCAGTTTTACTTGTCACTAGTAGCGTGTAGCTGATAGTGGCACACTAAGCAGCCGAAAAGTCTGAATGAGTTGGTCCGTGGTCTCATTTCCAGGTCTCTGACATACATCTCGACGTCTCATTTCCTGTATTTTTTTTTGTCTCGTTAATCCAGTATGCCGATGGACAGAAGTGAACATGGCAACACGTGGCGGTTATGTGCCGACGGCCGGGCCATTAGAAAACTAGTGCGTGTAACAACTGATAGTGGCACACTAAGCAGCCGAAAAGTCTGAATGAGTTGGTCCGTAGCTGTGGGACTGTCGACCGCAGGTTAGATAGCTACCAAACGTTCAGTAAACTCTCCTGGCAAGTTGGCAACATGGTCGACGACTTAACCATGCATTGCATGGAAGTGGCATGTCAGCAAAAATGTCCTTCAGAGTTAAGGAAACACAGAAGTCAAAAAGGCATATGTAAATTTGTTACCGCTAGTTCTAGGAAGATTAATTTCACAAAATGATCTAGAAAGGTTAACTTCACACATATAATGGAACCGGGGACGGGGAGCGATCCTGAGAATCTAAAAAAAAAAGGTTAATTTCACACGAGCACTCTGCACAATCGCCAGTCGGTTTCTTTGTTCTTGCCTACAGCTCAATAGTTTCCGTAATACTATTTCTATTGATCAACATCCTTACTATTTACAAGTAATCCTAGAACACACAACATGTGCATGTTTATACATACACTGACTTGAAAGAACAAAGAAAATAGTACATGATCGGTAAGTGCAAATGGAGGGCAAGTTCCATTTATCCGCAATCTAGTAACTTTTTTTCCTGTAACACCGGCGGGCCAAAGCCAGCCTGACACTCTAATAACATTCAATATTTACACTAGCTAGCTAGCTAGCTCGCTTATCCTTTTGACAGGCGTACGGGACTACAGTTCACTTTGCTGCAGCAGTACTACTAGGTGCCGCAGCTTCCTCGGCCGCCAGCCGCCGGTGCACCCTGACATGTCTTACACTGGTCGTTGGACTGAATGTATGATCGTCGTCGAGGCACACGAAGGGTGCTGGTATTTATAGAGGGGTGGCGTGGTTTCCAAGCAAACATAGAGAAAAGGTCTTGTAGTTTACACTGGGATGTTCTTTTTCGAAGTCGTTCAAGATACCCACTGGTAATTTACACACGGGAAAATCTGTCGTCACTACCCACTCTGCGTTGAATCTCTCTACGTACTTTCAGATGAACCGATATTCCGATAATAAACTTTTAAAAAGGTAATGATCAGAAAATTGAAGAGAATTAATAGACCGTATGGTAAACAAAAAGAGCTAGCTACACGATGCATTATTTGGTTTGCGTGCATGTGTATTTTTTTACGAAACAAGCCAACAAATTTGTCATTTCCATTAATTAAGAAAGTAATTTTAGAGGGTGTTATAAGTATAGCCTTGATCGCGACCGGTCAAGACCAAAATACAAAAAGCTACTATCGCGGCGTAATGTTACTCAACGACTCAGCATGTGTATACGGCTGCATCTTATATATGTCAAACGAGAATCAGGTTTGGTGTTGATGGCAACAGATGATCGATCATTAGACGCGTCACGCCTCGGAAATTCATAACAGGTAGCAGGTGCAGATGCATCCACTGTCCAAAAAAATAAATTTGAAAATATCAAAAAATTCACAATAAAAATTTCGGACATACTTTAAGAAATTTTACACGCATATACCAAATCTGATGACTGATGTCCGCGTGCCTGACGCATATGGGAGCTGGACCGCGCGTCGTGCATGCATGTCCCGGCCGGCGACATTAACTAACACCAACTAAACTAAGCTTGAGTATCCTGCTGATAGTGACACACCAGGCTACATGCATGGCAAGATTATCGTACGTCGACGACTTGACCAAGAGTGCGTGTTCATTTCCTTGAGAGCTAAGGCAGCGCAAAAGTCAATAGTATTACCCGGAAAAAATGTATGTGGATTATTATCAAGAGGAAAGCCTAGAAACGTTTTGTGCACGAACTTCATCTCTGTCGAATAATTATTCGATGATCATCAACACATATTACCGCTAGTCTCAGTTTGCGGGCTCATCACACTGAACCGATCATATATGCAATTATGCACTAGTAGAAAAGGGGGCAACGGTGCGCCCCCTTTAGTACCGGTTGTACAAAAACCGGTACTAAAGGGGGGCATTAGCACCGGTTGCGTTCGTGTGCCAGCAGGGGCACCGCGGCGAAGACCTTTAGTACCGGTTGGTATTAGCAACCGGTACTAAAAGCTATCCTTTAATACCGGTTGCTAATAACAACCGGTACTAAAGAGTTGGAGGCCCGCGGCACATGCGGCCGCGGTTGGTGGCCCCACGGCGAGACCTTTAGTACCGGTTGGTAATAACAACCGGTACTAAAGGTTTCGGGCACTATAACCCTTCTTCCACCCCGAGCCAGCTCCATTTTGAGCTCGAATTCAACTCCATTTTTCCTCTCTTTTGCTCTCCCAATCTCAAATTCACCCCTTTTTTCTCCAACAACTTCCAAGATTGGTGGCACCTACATATATAAGGGTTAGCAACTTCATCTTCTCTTCCGGCATTTCAAGTTTAGCTCATTTTCGTGCAAGTTTAGCAAGTTTGATTTTGGTGGTGCTTGCAAGATGTTTGATGAAATGCTAAGTTAGGGATTTCATTTGTTTTATATGCATTTTGAGCTCAAATTAAAGTATAATTTGTGGTTTTATATAGTGTCGTCCCGTCCCCTTCCTCACCGCCGTCGATCGCCCGCGCCGCTCCGTCACCGACACCACCTCGGTGAGCCTCTTTTTTATCTTTTATTTTAAAAAATGTTAGTTATATGATTTAAATGCATAATTATTTCTTGTATAATTTTCTTATGTTTTTTTATATGTATAGTGTCATGGTTTTGATATCCGTCCCCGTCGGCCCTCGTCCGGTCTATGATTCGGATGTGGTATATTTTTATAACTATTTATTTTGTTTCGTGTTTATAACAATCATGACGACCAACTTGACATAGATATATTTTTATTTAGGAGGTAGTTGAACCGGAAATTCCAGCCGACCCTATTGTCGAGTTTTTAAAAAAGAAAACAACGATTTGAAAGCAAAATTGAAGATAAGTGAAGATCTTCGTCTCCAATGCCTGGAAGAGAAGATGGTATTGGACTTGAAGATTGCCGACATCGTTGATGCTCACGGGGTCGAGCTTGCCGACGTCGTCGCTGCTCACGAGATGAAGATGGATGCAATGCGCTTCAAGCTTAAAAAGATTAGAAAATATGTCATTAGTCAAGAGGCTTGGTATCATTATGCTGTTGGTTCAATAGTTACCTTGGTTGCGATTCTGATCGCATTTGTTGTTGGATTTAAATTCTTTAGATAGTTGTATGTTAGTTTCGATTGATGTATGTTTCGTGAGAACTATGTATTACATTTGGGCACTACTCTACTTTGGTTTTAATGTGATGAACTTGTATTAATTAATTTGGTCACGTATCTCTATTCATTATTTAGCTGGTGTAATGGTTTTTGATGTATTTATGTAATGCAGATGAGCCGAGAATGGATGTACGGTGATCGACGCTGTCCCGAGTTCATTGATGGCATGCATCGTTTTCTCGATGTGGTTAAGTTAAACAAGCTGAAGAATGGTTTTATGATTTGTCCATGTGATGAATGTCGGAATACGAGGAATTACCCGAGCGTAAGAACCATACACTCCCACTTGTTGCGACAAGGCTTCATGCCCAATTATTTTTGTTGGACCAAGCATGGAGAAAGAGGGGTAATAATGGAAGACCCTGAAGAAGAGGATGATGACAACTATCCTGTGTTCTCTGAACACGGTGATACTACAATGGGGGAAGACGAAGTTGAGCTCGAGGTCATTGTTGATCAGTCCGATGATGATGATCTTCGTCGGGTCATTCTTGATGAACAGATGAAGTGCGGAAGTGAAAACGAGTGGTCGAAGTTGGAGCGCATGTTAGAGGATCACAAAAAATTGTTGTACCCAAATTGTGAAGATGGCCAGAAAAAGCTGGGTACCACCCTGGAATTGCTGCAGTGGAAGGCAAAGAATGGAATATCTGACAAGGCATTTCAGGAGTTGCTACAAATATTTAAGAAGAGTCTTCCAAGGAATAATGAATTGCCGCACAATACATACGAAGCAAAGAAGATTGTCTGCCCTCTAGGATTAGAGGTGGAGAAGATACATGCATGCATCAATGACTGCATCCTCTACCGCGGTGAGAAGTACGAGAATTTGAATGCATGCCCGATATGCGGTGCATTGCGGTATAAGATCGGGCGAGATGACCCAGGTGATGTTGAGGGCGAGCCGAGCCCCAGGAAGAGGGTTCCCGCGAAGGTGATGTGGTATGCTCCTATAATACCACGGTTGAAACGTTTGTTCCGAAACAAAGAGCATGCCAAGTTGTTGCGATGGCACAAAGAAGACCGTAAGGAAGACGAGATGCTGAGACACCCCGCTGATGGGTCTCAGTGGAGAAACATCGACAGTGCGTTTGGGGAATTTGCAGCTGACGCAAGGAACTTAAGGTTTGGTCTAAGTACAGATGGCTTGAATCCGTTTGGGGAGCAGAGCAGCAGTCATAGCACCTGGCCCGTGACTCTATGTATCTATAACCTTCCTTTGGTTGTGCATGAAGCAAAAGTATATTATGATGCCAGTGCTTATCCAAGGCCCGAAGCAACCCGGCAACGACATTGATGTGTATCTGAGGCCATTAGTTGACGAACTTTTACAGTTGTGGTCTGACGAAGGCGTACGTGTGTGGGATGAGTACAAACAGGAGGAATTTGGCCTACGAGCGTTGCTGTTTGTAACCATCAATGATTGGCCTGCTCTTAGTAACATTTCAGGACAGTCAAACAAGGGATACAATGCATGCACGCACTGTTTAGATAAGACTGACAGTATATATTTAGGTAACAAGAATGTGTACCTTGGTCATCGTCGATTTCTTCCAAACAGGCATCCCGTAAGAAAGCAGGCAAGCATTTCAAAGGTGAGGCAGATAACCGAACGAAGCCTACACGCCCTGATGGTGATGTTATATATGGCATGGTCAAGGATTTGGAAGTAATATTTGGAAAGGGTCCTGGCAGTCTAAATGTTCCGAAAGACGCTAACAAGCGCGTACCCTTGTGGAAAAAGAAATCTATATTTTGGGATTTACCCTATTGGAAAATCCTAGAGGTTCGCTCTGCAATCGACGTGATGCACGTGACGAAAAATCTTTGCGTGAACCTGCTAAACTTCTTAGGCGTGTATGGGAAGACGAAAGATACATCGGATGCACGGCAGGACCAGCAAAGTACGCACGAACGAGACAACCTGAATCCAGAGAAGTACCAAGGTACTGCCAGCTACGCTCTTACCAAAGAAGAGAAGGAGATCTTTTTTCAAGTCCTGAGCAGTATCAAGGTCCCGTCTGGCTACTCGTCGAATATAAAGGGAATAATAAACATGGCAGAGAAAAAGTTCCAAAACCTGAAGTCTCATGACTGCCACGTGATTATGACACAATTACTTCCGGTTGCATTGAGGGGGCTTCTACCGGAAAACGTTCGAGTACCCATTGTGAAGCTATGTGCATTCCTGAATGCAATTTCTCAGAAGGTAATCGATCCAGCAACTCTACCAAGTTTACAGACGGGTGTGGTCCAATGTCTTGTCAGCTTCGAGTTGGTGTTTCCACCGTCCTTCTTCAATATTATGACGCACCTCATAGTTCACCTCGTCGAAGAGATTTCCATTCTCGGTCCTGTATTTCTACACAACATGTTCCCCTTTGAGAGGTTCATGGGAGTCTTAAAGAAATACGTTCATAACCGTGCTAGGCCAGAAGGAAGCATGTCCAAGGGCTATGGAACAGAGGAGGTCATTGAGTTTTGTGTTGACTTTATTCCTGATCTTAAGCCGATCGGTGTTCCTCAATCGCGCCATGAGGGGAGACTGCGTGGAAAAGGCACGCTAGGAAAGAAAGCAACAAGATGTATGGACGGGCATTCTTTCACTCAAGCACACTACACAGTTCTACAAAATTCCAGATTGGTGGCTCCGTATATCGTGAAACACATGGATATTTTACGCTCCCAATACCCGGAGGAGACTAACTTCTGGATTAAAGGGAAACACGTGGATACTTTCGGCAGTTGGTTGCGTACACATCTCATTAATAACACACTGTTGGACAAGAGCTATACTTGTTGGCCAAGTCACCATCTTCGACTATATTGACTTTCCAAGGGTACGAGATAAATGGGAATACATTTTACACGGAAACCCAAGACAAAAAGAGCACTAACCAAAACAGTGGTGTCCGCTTTGATGCAACAAACGACGATGGGACAAAGGACACATATTATGGTTGCATACAGCAGATATGGGAACTTGACTATGGACCTTCTTTTAAGATCCCTTTGTTTCAGTGCAAATGGGTCAACCTGTCAAGCGGGGTAGAGATAGACCGGCGGTACGGAATGACTACAGTGGATCTCAAGAATCTTGCGTACCGCACCGAGCCATTCGTCCTAGCCAATGATGTGGCTCAGGTTTTCTATGTGAAGGACATGTCTTCCAGACCGAAAAAAAGAAAAGATAAGCAAGCCGGTACATCATACGATGAGCCAAAGCGCCACATAGTTCTTTCAGGAAAAAGAAACATCGTGGGAGTGGAGGACAAGACAGACATGTCAGAAGATTACAATAAGTTTGATGAAATTCCGCCCTTCAAAGTGAAAACTGACCCAAGCATCGTGTTAAATGATGAAGAATGTCCATGGCTACGGCGCAATCAGAAGAAAGGGACACACAAGAAGAAAAAGTGAACACTAGATAGGGATGTTGTTGCTGATGTGTAATAATGTATTAAACCTTTTATGTAACTATGTCCTGAAAACTCAGAAGAGAGATCTAAACACTAATTTTTGGTTCTAAAAACTCCAACTGCTTACAAGCGCTCGAAAAAGTTGGATCAAAACACACGGCTTCCCCTTCAGCCTCCGCTCTAGGAACTCCGTGATCCAACGGCTCACAAGTTCAGGCTTTGATGCAACAGACATGTCAGAAGATTATAATAAGTTTCATGAAATTCCGCCCTTCGCAGTAATAATGTATTAAACCTTTTATGTAATGCATTCTATGGAATGTATTAAACATACGGTTTCCCCTGCCTACCTTCTCCAGTGGCCACTCTGACCGGCAAATCGGCAAATCATCGCGTGGTCATGAGACGGCAAATCGGCCTTCGATCCAAACAGCGGCAAGACGTCTCTGATGATTTGCAACCATCCGAAGAAGTGTTGGGGATGTTGCTAATCATCAGAGATCCTTGCCGCTGCTTGGATCCGACCGAGGGGAGGGTTCACCTTCAGCGTCCGCTCTAGGAACTCCTGCCTCTCAGAAATCTTGCTCTCTGCTACCCGTGTACTACCAAAATGAACTACAATGAGTAGACACTGAGTGCTGAACATGTCCGGGAGGGGGACTATATATAGGGTACGTGTGCTTCTTTAGTCCCGGTTGGTAACACCAACCGGGTCATGTGGCTCATGAAGTGGTCGTGATACTGCTGATCCAACAGCTCACAATCCCTCAAAAGAAACACACCCCAGATCCAACATCTCACGAGCGCTTGAAAGAAACACACGATCCGTGTGCTTCTTTAGTCCCGGTTGGTAACACCAACCGGGACTAAAGTCGGGCTTTGCGGTCACGACTCGTGTCAGCCACGTGTCCTCCCCCAGCACTGCCCTAGCCACGTGTCCTCCCGTAGCGCTGCCCTGGAGGTCTTTATATATTGTCGCCGACGGGGTAAACCCTAATCCACCATTCCTAGCCACGAACGCATCGTCTCCACGAGATGGATCCGCCACGCCCGCCGCAGCGCCTTCTGGACGAGGTCGAGCGTGCTTGGCAGAGCGCGCTTGGGCGCTACCGCGGGAGCCTATAACGCCGTATGCCCACGAGCACGGCGTGGAGAGGAATGCCCTGCTACCGTCCTCCTACTCCGGCGTAGACAATTAAATTAAATATACATTAAAGAAAAAGAAACTAGAGAAAAAAACAAAATAGAAACCAAATAGATATAAAAAAACAGAAAACATAAGAAACAAAAAAGAAACTAGAGAAAAAAAAAATCGAAAGCCCATTAGTACCGGTTGTAAACTACAACCGGTACTAAAGGGGTGGGCTTCGCGCACGAAATTTCGCCGCGGCCCAAAACAGACCTTTAGTACCGGTTGTTCTGCACAACCGGTACTAAAGGGTCTTTAGTACCGGTGGTAGAGAACAACCGGTACTAAAGGGGTTTTCAATGCGGTTAAGTGTGGGGATGGACGATTCGATCCCCAAATTTCGCAAGTTCCCCCGCGCTCCTCTCTGGCCTGCTCTCCCTGGAGAAGCCACGCTCCGGCAGCCCATCGCCGCGTCCTCCGCCGCGCGCCCTCCGTCCTGCTCCTCTCCGCCGCGAAGCTCTGCGCCATCGCCGCGTCCACGCGCACATCGTCGACATCGACACCGGCCACCGCCACACCGCGCCCTGCTCCTCTCCGGCCTGTGCTGCAGCCCGCCTCCGCCCTGCTCCTCTCCGGCCTGCTCTGGCGCCGCGCGTCGTCGCCCCCCGCGCCGGCCTCCACCTCCGCCGCGCCATCGCCGGCCTCCACTTCCGCCACCACCATTTTTGAGGTTTTTTTTTTCATTTTTAGTAAAGTTTAGTGTTATTATTGTTAAGTCCTTTATTAGTGTTATATTATTGTTTATTAGTGTTATTGAGGTTTGTTTATTAGTGTTATTATTGTCATTTTTAGTAAAGTTTAGTGTTATTATTTAGTAAAGTAAAGTTTAGTGTAGCAAATTTGAAAAACTTAGCAATTTTGTTTATTGTTTATAGGTTATTATTGTTTATATTATTATTAAAGTTTATTGTTTAGTAAAGTTTAGTGTAGCAATTTTTTTCATTATTGTTTAGGTTATTATTAGTGTAGAAATTTTGTTATAAATATTGCTAAGTCATTTAGATAAGTTTTAAAATAACATTACTAAAAATAACATTGTAAAGTTTGAAATATTGCTAAGTTTGAAATATTGCTAAGTTAGAAATATTCCTAACTTTGAAATATTGCTAAGTTAGAAAATTTTAGTAGCAAAGTCGCAAAATTTAGCTAAGTTTGAAAATTTTGCTAAGTCATTTTAGTTGCAATATTGTTATTTTAGTAGCAAGGTTTTTTATTAGTGTATAAGAAATTTAAAGTTGTTTTCTATGAATTACAAATTTGCAGTGACATTGAGCTATGGAGGACGACGCCCCCATCATCGACGCCCCCTTCATCCGAGATTTGGAGGAAGAAGAACGGATGCAAGCAATTATATATGCTACGGCTGCCGGACCCAATTCCGATGGAGAAGAGACCGACGAAGAAGACGGCGAAGATTTGAGCGCGAAATGCTTGAACGACTCCGGTGAGGGACTTGAGTTACAAAACTTCAGAGACGACGACGACGACGACGAAGAAGAAGTGCCGTTAGAAAACTCCGTAGAGAACTCCGGCAAGGTATATATATTAAGTCTTGTTGATCACTAGCTAGATGCATTAATTGATTTATATGCACACTTATTAACGAAACATTTTTCTTTCAGCCCTCTGGATCTACGTCAATCCGTAAACGAGGCCCGGCCCAAGGGTTAAAGCTGCCGGATGGTGCAAAGTTGTCGATCGACGAAGTTAGAATAAAAGGAAAACCGGAGAAACCCGATGGTATCTCCACTAAATATATAGCTCAATGCGGATTTCTTGTAAGGGACATGGTCCCGATCACCGTTGCAGAATGGAATGAGCCGACGAAAAAAAACATTGGCGCAAAATATGTCGAGCAAAGAATTAAAGAAACCCTTTGGGAGGCGATATTGGGTTCTTTCAGCCTACCGGCAGATCTCCCACAGAGGAGGAAGGATAAAGTCAAGGAGTGGACTCTTAGCAAGATGGCCGAGCAATTCAACAACTGGAAGAAAACATTGTGGAGAAAATATGGGAACAAAACTCTAGATTTCACTGGACATCTAGAGAAGCTAAAAGATGACTGGCCTGAATTTGTGGCGTATAAGAAATCGGCCGTCGCTGTGGCCTGATCGACCCAAAATAAGTTGAATGCTAAGAAGAAGAAATATTTTCATCGTTTGGGCTCAGGTGGATACAAGACTGTCGTGCCTAAGTGGGAAGCCTATGAAAACGAGCTGCGTCAAAAAGGGATCACTCCACAGACAGATGACTGGCCCGACAGGTCCAAGTTATGGTTGTTCGCGCATGGGGCAGTGTTGGACCCAGATACAGGACTGATTTGTGCACAGGGAAAATGGAAGAAAAGAATTAGAAGAGTCACCAAAAAACTAGTTGACGCAATAGAACTAGTCCGACAGGGAAAATATGTTCCCGATAGAGAGGACGACGAGCTTTCACTTGCCCTCGAGAATAAAGAACACTGGGGACGATGTCGAGGCAGAGGAGGCGGGGTTGGTTTTCTTGAAGGGTTTCCGGAGGACGCTGCAACTTATAGAAAACATTGCAGAGGTAAGAAGAGGGAGGCGGAGAGGTTGATGTCTACGCACGCTTCTATTCCTGTAGACAGTGTTGGGCCTCCAAGAGCAGAGGTTTGTAGAATAGCAGCAAGTTTCCCTTAAGTGAATCACCCAAGATTTATCGAACTCAGGGAGGTAGAGGTCAAAGATATCCCTCTCAAGCAACCCTGCAATTAAGATACAAGAAGTCTCTTGTGTCCCCAACACACCTAATACACTTGTCAGATGTATAGGTGCACTAGTTCGGCGAAGAGATAGTGAAATACAAGTAATATGGATGATTATAAGTAGTAACTGCAATCTGAAATAAAGATGGCAGCACGCAAACATGTAGCAGAACTTGATGTAAACGGTGTTTCAATGCTTAGAAACAAGGCCTAGGGATCATACTTTCACTAGTGGACACTCTCAACAATGATCTCATAACTGAATAAGTAAAAGCTACTCTTAAACACTTCTTATTGGATAACAAACACCATTCATTGTGTAGGGCTACAAAAGCACACCTCAAGCCGGAGTAAACAAGCGCCACAACGTCATAAAGGAATCACACACGGTGCACACACTGTCACCTTTACACCGTGGAGAGTACCGGAGTTCATATTAAAGTAACCTCTGGAGTGCATAATAGATAAAGAGTAACATCTACATATTCAACTAGTTTAGCACAACTGAACACAAGTAAATACTACTCGGGATTATTCTCCTTCTTGATGAAGCATGAGTACTATGCGTAGGGCTGCAAAAGCACACCTCAAAGTCTGAGTAAACAAACACCACAATTCCCAAGAATAAGCCATGATAAATGTCTAAATTATTCATAGAGTCACACAAGTACCCACACTGTTACCTTGATACCGTGTTGTCACAATGACTCCAGAAACTAGACAAAATCACTTGAGTAGCATAAACATTATTAATGCATTCAGCGATACTAGCAATACACATGATTACATAAAGATCACACCATGGGAGAGAGAGATGAACCACATAGCTACCGGTAGAGCCCTCAGCCTCGGGGGAGAACTACTCCCTCCTCATCATGGGAGTCAGCAGCGGCGATGAAGATGGCGGTGGAGTCGATGGAGATGACTCCGGGGGCAATTCCCCGTCCCGGCGGCGTGCCGGAACAGAGATTCTGTCTCCCGAAACTTGTCGTCGATGGCGGCGGCGCTGCGAACTCTTCGTGGAAATTGACTTGATTTTTAGGGTTTTCGCGTCTGAGTCAATATATAGGCGAAGGGGCGGCGTCGGTGGAGTCCGAGGGGCCCACACCATATGGCGGCGCGGCAGGAGGTGGGCCCGCGCCGCCAGGTGGTTTGGCCGCCTCCTGGCTCCTCTTCGTCTCTCCTTCGGATTCGTGTACGTGTTGGAAAAATAGGGACGTGGCCTTTTGTTTCGTGCAATTCCGAGAATATTCGCAGAAGTACTTTTCTGAAACCAAAAACAGCAGAAAACAGGGAACTGGCACTTCGGCATCTTGTTAATAGGTTAGTCCCAGAAAATGCATAAAAGTGATATGAAGTGTATATAAAACATGTAGCAATTGGTATAATATAAGCATGGAACATCAGAAATTATGGATACGTTGGAGACGTATCAAGCATCCCCAAGCTTAGTTCTACTCCCTCGAGTAGGTAAAACGATAACAACAAATAATTTCTGAGGAGACATGCTTTCACACAATCTTGATCATAATATTGCTAGGCTCATGTCATGAATGAAGTGACTCAAAGCAATGGTCTATAGTTTGCTAACAGATAGATAAAGAGTAAACAATGAATCACATAAGCAAAAACTTTTCATGAATAGTACTTTCAAGACAAGCATCAAAAAGTTTTGCATAAGAGGTAACTCATAAAGCAATAGATTCAAAGTAAAAGGCATTGAAGCAACACAAAGGATGATTAAGTTTCAGCAATTGCTTTCAACTTGTAACATGTATATCTCATGGATAGTTGTCAACATAAAGCAATATAACAAGTGCAATAAGTAACATGTAAGAATCAATGCACACAAAGTTGACACTAGTGTTTGCTTCTAAGATAGAAAGGAGTAGGTAAACTGACTCAACATAAAGTAAAAGATAGGCCCTTCGCAGAGGGAAGCAGGGATTAAATCATGTGCTAGAGCTTTTTAAGTTTTCGAAAGCATATAGAGAGCAAAAATAAGTTTTGAGAGGTGTTTGTTGTTGTCAACGAATGGTAGTGGGCACTCTAACCCCCTTGTCAACCAGACTTTCAAGAGCGGCTCCCATGAAGGACGTTATCTCTACCAGCAAGGTAGATCATCCCTCTTCTCTTTTGTTTACACATGTATTTTAGTTTCTTTATGATGACACTCCTCCCAACCTTTTGCTTACACAAGCCATGGCTAACCGAATCCTCGGGTGCCTTCCAACATTCACATACCATGGAGGAGTGTCTATTTGCAAATTAAGTTGCTTACTGATAAATCAGGGCAAAACATGTGAAGAGAATTATTAATGAAAGTTGTAATTAATTGGGGCTGGGCACCCCGTTGCCAGCTCTTTTTGCAAATTATTGGATAAGCGGATGTATATGCCACTAGTCCATTGGTTGAAAGTCTGTCAGAAGTAAATGACAAGATTGAAAGATAAAACACCACATACTTCCTCATGAGCTATAAAACATTGACACAAATAAGGAGTAATAAAGTTTTGAATAGTTTAAAGGTAGCACATGAAGTATTTACTTGGAATGGCAGGAAATACCACATAGTAGGTAGGTATGGTGGACACAAATGGCATGGGTTTTGGCTCAAGGTTTGGATGCACGAGAAGCATTCCCTCTCAGTACAGAGTTTAGGCTAGCAAGGTTGTTTGAAGCAAACACAAGTATAAACCGGTACAGCAAGACTCAAATAAAAACATATTGCAAGTATTATAAGACTCTACACTGTCTTCCTTGTTGCTCAAACATTTTACCAGAAAATATCTAGACCTTAGAGAAAACAAATATGCACCCAAGTCTCAACAAGCTCTACGGTAGTTCTCCACTACTAGGCTTTAACTACATGATGCAAGAGCTTAAACATGATCTACTTGAGAGCTCAAAACAATTGCAAAGTCAAACGAAACAAGACAAAACAGACAACTAGTACATGTACTAGTAGCAATGCATATGTCTTTTCCAATACCAACTACCACATGTAGCATTTTCTTTCTTCCAAACAAACACCAATCAATTTATTTAAACATAAACTCTCCAAATGATAATATAATGCAGCAAGAGAGTATTTATAAACAAGTGCTAACAGCTCGAAGAGATGCATGAAAAACAGGAGCTAAAAGCACTGCAGTAGCTAGTTAAGAATACTCAACAAATATAAGTGAAGAACATGAGTATTCACATGAAAAAGCGGAGCGTGTCTCTCTCCCACACAAGGATTGCTAGGATCCGAATTTATTCAAACAAAAACAAAAATAAAAGCACACAGACGCTCCAAGTAAAGCGCATAAGATGTGAAAGAATTAAAATATAGTTTCACTAGAGATGACCTGATAAGTTGTTGATGAAGAAGGGGATGCCTTGGGCATCCCCAAGCTTAGACGCTTGAGTCTTCTTGAATATGCAGGGATGAACCACGGGGGCATCCCCAAGCTTAGGCTTTTCACTCTTCTTGATCACATAATATCATCCTTCTCCCTTGATCCTTGAAAACTTCCTTCACACCAAACTCGAAACAGTTCTCATTAGAGGGTTAGTGCATAATCAAAAATTTCATATTCTGTAATGATACAATCATTCCCAAAGCTTCTGGACATTAGCTACAGCCACTGATGCTTTGTGGAGCAAAGAAATCCACACAAACATCGTAAAAGAGCGAATGCAAAACAAAAGGCAGAATCTGTCAAAAACAGAACAGTCTGTGAAGACGAATTTTTTCGAGGCACTTAAGTTGCTCAGATGGAACTGGCCAATTTAATGAAAGTTGCGTACATATCTGAGGAAGATGCGTGATTTTTTACAGAATTTTTCGATTTTCTCAGGGAGAAAAGCTCAAATTCGTGACAGCTAAAAATCTGTTCTGCGCAGAAATCCAAATCTTGCATCAACTTTCAATAAAAGACTTTACTTGGCACAACAATGCAATAAAATAAAGATACAAAGGAGTTGCTACAGAAGTAACAACACCTTGACTCAAATCAAAAGAAAAAAAAAATAACAGAAAATAAAAACAATGGGTTGTCTCCCATAAGCGCTTTTCTTTAAAGCCTTTTAGCTAGGCATAGTGATTTTTATGATGCTCACATATAGATGAGAGTTGAAACATAAAAAGAGCATCAAGAAGAATATATAAAACATGTTTAAATCTAACACTCTTTCTATGCATAGGAGTCTTGTAAGAAAACAAGTAAATGAAGAACAAAGTGACTAGCATAGAAAGGCAAAACAAGTGTAACTTCAAAAATTTCAACATAGAGAGAGAAGACTTAATATTATTGTGATATATGAAATCGTGTCTCCCTCTCTCATAAGGACCAGTAGGTCTTAAAGTACCCAACAAATAAAAGCAAATCAAGAGAAAGCTCAAAACATTCATCATAAAGAGAAGCAATTTAGTAACATGAAGATTTCTATAACCATACTTTCCTCTCTCAAAATAATTTTCAGCGGCATCATGAATAAACTCAACAATATAGCTATCACATAGAGCATTCTTATCATGATCCATATGCATAAAAGTATCATTACTCTCCACATAAACATAATCATTAATAATAGTGGAGTAAAAGTATCACATCCATCATTGTAATCATCATAAATAGGAGGCATAGAATAATCAAAATGATTTTTATCCTCAATAGTAGATGGACTGAGAATATCATATTCATCATTGTAAACATCATATATAGGAGGCATATCATAATCAACATAAACTATATCCTCAATAGTAGGTGGACTGAAAATATCACAATGATTATAATCATCATATATTGGAGGCAAAGTATCATGAAAGCAAATTTCCTCCTTAAAGCTTGGGGGACTAAAAATATCATATTCATCACAACTAGCTTCCCCAAGCTTAGACTTTTCCATAGCATTGGCAATAATGGTGTTCAAAGAATTTATAGTAATACCATTGCTACCATCATGCAAACAAGCCTCCATAGGTTTTTTAATTTTCTCTCAAAAGCATCATGTCCTAATTCAATATAAAGTTCATAAAGATCTCTAATTTTTTTGTTGTTTTCCATTAAGCCTAACTAGTGAAAATAAAAACAAGAAACAAAAAGATATAATTGCAGAATCTAAAGGAAATAACTTCGAGCACTCACACACTAGCAACAATACTAGAAAATAGCTTTGTAGCCAGAGGATGTGAATACCTTTTACCTTACCTCCCCGGCAACGGCGCCAGAAAATAGCTTGATGTCTACGCACGCTTCTATTCTTGTAGACAGTGTTGGGCCTCCAAGAGCAGAGGTTTGTAGAACAGCAGCAAGTTTCCCTTAAGTGAATCACCCAAGGTTTATCGAACTCAGGGAGGTAGAGGTCAAAGATATCCCTCTCAAGCAACCCTGCAATTAAGATACAAGAAGTCTCTTGTGTCCCCAACACACCCAATACACTTGTCAGATGTATAGGTGCACTAGTTCGGCGAAGAGATAGTGAAATACAAGTAATATGGATGATTATAAGTAGTAACTGCAATCTGAAATAAAGATGGCAGCAAGCAAACATGTAGCAGAACTTGATGTAAACGGTGTTTCAATGCTTAGAAACAAGGCCTAGGGATCATACTTTCACTAGTGGACACTCTCAACAATGATCTCATAACTGAATAAGTAAAAGCTACTCTTAAACACTCTCTTGTTGGATAACAAACACCATTCATTGTGTAGGGCTACAAAAGCACACCTCAAGCCGGAGTAAACAAGCG
The DNA here is from genome assembly GCA_947311845.1 of Poa pratensis. NCBI lineage: Eukaryota > Viridiplantae > Streptophyta > Magnoliopsida > Poales > Poaceae > Poa > Poa pratensis. The sequence goes on from CAMZMU010000039.1 coordinate 25,457,832, forward strand.
CCACAACGTCATAAAGGAATCACACACGGTGCACACACTGTCACCTTTACACCGTGGAGAGTACCGGAGTTCATATTAAAGTAACCTCTAGAGTGCATAATAGATAAAGAGTAACATCTACATATTCAACTAGATTAGCACAACTGAACACAAGTAAATACTATTCGGGATTATTCTCCTTCTTGATGAAGCAAGAGTACTATGCGTAGGGCTGCAAAAGCACACCTCAAAGTCTGAGTAAACAAACACCACAATTCCCAAGAATAAGCCATGATAAATGTCTAAATTATTCATAGAGTCACACAAGTACCCACACTGTCACCTTGATACCGTGTTGTCACAATGACTCCAGAAACTAGACAAAATCACTTGAGTAGCATAAACATTATTAATGTATTCAGCGATACTAGCAATACACATGATTACATAAAGATCACACCATGGGAGAGAGAGATGAACCACATAGCTACCGGTAGAGCCCTCAGCCTCGGGGGAGAACTACTCCCTCCTCATCATGGGAGTCAGCAGCGGCGATGAAGATGGCGGTGGAGTCGATGGAGATGACTCCGGGGGCAATTCCCCGTCCCGGCGGCGTGCCGGAACAGAGATTCTGTCCCCCGAAACTTGTCGTCGATGGCGGCGGCGCTGCGGAACTCTTCGTGGAAATTGACTGATTATTCTAGGGTTTTCGCGTCTGAGGCAATATATAGGCGAAGGGGCGGCGTCGGTGGAGTCCGGAGGGGCCACACCATATGGCGGCGCGGCAGGAGGTGGGCCCGCGCCGCCAGGTGGTTTGGCCGCCTCCTGGCTCCTCTTCGTCTCTCCTTCGGACTTCGTGTACGTGTTGGAAAAATAGGGACGTGGCCTTTTGTTTCGTGCAATTCCGAGAATATTCGCAGAAGTACTTTTCTGAAACCAAAAACAGCAGAAAACAGGAAACTGGCACTTCGGCATCTTGTTAATAGGTTAGTCCCGAAAATGCATAAAAGTGGTATGAAGTGTATATAAAACATGTAGCAATTGGTATAATATAAGCATGGAACATCAGAAATTATGGATACGTTGGAGACGTATCAGAGGTTTACTGCATTAGAACGCCAGATGCATGATGTGAAGGAGCAACTGGCCTTAATTACCCAGCAAAGGGAATCTCAGCCGCGAGTAGAAGATCATGCAGTCGATGTCTGCCCATCTCAGCGGAAAAGCAGCGTGGGTTCCATGCAGCTACAAGATCCTGCAGTTGATGAACCAGTTGATGAACCGTCGGCGGCGCGCTACCCCGTGGATGATATCACGGAGAAGACAAATTGTGAGTTACATGCGCCAATGAAGAACATTAGTTTTCCGGTGGCGAATGGCTATGCTTTACCACATCAACTTGGATCAACCTTCCATTTTGGTGAGATTCCGGCTGGATTTGCTCGTGTCGGGGTCACGAAAGTTATGTCGGGATTCAACTCAATGCATCTTGACATTCCCGGAGCTGAAGGCGAGAAGACATTGGGAGAAGTCGAACTTGGTATCGTTCTATGGAAGAAGAAGAAATACATCAAGTTTCCAGACTCGGCGCCAAGGCCACCGACTCCTCTGGTTAGAAATTCACCACAGCAAAGTCCACCCTCCTCCCCCGACGATTGGGAGCCCACCACGAGTCCATCGCCCGCGCCGTCCCGCCAGCCGACTGCTGCGCCCACTAGTAATTTGACAAAGCGGAAGCTGTTCACATCGTCCCCTGTCAAGAAACGTGCAAAAAAACCCAAGGAAGTCAAGGCTCCTGAGAAGTTAGCTTGTGAGATGACTCAGGAGGAATTAGAAGTGAGCACACGTGAAGAGGCGAGAGCCTTTTTTGAACAGAAAAAAAGGAAAGACTTGAGGCAAGACTGGACCCCATAAAGGAACTTCTGAAGACTATACCAACTGAGGTAAAAGATCACACCGTTGACAACCTATATGACCCTCCACCACCGCCCCTTTCAGACTATGAGCGAGGTATTGACAAGGTACTTTCCTCACAGATGGAGCAAGATAAAGCGTGCAGGAAAAGAATTGCCCAGCTCGGAGAACAAGAAACACAATCGATCGCCCCGCTCATTGTGCCTTCTGAAGCTCGAGAAATCGAGCATGGAGAAGTTGTCATTGGCGACACAGGTTACCCCATAGCGCAGATAACAATTCAATATAAATTTGAACTCGGGCTGCCTCTGGTCGAAAATCCGAGTGCTCTAACAACACAGTTATATAAATTGCATAACTGGTACATGGCCGCCGCAAAAGAATGGAAAATCTATCTCATGGCGGGAGTTAAGGAACAACACTACTTCCGACAATATGGTGTGCAGGTTGAGTTCTCCGAACTTTTTCAGATGTACAATCAACTTGCTCTCGACAAATCTATCATCAGCTGCTATTGTCTGTAAGTAATTTATTCGTGTAATTTAATTATTTATAGTTAAGCTCGTTCATTGCTTGTAATTATCCTCACAACATTCTTTTGTACGCTATTATGCAGAATGAAGATTCGTGAATGTCGAATGGGAGGAATCTGGGACATTGGGTTCATTGACCCGGATAAAGTTCATGTCCGGCCATAACTGGCCATCCCGAGGACACAGAGGACGTTTTGCTAACGTTTTTTAAGCGACAAAGTACCAAAAAGGAAATACTTTTTCCTTACAACTTCGGGTGAGTGTTACTGTCTTGTACACATTTTATTTTGCTTTCCCGATATTAAGTGTAATTGATGAGTTCTGAATACCTACGTATATAAATGTGCGCAGGTACCACTTCATTCTGCTAATCATTAGACTCGAGGAAGGAGAAGTTGAAGTCTGGGACTCATTAAGGAGAGATCAAGATGAGTACAAAAGCGTGCGTCTAATGCTCAAGAGGTAATTTCAATCGCACTATATCGGCCTCTTTCGTTCATTTCCGGATATCAAAAGTATAAGTAATAACTCCTCAATTCATTTTCTTTTCCGGACAGGGTTTGGAAAAAGTTCATCGCGGAAGAACGCGGTGAATGGAAAGATAAGCTGCAGTTCAAGGCTAACAACGTAAGTACTACTACGTATCTAGGTCTGTGTATCTTTCTAATACCATTATCATTCTCTTGATTACTATTTGATTAAATTAAATTCTTGTATAGTGGTGTCTGCGACAACCACAGGGGACGGAACCATGTGGATACTACGTTTGCGAGTTTATTCACATGAGGGTCAATGAGAGAGTCAATAGTGTAAGAAATCGAGAGGTACGTAAACATCATACACAACTTTTATTTTGCTACCATCAATGGTGTTTAGTTTCGATCATAACTGATTTGATCTCCTTCTTTTAAAGATGTCAAGGAAGCGGAACCAGCTCCTACCAAAAAACCGCGTAAAAACTATTGCGGAGGAATTGGCGGGATTCATTCTGACGCATGTCGTAGATGAATTCGGTGAATTCCACTATGTCGACAAATAGACTCCCTCCATGCATGTACTAGCTAGCGGTGATCTCCATTGTAATTATGAGTACTTTATATGTAACGAGAGTACTTTATATGTGTAATGAGTACTTTATATGTGTAGTGAGTACTTTATACGTGATCTCCTCCGAAACCCTGAAAAATGAGCGAAAAGGAAAAAAAAACAGAAACCCTAAACCCCGAAAAATAAGCGAAAAGAAAAAAAACCGAAAACCTAAACCCCCCTGAAAAAATAAGCGGGGGGCAAAAAAAGCAGGAATCTTTAGTACCGGTTGGTATTACCAACCGGTACTAAAGGTTCTCAGCTGCGCGCGCGCAGGTTCACCCACGTGGAGGGCCTTTAGCACCGGTTGTATATACAGCCGGTACTAAAGGGGTACCCCTTTAGTCCCGACCTTTTAGTACCGGTTGCACAACCGGTACTAAAGGTCCAATAAAACCGGTACTGTTGCCTTGTTCTCTACTAGATGTCCCCGCCCACCAGCCGGCCGGCCAAACATTTCCACCGACCAGATCATTAACCAGTGCTCTGCCTTATTACCTCAGCTGAGATGATATACTAGCACGGCACGGACTGCTAAGCCATTCTTCCAGAGCTCTAGTTTGACATCTAGCTCAGGGATTATGTGTTGACGAACAGAACGACGTACACCAGAAAACGGGGGTTATATATATATACCCAGCACAATGCACTTGACGCGGCAATACTTACACTTAACACCAAGGCCAGTGTAATTGGACCTCGAATCTTATTGTGATTTATAATTAATGAAGTCACACGAAGAAGCGACCTACTATAGAGTTACTGATACTGGGTACCCGGCTGACCAAAAGTCTGAAACAGTTTGTCGGTTTCAGTAACTTTCTGGGCTGTGCACCTCGTACTGGCAAGATTTTCTTGTGCCCCTTACGTACTCCACGCAATATGCTGGGAATCGACGACTTGACCACGCATCATGAGCAAAAAATGTCGCTGGGTGTTTAGGCAACACAAAAGTCAAGAAAGGCACATGCAGTTAGTACTCCAGTGAGCAAGAGAGGAAAGCCGCCAGAAAGGTTGTGCAAAATGTTTCTGTACACAAACATCTCTGTCCAATAATTAGCTGATGATCGGTTCACCTTGCTGAATGTCCTACTGTATGCACGCACATCACAGTGGATCGATCGATCATGCATACAAATTCTACCCTTCAACTCAATAATTTCCTACTACTATAGCATTTCTACGAACCAACGACTCTTCCTTTCTAACTATATATTCACGGTAATCCTTGAACAAACAACGTGTTCATGTTATACACAGACATCAAACAACAATACAGTTCAACTTTTACATGGCATGACTAGCCCTAGCTACACGCCTAGACCTACCCAACTACAATTCACTTTGTTGCCGCGGTAGCAGCCGCCGCAGCTTCCTCCGCCACCAGTCGTCGGTGCACCCTCTCGATGTACTCCGCCGCGGCCGCATCGATTCCGCCTAGGAGAGCTCCGGCGGTGGCCGCGGCTGCCCCATGCACGCTCGCCGCCGTGGTCGTCTTCTTCCCCGGCTCGATCTTGTCCACCCTTTCGATGCAGATCTCTCCGGGATGCGACATGTCTGATGGTATAAGTTGAGCTTTTGCTTTGTTCTGGACTGAATGTATGATCGTAGGTCGATGCACGCGGGGTGCTGAGGGTATTTATAGAGCGGCCAGCGACAGCCTCAATGTGGTTGCGTACTTTCCAAGCAAGAAAGAAGAAGAAGTCTTGTACATGCGCGTGTAGATCCTGGAACGTCGTATATACTACCTGCGTTTCCGTGTGATTTGGTCAATGGGGTGTGGCCTTTCTCGACGTCGTTCAAGATACTCATGGGTAATTTACACTTAGAAAATCTGTCGTCCAGAGTCCAGACCACTCTGTATTAATATAATGAATCTCTCTACCTGCTTTCAGAGTAACCACTGAAGTTTTAAAAGGATAATGACCAGAATTTTGCGAAGAAGAGCCCTCAGGCCTGCGTATGGTCACCTGATTAAACGACGAGTAAACAAACTCAGCTAGCTAAACCATGATTTGGTGGGCTTGCGTCCATGATTTGTACGTCAAAAACTGTTGCATATATCTTGAACGAGAATCAGATTCGGTCTTGATTGCAACAGATGATTGGCGGCAACAGAGAAGACTTGCGGGTTGGTCGCACCTCTACACTACGCGCAGTAGGAAATGTGATGCGTTGGGAAATTACCCGATTAGTTTCATGGCTGCGTCGTGTCTCGGCCGGCCGGCCGGCCAAACATTTCCACCGACCAAAACAACTAAGCATACCTGCTCTGCCTTAGTAGCTAAGCTAAGATGGTGCTAGCACGGCACTGCTAAGCCAGGCTTCTAGAGTGTAATCACAACGTCATCCACAGCTCAAACATTTTGTGTTGAACAGAACGATATAAACCGGTCGACCAGACGTCAGTTAAAAAACCTGAAATGCATGAGAGAGGGTGCATGCTAGAGGGAGACTGATTTGTATCATGATGCCTGGTGTGGAAGGATCTCCTTAATTTTGTGATCCATATCCTCGACTCTTTGACATTTGCCAGCTACAAATCTGCAGAGTCAAAGAAATGCATGCTAGAGGGTGGCAGCTCACTTTTAGAAGATGGCTTGACCCTATCTTACAACAACAGTTGGGTCAGATTAGGAGTGTGTTGATGACAGTTGCTCTCACGGAAGGCAGAGATAAACCCAAGTGGAACTTCACAAAATCTGGAATTTTCACTGTGAAATCGATTTATAACCGGCTCTGTTCTGTAGGGCTGGATAGATTTTTTTTAGCAGCTTTGGAAAGCTAAAATAACTCTAAAAATTAAAATTTGGTTGTGGTTGATCTGGCACAACCCCATCGCGACAAAAGATAATATGAAAAAACACAAATAGGTGGGAGACTACACCTGTCGTTTTTGCCCTGCAAATGAATCGATTTCTCATATGCTTTTTGAATGCCGTGTTGCTGTGTACATGTGGGGTGTGATTGGTGTTTCCTTTGGAGCACTCAATAGAGAGTAGAGTGTTTAGCTTGCATTAGCACAACTTAATACTACTGATGTCCCTTTGTGGCAGTTTCAAGTGTGATAGTAGAGTGTCGAATCCCTTGGGAGCTAGTAGGCAAATCCTCTATTCCGTCAGTTTTACTTGTCACTAGTAAAATGTCGTGGTGGGATCACGGCAGATGCCATGGGTATGGCTTAGTTGGGGCCGAATGGTCGTTGGGGGAATCCGGGGAGGGTTTATGCACTCAAGACGTGCACAAGCAAGAACATGCAAGAAACCACAAGAACATGAACAAGAAACCAAGAAAGCCAAGAACACAAAAGACACCACGATGTACCCAGGTTCGGGGCCTTCGTGAGGAAGTAAAACCCCTACTCCTGCCTTGCCTCTCTCAATATATCAGTGTCGTTCTCAGGTACAAGGTGCTCCTCGAGCTGTATGATGCTACCAAAGTGAGAGCTCGAGATAGAAGATGAAACTATGAAGGGGGAAATGAGCTAGGGTTTTTGCCGTCCTCCTCCCTGGAGGTAGAGATGCCGCATATATACATAGGCCGAAGTACAGTTTTACCCCTGCCCCAACTAACAATGGCATGGCCAAAAGGTAGAAGACAAGCCTCTGCCTCCTGCCAGCTCAACGGCCGGACTGTCAGGCCGGACAGGCCTAGCTTTCCTCTTCCGGTCATACTTCAGTAGCCTGCCGAGGTCTAGCCTGTAGACCTTTCCCGAAATAGCCAAGTCAGCTCCTAGGCCCCCGAGCTTCCGGGAAACCCGTGGACGGACCTCGCCGTCCTCTGAAGCTTCGGGCTACGAGCTCTGCGGCGCCCGTGACCCTCTGACATGCCTCGATCCTTGCTGCCAACCTCGGATAACACTCCTGATCCTATACCTCGGTAGAGAATACCTTATTCCTGTGGTAGCTAGCTGACTGCCCCGAGGTTGATACCTCGGAGGATATACCTCGGAGAATATACCTCAGACGTACACCTTACGTCGGATGACGCCTCCTGCGTCCTTGCTCAATCGTTACCTCGGACAGCTTACTGCCTTAACCTTACATGTCTTTACTCATCTTTACCCTACCCGGGGGTAACCCCCCGACAGTAGTCCCCGAAGCTGATGTGGTCTTGCAGCCTCGGATGAAAGGCCGCATCAGGTTCAACCCGAAACCACATGCGCTACAATGTTTTGCAGGTCACCGAACCAATACCCGGAAAATCCATCGGTCTGTTCCCGGGCCATACTGCTTTTCCGAAGTATCCGCCGAGATCTCGGACGTCAACCCCTCGATTCCTGCATCCTTACTGACTTCGGTCAGAGAACACTGTTCACGTGTCCCATCCGTCACTTCCTGGTCCACGACAGTCAAAGCACTCGAGTGCTTTCCACCACGCGGCCCACGTCAGCGGAGATTCCCCGCTTGCGCCGCTTCGCGCTCCAGTAACCGCACCGCCCGACGGTTTGCCTCCTGCAACCGATCCTGTGGCCTGCTCGCCCACCGCTATCTTCGTGCCACGTGTGCCATTGTGCACAAACGATCCCACTCGCCGCTCCGATAACCGCGCGGTAGTGCGCAGTTACCGCCCGCGGTTATAAATACGGGCCCAGGGCAGTGCATCCCTCTTCTTCCTCATCCACTTGCCGTTTCGCCTCCATCGCAACCAGCGCCGCCGCTTCCAGTCGAGAAGAAACGCGTTCCCGCCGCCGCCGACGAGCAGCTCCTTCGTCGCCGTTGCGAACGCGTCGCCAGCGCCGCCCTTGAGCATTTCATCTTCACGGTACACACCTCTTTTCTTGTTATTCTTAGCATTGCTCTTGGTTTCTCCCTCTTCGCGTTTTGGTTCTTCATATATTCTTGATTAAAACTTCATTTATCTCCTCCGGTAGATCTTTCTTGTATACTCCTTTGGGTAGAAAGTAGTTTCTTGCCTCGGATAGCTACTCCCATAGCATGGATCTGCCTCTATGCACATAAGATAGCCACCAAACTCCTCCTGAGTTAGCCAAATATTGTACTAGATTCCAGATTCCCTTTTTCCTTTACTGAATTTTTGCACACTCTCTGCAGATTGACTCTGCCGAGATGTCTCCGCCTGAGACTTCGGAACAAACCGAGGTTCATGACCTCGAACTAGAGGTCGGCGAGCGCGCCGGCTGGGAGGGTTCGGATGTCACCCGGACGAGATCCAATGGCTCAGGGACACTCGGCGGATTCCCGCCGAGGTAGAGTGCCGCCTACCCGAGGGCGAACTCGAGCCACAAGTCAGATCAGGGGAACGGGTGGTCTTCGTCGCGCACTTCCAGCGCGGCTTCGGACTGCCCGTCAGTGATTTCTTCCGGAGCTTCCTGGACAAGTTCGGGCTCCAGGTTCATCATCTCCCCGCCAACGCCATCACTACTCTCTCCTGCATCGTCTCCTTCTCTGAGGGATACCTCGGCCTCAAAGCCACGGTAGACCTCTTTTCTCGCTACTTCCAACTTAAGCGGCAAGTGATCCCGGCTCCAAAAAACAAGGATCTGCCCAAGCTACTAACCGCCTGCGGAGCAGCCACCGTAGCTCCTCGCCGAAACTCCATCTTCCCACGTATCACTACTCCGGACACCGTTCGCAAGTGGCTCCGGACGTGGTTTTACGTGAAGAACTCCGGCGAAGAGGACTTCCTCAACCTGCCGGCGTTTAACCTCAGCCCTCCTACAGAACAGCTCAACTGGGACTATACTCCCCCTCACACCGGCGAACTCAAGTCCATCCATGGGTATATTGCGAAATGGCAGGACCCGGAGGACCCCGAGAACGACGGGAAAGTCCTGACGGCTGACGACCTGGCCTGCACATTCGTGAAGCGCAGGGTCTCCCCTCTCCAGGCGAGGTCTCACAAGATCTGCCATATGAGCGGTCTTTATGACCCCACCCGACATACGCACATTGCACTGGACAATGCCGCGGTAGCTCGGCGAGTCCGAGCTATCACCAAGTCCAAGATCTCTGATGCTTGGACATGGGGAAGGGAGCCCCACTACAGGACCAAGCCAGCGAAACAGGTACGCTATTCCGACGTTTTCTTCGATACTCCTTTACCACCGAGGTCTTGCTACCGACGTTCATCTTGATAATTTTCTTCCTAACTCCTTTTCATATGTCTGCCATACAGCTGTTCGCCCGCCAGACCGCCGAGGATGGAGTCCATCCTGCGGACCACTTCGGCGAGGATCTCCCTGTCGAGGACCCACCATCCAACGTGGACCCTGACGACGAGGATTTTATGCCCATTGCCTCGGCCCGCATCACCACCGCGGGTAAGCCTCAAGCACAAGCTTCAGTTCAAGAGATTTCGGATGACGAGGAGGGGTTCCTCGTCGTGGAACCAATAAACGCGGTACCTCTCTCCTGCCTTCCTCACCTTCCGAACTTTACTCCAGCAACCAGCCGGAAACGCGCTGGTGCCGCAACTCCGGCCGCCGAACCATCCGCCACTGGAGCCTCCGGACCCACTGAGGCTCCGGTCAAGAGACGCCGGCTGAAGAAGTCCGGACATCCTCCTCATGCCCGGGGGGGCAAGAGGTTTCCTACCTCGGATGGGTAATGCTTTGCTTCTATAGCCAACAATGTTTGTTGCTTAAACATATTATCTCGGTATTAACACTTGACCATCTTCTTTCGTTGCAGTGCCCCCATAGACGTGGATCAGGAGGTATCCTCCATGACTGCACCCGTTGGTGCCTCTGAAGCCACGACCTCCCCGACGAACTCTCGCCCCGGATCTCCTCCACCGAGGTCTGGCCCGGCCTTGGGGAAATCTGCCCCCACCCGAGGTCAGACTTCTCCGCGTCCTCAAACGGATGCGGAGACCAATCGCGCCAGGACTTCGGCTACCACCTTGCCGGAGCCTCGACTCTCCCCCCGAAGCCAGACTGCCCGCAACCAACAGCAGCAACAGCAGAAGCATCAGCAGAAGCAACAGCCCAAGCAACAGCCCAAGCAACAGCCCCAAAAACCACTCCGCCAAACCACCTTGCCGTTGGAGAAGGGCAAGGAGAAAGAGAAAGAGACGGTGAAGGCCAAGGTCACCCCCAAACCAACATCTGGGTCTGGCACCCTGACTATCTCTTCTCCTTCAAGGACCAACCGAGGTCTCCTCCCCCGGTGACACGCCGAATTCCTCCATTCGCCGCACCCATTGATGAGACTGCCCCTCCGGCCGAAGAATATGCTCGGAGGGCATCTCTCATATTGGAGAACCGGCCTGCTTCAAGTTCCGAGGCTGCTTTGGCCGTGGAGGCCTCGGTTAGGGGCATCGAGCAGGGCGGACCGTGGGGATTTCCTCCTCTGCGCACTGATAGTGGCCAGAGCCTCGGCTCCTTGGAACATTACAATGCAGACTGGAATTCTGCAGACGAGGTCTCCTCGGCCTCCTTAGCTGCTCCGGTGGCTGAGCATCCCGCGGGAAACAGCGCCTGCATCCGAAGCGTATATGATCTACAAACTGCTGCCCTGCGTGCTGCTCAAACCATCGACGTAAGTCCTATTCTCTTTACTTTCATGCAGTATCTCATCTAATATCCACCATCCCCAGTCCCCGAGATTCGAGGTAAACTATTGACGCTCCGTCGGAGTTAAAATTGTTTGGCTTGAATCTCAACTTTCCATTTTCATCCGACGTATCCAATCCATTTTATCTCACTTTAGCATGCACCTCGGGTACGAGTCCCCGAGACTCATGTCGAGGCATACCCCGGCAACATTTTCCCAATGATTTGACTCCGAGTCCCCGAGACTCTTGTCGAGGTATAACCTTTCTAACCGAGCTATATTTTTCTTCCTTGCAGAATACTATGAACATCCGTACGGACGTCTTCCACTCTCTCTTGTTCGCACACAAGAACCTCCATGATGCGCACAAGGCCGCACTTGCAGCGAAGAAAACTTCGGATGACCAGCTAGCGCAAGAGAAAGCCGAGGTATCTCGGCTGGTAAAGGAACTGAAGCGCATCACTGAGCTGCGAACGTCTGAAAAAGAGCAGCTGCAGGCGGAAAAGGCCAGTGTTGTCGAAACAGAGAAGAAACTCCGGGAGGATGCCGCCAAGGATCACCAGGAAGCGCTCCAGTTAGCCGAGACCCGCGCCACCTCGGCCACCGAGGCTTATGAAGCCCTTCAAGCTTCGGTTAACCAGTTCCTCCCGACGCTGCAACACATCAACCAAGAAATGGACAGTAAGCTTCTTGCCCCCCTTAGCTTTGCTTTGTCCTCAACAATACTGGCTCTTTGCCGAACTATCTCTTTCATTATTAACAGGCTATCCTTCTGCAGAGCATTTCACCTACACCCAAGTCTCGGCCCGCAATATCACTGCTCGTCACAGGGAGATGCGGAACGAAACGAACCCCGTCTGGACCGTTGAGGACCACATCGTGGCCATCAAGTCTCGGATCCATCCATTGAAACCATTGGGTCGGAACTTCTCGATGCAGGTGTGTCTGCTTTCCGAGCCTTATGGCCTCTTGCCGACGCTCCCAAATCTACGCCCGAGCTCGCCGCCCAGCTTCGTGACACCGAAAGAAGACTGCGAGAGTGGCGCTCATCTTCAGCTCGCGCTGGAGCTGATGCCGCTCTCAGGTTTATCATGACTTGGTGCGAGAAGATGAACACTCTCCGGCGAGGCTCACCTTGGTCGTCCGACCCGATCCTCGTCGCGCGCCGCCAAAAGATGGCCAACTACTTTGCTGGATATGCCAACACAAGAACTTGAGCGAAGGAGACACCTACTCCGACGCCGAGGATTACGCGCCAGAAGACGAGGAATACGAAACAGAATCCGACGTCGAGGCCGAGCAAGGTGACGACGGCGAAGCAGAAACCGAGGCTCCCACAACCTGATGCCGAGGTTACTGCCGACGTTGCCAGCACTTCCCAGGCTACCTCGGCTCCGGACGAAATCCCTGCTGCATCGGCTGCTGCCGACGTAATTCCTGACGCCTCGACCTGAACTTATGCTTGGCCAGAAAACTTCATTAAATCCCCGGTATGCCGGGACGCAGATGTAATCAAACTTAAGTAGTTCCTTTGCTACCTCTATTACTATTATGCTCATCCGAACCATGCTTTTCTAGGCTTTATATCGAATCCTTTTGAACAAGTGCCCGAGTTCACTTTCGTGTTTACTATAGTTGGCAGTCTCTGCTCTTGTCTGCCATTCTGGCGTTCGACAGTCGAGTCACAAGATTGTTGTTCATAGCATACAGTACTTAGTAAATTCCGAGGTATAGTTCAAAGTCATCCGACATAAAGAAGAAGTAAAAAACAGGGGTTAGTAAACGACATATGCCGGACTGACTTTTTGGACCGAGTCCCCGAGTTCATTTTCATGTTTCCCATGTTCTTTCGTCTTTGCTCTTGACTGCCATGCTGGCGTTCGTCAGTCGAGTCACAAGATTAGTTACACAGCATACAGTACTTGAAATTTGAGACGAGGTTCAAAATAGTCCGGCATACGAACGAAAAAGAAGTACAAACATAAAACAAGCATGCATAATAGCGAGGCAGTCCCCGAGCTCATTTTCAAGGTGCCGAGGTTTTTATTAAAGATCAGCCGAGGTACATACATTACTTCCTTCAACAGTAGAAGGGTCGGAGTAGAGCTACATTCCATGGACGCTGAAGCTCCGCATCGGGTCTATCCAGCCCATCTCCCTTGGCTCCTGTGCATCTATAAGATAGTACGAATCATTGTGCAAAGCTCGGCTCACAATGTATGGTCCCTCCCATGGAGGTGACAACTTGTGCCGACCTTTGCTGCGCTGAACAAGCCTCAGCACTAGATCTCCTTCATTAAACTTTCGGGGTTTTACATGCCGGCTTTGATAGCGTCGGAGACCCTGCTGATATATTGCTGACCGAGATAAGGCCAATTCTCTTGCTTCCTCAAGCAGATCTACAGCATCTTCCCGAGCTTCTTTAGCCTCGGCTTCTGTGTACATTGCCACTCTGGGCGCATCATATTCAATGTCGGTTGGCAGCATTGCCTCGGCCCCATAGACCATGAAGAATGGCGTATAGCCTGTTGATCTGTTCGGTGTGGTCCTTAAACCCCACAGAACTGCTGGTATCTCATCGATCCAACACCCCGGTGTTTTCAACAGTGGTTCTACTAGCCGAGCTTTGATTCCGGCCAATACCAATGCATTTGACCTTTCTACTTGCCCATTAGCCTGTGGGTGAGCCACCGAGGCTACATCAAGTCGAATTCCCTTACTCATGCAGAACCGAGCAAACTCTCCGACAGCAAAGTTCGTGCCGTTGTCTGTAATGATACTATGAGGATATCCATATCTCAGGATTATTTCCTTCAAAAAGGTCACTGCCGTATGGCCATCCAACTTTCGGATTGGCTTCACCTCGATCCACTTAGTGAATTTGTCCACCATCACCAGTATGTGAGTCATATTGCCTCGGGCTGGCTTGAATTCTCCCACCATGTCCAGACACCAAACTGCAAAGGGCCACGTGATAGGAATGGTCTTGAGCGCCGAAGCTGGCATGTGCTGCTGCTTGGCGAACCTTTGGCACCCTTCACATTTCCGAACTATATCTTCTGCATCGGCATTGGCGGTGGGCCAATAGAACCCCTGCCGGAACACCTTGGCCACCAGAGCTCTTGTGCTGCAATGATGTCCACATTCTCCTTGGTGGATTTCTAAAAGCATCTCCTTGCCTTCAGCTGGTTCGACACACCTCTGCAACACCTCGGTCACACTTCTCTTGTATAGCTCCTTGTTGATGATGGTGTATCCCTTAGCTCTCCTCTGGATTCTCCTTGCCTCGGTTGTATCACTTGGCAAACTTCCGTCAGTTATGAAGTTCATTATCTGCTCCGCCCATTCCGGCACTGGATGTAGAGGAAAAAGGCTCTCATCTATCTCCATTGGTTCGGCCGCCATGATTCCTTTACCATTGCTCGGCCAGTCCCCGAGTGTTGGTGCGAAGTCCCCGGGCCAGATCCGAAGCTCCCACCATCCACGTCCATGGGAAAAGCTCCATCAGTCCCGGGTACTGCGAAGCAGTCCCCGATCGGCCAAACGCATCCGACGTCTACCTCCATAGGCTCAGGCTCCGGATTTGGTGGTAAGAAAATTGACTCGGAATCAGGAGAAGGCTTGATTGAAGGAGTCTCAAATGATTCAGTGCTATCCCCGGTGGCACCGGTTCTTTGGATGAACCGAGCTTAGACAATACGTCGGCGGCTTCATTCTCCCCCCGAGGTATGTGCTTGTACTCACATCCTTCGAAAAACCCAGACACCTTTTGCACATGAAACCGATACAACTCCATGTTCGCATCCAATGCATCCCAAGTGCCGGTGGATTGATGCACCACCAAAGCTGAATCGCCGAAGCATTCTATACGCCGGACGCCTATCTCCTTTGCCACCTTGAGCCCATGGATCAGGGCCTCATACTCCGCCACGTTGTTCGACGCCGAGAAATGGATTTGCAGCACATACTTCAACTGGTCTTGCTTCGGCGAGGTTAGGACTATGCCGGCACCTAATCCGACCTTGGTCTTGGACCCATCAAAGTGCATCTTCCAATAATTATAGTCCGGCAAGGGCGGCTCATATTGCATCTCGGCCCAATCGCATAAAAAGTCCGGCAGCGCCTGCGACTTGATTGCATCTCGCCTTTCATAATGCGGAGTGTATGGAGATACCTCGATCGCCCATTTGGCAACTCGCCCAGTTGCGTCCTTGCATCCGATGATCTCCGAGATTGGAGCATCACATACCACCGTCATGGGATGCTCTTGGAAGTAATGCTTCAGTTTCTTAACCGCCAGGTATACTCCGTACGTCATCTTCTGGTAGTGGGGGTAGTTTTGCTTCGACGTGGATATCACCTCGCTCAGGTAGTAGATTGGTCTCTGCACCGATTTGCCTCCTTCGTCTCGCTCCACCACCACTGCAACACTTACGACCCGGTTTGTAGCCGCAATGTATATCAACATCGGTTCATTCTGCAAAGGGGATGCCAACACCGGAGCAGTGGACAACATCTTCTTCAGCTCATTGAACGCCGCGTCCGCCTGCGGGGTCCAAGTGAAACTGGTACTTTTCTTCATAAGTTGATACAATGGTAAGGCTTTTTCTCCTAGCCGACTTACAAACCGACTTAAAGATGCAAGGCATCCCGTGAACTTCTGCACATCTTTTAAACAGTTCGGCAACTTCATTCTTTCGATAGCTCGGATCTTAGCCGGGTTAACTTCTATACCTCGGCTCGATACGAGGAAACCGAGCAATTTTCCAGCCGGGACACCAAAGGTGCACTTGTCCGGGTTAAGTTTCAACCGATACTTTCTTAAATTTGCAAATGTCTCTTCGAGGTCTTCGATGAGAGTATGCTTCTTTTTAGTTTTGATAACAATGTCATCGACATACACTTGCACATTCTTGCCCATTTGAGAATGTAAGCACTTCTGCATACACCTTTGATAAGTTGCCCCGGCATTTCTCAAACCGAAACACATGACACGATAGCAATACGCCCCGTACGGGGTAATAAAGGCAGTCTTTATTTGATCATCAGTGTTCAGTGGGATCTGGTGAAAACCAGAATATGCATCAATAAAAGACAACAGCTCACATCCAGCCGTAGAATCGATCACTTGATCAATCCGAGGTAAAGGAAAGGGATCCTTCGGGCACGCCTTGTTCAGGTTGGTGAAGTCAATGCACATGCGCCACACCTTGACTACCGCCGGTTCGTCCTTCTTTTTCTCCACGAGGACTGGATTAGATATCCAGTCCGGATGCAGCACTTCCATGATGAAGCCTGCAGCCAGTAACTTCGCCAGTTCTTCGAGTACCACCTTTCTTCGGTCATCTGAGAGCCGCCGCGTCGGTTGACGCACTGGTTTCACCTCTGGCCGAACAAACAAAGAGTGCTCTGCCAACTCCCTCGGAACACCTGGCAGGTCTTTAGCCGACCATGCAAAAATGTCCCGATTCTCACGGAGGAAGTGACAGAGCGCGCTTTCCTATTTCTCGTCCATGCCAGTACCAATGATGGCGAAACGCTCCGGGTTCTCCGAGTCCAGCGGGATTTTCTTGGTCTCCTTGGGCACCTCGAATGAAGCGCTCATGTCCGGAGTAATTAGTCCGGACATGCCGAGCTGAGTAGACTGCGCCATTGCCACCACCTTCTGAAGTTGCTTCTTCTCCGCCGCGATCACCAAGGACTCGGCTAAACTAGATCCCGCCGAGGCACATTGCATAGCCTTCTTGTAGTCACCAGAAATGGTTATTATTCCCTTGGGCCCCGGCATTTTCATCTTTAGGTAGCCACATGAGTGGAGATCATGAACTTGGCCAAGGCTGGCCTTCCCAGCAAGGCATGGTAAGGGCTCTGCAAGTCCACAACCTCGAACTCAAGACTTTCAACTCGGCTGTTATCTCGGGTACCAAAACCCACGTCGACCCAAATCTTTCCCATAGGTGCACAAGAGACCCCGGGCACAATACCGTGAAATGTACAGCTGCTAGGCTGCAACTGGTTCGGTGAGTATCCCAGCTTGACCATTGTGTCTCGGTACATGATATTTATGGCACTCCCATTGTCCACCAAGACTCGGGTGAATCTCACATTGTTGGTCGGCCCACAAAACGTCGGATCCACCACCAGTGCATAGTTTCCAGGGCTCGGCATGATCCGAGGTGTATCTTGCCTGCTCCAAGTGATCTCTTGCTCGGACCAGTTCATGTATTTCACCACCGCCGGAGTTACTGCATTCACCTCCTTGGCACGCCTCAGCATACTCTTCTTATCAGTTGACTCAGTCACAAACACCACGTAGCTCTGATGTACTTCCCTATAATCATTACCGGGGTTCTCATACCTCTGATTCTCAAAGGACCACGTTTGGCTTTGGCCGGCACCACCGTTGTTGTTGTTGCCCTGGGCACTCACTGCATTCACCGGTTTCGCCTGCACCGTCTTCTGGTTTTGGGCCGCATGCACCGGGGTTGAATTTGCTCCGGTTAAGCTCTGATTCTGCGCCGCTATGGTCGGCTTATGCTGCTGCTGCGCGTTCGGATATTGAGGTCTACGCCATTGGTTCGGTGGCCCACTCCGGTTTGCCCCAGCTTTCGCCCCTTCTGCAGCGGTTCGGTGATGAAAACTACACTGCAGAGTGGTATGGTTGGGTGTTCTGCCATTCCTGCCATGATAGATACATGGTCCATTCACCAATGACTCGTAAGTCACAGGTGGTCCGGCCTCCTGCCACTGCTTCGCACCACCTCCCTGATTCTGGTTCTGGTTCGGAGTCCACGCCTGACCCTCAGTCTTCGGTTTCTGGGCGCCTCCAGGTCCGGACTGACTTGGGTTTACAGCATTGACTTGGAAATCTGGTTCTCTCCTCTTCTGCCCGAACTCTTGACGGTTATCAAACCTCGGTCCGTTGTTGCGGTTGTTCATCGGATTCCTCCTGTTCCGGGCATTCCCATCCAGCAGAGGCTGCATCGGATCGCCAAGGGCATAGGAATCAGCTATCCGAATCGTCTCGGCCAGAGTCTTTGGCATATCTCTCTGGAGCCTCTGCCACAACATGCTACCATACCGACATCCATCAGCAAACCACGCTATAGCCTGTGCTTCGATAACTCCCTCACAGGAGTTCCGAACATTGCTCCACCGAGTCAAGAATTCTCGGTCAGTCTCATTGTCCTCCTGCTTGCACGCCTGCAAAAGCTGAGGTCGGTTTGGCCTCCTGTAAGTGCTGGCGAAGTTGCTATTGAATGCCTCCTCTAAATCCAGCCAGCAATCGATGCTATTCTCCGGCAGATTGTTCAGCCAGATCCGAGCAGGACCTTCCAACATGTGCGGGAGATACCGGACCGCCCATCGGCGATTGCCCCCCGCAATGTATACTGCTGAAACATAATCAGCTAGCCAATCTTGCGGCTTGGTGCTCCCATTGTACGGCCTGGTACTCCGACCCAACTGAAACTGAGACACTGGTGGAGGTGGTTCCTTCATGATCCGAGGTCCAAAACACGCCGGACCAGGAGGGCCTTCCTCCTCCAACTCTCGGACATGTAAATCCGATCTAGCTTGTAGCGCGCATCACCTGTAGGCAACGTCCGAGCTCCGATACGTCTCCCAATGCACCATCCACTCTATAGAATCCAGCCCGCTCCATGGCTGAATTTCCATCATCATATCGGTCGCCACCTCGACCGACGTTCTTCGGCTGCGGAACATACTCCGGCTCTTGCTGATACTGCTCCTGCGGCCGGGGTTGCTGCTGATGCCTCGGGGGCTGAGGTGGTTTACCTCGGCCAGCCGACGCTGCTTGCCCACCGTTCTGATTTCCCTGAGCTGAACGGCCCTTAGCTCGGCTTGCATCACCTGGGCCGGGGTCTCCATTGGCTCGGCTAGCGTTGCCGACCTTTTGCTTCCCAGCTAACACCGGATCGTACACTTGCAGCTGCATCTCCTTGTTCCGACCTGAAGTGACACTCCGGGCACGATCGGCTCCTCCGACGTGTGGAGACGAGGCTTGCCCCTTGGACCCCTGGCTAACTGGCCTAATCGAATGGACCGCCTGCGAACCGCCAAGCCCGGCCTTGCGGAGGGCTTCATTTTGCTTGCTGGCCACATGCACTAACTCATTGAGCCGCTTCTGCTGCTCACGCCATGCATCTCCGGTCAACTCCGATAGCCCGGCCCTTACTGCTTCGGCTGCTCTAAGGTTCTTAGCTGGTGAACTATACACCGGCCTACCAGTAGCCGACCTGCTACTTGTTGCCTTACTCGAGCCCGAGACTGCAGCCCTAGCCATCTCCTCATAGAGGTCCTTGCCTCGGTTGAGCAGAGCAGCTTTCTTACGCCGCACAACCGGAGTAAAACCATCCTCTATACCATGTGCAGCATTGTACTCCTTCTGCTCCATATCGAACTGCTGCTTAGCCTCGGCCAGCAACCGAGCTTCTCTCAGCACTCTGGCGCTCTGCCTCTAACCCGGCCACCGTATGCTCCACACTTGCCTCTACTGCGAGTGGCCGAGCTAACCTATCAACGATAGCTTCTAAGGGAACTTCTTCCCTTGGCATGCCCAACTGCTCATTCTGACTAGGTTTCTCGTACGGAAACTTCGCCGTCCGACCTGATTTCTCAGGCAGCGCGGTTGGCGTCGCCTCCACCTCGGCTAGCGCGACCTTGCCAGCATCTGCCTTGCTAGCTGCAGGCTGGTACCAGCCATCATCACCTCCACACACCTCGGAGGGCGAGTGACACGCCGACCCAAAGCCGCCAGGAGAGGAGTTTCGTCGTCCACGAGCACCTGCTCCGGGTACTCGCGAACCACCTCGACAGCAACGTATGTGGGGAAGCTGCCGAGCATCATGAGGAAGCCATCGGTGGGGAAAGGCTTGCCGGCGAAGCACCCCGCATTGTCGCTCACAAAGGCGAACTCGCCGATCTTGGCAACAAGGCCAGAAAGAACACACTCAGAGGAGCCCGTCCGGATGGAAACTCCACCCAACGCCTCAATCTGCCCCACGGTGGGCGCCAACTGTCGTGGTGGGATCACGGCAGATGCCATGGGTATGGCTTAGTTGGGGCCGAATGGTCGTTGGGGGAATCCGGGGAGGGTTTATGCACTCAAGACGTGCACAAGCAAGAACATGCAAGAAACCACAAGAACATGAACAAGAAACCAAGAAAGCCAAGAACACAAAAGACACCACGATGTACCCAGGTTCGGGGCCTTCGTGAGGAAGTAAAACCCCTACTCCTGCCTTGCCTCTCTCAATATATCAGTGTGTTCTCAGGTACAAGGTGCTCCTCGAGCTGTATGATGCTACCAAAGTGAGAGCTCGAGATAGAAGATGAAACTATGAAGGGGGAAATGAGCTAGGGTTTTTGCCGTCCTCCTCCCTGGAGGTAGAGATGCCGCATATATACACAGGCCGAAGTACAGTTTTACCCCTGCCTACAACTGACAATGGCATGGCCAAAAGGTAGAAGACAAGCCTCTGCCTCCTGCCAGCTCAACGGCCGGACTGTCAGGCCGGACAGGCCTAGCTTTCCTCTTCCTGCCGAGGTCTAGCCTGTAGACCTTTCCCGAAATAGCCAAGTCAGCTCCTAGGCCCCCGAGCTTCCGGGAAACCCGTGGACGGACCTCGCCGTCCTCTGAAGCTTCGGGCTACGAGCTCTGCGGCGCCCGTGACCTCTCTGACATGCCTCGATCCTTGCTGCCAACCTCGGATAACACTCCTGATCCTATACCTCGGTAGAGAATACCTTATTCCTGTGGTAGCTAGCTGACTGCCCCGAGGTTGATACCTCGGAGGATATACCTCGGAGAATATACCTCGACGTACACCTTACGTCGGATGACGCCTCCTGCGTCCTTGCTCAATCGTTACCTCGGACAGCTTACTGCCTTAACCTTACATGTCTTTACCTCATCTTTACCCTACCCGGGGGTAACCCCCCGACATAAAACGTCTATGCAATCTAAATGTCTAGTATGATAATATGCAAGGGAGGCGTAATTTTAGTGTGTGCAGTTGAGCAAGGCAAGACAGTAATAAGAAATGCAATAAGCTGCTTTAAACAAAATTGGCAAAAGCAGAACAATGTGAACATGGGGAACCAAAAAAGGTTGGTGGCACATAGAGAACAAACATGAAACCTACATAGGCTGCGTTAAGAAATGGGATGCCAGATAGGAAAAGTTACATATCGGAATAGTTAGCTGGTAGCCCTTCATGATTCACCACTTCTTCAGATCTTTTAACTTTTGTTTGCCTTCTGAGGTTAAAAAACAACTTGGAACAGATTTATTGCAAAAGCATACATGATATTACAATCAGTACAACACCACATAAGTATTATGGCACAATACCACAAGAGATCATACACTGATACAGGCAATACACATACGCATATGTGACGTGAATAAGTTGTGATCTAGTTAGTGGATGAACTCATCCAAGAGAAGAAACTTCAGATGGCTTTGCACCTTCAGCAAGAACTTCAAGATACCTTGGAACAGGTGGCATTTCAACATCAACCAATCCTTCTAGGATTTGAACAATTTCCCCCATTGTAGGCCTAGAGCTTTCACTGTCTTGAACACACCAACAGGCAACCTTGCAGACCATTTCAAGCTCCCCTAAGTCCACATCAGTGATAAATTCGGAATCCAACCATGTCTGCACTTCTCCTTCTACAAGCACCCTCGCTACTAAGACAGGAAAAAATGTATTTGTACATGTGCCTGTATGCAGACCGTTCCTCTTTCCAGAAATAATCTCAAAAAGCATCATTCCATAGCTGAAAACATCGGCCTTTGTTGTGATGGGCTCACCACTTATCCACTCAGGTGCAAGATAGCCTATGGTGCCTCTCATCGACGTCAAAACCCTACTAAAATCCCGGCCTAAGAGTTTTGCCAATCCAAAGTCCGCCACCTTTGGAATTAATGATGCATCTAGTAATATATTTTCTGGCTTGATATCACAATGTATGATGCAATCCCTGCACTCCTCATGCAGGTAAGTTAATCACCGTGCAATTCCTGTTGCGATTTGGTATCTTGTGGTCCAACTTAAAGTCACACTACTAATCCCAAACAAATGATGATCCAATGAACCATTGGGCATATACTCATAGACAAGTAACCTCTTCATCCCTTCAGAACAAAAACCAAGTAGTTTAATCAAGTTAATATGATGAATGGTTCCAATAGTGCTCACTTCTGCCCGGAATTGCTTCTCCCCTTGTCGAAGGCCCTCTAGCTTCTTCACTGCCATAATAGTTTGTGTCTGGTAGAACTCCTTTGAACACAGAGCCAAAAGCTCCCACACCCAATATCTCAGAGAAATTTTTGGTTAGGAATTGCAGATCATTGTATTTAAAAGTGATCAACGATCCCTCAGCAAGATTCATACCATTAATTCTTCTCCTCATACGGAGAAAATATAAAGCGATCACTGCAGAACCTAGAGTAGCAAGTCCACCAGCGACAATTCCAGCCATCCACCATTTCTTGGTTTTTTAATCCAATAACTCAGAGGCTGCCACTCTTATATAAATGTCATCGACTGAACTATCAATGGTGTCTTGCAAATTCAGAAGCTCAGCATACCAATGTGAGCACGTACCATTATAAGAGTAAGCAGTACAAGAACAATTGTTCAGGCAAGCTGATTGGCAGTTTTGAATGCTAGTAGCCTCAATACTCTGTGCTTTATCAGGAAATTTCACACTGTTGATTGAATAGAACCTATCTTGCTTTTCTTTCTCCAAGCCCTTGCTGCCACACTGCAATGGGACATTTCTCCTACAACCTGCAGTTTGATCACCTAGATCCCAACTAATTGGATCATCCTCACTGAAGCCCTTGAGGCAACTACATGATGATGACAGGGCACTCCCACCACATTTGCTATAAGCTCCACACAACCCATACACACACTGGCGGATCCATGTGGAGCTTGGGGGTGCACAGGACACCCCCAAAATACTATTTTCTTTGTATAAATCCAGATTTTCACCACATGTGCACCCCTGAAATTAAGTTTTTTGGCCATCTGTGCACCTATTTCTCTAGCATGGCACCCCGGCCGTCTCTGCTCTAGGTCCGCCACTGCATACACATCACAATTGGCTTTTGGTTGTGAAAAATAGACTACCCAAGCCTGTGCAGACTCTACCCATACAGAAGATTGACTCTGACCTGACACGCCAATGACATGCCTTGATAATATTCTATCATCCGTAACATTATAGGTGAAGTATTTCTCCTGGTCATTGTTAACAAACTGATAAGTATATGGGGTATTGGGATAGGTATTGGCAGGTGACAACTCTGGCATGTTAGGAAATGAGCTGCCGGTCCAGTTGCCAGTAGCCCAATATACCATGGAGATATTCCATAAGAGAATGTATTGGTTTGAGCCATTTGAATCCATCTCCACAGTGAACATTCCTGGCGCTGGATCGCCATGGTTTTTCCAAGAAATCATCCGGTTGGACGTGCCAGTCACCTTGTTAAGACTTAGCTTATTACCTGGAAGCCATGTGTCTGTGATATCATCGAAACTCTGCCAGAGCACATTTGAACTATTGAACTCATGTCTAACCACTAAATTCCCTGTGTCAAGGAGCACAGCAACTATGGAATCAACAGCTGCCTTGGTTGAATTACTTGACCAGACAATCGATCTGGCATGACGGAGGATAATATTTCCATCATCAGAGATCGTAAGGCTTGACAAAGCTGGATCAGATATTGGCCTCTCCATGTTAGCCACCCATACAATAGTTTGTACCGAGATTCTGTTGTACCAAATACCTATGTACCACTTGCCTGTAGACCCTGTAGCTAAGATTATGGAAAAGTCAGTATAACAGATTCACGCGAAAATGTATAAAATTATGAAAGAAGCAGAAGTGGAGAAGATGATTATAAATTTAGTTCAAATGTAAATATGCAGATGTATCAAACTGTGTTACTAATGGTAATCACAAGTTGAATACGCTGCATCATGAGAAAAGATCTGCCTTATTATTTAAGGTGGATTTCGAAAAAGCCTATGATAAGATTAAGTGGCCTTTTGTTTATCAAATGCTTCAATTGAAAGGATTTCCGGATAAATGGTGTGACTTTATTATGTCTGTTATGAGAGGGGGTAAAGTAAATATTAGAGTTAATGATTGTCTAGGACCTTTTTCCCCTACTTTCAAAGGTCTAAGACAGGGTGATCCCATTTCTCCTATCCTATTCGATTTAGCTGCGGATGCTTTGCCCATTCTTTTGGAAAATGCTAAGAGGGAGGGTCTGGTACCTGCATGCCCGTGTCCGTGTGGAGTACCTGCGTTTCAGTTTGAGTTGGTCAAGACTCACGGGTAAATTGCACACAGAAAATCTGTCGTCAAGACCACACTGCAGTATTGAATATCTCTACGGACTTTCAGAGTAATTAACCACTGAAGTTTAAACAGATGATTGACGCAAACTGAGGACTTTCCGGGCCGGTGGCACCTACGCCACGCGCATACGAAATGTAGTTTATGTCGGAGCTGCCTCCCTTCTTTTTCCTCTAGCTAGCTGTTGCCTCTCACAACTCACAAGAAGAAGGAACAACAATGGAGACAAGTATTTTTGGTGCCGGCCATCAGACGATCCTCCTGGCGGAAACGCCGGGATCATATATGCAATTATGCATGCTTCCATTCGATTTATTAATTTCGGCATACTAATATTTCTAAAAATCAACAACTATGTCGTCCATACTGTTTACAGAAATCCTAAAACATTGGACACGGACATGCATATATACACCGCTATCAAAGAACAAAAAAATAGAAATTCATAATTCAGTTTTGACAGGCATGACTACACCTAGCTAGCTGCTACACGCCTTCACTTTGCTGCCTCGGTAGCAGCATCGGCAGCTTCCTCCGCCGCTATACGCCGGTGCACCTTCGCGATGTACTCCGCCGCGGCCTTATCGATGCCGCGCAGCTCCGCTACGGGGCCGGGGGCTGCCCCATGCACGCTCGCCGTGGTCATCTTCTTCCCGACCGCGTCGATCTTCTCCACCCTCTCGACGCGGATTTCTCCGGCACGCGACGACATGTCTGATAGTGTAGGTTTGAGATTTTGCTTCGATCTGCACTGAATGAATAATCGTCCAGCCATTCGGGTGCTGGGGGGTATTTTTATAGACCGTAGGCGGTGGCGTACGTGGCTTCCAGGCAATAAAGAAGAAAATGTCTTGTACATGCGCGTGAAACGTAAGTCTACGTCGTATAAACTGCCTGCACTCCGGTGAGATTTGGTCAATGCATGCTGTTCTTTCTCGACGTCGTACAAGATACTCACGGGTAATTTACACACAGAAAAGCCGTCGTCAAGACCTAAACTTTCCGGTGAGATTAGTGTCCCCGCCGACCAGCAGGTCGGCCAAACATTTCCACCGACCAGATCATTAACCAGTGCTCTACCTTAGTAGCTCAGCTGAGATGATATACTAGCACGGCACGTACTGCTAAGCCATTCTTCCAGAGCTCTAGTTTGACATCTAGCTCAGGGATTATGTGTTGACGAACAGAACGACGTACACCAGAAAACGGGGGTTATATACCCAGCACAGTGCACTTGACGCGGCAATACTTACACTTAACACCAAGGCCAGTGTAATTGGACCTCGAATCTTATCGTGATTTATAATTAATGAAGTCACACGAAGAAGCGACCTACTATTGAGTTACTGATACTGGGTACCCGGCTGACCAAAAGTCTGAAACAGTTTGTCGGTTTCAGTAAACTTTCTGGGCTGTGCACCTCGTCCTGCCAAGATTTTCTTGTGCCCCTTACGTACTCCACGCAATATGCTGGGAATCGACGACTTGACCACGCATCATGAGCAAAAAATGTCGCTAGGTGTTTAGGCAACACAAAAGTCAAGAAAGGCACATGCAGTTAGTACTCCAGTGAGCAAGGGGAGGAAAGCCGCCAGAAAGGTTGTGTAAAATGTTTTTGTATACAAAACATCTCTGTCTAATAATTAGCTGATGATCGGGTCACCTTGCTGAATGCCCTACTGTATGCACGCACATCACAGTGGATCGATCGATCATGCATGCATACAAATTCTACCCTTCAACTCAATAATTTCCTACTACTATAGCATTTCTACGAACCAACGACTCTTCCTTTCTAACTATATATTCACGGTAATTCTTGAACAAACAACGTGTTCATGTTATACACAGACATCAAAGAACAACACAGTTCAACTTTTACATGGCATGACTAGCCCTAGCTACACGCCTAGACCTACCCAACTACAATTCACTTTGTTGCAGCGGTAGCAGCCGCCGCAGCTTCCTCCGCCGCCAGTCGTCGGTGCACCCTCTCGATGTACTCCGCCGCGGCCGCATCGATTCCGCCTAGCTGAGCTCCAGCCGTGGCCGCGGCTGCCCCATGCACGCTCGCCTCCGTGGTCGTCTTCTTCTTCCCCGGCTCGATCTTGTCCACCCTTTCGACGCTGATTTCTCCTACACGCGACATTGTCCTATGGTGTAGGTTGAGCTTTTGCTTTGTTCTGGACTGAATGTATGATCGTAGGTCGAGGCACGCGGGTGCTGGGGGTATTTATAGAGCGGCCAGCGACAGCCTCAATGCGGTTGCGTACTTTCCAAGCAAGAAAGAAGAAGAAGTCTTGTACATGCGCGTGTAGATCCTGGAACGTCGTATATACTACATGCGTTTCCGTGTGATTTGGTCAATGGGGTGTGTCCTTTCTCGACGTCGTTCAAGATACTCATGGGTAATTTACACTTAGAAAATCTGTCGTCCAGAGTCCAGACCACTCTGTATTATAATGAATCTCTCTACCTGCTTTCAGAGTAACCACTGAAGTTTTGAAAGGATAATGACCTGAATTTTCCGAAGAAGAGCCCTCAGGCCTGCGTATGGTCACCTGATTAAACGACGAGTAAACAAACTCAGCTAGCTAAACCATGATTTGGTGGGCTTGCGTGCATGATTTGTACGTCAAAAACTGTTGCATATATCTTGAACGAGAATCAGATTCGGTCTTGATTGCAACAGATGATTGGCGGCAACAGAGAAGACTTGCGGGTTGGTCGCACCTCTACACTGCGCGCAGTAGGAAATGTGATGCGTTGGGAAATTACCCGATTAGTTTCATGACTGGGTCGTGTCTCGGCCGGCCGGCCGGCCAAACATTTCCACCGACCAAAACAACTAAGCATACCTGCTCTGCCTTAGTAGCTAAGCTAAGATGGTGCTAGCACGGCACTGCTAAGCCAGGCTTCTAGATCAGTAATCACAACGTCATCCACAGCTCAGACATTTTGTGTTGAAACAGAACGACATAAACCGGTCGATCAGACGTCAGTTAAAAAACCTTAAATGCATGAGAGAGGGAGCATGCTAGAGGGGAGACTGATTTCTATCATGATGCCTGGAGTGGAAGGATCTCCTTAATTTTGTGATCCATATCCTCAACTCTTTGACATTTGCCAGCTACAAATCTGCAGAGTCAAGGAAATGCATGCTAGAGGGTGGCAGCTCACTTTTAGAAGATGGCTTGACCCTATCTTACAACAACAGTTGGGTCAGATTAGGAGTGTGTTGATGACAGTTGCTCTCACGGAAGGCAGAGATAAACCCAAGTGGAAGTTCACAAAATCTGGAATTTTCACTGTGAAATCGATTTATAACCGGTTCTGTTCTGTAGGGCTGGATAGATTTTTTTAAGCAGCTTTGGAAAGCTAAAATAACTCAAAAAATCAAAATTTGGTTGTGGTTGATCTGGCACAACGCCATCGCGACAAAAGATAATATGAAAAAACACAAATAGGTGGGAGACTACACCTGTCGTTTTTGCCCTGCAAATGAATTGATTTCTCATATGCTTTTTGAATGCCGTGTTGCTGTGTACATGTGGGGTGTGATTAGTGTTTCCTTTGGAACACTCAATAGAGAGTAGTGTGTTTAGATTTTGTAGCACAAGTTAATACTACTGGTTTCCCTTAAGTGTATGTGGCTATTGTGGCACTTTCAAGTGTGACAGTAGAGTGTCGAATCCCTTGGGAGCTAGTAGGCAAATACTCTATTCCCTCAGTTTTACTTGTCACTAGTAGCGTGTAGCTGATAGTGGCACACTAAGCAGCCGAAAAGTCTGAATGAGTTGGTCCGTGGTCTCATTTCCAGGTCTCTGACATACATCTCGACGTCTCATTTCCTGTATTTTTTTTTGTCTCGTTAATCCAGTATGCCGATGGACAGAAGTGAACATGGCAACACGTGGCGGTTATGTGCCGACGGCCGGGCCATTAGAAAACTAGTGCGTGTAACAACTGATAGTGGCACACTAAGCAGCCGAAAAGTCTGAATGAGTTGGTCCGTAGCTGTGGGACTGTCGACCGCAGGTTAGATAGCTACCAAACGTTCAGTAAACTCTCCTGGCAAGTTGGCAACATGGTCGACGACTTAACCATGCGATGCATGGAAGTGGCATGTCAGCAAAAATGTCCTTCAGAGTTAAGGAAACACAGAAGTCAAAAAGGCATATGTTAATTTGTTACCGCTAGTTCTAGGAAGATTAATTTCACAAAATGATCTAGAAAGGTTAACTTCACACATATAATGGAACCGGGGACGGGGAGCGATCCTGAGAATCTAAAAAAAAGGTTAATTTCACACGAGCACTCTGCACAATCGCCAGTCGGTTTCTTTGTTCTTGCCTACAGCTCAATAGTTTCCGTGATACTATTTCTATTGATCAACATCCTTACTATTTACAAGTAATCCTAGAACACACAACATGTGCATGTTTATACATACACTGACTTGAAAGAACAAAGAAAATAGTACATGATCGGTAAGTGCAAATGGAGGGCAAGTTCCATTTATCCGCAATCTAGTAACTTTTTTTTCCTGTAACACCGGCGGGCCAATGCCAGCCTGACACTCTAATAACATTCAATATTTACACTAGCTAGCTAGCTCCCTTGTCTTTTTTACAGGCGTAGGGGACTACAGTTCACTTTGCTGCCAGCCGCCAGCCGCAGCTTCCTCGGCCGCCAGCCGCCGGTGCACCCTGACATGTCTTACACTGGTCGTTGGACTGAATGTATGATCGTCGTCGAGGCACGAAGGGTGCTGGTATTTATAGAGGGGTGGCGTGGTTTCCAAGCAAACATAGAGAAAAGGTCTTGTAGTTTACACTGGGATGTTCTTTTTCGAAGTCATTCAAGATACCCACTGGTAATTTACACACGGGGAAATCTGTGGTCACTACCCACTCTGCGTTGAATCTCTCTACGTACTTTCAGATGAACCGATATTCTGATAATAAACTTTAAAAAGGTAATGATCAGAAAATTGAAGAGAATTAATAGACCGTACCGTATGGTAAACAAAAAGAGCTAGCTACACGATGCATTATTTGGTTTGCGTGCATGTGTATTTTTTTATGAAACAAGCCAACAAATTTGTCATTTCCATTAATTAAGAAAGTAATTTTAGAGGGTGTTATAAGTATAGCCTTGATCGCGACCGGTCAAGACCAAAATACAAAAAGCTACTATCGCGGCGTAATGTTACTCAACGACTCAGCATGTGTATACGGCTGCATCTTGTATATGTCAAACGAGAATCAGGTTTGGTGTTGATGGCAACAGATGATCGATCATTAGACGCGTCACGCCTCGGAAATCCATAACGGGTAGCTGTGTAGATGCATCCAATGCCCAAAAAACAAATTTGAAAATATCAAAAAATTCACAATAAAAATTTCGGACATACTTTAAGACATTTTACACGCATATACCAAATCTGATGACTGATGTCCGCGTGCCTGACACATATGGGAGCTGGACCGCGTCGTGCATGCATGTCCCGGCCGGCGACATTAACTAACACCAACTAAACTAAGCTTGAGTATCCATGGATGGAAAATATCAGCGTATGTACGTGGTGTAATTTTTTTGCGAAATACGTACGTGGTGTAATTTTTTAAGCGTGGTGACACACCAGGCTACATGCCTACATGCATGTCAAGATTATCGTACGTCGACGACTTGACCATTGGACACGGGCATGCATATATACACCGCTATCAAAGAACAAAAAAAAATAGTAATTCATAATTCAGTTTTTACAGGACCTAGCTACGAGCCTACCACACGCCTTCACTTTGCTGCCCTCTCGGTAGCAGCCTCCGCAGCTTCCTCGGCCGCGATACGCCGTGCACCTTCGCGATGTACTCCGCCGCGGCCTTATCGATGCCGCGCAGCTCCGCTCCGGCGCCCGGGGTGGCTGGCCCATGCATGCTCACCGTCGGCGTCGTGGTCATCTTCTTCCCGGCCGCGTCGATCTTCTTCAACCTCTCGACGCGGATTTCTCCGGCACGCGACGACATGTAGTCTGATAGTGTAAGTTTGAGATTTTGCTTTGATCTGGTCTGAATGAATAATCGTCCAGGCTTTGGGTGCCGGGGTATTTATGGACCGGCCACAGCCTCCGACGGCCCTGCGTGTACGCGGTGGCGTAATTTCCAAGCAAGAAAGAAGAAGAAGTCTTGTACCCTGCATTCCCGTGTCCGTGTGGCGGCCCTAGTACCTGCGTTTCAGTTTGAGTTGGTCAAGGTACTCACGGTGTTCTTTCTCGGTCAAGATACTCACGGGTAATTTACACACAGAAAATCTGTCGTCAACACCACACTGCAGTATTTGAATATCTCTACGGACTTTCAGAGTAATTAACCACTCAAGTTTTAACAGATGATTGACGCAGACTGAGGACTTTCATGACCTCGTCGTTTGTCTCGGTCGGCCGACCGGCCAAACATTTCCACACCGACCAGATTAAGCATTCCTACGCCACGCGCATACGTAATGTAGTTTAGTTTCATGACCTCGTTGGCTCGTCGTGTCTCGGCCGGCCAAACATTTCCACCGACCAGATTAACCATTCGTGCTCTGCCTTAATAGCTAAGCTAAGATGGAGAACAACGTTTTGTAGGATGGGCGAAACATGTAGCTCGTTTTTGAATTTTTTGAAAACGATTTTTAAAGTTTTACAAAATTCTGAAAATAATCCTTCATGTACATAATGAGGACTTCTAGCAGTATGCAAAAAATCAAGTCGAAATACTGTTGATGTCAAAAGAATAATCAACCTCTATGATTTATCTCGGAAGTTTATAAAACTTCAAACTATTGATGTCAAAAAAAATTAAGAATATCCTACATGTAGGACGAGCTAAAAAGTGACTTTTCAAGCTAAGATGGTACTAGCACACTGCTAAGCCATTCTTCCAGAGTTCTAGTTTGACATTTAACTCAGACATTTTGTGTTGAATAACAGAATGACATACACCAGAAACCGGTCGACCAGACCGTGTGTGTTTTGGCCTAAATGGTCCTTTTAGAATTATGTCCCCTTGTAAAAACATTCAACCATAACTGTACGGTGGTAAAGCATCATCCACTTTGGCATGCACACCGCATCGATAGTTCGACACCCCCGTCCTTCCGGTGCCCTATATGGGATTGAGGTCTAGTTACGCTGCAACTTTAGGGGTGTCATCTCCATCCAATTTGGATCCAACGATCCAAATTTGGAACTCAAAATTACAACTTCTCAGAAAAAAATCGAAAAAAATCCTGTAAGCTTCATATGTTACGTTTTGTATTCTGGGAAAGATTTTTTTGGATCACTGCTTTATGATTTAATGGCCTTTTAAATGAATAATCGTCCAGGCTTTGGGTGCCGGGGTATTTATGGACCGGCCACAGCCTCCGACGGCCCTGCGTGTACGCGGTGGCGTAATTTCCAAGCAAGAAAGAAGAAGAAGTCTTGTACCCTGCATGCCCGTGTCCGTGTGGCGGCCCTAGAACGTACTCCCTCCGTTCCAAATTAATTGACTTTCTTTTGCCCACATGTGGATGTATCTAGACATGTTACAAATATAGATACATCCACATTTGGACAAATGGAAGTCAATTAATTTGGAACGGAGGGAGTACCTGTGTTGATTTAGTTTCATGACCTCGTCGTTTGTCTCGGTCGGCCGACCGGCCAAACATTTCCACACCGACCAGATTAAGCATTCCTGCTCAGCCGTAATTAATAGCTAAGCTAGGATGGTACTAGCACGGCACTGCTAAGCATTCTTCCAGAGTTTGACATCTAGCTCAGGCATTTTGTGTTGATGAACAGAGCGACGTGCTCAAGAAACCGGTCGATCTAGACGTGTATCTTATTGCCTAAATGGTCCTTTTAGAATTATGTCCCCTTAAAATACACTCAACAAGAAATTCGGCACTGCACCGTGGTAAACCCATCATCAACTTTGGCCACATTGACATGCCCGTCATTCCGGTGCATTATGTAGTCACTCCTTCGGTCAATACGTAGGACATGACCCACATGACCAAGGATCGGGATACCAAAATGAAAACAAATCTCGGGGTCCGAGGGGGCGGGGGTTGATTTCGGGAAACTGTTGTTACCGGTCGAGATACTCAGATTAAATTTGAAACTCAAACTTAAAAATATTTAAAAAAATCAGAAACCGATTTCAGGAGGGGGAATTTGGTCTAAATTCAAATGGCTCGCAATTTACCGTCCTGTAAACTATTTTCCCGGGTAGACTGGGTATTCCAATTAGCGGCCGGTAAATGTGGTATTTCGACCGGTAACCAAATCCCTGCACACCCGGCTGTTAAATCTTCCATTCTTCCTCCTGGCGGAAACGCCGGGATCATATATGCAATTATGCATGCTTCCATTCGATTTATTAATTTCGGCATACTAATATTTCTAAAAATCAACAACTATGTCGTCCATACTGTTTACAGAAATCCTAAAACATTGGACACGGACATGCATATATACACCGCTATCACAGAACAAAAAAAATAGAAATTCATAATTCAGTTTTGACAGGCATGACTACACCTAGCTAGCTGCTACACGCCTTCACTTTGCTGCCTCGGTAGCAGCATCGGCAGCTTCCTCCGCCGCTATACGCCGGTGCACCTTCGCGATGTACTCCGCCGCGGCCTTATCGATGCCGCGCAGCTCCGCTACGGGGCCGGTGGCTGCCCCATGCACGCTCGCCGTGGTCATCTTCTTCCCGGCCGCGTCGATCTTCTCCACCCTCTCGACGCGGATTTCTCCGGCACGCGACGACATGTCTGATAGTGTAGGTTTGAGATTTTGCTTCGATCTGCACTGAATGAATAATCGTCCAGCCATTCGGGTGCTGGGGGGTATTTTTATAGACCGTAGGCGGTGGCGTGTACGTGGTTTCCAGGCAATAAAGAAAAAATGTCTTGTACATGCGCGTGAAACGTAAGTCTACGTCGTATAAACTGCCTGCGCTCCGGTGAGATT
Source organism: Poa pratensis (assembly GCA_947311845.1). Taxonomy (NCBI): domain Eukaryota; kingdom Viridiplantae; phylum Streptophyta; class Magnoliopsida; order Poales; family Poaceae; genus Poa; species Poa pratensis. Next base: position 25,491,278 of record CAMZMU010000039.1, read on the forward strand.
TGGTCAATGCATGCTGTTCTTTCTCGACGTCGTACAAGATACTCACGGGTAATTTACACACAGAAAAACCGTCGTCAAGACCTAAACTTTCCGGTGAGATTAGTGTCCCCGCCGACCAGCAGGTCGGCCAAACATTTCCACCGACCAGATCATTAACCAGTGCTCTGCCTTAGTAGCTCAGCTGAGATGATATACTAGCACGGCACGTACTGCTAAGCCATTCTTCCAGAGCTCTAGTTTGACATCTAGCTCAGGGATTATGTGTTGACGAACAGAACGACGTACACCAGAAAACGGGGGTCACTACGGGAATGCCACACTACGCCGACGGCTGTACTGTACGCCGACGGCTAAATGTCGGGGCCGTCGGCGTACATCACGAGCTAGGGCAGCCGCCCACACAACCGTCGGCGTACGAAGCGCCGTCGGCGTATCCAGGTAAGGCCGACGGCAGCCGACGGCGTAAACCGTGCCGTCGGCGTACAAAAGGACGCCGTGACGGAACGTCCAGCGGCGTTGATACGCCGACGGCCGTGCCGTCGGCGTACACATGTACTTCAACGCCGACGGCGGCCGTCGGCGTATAGATGAACCTTTTTTTTATATATTTCTCTATATAATATTTATTTATTTATTTTTCTATATAATATTTAATGTAGTTATAATTTATATATATATATGGACCTATAATTTCCCTCCCAATTTCAGTATCCCACCCCCGAACCGTTTCTCGGAACCCAACCCTACAACATATACATGTAAAATAAATAAAAACAACACATGTAAAATACCTTCCTATTGCCTAACCTAACACAACCAAGTAAAAAAGTCCACTTTCCTACCCCCTTTCGACGCACGTCTATGGGGTAGACGAAAACGTTAGGCTTTTCCCAGCGGATTCGGGGTTTCGCCGAAGCGGGGCATCGGAGCGTCGGAACCCCACCAAAACCTAGGTTGTGTCATACCATATATGTATACAAGTGTGTTGTGTGTTATAAATGTGCAATATCCTACTCCGGGGTGTGACCGGCTTCACCGACTTCACTTTCTCTCTAGTGAGTTTCTGCACTTAGAGGTGGAAACTCCCGTTGCGGGAGAACCGGATGGAATCTTGTGTTGATTTGGGGTAGAGTTTGGTTTCTCACCTTCCTATGGCCTAACCTAACACAACCAATCAAAAAATTCCACTGGCGTACCCCCTTTCGACGCACGTCTATGGGGGTAGACAAAAACGTTAGGATTTTCCCAACGGATTCGGGGTTTCGCCGAAGCGAGGCATCGGAGCGTCGGAACCCCACCAAAACCTAGGTTGTGCCATACCATATGTATACAAGTGTGTTGTGTGTTGTAAATGTGCAATATCCTACTCCGGGGTGTGACCGGCTTCACCGGCTTCACTTTCTCTCTAGTGAGTTTCTGCACTTAGAGGTGAAAACTCCCGTTTCGGGAGAACCGGATGGAATCTTGTGTTGATTTGGGGTAGACTATGGTTTCTCACCTTCCTATGGCCTAACCTAACACAACCAAGCAAAAAAGTCCACTTTCCTACCCCCTTTTGACGCACGTCTATGGGGGTAGACGAAAACGTTAGGGTTTTCCAGCGGATTCAGGGTTTCGCCGAAGCGGGGCCCCGGAGCGTCGGAAACCCACCAAAACCTAGGTTGTGCCATACCATATGTATACAAGTGTGTTGTGTGTTGTAAATGTGCCATAACCTACTCCGGGTGTGACCGGCTTCACTTTCTCTCTAGTGAGTTTCTGCACTTAGAGGTGAAAACTCCTGTTTCGGGCGAACCGGATGGAATCTTGTGTTGATTTGGGGTAGACTTTGGTTTCTCACCTTCCTATGGCCTAACCTAACACAACCAAGCAAAAAAGTCCACTGGGCTACCCCCTTTCGACGCACGTCTATGGGGGTAGACGAAAACGTTAGGGTTTTTCCAACGGATTCAGGGTTTCGCCGAAGCGGGGCCCCGGAGCGTCGGAACCCCACTAAAACCTAGGTTGTGCCATACCATATGTATACAAGTGTGTTGTGTGTTGTAAATGTGCAATATCCTACTCCGGGGTGTGACCAGCTTCACCGACTTCACTTTCTCTCTAGTGAGTTTCTGCACTTAGAGGTGAAAACTCCCGTTTCGGGAGAACCGGATGGAATCTTGTGTTGATTTGGGGTAGACTTTGGTTTCTCACCTTCCTATGGCCTAACCTAACACAACCAAGCAAAAAAGTCCACTGGCGTACCCCCTTTCGACGCACGTCTATGGGGTAGACGAAAACGTTAGGGTTTTCCCAGCGGATTCGGGGTTTCGCCGAAGCGGGGCATCGGAGCGTCGGAACCCCACCAAAACCTAGGTTGTGCCATACCATATATGTATACAAGTGTGTTGTGTGTTGTAAATGTGCAATATCCTACTCCGGGGTGTGACCGGCTTCACCGGCTTCACTTTCTCTCTAGTGAGTTTCTACACTTAGAGGTGAAAACTCCCGTTTCGGGAGAACCGGATGGAATCTTGTGTTGATTTGGGGTAGACTTTGGTTTTTCACCTTCCTATGGCCTAACCTAACACAACCAAGCAAAAAATCCACTGGGCTACCCCCTTTCGACGCACGTCTATGGGGGTAGACGAAAACGTTAGGGTTTTTCCAGCGAATTCAGGGTTTCGCCGAAGCGGGGCCCCGGAGCGTCGGAACCCCACCAAAACCTAGGTTGTGCCATACCATATGTATACAAGTGTATTGGGTGCTGTGGATGTCCAAGTTCCCACTCCGGGATGTGAGCGGGTTCTGGCCGTTGGCACAGTCGGCACAGGTGTTTATTTATTTTACATGTATATGTTGTAGGGTCGGGTTCCGGAAAACTCAAACCGTTATACATAGACGAATGACAACAAAAACTTGGGTACATAGACGAATGATAACAAACTTTGGGTACATAGACGAATGACAACAAACTTGGGTACATAGACGAATGACAACAAACCATTTTGTCCTAACCAATGATGTGGCTCAGGTTAGTCATACTCTTGCCTAGGCCTATAATACTCGTGGGTGTAGTCGTCATAGTCGCCGTCGTCGTCATCGCTGTCGTCGGACGGCCGTGATGTAGTCGTTGACGGGGGTTGTCGCCTGGACTGTAATTGAGGGTAGCGCAGGCGGGGGTTATCGCCGGTCGTGATGTAGTCCATGACCCTCTTGAGAGTCCGGACGGCGCACCACAGGCGACGGCCGGCCTCGTTGAAGTTCGAAGGACGCGGGCGGTCCTCCTCGTACCTGGCGAGCGCCTTCTCACGCCTTTCGATGAAGAAGGCGTCCCAAGTTGGGCGATAGTCTGGCTGCCAGCGGGAATCCATCCGCTGCTCCGGAGTGAGCTCGAGGTAGTAGTGGTTCGTGATGACCGCCCGGCGCGCCAAACCTTGAGGGACAGGAGGGACCGGCACGCCTCCGGTGCTCAGCCTCCAGCCGGCGGGGACGTTGTAGCCGGGTGGGCAGGGGTAGTTCGAGGCGCAAAGCGCCTCCGCCTCCGAGTAGGTTAGAGTGGGTACGGTGGAAGCCATGAGAGAGTGATGAGGTTGCAGATATGAGTTTAGATGTGCTATGCCAATGGAGGCCATGAATACATATATATAGTGAGAAATGGCGGGAAGAAGCACACGGATCGTGTGCTTCCTTCCAGCGCTTGTGAGCCGTTGGATCAGCGGTGTGTTTCTTTCGAGCGCTTGTAAGCCGTTGGATCAGCGGTGTGTGTTTCTTTTCAGGGCTTGTGAGCTGTAGTATGCCCAATCACGAAGAAGCACACGGATCGTGTGTTTCCTTCCAGCACTTGTGAGCCGTTGGATCAGCGGTGTGTTTCTTTCGAGCGCTTGTGAGCCGTTGGATCAGCGGTGTGTGTTTCTTTTCAGGTCTTGTGAGCTGTAGTATGCCCAATCAGGAAGAAGCACACGGATCGTGTGTTTCCTTCCAGCACTTGTGAGCCGTTGGATCAGCGGTGTGTTTCTTTCGATCGCTTGGGAACCGTTGGATCAGCGGTGTGTGTTTCTTTTCAGGGCTTGTGAGCTGTAGTATGCCCAATCAGGAAGAAGCACACGGATCGTGTGCTTCCTTCCAGCGCTTGTGAGCCATTGGATCAGCGGTGTGTGTTTCTTTTCAGGGCTTGTGAGCTGTAGTATGCCCAATCAGGAAGAAGCACACGGTCCTTCCAGCGCTTGTGAGCCGTTGAATCATCGGTGTGTGTTTCTTTTCAGGCTTGTGAGCTGTAGTATGCCCAATCAGGAAGAAGCACACGGATCGTGTGCTTCCTTCCAGCGCTTGTGAGCCGTTGGATCAGCGGTGTGTTTCTTACGAGCGCTTGGGAACCGTTGGATCTGCGGTGTGTGTTTCTTTTCAGGGCTTGTGAGCTGTAGTATGCCCAATCAGGAAGAAGCACACGGATCGTGTGCTTCCTTCCAGCGCTTGTGAGCCGTTGGATCAGCGGTGTGTTTCTTTCGAGCGCTTCTGAGCCGTCGGATCAGCACTATCACGACCACTTCGTAAGCCATGCGACCCTATATATAGCCCAACTCCTCAGACAGGTTACTCAGTCACACAAAACATTCCAGCGTCACTCGGCAAGACGTCTCTGATGACCTGTGACCGTTCCAAACGGTTGCAGATCATCAGAGATGTCTTGCCGGACGGTTGTAGATCATCAGAGACATCTTACAAGTGGCCACTGGAGAAGGTAGGCAACTTCGATCCGACGTGGTTCTGAAAGGGGCATGGTTAATTTAGGTAGTCGAAGGACAAGGGTGCTGCGTCGTCGAAGGGCAAGGGTGTTGCGTCGTCGAAAGGCAGGAGTGATGCGGGAGGCTGCGTCGATGGTAGATGAATTTATGTTGTGTTCTCGCTACTACCGATATTTTCTTCTCTGTGTAATATATGTTGTCAATGTGAAAAGTAGTCGAAAGGGGGTAGCAAAATGAAATTTTTTGGTTGCGCTGGACCGCTGGAGGCACTATACGGAAGAAGCAGCTAGCAGACCGTCTGCGCATATAAATGGAGAAAGAAGAGCCTAGAACCAAGAGGGCTCACATGCCATTTCACGATCAACTTAACGGAGGTGAGGGCATGGAAGAAGACGTTGGCAGTGTCGGTGACGACGCCGAAGAAGAGGTTGACGACATTAAAGACTTGGCATTTCTCCAGCGATTAAGTTCACAGAACGACAAAGCCGCCGAAGATGGGGATGCCGACGGTGATGACACACGTGATAGTGATGATGAGACTGACGCTCCATTGGCTAATGCTAGACCTCCAGATCCGGATGATCCTGACTTTAACCAATATATGTATGCTTCTATTTATTTTACTTAATTTATTTGCTTAGCATGAGTTCTATTTATTTTATTTGCTTCACATGCTTTCTAATTATTTCACTTAGTTTATTTGATTTGCACGCTTTCTATTTATTTTATTTGCTTTTACATTCGTACTAATCGGTTTAATGTTTGTCATTGCAGGCCACTGAAACATGGTAGGAGGCAGCTCAAGCAGCGGGAAAGGGAGAGGGGCGGGAGGAAAGCAGGGAGGAGAGGGAGAGGGGGCACGACGAAGCCCCTCAACACCGTGATCCAGACGATGGAGAGGAGGGAACAGGAGGAAAGAGGCGGAGGATCTAGAGTCGGCGGTTCCTCGAGAGGGACCGAGGGTAGGCCTCCGAGGAGGAAGAGGAGGGGGTGGGCGAGGAGGGGAGGAGATAGAGGGGAGGGGGGACGAGGGGAGGAGACAGAGGGGGGACGAGGGGGAGACAGAGGGTGAGGGGCACGAGGGGAGGAGAGGGTGGAGGAGATGGAGAGGGATGGGTGGAGGACGAGGTCCCATCAGCTGATGGCTCCGATTCTGAGGAGGAGGATGGTGGTGAGGAGGTGACTAGTGACGTGTACCTGTGAGGTCTTGTAGCGCTCCCAAAATCAATCCCGCTAGCACAACAGCCTTTGGTTGAACCAAACGGCTCTACGTAAGATGCACATTCTATCTAATATTTTTATTACATTTTGCAACTTAAATCTCTCGACACATTCTAATTAATATATTTGTTTCCCGGTTTTGCAAATGGGTTCAAGAAGCATGAAGATGGAGGGCGGCACATGGGGCACGTGTTTGGCTCTCTGATGAAGACCCACTACCCGGGGTTGGTGACACGCCCTAAAACCGGTGAGGTCGTGCCAGCTATGCGGTGGGAGGACTACAAGCTTCGTTGTGACACCACCCACGGCTCTAAGTACGAGGCCGTGCTCCACGATTTCTTGGTAAGTCAGCAACCACATTTCGTTTAGCACATCTCATTGAATGAACTAACTTGCGCATTCGTCATGCTTAATTGCAGGAGTTCTTTGGATGCGAGGAGGGGAAGGAGGCCGAGTGCAGGAATATCCTCATTAAGATGGGCGTCAAGAAGGTGACGGACATGATCTACGAGACGGCCAAGGGATCGAAATGCACAAGGGAGAAAGCCATTTATTCGGTAAGTTTACTTCTTGTTATTCCTTACATACATGCATGGCTAACACTTGAGTTATTCTTCATGCATACTAACTACATACTCGTTTATGTAGGTGAGGCCTACCTGGTGCGCCTCCCACGCGGAATGCTGTAGGCGGCTGTCGGCTTGGTGGGACTCTGACGAGTGGAGGGCGATGAACGCTAGTGCCAGGGCGAATCGGTTGACCGTGAAGGCTACACACCACCAGGGTAGCCAGTCCGTGGGTGGGTACGCCAGGATATATGTAAGTGTTTATTTTTCACAAGTTCTTTATGCATGCTTGATTAGGCGGAACAAGATATGCTCTTCTAACCATATCACTTTTAATTGTAGGCGGCTCACAATAAGGTGCCAGAGCCTAACACGTACCAGGCGTTCGACATGGCCAAGCTGGTATCCGCCAAAAAGGCCAAGCCGTTTGATCCCGCTACTCCCAGCACCTCTTTCAACTTGCCCACAGCCAATCGCAAGAACAAGTACGATGATGCGTTAAAGGCGAGTGAGGGGGAGACCTTTGACCCGAGCTCCCGGGACTTGGACCCGGTGCTGGTCATGACGTCAGGAGAAGGACTGAAGCACGGTCGGCCTGCTCTTGGAGCCAGCTCCTTCCCTCTAGGGAGGGATGGAGGGCCTAGCCAGCATGAGGGCTAGGTCTACGAGCTCCAGCCTGCAGATCCAGTGGCGCGACGAGCCTGCATGTGACCTACAAGCGGTTAGTTTCATTAAAACGATGCGTCCTCTAGTTATTTGCATGTTTTCGTTCTAACTAATGCAAACCATTTCATTGGATCAGGCGATGGAGGAGATGGCAGCACAGAATGTAGCCCTACAGGAGCAGCAGAGGCAGCAGGCCGAGCAGGCGAGGCAGGAGGCCGAGCAGACGAGGAAGGAGATGGAGGCGATGCGGGCACAAATGGCGGTTTACGCGGTGAGTTTCATGCACATAAGATACCACCGGTAGTCTACTGTTTCATTTACTAATATGCAGAATAATATGCAGAATATGTTCCGCGCCAACGGTATGATGGTTCCCGACATGTCACAGTTTCAAGCGATGGTGATTCATTCATCTCCACACACTACCGTAAGTTCTCGTGTTCAAAGTTTTTATGTCTTTTTACCATGTCCTTCTAACCGGTGCTAACCATCTAATTCTTCATGCATGTAGGTTGCCTCTGCCGCGGCCTCGAACGGTTCGCCCTTGCCCCAGACACCCGGAGCAGCAGAAGGAGCAGCAAACACTACTCCGCCAGCTTCAGCAGGCCGTCAGGTAGTTAGCTCAAACCCTCGTAGCTCTCCCCTGCTATACTGTCGAAAACTTACTTTGATGTTGATTAATCATACATGTCTGGATAGAAGATATATTAGTTAGTTACTTGATCTATTTCACACGAAGAATGACAGGATAGAAGATAGAAATGTTGGAAAATAATTATCTATGACATGGAGCAAAAGAAGGTATAATTATCAAGGCATTTTCTTAAGCGTTAAGTCGGAAAGTGAAGTACAGTACCTTGGCAGGAATATTGTTTGTGATTTTCTTGCACACTTGGTCTTGAAAGAACTACTTAAAAATCCATAGAACTATGCAGTGATAGTTCATCGAGAATAATTCCATTCCATAGACCCATATGCTTAGCTTGTCATACTACTTTGTGAATTCATGTATCTTTTTCATGGATGTTGGAATCCTCATGCATTTGTGTCTTTTTCTCATGTTTTAGATGGATTGGAGCTAGGAGCGGATGGCAGCGATGGCATGATGACCGGAGTTGCTTCGTCATTGTTTTGTTGTGCTACGTTGATGTAATCGGAGCGGCCTTTTGTTGTTGTGCTACATTTGGACTCGAGTAGGACACTTTGTGATGTTTTGTGTGAAATATGTGATATTTTGTGTGCAATATGTGATATTTTGTGTATATATATGTTCTGTATATTGTTCTGAAATTTTTGAAATGCAGGAATTAAGAAAAAACAAAAAAAACAGGAAAATTTGGTCATCTTTGCCCTGTGCAGCACACGGCAAACCTGACCAAAAACCTGGAACGCCAGGCGCCAAGATGTACAGGCTGACGACACGTGTCCACTTTGCCGTGTGTCAATCCTAGCACACGGCAAAGAGGTAAGAGCTTTGCCGTGTGTCAACCTCAGCACACGGCAAAGGTTGACAGCTGGGACCCGCGTTGTTCGTCGTTGCCGTGGGGTGCACACGGCAAAGATACACGACGTTGCCGTGTGCTGGCACACGGCAAAGGTTGACAACTGGGCCCCGCGCTGTTAGTCGTTGCCGTGGGGTGCACACGGCAAAGATACACGACGTTGCCGTGTGCTGGCGCACGGCAAAGAACCGCCGTCACCGTCCATCGTCGTCAAGTCAATGTGGGTCCCACCGTTAGTCTTTGCCGTGCACCCAACATTCGACACACGGCAAAGAATCCAATTCTCCCCCGTGTGTTCTTTGCCGTGTGTGGCACACGTCGAAGCCTTCGCCGTGCGCTTTTGGTCTTCGCCGTGTGCTTTTGGCACACGGCAAAGTACCAGGCAGGTTAGTTCCTCTGCCGGAGAGTTCTTGGCATTACTGATCATGCGTCCGGACCTGAAGCATCAACTTCACGCGGCAATGCACATGTAAGACCAACTGGTGATTGGACATCAGACTGCCGAGAAATCTGAAAAAGTTGGCCGATCGATCATGCATGGCCTGGCCACTCTCAGTTACAGGTTAGGTAACTTCAGTAAACTTTGTGGGGAAGCAGTAATAAAAACAACATGTGTGCAAAAATATCCTTGTGAGTTAAGGTGTCACAAAAGTCAAAAAGGCATATTATGTGCTAATTATTTTTTATCTTGAGGAAAGCCAGAAAGATTGTGCAAAATGTTCCGTTTAGTACACATTACACGAGCCTCTTTGACATTTAGTTAGCTGATGATCACTGTACATTTACCGCCAGCAGGTCTAAAAATCAGCACGCATACATACATCACAATGAGCCGATCGTATTCGGAATAAATATAGTATCTAAACATAAGCAACTCCTAGTTTTTTTATACTTACAGACTTACAGTAAGCCTATAGCACCGACATGCATGGTATTAGTTCACGGCGACACTCCCTCCATCTAAACCCTAAAATACATGTGATTCGAAAGAACGAAAATAAATAATTAAAATTTTCACACAGTCGTAGTAGATGCATATCATATGCATGACAGATATGGACTGCATATCTAGCGCCTTGCAGCACCGGTAGCAGCCCTCTCAGCTTCCTCGGCCGCCAGCCGCTGATGCACCCTCAGGATATACTCCGCGCGGCCGCATCGATTCCGCCCAACTGCGCTCGGCCACCGGAGGCACCGCGCATGCACGCCGCCGTCGTCTTTCTCCGCACCGATCTTCTCCACCCTCTGGACGCAGATCTCTCCACCGACACGCGACATGTCTGATCAGTGTCGAGCTTTTGCTCTGCTCTGGATTGACGGATTGAGTTAATATGATCGTCGAGGCACTCAAGGAGCTGCGTTATTTATATAGAGCTCAGCAGAGACACCGCCTCCGTTGGGTGGCGTCATGGCGTGGTATGCAAGGAAGAAGGGAAGAACGAGTCTTGTCAGCAGTACATAAGGTTGACTTGATAGTCTCAGGCCCTGGAACGTTCAAAACACGCACGTGCCTATGTACTCCCCATATTCCTGTTTTATTTGGACAAGGGCTCAAGGCTTATTTTTCATGTCGTTCGAGAATATATTGCGTTTGTTTCCCATCTGAACGAAAAAGGAGTGCAAGCTATATCTAGCAGTACGTGTCGAAAAACAGAGGCTAGCTAGCTAGTGTCACCGAGGCTGCTAAAAGTCCAAAAGAGTTTGGCAATTTCTCTTGTGTGAAATGAAGACCAAAAATAAGATTGTTCCAAGCTCCAACTGTTGGCTTTGTCGAATCATCATATATGCTCTCGATTACTTGCACTTTAATCATCATTGAAAATGTTGAAATATACTGCATGTACTTCACATTTAAGACCAAGGTAATTGCGCCCCGATCGAATCAGGAGCGGGGTCAAAGATGTCTTAACGCGGGATCATCGACCTCCGCGGTATCTTTCATCACAAGTTCACAACTGCATCTCGTTTAAAAAAAAGTTCACAACTGCATCTACATGCACTTCACGCGACAAAGCTTACATGGAAGTCTCGATCACCTTCTCGTGCTATGGGACCTGCGTACGCGACGTAAAGGATGTATATATGTATACTGAAGCGACCTAGTAGCGTGTAACTGATACTTACACTAAGCAGTCGAAAAGTCTGAATGAGTTGGTCCGTCGATCATTGGCTAGCTGTGGGACTGTCGACCGCAGGTTAGAGATAGCTACCAAACCTTAGTAAACTCTCCTGGCAAGTTGGCAACATGGTCGACATCGACGACTTGACCATGCGATGCATGGAAGTGGCATGTCAGCAAAAATGTCCTTCAGAGTTAAGGAAACGCAGAAGTCAAAAATGCATATGTTAATTTATTCCCGCTAGTTCTAGGAAGATTAATTTCACAAAATGGTCTAAGAAGGTTAATTTCACACATATAATGGAACCGGGGACGGGGAGCGATCCTGAGAATCTAAAAAAAAAGGTTAATTCGTTGTTCTTTCCTACAGCTCACGTAATACTATTTCTATTGATCAACATCCTTACTATTTACAAGTAATCCTAGAGCTTACAACATGGGCATATTTATACATACACTGACTTGAAAGAACAAAGAAAATAGTACATGATCGGTAAGTGCAAACGGAGGGCAGGCGCCATTTATCCGCACTCTAATAACATTCAGTATTTACACTAGCTAGCTAGCTAGCTCCCTCGTCCTTTTTGCAGGGATGCGTGACTACGGTTCACTTTGCTGCAGCAGTACTACTAGCTGCCGCAGCTTCCTCGGCCGCCAGCCGCCGGTGCACCCTCTCGATGTAATTCGCGGCGGCCGCATCATCAATGCCGCCCAGCTGTGCTCCGGCGCTTGCGGCGGCTCGGTGCACGCTTGCCGTCGTGGTCGTCGTCTTCCTCTCCGCCGCGTCGATCTTCTCGACCCTCTGGACGCAGACTTCACCAACAGGCGACATGTCTTACACTGGTCGATGGACTGAATGTATGATCGTCGTGCCCGAGGCACGAAGGGTGCTGGGTATTTATAGAGGGGTGGCGTGGTTTCCAAGCAAACATAGAGAAAAGGTCTTGTAGTTTACACTGGGATGTTCTTTTTCGAAGTCGTTCAAGATACCCACTGGTAATTTACACACGGGAAAATCTGTCGTCACTACCCACTCTGCGTTGAATCTCTCTACGTACTTTCAGATGAACCGATATTCCGATAATAAACTTTAAAAAAGGTAATGATCAGAAAATCGAAGAGAATTAATAGACCGTACCGTATGGTAATCAAAAAGAGCTAGCTACACGATGCATTATTTGGTTTGCGTGCATGTGTATTTTTTTACGAAACAAGCCAACAAATTTGTCATTTTCATTAATTAAGAAAGTAATTTTAGAGGGTGTTATAAGTATAGCCTTGATCACGACCGGTCAAGACCAAAATACAAAAAGCTACTATCGCGGCGTAATGTTACTCAACGACTCAGCATGTGTATACGGCTGCATCTTGTATATGTCAAACGAGAATCAGGTTTGGTGTTGATGGCAACAGATGATCATCATTAGACGTGAATAGAGAAGAGTTGCTGGCTACATTAGTCTCTCAGGCCTTGAAAATCCATAACGGGTGGCTGGTGCAGATGCATCCACTGCCCAAAAAAACAAATTTGAAAATATCAAAAAATTCAAAATAAAATTTTTGGACATACTTTAAGACATTTTACACGCATATACCAAATCTGATGACTGATGTCCACGTGCCTGACGCATATGGGAGCTGGACCGCGCGTCGTGCATGCAGCATGCATGTCCCGGCCGGCGACATTAACTAACACCAACTAAACTAAGCTTGAGTATCCTGCTGATAGTGACACACCTACATGCCTACATGCATGGCAAGATTATCGTACGTCGACGACTTGACCATGCGTATCATACCCGGAAAGAGTGCGTGTTCATTTCCTTGAGAGCTAAGGCAGCGCAAAAGTCAATAGTATTACCCGCAAAAAAAATGTATGTGGATTATTATCAAGAGGAAAGCCTAGAAACGTTTTGTGCACGAACTTCATCTCTGTCGAATAATTATTCGATGATCATCAACACGTTACCGCTAGTCTCAGTTTGCGGGCTCATCACACTGAACCGATCATATATGCAGTTATGCATGCTTCCATTCGATTTATTAATTTCGGCATACTAATATTTCTAAAAATCAACAACTATGTCGTCCATACTGTTTACAGAAATCCTAAAACATTGGACACGGGCATGCATATATACACCGCTATCAAAGAACAAAAAAAAATAGTAATTCATAATTCAGTTTTTACAGGACCTAGCTACGAGCCTACCACACGCCTTCACTTTGCTGCCCTCTCGGTAGCAGCCTCCGCAGCTTCCTCGGCCGCGATACGCCGGTGCACCTTCGCGATGTACTCCGCCGCGGCCTTATCGATGCCGCGCAGCTCCGCTCCGGCGCCCGGGGTGGCTGGCCCATGCATGCTCACCGTCGGCGTCGTGGTCATCTTCTTCCCGGCCGCGTCGATCTTCTTCAACCTCTCGACGCGGATTTCTCCGGCACGCGACGACATGTAGTCTGATAGTGTAAGTTTGAGATTTTGCTTTGATCTGGTCTGAATGAATAATCGTCCAGGCTTTGGGTGCCGGGGTATTTATGGACCGGCCACAGCCTCCGACGGCCCTGCGTGTACGCGGTGGCGTAATTTCCAAGCAAGAAAGAAGAAGAAGTCTTGTACCCTGCATTCCCGTGTCCGTGTGGCGGCCCTAGTACCTGCGTTTCAGTTTGAGTTGGTCAAGGTACTCACGGTGTTCTTTCTCGGTCAAGATACTCACGGGTAATTTACACACAGAAAATCTGTCGTCAACACCACACTGCAGTATTTGAATATCTCTACGGACTTTCAGAGTAATTAACCACTCAAGTTTTAACAGATGATTGACGCAGACTGAGGACTTTCATGACCTCGTCGTTTGTCTCGGTCGGCCGACCGGCCAAACATTTCCACACCGACCAGATTAAGCATTCCTACGCCACGCGCATACGTAATGTAGTTTAGTTTCATGACCTCGTTGGCTCGTCGTGTCTCGGCCGGCCAAACATTTCCACCGACCAGATTAACCATTCGTGCTCTGCCTTAATAGCTAAGCTAAGATGGAGAACAACGTTTTGTAGGATGGGCGAAACATGTAGCTCGTTTTTGAATTTTTTGAAAACGATTTTTAAAGTTTTACAAAATTCTGAAAATAATCCTTCATGTACATAATGAGGACTTCTAGCAGTATGCAAAAAATCAAGTCGAAATACTGTTGATGTCAAAAGAATAATCAACCTCTATGATTTATCTCGGAAGTTTATAAAACTTCAAACTATTGATGTCAAAAAAAATTAAGAATATCCTACATGTAGGACGAGCTAAAAAGTGACTTTTCAAGCTAAGATGGTACTAGCACACTGCTAAGCCATTCTTCCAGAGTTCTAGTTTGACATTTAACTCAGACATTTTGTGTTGAATAACAGAATGACATACACCAGAAACCGGTCGACCAGACCGTGTGTGTTTTGGCCTAAATGGTCCTTTTAGAATTACTAGTGGTATTTGGCGCGGCGCACGCCGCGCCCTTGATGTCAAAAATTTGATGACGGTTTGGATTTTAAAAAAAGAGAGGAATGTTTAGATTTAAATTGGCTGAAACGAAGACAAAATGTGTGAGTCTTGTCTAAGGCATTTTTTTTGAATTTTCGAATTTGATTTTCGGTAATGTGGGACGTAATGTTAGCATTTTTTGTATGTTGTTATGTTGGTATGTCTTCATTTTTTTTTCGATGAGTATGTTTGAATAGAAAATTCTTGATGAATTAATATGTTTACATTTTTGATATACGTAGATAACGGGTTTTCTATAGCATTTTTTTTTATATTCTATGGAATATCGTAATATTTGCGTAAATGTTGGTCAAATTTGAATATTCAAACATGTTTTTACTCTTGTGTGAGTATGTAGCAATTTTGACGATCATTTTTTTATATGTTTTATACAATATTTAAATGTTTAGTAGTTTGAAAAGTCCAAACATGTTTGTATTTCGATGTGAACATTTAATCGAGATTAGGAGAAGTGCACATGAACTATCTCGAAATGCTGGCAATTTTTTCTTTAATTGGAATCAGCAAAAAGGCATGTGGATTATCTCTAAATGTTGACAGAATTTGTATTTTCACTTTTTCTTTTTGAGAAAGCACTTGTGAATCATCTGCAAAAATTGACAAAATTTGATTATTCAATTTTTTTTGCATAATTAGTTTGTACGTATATTTTCGATTGCTTTGATATATTACTTCTATTTTTCAGATGGATATGTTAGGAGTTTTTTTTTCCGATGCTTTCCTTTTTTGGAATTTTTTTACATGCAGTGAGCCCACCTGTTAGGGATTTCTTGATACTGGAAATGATTCTCAGAAGGGGGGGAGAACAGGCAGGCCGGATCCACCGCTGACGTCCTGCACGGGCTAATATTTAAATCACGTATGCTAATATTTTGTTTATGTTGTATTTGTGGGCTTTTCACATCTGATATTTCATTTCACGGATCACATTCTTGTTTTGATAGAAAAAAAGTGTGAGTTCAAGTTTATGTGAATTAGGCTGAACGTTTATTCATTTGTTTGAGAGCATTCTTCATTTTGCATACCAAGCTTGCTTATGCAACAACGCAGAAATCATAAAATCTGGTTTAATTTTGCGATAATTTTCTCATTTAACATCACATATTCAAAGGAAGTATAAAAAGGAAGTACTTGTGAAAGAAATCACAAAATCTAGTTGAATTTTAGCGTGGCGTCATGCCACGCCCTTGGTATTTTTTTGTGATATGTTTTTTTTTGTTAACCAAAATGTTGGCTAAATTGGTATGTTGGAACATTTGTTTGTTTTGTTATGAATAAGTAGCATTTTTTGCATGCAATTGTTATATGTTTTGTACAATATTCAAATAGTTGAAGGCTTGAAATGCTCAAACACGTTTTCTCTGGACGTTAATATTTAATTGAAATCAGAACAATTCATTTGAATTTGATTCCATCTTTGGGGAAAGTTTGCTTGTGTTGAGTTGAACTGCTAGCCAAATTGAAATGTTGAAATAAATTTGGTATTTGTTTTGAGTGCACTTCGGTTATTTTTGGTGAGCATTTTGTTTTTTATTTTACGGAATATCGGAATATTCGCTCAAATGTTGGACAAATTGCAACTTGAGAGCATGTTTTCTATTTTGTTATTGTAAAGTTGAACAATACATGTAGTTCTTAGATAAATGATGCCATTATTAAGTGAGACACGAAGCACTTGGAGTGTTGTAAAAAAATGATTTCATTATCATTTGTTTAATAATTTGGAACATTGCATAAAAAGTCCTTTCTTTTTTATCTATTTCTTTTGTTTAAACAAAACTTCGAATATTTCATATTTCTTTTATTTTTTTGTAGACCATAAGAAAAGATTTGTTCAAATGAAATATAAACAGATTTTATATTCCATCATTAAGTAGACCCCATCCGGAAAGTTGTGACGTGAAATGTTAAAATTCTTCGTAATTTGTTGTCCGGAGTAACTCCAATTTTTTCTAGCAAATTTAAATGTTCAAGTGTGTGTTGTAGTTTGAAATAGATATTTAATTAATCCACTTAATTAGGAGAAATACAGTATATAAGTATTTTGTAAATTCGAATATATTTATTTAGAAGGAATGCATTTAGGTTTTGTCGAAATGGTTGGTATGTTGAAATGTTGAAAAATATTTTAGTGTGTACCGACCGATTAGGTCTAACTCATATGCAATTCTGGCATATTCAAATTTGTAATTTTAGCTGGAATGCTCAAGTATGGGTATTTCTTCATGAAATTATCCTAATCTTCCTCTATTCGAATTTGTCGAACATATTTGGTATTTTCCGAAAACAGTTAACACTTCCTTTCTCTAGCACTGTGATATATTTTTTTAATATTTTGTAAACGGGTATTTGTAGGATTTTTCTACTGTTTTATATTCACTTTTTTTTAGGGATAAAATTGGCTCAAATGGTAACAAAATGATCAAATTTGGTATGCAGACGTCAAATGAGATTTCAAATGGTTGAATAGAATCTAAAAATCGTGCGATTTCGAATTTGTCGAATTTTGTTTTTTTTACTGTTTACCAAATGTTTAGGTTGCGAAGTCGTATGAAAGTTTGAGATATTTAAATTTGTAATTTTAGTTGGAATGTTCCAATATGTTTTTTTGCAATAACAATATTCAAATTTGTGCTAATTTGAATTAGTCAATCCTTTTTTTTCCAAATAGTAGGTAACATTTTTTTCCACAACATTTTGATATATTTTGTCAATGGGTATTTGCGAGTTTTTTTTTATTTGCAACATTTTTTCATTTGCTAAATTTCGTATGGAGGAGTGGGGCCCGCCGTTCTTTTTTTGTTTCCACAACATTTTGATATATTTTGTCAATGGGTATTTGCGAGTTTTTTTTTATTTGCAACATTTTTTCATTTGCTAAATTTCGTATGGAGGAGTGTGGCCCGCCGTTCTGTTTTTTTTTCCCTGGATTACTGTCCCAAAAAAAAAAAAAAAAGCAGCCTGGCCTCCGCTGACGTCACGCTGACGTCAGCAGTGGCCAGGGCTGCCACTATCGCGCCGGCGGCGACAGCGACGGCGCCGCCGCGTCCCAGCAAGCTGGGAAGCGAGAGCGGACGCGTCGGCCGCGGCTCGACGCGGGGAACCCGCGAGTGGCGGCGCGGGCGCGCCCGGTGGCCGGAATCGTCGCCGGCGACGCCGAAATGCGGCGGCGGACGAAATCGACGGCGGCGGCGATTCCGCTGTCTGTGCGGCGCCCCGGCACGCGTCCGTTGGCGACGACGAAGAGGGGGCGACGGCGAAGGCTCCTGCGCCGGCGGATCTGTCGGGGAGGGGCCGGAGCAGCGGCGGAGCGCGGCGGAGCCGCCGGCGACCTCGGCCGCACGGGAGGAGAGAGAGGGGAGAGGGCGGTCGGTGGCGTTTTTACGAAAAACAACCCGGGGTTTCGCGAAATCGCAGAAAGGTCCCTCTCGCCGAATTTTCTGAGAAGAGCATTGTATTTCCGGCCGCCCGCGTGCTTTTCTGCAAAATGTCCGGCGCGCTGGGTCGCTGACTCCTGGGCCCACCGTGCACTGTAGATACTGTAGAAATCTACAGTACCAACTGTAGCTAAGCTACAGTTTTGTAATTTTAGTTGGAATGTTCCAATATGTTTTTTTGCAATAACAATATTCAAATTTGTGCTAATTTGAATTAGTCAATCCTTTTTTTTCCAAATAGTAGGTAACATTTTTTTCCACAACATTTTGATATATTTTGTCAATGGGTATTTGCGAGTTTTTTTTTATTTGCAACATTTTTTCATTTGCTAAATTTCGTATGGAGGAGTGGGGCCCGCCGTTCTTTTTTTTTTTTCCACAACATTTTGATATATTTTGTCAATGGGTATTTGCGAGTTTTTTTTTATTTGCAACATTTTTCATTTGCTAAATTTCGTATGGAGGAGTGTGGCCCGCCGTTCTGTTTTTTTTTTCCCTGGATTACTGTCCCAAAAAAAAAAAAAAAAGCAGCCTGGCCTCCGCTGACGTCACGCTGACGTCAGCAGTGGCCAGGGCTGCCACTATCGCGCCGGCGGCGACAGCGACGGCGCCGCCGCGTCCCAGCAAGCTGGGAAGCGAGAGCGGACGCGTCGGCCGCGGCTCGACGCGGGGAACCCGCGAGTGGCGGCGCGGGCGCGCCCGGTGGCCGGAATCGTCGCCGGCGACGCCGAAATGCGGCGGCGGACGAAATCGACGGCGGCGGCGATTCCGCTGTCTGTGCGGCGCCCCGGCACGCGTCCGTTGGCGACGACGAAGAGGGGGCGACGGCGAAGGCTCCTGCGCCGGCGGATCTGTCGGGGAGGGGCCGGAGCAGCGGCGGAGCGCGGCGGAGCCGCCGGCGACCTCGGCCGCACGGAGGAGAGAGAGGGGAGAGGGCGGTCGGTGGCGTTTTTACGAAAAACAACCCGGTGTTTCGCGAAATCGCAGAAAGGTCCCTCTCGCCGAATTTTCTGAGAAGAGCATTGTATTTCCGGCCGCCCGCGTGCTTTTCTGCAAAATGTCCGGGCGCGCTGGGTCGCTGACTCCTGGGCCCACCGTGCACTGTAGATACTGTAGAAATCTACAGTACCAACTGTAGCTAAGCTACAGTGACACGGGCGTCTCTCAGGCCGCCGTTTTGCTCAGCTTTTATATAGGTGAGATGTCCCCTTGTAAAAACATTCAACCATAACTGTACGGTGGTAAAGCATCATCCACTTTGGCATGCACACCGCATCGATAGTTCGACACCCCCGTCCTTCCGGTGCCCTATATGGGATTGAGGTCTAGTTACGCTGCAACTTTAGGGGTGTCATCTCCATCCAATTGGATCCAACGATCCAAATTTGGAACTCAAAATTACAACTTCTCAGAAAAAATCGAAAAAAATCCTGTAAGCTTCATATGTTACGTTTTGTATTCTGGGAAAGATTTTTTTGGATCACTGCTTTATGATTTAATGGCCTTTTAAATGAATAATCGTCCAGGCTTTGGGTGCCGGGGTATTTATGGACCGGCCACAGCCTCCGACGGCCCTGCGTGTACGCGGTGGCGTAATTTCCAAGCAAGAAAGAAGAAGAAGTCTTGTACCCTGCATGCCCGTGTCCGTGTGGCGGCCCTAGAACGTACTCCCTCCGTTCCAAATTAATTGACTTTCTTTTGCCCACATGTGGATGTATCTAGACATGTTACAAATATAGATACATCCACATTTGGACAAATGGAAGTCAATTAATTTGGAACGGAGGGAGTACCTGTGTTGATTTAGTTTCATGACCTCGTCGTTTGTCTCGGTCTAAATTTGGTCTAAATTCAAATGGCTCGCAATTTACCGTCCTGTAAACTATTTTCCCGGGTAGACTGGGTATTCCAATTAGCGGCCGGTAAATGTGGTATTTCGACCGGTAACCAAATCCCTGCACACCCGGCTGTTAAATCTTCCATTCTTCCTCCTGGCGGAAACGCCGGGATCATATATGCAATTATGCATGCTTCCATTCGATTTATTAATTTCGGCATACTAATATTTCTAAAAATCAACAACTATGTCGTCCATACTGTTTACAGAAATCCTAAAACATTGGACACGGACATGCATATATACACCGCTATCAAGAACAAAAAAAATAGAAATTCATAATTCAGTTTTGACAGGCATGACTACACCTAGCTAGCTGCTACACGCCTTCACTTTGCTGCCTCGGTAGCAGCATCGGCAGCTTCCTCCGCCGCTATACGCCGGTGCACCTTCGCGATGTACTCCGCCGCGGCCTTATCGATGCCGCGCAGCTCCGCTACGGGGCCGGTGGCTGCCCCATGCACGCTCGCCGTGGTCATCTTCTTCCCGGCCGCGTCGATCTTCTCCACCCTCTCGACGCGGATTTCTCCGGCACGCGACGACATGTCTGATAGTGTAGGTTTGAGATTTTGCTTCGATCTGCACTGAATGAATAATCGTCCAGCCATTCGGGTGCTGGGGGGTATTTTTATAGACCGTAGGCGGTGGCGTGTACGTGGTTTCCAGGCAATAAAGAAAAAATGTCTTGTACATGCGCGTGAAACGTAAGTCTACGTCGTATAAACTGCCTGCGCTCCGGTGAGATTTGGTCAATGCATGCTGTTCTTTCTCGACGTCGTACAAGATACTCACGGGTAATTTACACACAGAAAAACCGTCGTCAAGACCTAAACTTTCCGGTGAGATTAGTGTCCCCGCCGACCAGCAGGTCGGCCAAACATTTCCACCGACCAGATCATTAACCAGTGCTCTGCCTTAGTAGCTCAGCTGAGATGATATACTAGCACGGCACGTACTGCTAAGCCATTCTTCCAGAGCTCTAGTTTGACATCTAGCTCAGGGATTATGTGTTGACGAACAGAACGACGTACACCAGAAAACGGGGGTCACTACGGGAATGCCACACTACGCCGACGGCTGTACTGTACGCCGACGGCTAAATGTCGGGGCCGTCGGCGTACATCACGAGCTAGGGCAGCCGCCCACACAACCGTCGGCGTACGAAGCGCCGTCGGCGTATCCAGGTAAGGCCGACGGCAGCCGACGGCGTAAACCGTGCCGTCGGCGTACAAAAGGACGCCGTGACGGAACGTCCAGCGGCGTTGATACGCATGTACTTCAACGCCGACGGCGGCCGTCGGCGTACACATGTACTTCAACGCCGACGGCGGCCGTCGGCGTATAGATGAACCTTTTTTTTTATTTATTTCTCTATATAATATTTATTTATTTATTTTTCTATATAATATTTAATGTAGTTATAATTTATATATATATTGGACCTATAATTTCCCTCCCAATTTCAGTATCCCACCCCCGAACCGTTTCCCGGAACCCAACCCTACAACATATACATGTAAAATAAATAAAAACAACACATGTAAAATACCTTCCTATTGCCTAACCTAACACAACCAAGTAAAAAAGTCCACTTTCCTACCCCCTTTCGACGCACGTCTATGGGGTAGACGAAAACGTTAGGCTTTTCCCAGCGGATTCGGGGTTTCGCCGAAGCGGGGCATCGGAGCGTCGGAACCCCACCAAAACCTAGGTTGTGCCATACCATATATGTATACAAGTGTGTTGTGTGTTATAAATGTGCAATATCCTACTCCGGGGTGTGACCGGCTTCACCGACTTCACTTTCGCTCTAGTGAGTTTTGCACTTAGAGGTGGAAACTCCCGTTGCGGGAGAACCGGATGGAATCTTGTGTTGATTTGGGGTAGACTTTGGTTTCTCACCTTCCTATGGCCTAACCTAACACAACCAAGCAAAAAATTCCACTGGCGTACCCCCTTTCGACGCACGTCTATGGGGGTAGACAAAAACGTTAGGATTTTCCCAACGGATTCGGGGTTTCGCCGAAGCGAGGCATCGGAGCGTCGGAACCCCACCAAAACCTAGGTTGTGCCATACCATATGTGTACAAGTGTGTTGTGTGTTGTAAATGTGCAATATCCTACTCCGGGGTGTGACCGCTTCACCGGATTCACTTTCTCTCTAGTGAGTTTCTGCACTTAGAGGTGAAAACTCCCGTTTCGGGAGAACCGGATGGAATCTTGTGTTGATTTGGGGTAGACTATGGTTTCTCACCTTCCTATGGCCTAACCTAACACAACCAAGCAAAAAAGTCCACTTTCCTACCCCCTTTTGACGCACGTCTATGGGGGTAGACGAAAACGTTAGGGTTTTCCCAGCGGATTCAGGGTTTCGCCGAAGCGGGGCCCCGGAGCGTCGGAAACCCACCAAAACCTAGGTTGTGCCATACCATATGTATACAAGTGTGTTGTGTGTTGTAAATGTGCCATATCCTACTCCGGGGTGTGACCGGCTTCACTTTCTCTCTAGTGAGTTTCTGCACTTAGAGGTGAAAACTCCTGTTTCGGGCGAACCGGATGGAATCTTGTGTTGATTTGGGGTAGACTTTGGTTTCTCACCTTCCTATGGCCTAACCTAACACAACCAAGCAAAAAATCCACTGGGCTACCCCCTTTCGACGCACGTCTATGGGGGTAGACGAAAACGTTAGGGTTTTTCCAACGGATTCAGGGTTTCGCCGAAGCGGGGCCCCGGAGCGTCGGAACCCCACTAAAACCTAGGTTGTGCCATACCATATGTATACAAGTGTGTTGTGTGTTGTAAATGTGCAATATCCTACTCCGGGGTGTGACCGCTTCACCGACTTCACTTTCTCTCTAGTGAGTTTCTGCACTTAGAGGTGGAAACTCCCGTTTCGGGAGAACCGGATGGAATCTTGTGTTGATTTGGGGTAGACTTTGGTTTCTCACCTTCCTATGGCCTAACCTAACACAACCAAGCAAAAAAGTCCACTGGCGTACCCCCTTTCGACGTACGTCTATGGGGTAGACGAAAACGTTAGGGTTTTCCCAGCGGATTCGGGTTTCGCCGAAGCGGGGCATCGGAGCGTCGGAACCCCACCAAAACCTAGGTTGTGCCATACCATATATGTATACAAGTGTGTTGTGTGTTGTAAATGTGCAATATCCTACTCCGGGGTGTGACCGGCTTCACCGGCTTCACTTTCTCTCTAGTGAGTTTCTACACTTAGAGGTGAAAACTCCCGTTTCGGGAGAACCGGATGGAATCTTGTGTTGATTTGGGGTAGACTTTGGTTTTTCACCTTCCTATGGCCTAACCTAACACAACCAAGCAAAAAATCCACTGGGCTACCCCCTTTCGACGCACGTCTATGGGGGCAGACGAAAACGTTAGGGTTTTTCCAGCGAATTCAGGGTTTCGCCGAAGCGGGGCCCCGGAGCGTCGGAACCCCACCAAAACCTAGGTTGTGCCATACCATATGTATACAAGTGTATTGGGTGCTGTGGATGTCCAAGTTCCCACTCCGGGATGTGAGCGGGTTCTGGCCGTTGGCACAGTCGGCACAGGTGTTTATTTATTTTACATGTATATGTTGTAGGGTCGGGTTCCGGAAAACTCAAACCGTTATACATAGACGAATGACAACAAAAACTTGGGTACATAGACGAATGATAACAAACTTTGGGTACATAGACGAATGACAACAAACTTGGGTACATAGACGAATGACAACAAACCATTTTGTCCTAACCAATGATGTGGCTCAGGTTAGTCATACTCTTGCCTAGGCCTATAATACTCGTGGGTGTAGTCGTCGTAGTCGCCGTCGTCGTCATCGCTGTCGTCGGACGGCCGTGATGTAGTCGTTGACGGGGGTTGTCGCCTGGACTGTAATTGAGGGTAGCGCAGGCGGGGTTATCGCCGGTCGTGATGTAGTCCATGACCCTCTTGAGAGTCCGGCCGGCGCACCACAGCCGACGGCCGGCCTCGTTGAAGTTCGAAGGACGCGGGCGGTCCTCCTCGTACCTGGCGAGCGCCTTCTCACGCCTTTCGATGAAGAAGGCGTCCCAAGTTGGGCGATAGTCTGGCTGCCAGCGGGAATCCATCCGCTGCTCCGGAGTGAGCTCGAGGTAGTAGTGGTTCGTGATGACCGCCCGGCGCGCCAAACCTTGAGGGACAGGAGGGACCGGCACGCCTCCGATGCTCAGCCTCCAACCGGCGGGGACGTTGTAGCCGGGTGGGCAGGGGTAGTTCGAGGCGCAAAGCGCCTCCGCCTCTGAGTAGGTTAGAGTGGGTACGGTGGAAGCCATGAGAGAGTGATGAGGTTGCAGATATGAGTTTAGATGTGCTATGCCAATGGAGGCCATGAATACATATATATAGTGAGAAATGGCGGGAAGAAGCACACGGATCGTGTGCTTCCTTCCAGCGCTTGTGAGCCGTTGGATCAGCGGTGTGTTTCTTTCGAGCGCTTGTAAGCCGTTGGATCAGCGGTGTGTGTTTCTTTTCAGGGCTTGTGAGCTGTAGTATGCCCAATCAGGAAGAAGCACACGGATCGTGTGTTTCCTTCCAGCACTTGTGAGCCGTTGGATCAGCGGTGTGTTTCTTTCGAGCGCTTGTGAGCCGTTGGATCAGCGGTGTGTGTTTCTTTTCAGGGCTTGTGAGCTGTAGTATGCCCAATCAGGAAGAAGCACACGGATCGTGTGTTTCCTTCCAGCACTTGTGAGCCGTTGGATCAGCGGTGTGTTTCTTTCGAGCGCTTGGGAACCGTTGGATCAGCGGTGTGTGTTTCTTTTCAGGCCTTGTGAGCTGTAGTATGCCCAATCAGGAAGAAGCACACGGATCGTGTGCTTCCTTCCAGCGCTTGTGAGCCGTTGGATCAGCGGTGTGTGTTTCTTTTCAGGGCTTGTGAGCTGTAGTATGCCCAATCAGGAAGAAGCACACGGTCCTTCCAGCGCTTGTGAGCCGTTGAATCATCGGTGTGT
This sequence comes from Poa pratensis, assembly GCA_947311845.1. Lineage (NCBI taxonomy): Eukaryota > Viridiplantae > Streptophyta > Magnoliopsida > Poales > Poaceae > Poa > Poa pratensis. The sequence goes on from CAMZMU010000039.1 coordinate 25,515,943, forward strand.
GTTTCTTTTCAGGCTTGTGAGCTGTAGTATGCCCAATCAGGAAGAAGCACACGGATCGTGTGCTTCCTTCCAGCGCTTGTGAGCCGTTGGATCAGCGGTGTGTTTCTTACGAGCGCTTGGGAACCGTTGGATCAGCGGTGTGTGTTTCTTTTCAGGGCTTGTGAGCTGTAGTATGCCCAATCAGGAAGAAGCACACGGATCGTGTGCTTCCTTCCAGCGCTTGTGAGCCGTTGGATCAGCGGTGTGTTTCTTTCGAGCGCTTCTGAGCCGTCGGATCAGCACTATCACGACCACTTCGTAAGCCATGCGACCCTATATATAGCCCACCTCCTCAGACAGGTTACTCACTCACACAAAACATTCCAGCGTCACTCGGAGAGGCATCTTTGGGCAACCAGCGGCAAGACGTCTCTGATGACCTGTGACCGTTCCAAACGGTTGCAGATCATCAGAGATGTCTTGCCGGACGGTGTAGATCATCAGAGACGTCTTACAAGTGGCCACTGGAGAAGGTAGGCAACTTCGATCCGACGTGGTTCTGAAAGGGGCATGGTTAATTTAGGTAGTCGAAGGACAAGGGTGCTGCGTCGTCGAAGGGCAAGGGTGTTGCGTCGTCGAAAGGCAGGAGTGATGCGGGAGGCTGCGTCGATGGTAGATGAATTTATGTTGTGTTCTCGCTACTACCGATATTTTCTTCTCTGTGTAATATATGTTGTCAATGTGAAAAGTAGTCGAAAGGGGGTAGCAAAATGAAATTTTTTGGTTGCGCTGGACCGCTGGAGGCACTATACGGAAGAAGCAGCTAGCAGACCGTCTGCGCATATAAATGGAGAAAGAAGAGCCTAGAACGAAGAGGTAGTCTCTGATCCGAAGGATAAAGGGACCAGTGAGTCAAAAAAAATGAAAAAATAGAAAATAATAGAAGAATTGAAAAAAAAAATTAAAGAATAATTGATTTCTTTAAAAAAAAAAGCAAAACCATACGCTGACGGCAAAGCCTGAATGGCTAAGCCAAATCGGCCCGAAAGCTTCGCGCGCCTTCTCTCCAAAAAATCCCCAACTAACCAAATCCCTCCCCGCGCCGGCGACCCAATCCCTCCCCGCGACCCAATCCCTCCCCGCGCCGGCGACCTCCCCGAGCACTCCCCGCGCCGGCGACTTCCCCGAACCCTCCGGCGTCGCCAGCTCGCCAGCAGCAAAGCTGGCCGCCGCCAAAGCCCGTTCTAGCTAGGGTTTCTTTCCCCGCCGGCGCCGCCAGCTCGCAGCACCGCTCCCGCCGGCGAGCGGGCCGTCCCCCACGGCCAACGTCCTCCCCGCCGCCAAGCTTCTCCCTGCCGTCCTCGTCCACCCAGGCTCGCCAATTCCCCTCATCCCCGCCGTGCTCCCGTCGCCCGACCACCTCCCTGCCGGAATCGCCGTCGAAGACAAGGTATGACACCGTCCCATTTCCTTGGCGAACTCGGGCACTAGCTAGGTTGATTAACGAGCAAGTATCACGAATATTATGGTTAGTTACACGGAAGTCAAAACCATAACGAAGTGTAGTTTTATCGCAAAACCACAATTAACCCAATTCAGGAATCCCGCTGCAACGCCCGGGTTATCAGAGCTTAATTACCCTTCTACTATGAACACTGGGTAATAATAATGTGTTGAAGCCAGGGGCGTATCTGCAGGTAGCTAGGGGTTGCACGACACATCGTGTATGATTTTTGTCTTTACAACACAACACCGTGTGTGCACCTCTTAAAAGATGATTTTTATCTAGTGTAGTACCCGTAGACATCTTGATGCTAAATGCTCTTGCTCCCCCTCCTAGTTGAAGCTAGAGGCTTGGCTGACATTTAACAGTCCTCACCTACTTTTTTCCCTAGTCGGTTACATTGTCCATTATAAATAGAAGATCCAGTTGTATGGTAGCTCTTTCACTACAAATTAAAGAAAAAAGCAGGTGTTTTATCACCAAGGAGAATATGGTGAAGAACCGTGTAGCCTAAAACAAATGAGAGAAAATAAAAACTTCCTTAGATCTGCCGTCTATCTATTCAGCCTTCCAAACTCATATTTTCCCCGACCTGATCTATGTCTAGGAGTATCATTTAACGTATCTAAGTGGAAATGGGAGGCTCCAGGAATGATGCGAGACCGACTGATGATAATTACATGAATTTGAGATGAATTTGATTGTTGATTATTTGATGCTACTGCATTTGGTGCACTCTAGATAAAAATTTGTTCTTAATTGGATCATGTCTTTTAACATGCTTATTAATTGCATTACGTCTTCATGCTTCTTAATTGGATCATGTCTTTTATGCTTAAAAGTTTACCCTTTCTCAATGCAGGTGATTGACCAAGATGAGCCAAGGCAAGGAATCATCGGCCTCCTTGCTGAAGAAGATGCGCCAGAAGAAAGTTACTAAAAGTGGAAGAGAACCTATTCCGAACCCGCGTTACCTGTCTGACAGTGGTGAGAGTAGAGGTGATGCAATTATTAATTTGTTCATGTCTTTATGCTTAATTGTTCACCCTTTCTCAATGCAGGTGAGGGTGGAGATGCTGGAGGAGGGGGAGGTGCCGATGCTCCAGTTCCTCCGAGGGGACGAGGTGCAGGACGAGGACGAGGGCGAGGTGAGGGAGGACGAGGGCGAGGTGGGGGCGACGTGTCTTCGGACATACCCTCTGCTTCTGTCGACGAGGGTTCGGAGGAGACGGGCCCCTCCACGGACGTGGGGGCGGGCCCCTCCACGGACTTGGAGGCGGGGCCCTCCGCGCTGCCGAAGAAGCCAAGGATTCGAGGGGAATCCCAGGTCCCTGATGAGGACAAGGAACCTGCTACCGAGGAGGAGAAGATCCTCATTACGCCTAATGGGAAAGAGTAAGTGACTATATATACTAATTTTGAACATGGTAACTTCATTGTGGTCAGGACAATTTGACATGTACTAATGTTTAATTATTGTGCAGCAACTGGATACATCCTGCGGGAGCCCGTGTGCCTAACACCCTGATTGGAGCTTTGATTAGGAAGTTTTGGCCGGGCTTGTACAGTACCGTCCCCAACGGCGCGACGAAGCTAGCCACCCATTGGGTAGACTATCAGGCCGCCAATTACGCGAGCGGCGGGAAATGTTCTGACGCCGTGATCAACAAGTTTTGGGTAAGTTGAACTTTTCGAATTTCGTTCATACTTGATGTCCCCACCATGCTCTCACAATTTGTTTTTTGTGCATGATTAAAGAAGTTCTATAGGGTACTTCCTGAGCAGCGGGGCGATGCGGACAAGACTTTGGAGGGGGCTTGTAGGAAGTTGACACGACAGCAGTTCTACAATGCAAAGCATACCATGATCAATCATTTCAGTACTGAGACGTTAGGCAAGACGGCGGTGAAGCATGAGATTGTGGAGAACCCACTTGAGGTGACCGTAGATGACTACATGGCGGTAAGTAGATTGTTAATGAGATTACATGTTGCTGCTAAGTTGCAATTGCATTATCCGTTCTTCACATGAGTATTGTTTTTTCAGTTTAAGCCCTCATGGGCCTATGGCAAGGATGACGCGTGGAGGGCGTTGGTGTCTAGGTGGGCTGGGGAGGACCCCGCGTTCAAGGCCTTGAGCGAGCGAAACAAGTTAAACCGCGGGAGCGGGGGGACACATCGTGCGGGTGCCCGCAACCATGATCGCTTCAAGGCAAAGCTGGTATATATATACATGAAACAATCTTCATTTATTTCCCCTCATGTTCCTACTTGATACGCATGACACTTCTTTGGCATTGCAGGAGGCCGATCTCGGGGAGCCTCTTACGCACATGCAAGCATGGGAGAGGATGAAGATGAAGAAGCCCAATTTTTCTGAGCCTCAGCCCTCGCAGCCCGATTACTTCGGCACTGCCAAGGAGGGGCTAAAGGCATACGTCGAGACGTTCAAGGGTATAAATCCGGAGGTGGACAACCCTCTTGAGCATGACATCGACGAGAGAGCGGTGGTCCTTGCCGGGAACGGTTGGGAGCATGGCCGTCCTCTCATGCTTAGTGCGGTACTCACGCGTACTCCTGAGTTGGGCCTCTCGCGTGTCAAGGCTACCCTCACCGCCGACGACCCTCCCGTCCTGCCTCGTCGGCCTTCCCGAGCTCGCCCCGATGTAAGTTTTTCTCAATTTCATTCTCTTTCCGACATTCGTTCCTAGCTAAGTGGCTAAGTTGACGAGATGCGTTCCCTTTTAAAACTGTAGGCTGATTTCGAGGCGGCCTTCGATGCCGCTTACGCGAGCTATGAGAGAGAGTATCAGTTGTGGGTACAGAAGAGCCAGGAGTATGAGGAGTGGGCAGAGTTGAGGGATGCTGTAAGTTTCAACTTTTATATTTGCAAAATATGACAAGTCCCATTTCCTCAGTTTGAACCTTCTTTTTCTACAACTCCTGACATCTAAACTATCTTGTAGGCTGACGAGAAGTTTCATGCCACTGGAGAGCGGTCGCAGCTGCCTACGCGTCCACCTAGGCCGGGGATCATGCCCGTCGGCCCAACGAGGGAGTCGGTCGCTCGCACATACAAGCCAGCGACTCCGGTAAGTTATTTGCCAAACAAGTTGTTACCGCCATGCTGTGCTTTCCAAGTTGCTAACTTGGACTCAAAACATGTAGGGATCGGGATACTCGAGGACTGCACCCTTTGGTCGTGCTTCCGCCTCGCCGACTTCGACGCGCGCGCTCGTGGAGCATGGCACTGGTGGTGCCTCGCCGAGTTCGTCGCGTGAGACCACACCGTCCCGTGCCTCGCCGGATTCCTTGTGTGGTTCGACTGGCCCACGCGGTCGGTCGCCTATTCTCACGCTGTCAGAAATGGATACCTCGGGCTCTCGGGAGGTGTAGGATGTGTTCGGGTGTAGCGTGTGTGAATTCGAACTATGTTTGTGTCATTTTTGAGTTTGGATGAATTTGAATCATGTTTGTGTCATTTGGATATGTATGTGATGTTTTATTTGATATTTTTGTGATGTTTTATAATTTGTGCAATTTTAATTGTATTTAAAATGCGCCAGAAACCAGCAGCAAAAAGTTTCAGAAACTGAAAATATGGTCTAACATACGCCGACGGCATTGCCGTCGGCGTAGGATGCTGTGGGGACGCACAGGATGGCGCCACGTCGACGCTGGAGGACCATATGGTCATACCTACGCCGACGGCACCTGGAGGACCATATGGTCATACCTACGCCGACGGCATTGCCGTCGGCGTCAGACTCCTCCCAGACGCACCAGATCAGCACACGTGGCAGCCTAGGCCGACGGCACTGCCGTCGGCGTATAGGTGGAGCAGACGGAGACGTTCGACGTCCGTTTTGTGGGTCCCACTGCGTCGTCGCCGACGGCGACGGATACGCCGACGGCAGTTTTCATACGCCGACAGCGTCCTACGCCGACGCCGATACACCGACGGCGGCCGTCGGCGTAGGCCTACGCCGACGGCGATCTTTGCTACGCCGACGGCGGGCCGCCGTCGGCGTTTTGATGGTTTCCTGTAGTGGGTTATATACCCAGCACAGTGCACTTGACGCGGCAATACTTACACTTAACACCAAGGCCAGTGTAATTGGACCTCGAATCTTATCGTGATTTATAATTAATGAAGTCACACGAAGAAGCGACCTACTATTGAGTTACTGATACTGGGTACCCGGCTGACCAAAAGTCTGAAACAGTTTGTCGGTTTCAGTAAACTTTCTGGGTTGTGCACCTCGTCCTGCCAAGATTTTCTTGTGCCCCTTACGTACTCCACGCAATATGCTGGGAATCGACGACTTGACCACGCATCATGAGCAAAAAATGTCGCTAGGTGTTTAGGTAACACAAAAGTCAAGAAAGGCACATGCAGTTAGTACTCCAGTGAGCAAGAGAGGAAAGCCGCCAGAAAGGTTGTGCAAAATGTTTTTGTACACAAACATCTCTGTCTAATAATTAGCTGATGATCGGTTCACCTTGCTGAATGTCCTACTGTATGCACGCACATCACAGTGGATCGATCGATCATGCATACAAATTCTACCCTTCAACTCAATAATTTCCTACTACTATACGCATTTCTACGAACCAACGACTCTTCCTTTCTAACTATATATTCACGGTAATCCTTGAACAAACAACGTGTTCATGTTATACACAGACATCAAAGAACAATACAGTTCAACTTTTACATGGCATGACTAGCCCTAGCTACACGCCTAGACCTACCCAACTACAATTCACTTTGTTGCAGCGGTAGCAGCCGCCGCAGCTTCCTCCGCCGCCGGTCGTCGGTGCACCCTCTCGATGTACTCCGCCGCGGCCGCATCGATTCCGCCTAGCAGAGCTCCGGCGGTGGCCGCGGCTGCCCCATGCACGCTCGCCGCCGTGGTCGTCTTCTTCCCCGGCTCGATCTTGTCCACCCTTTCGACGCAGATCTCTCCGGGACGCGACATGTCTGATGGTATAAGTTGAGCTTTTGCTTTGTTCTGGACTGAATGTATGATCGTAGGTCGATGCACGCGGGGTGCTGGGGGTATTTATAGAGCGGCCAGCGACAGCCTCAAAGTGGTTGCGTACTTTCCAAGCAAGAAAGAAGAAGAAGTCTTGTACATGCGCGTGTAGATCCTGGAACGTCGTATATACTACCTGCGTTTCCGTGTGATTTGGTCAATGGGGTGTGTCCTTTCTCGACGTCGTTCAAGATACTCATAGGTAATTTACACTTAGAAAATCTGTCGTCCAGAGTCCAGACCACTCTGTATTAATATAATGAATCTCTCTACCTGCTTTCAGAGTAACCACTGAAGTTTTGAAAGGATAATGACCTGAATTTTGCGAAGAAGAGCCCTCAGGCCTGCGTATGGTCACCTGATTAAACGACGAGTAAACAAACTCAGCTAGCTAAACCATGATTTGGTGGGCTTGCGTGCATGATTTGTACGTCAAAAACTGTTGCACATATCTTGAACGAGAATCAGATTCGGTCTTGATTGCAACAGATGATTGGCGGCAACAGAGAAGACTTGCGGGTTGGTCGCACCTCTACACTGCGCGCAGTAGGAAATGTGATGCGCTGGGAAATTACCCGATTAGTTTCATGACTGCGTCGTGTCTCGGCCGGCCGGCCGGCCAAACATTTCCACCGACCAAAACAACTAAGCATACCTGTTCTGCCTTAGTAGCTAAGCTAAGATGGTGCTAGCACGGCACTGCTAAGCCAGGCTTCTAGATCAGTAATCACAACGTCATCCACAGCTCAGACATTTTGTGTTGAAACAGAACGACATAAACCGGTCGATCAGACGTCAGTTAAAAAACCTGAAATGCATGAGAGAGGGAGCATGCTAGAGGGGAGAATGATTTCTATCATGATGCCTGGAGTGGAAGGATCTCCTTAATTTTGTGATCCATATCCTCAACTCTTTGACATTTGCCAGCTACAAATCTGCAGAGTCAAGGAAATGCATGCTAGAGGGTGGCAGCTCACTTTTAGAAGATGGCTTGACCCTATCTTACAACAACAGTTGGGTGACAGTTGCTCTCACGGAAGGCAGAGATAAACCCAAGTGGAAGTTCACAAAATCTGGAATTTTCACTGTGAAATCGATTTATAACCGGTTCTGTTCTGTAGGGCTGGATAGATTTTTTTAAGCAGCTTTGGAAAGCTAAAATAACTCAAAAAATCAAAATTTGGTTGTGGTTGATCTGGCTCAACGCCATCGCGACAAAAGATAATATGAAAAAACACAAATAGGTGGGAGACTACACCTGTCGTTTTTGCCCTGCAAATGAATTGATTTCTCATATCCTTTTTGAATGCCGTATTGCTGTGTACATGTGGGGTGTGATTAGTGTTTCCTTTGGAACACTCAATAGAGAGTAGTGTGTTTAGATTTTGTAGCACAAGTTAATACTACTGGTTTCCCTTAAGTGTAAGTGGCTATTGTGGCACTTTCAAGTGTGAGAGTAGAGTGTCGAATCCCTTGGGAGCTAGTAGGCAAATACTCTATTCCCTCAGTTTTACTTGTCACTAGTAAAACGTCTATGCAACCTAAAATGTCTAGTATGCTAATATGCAAGGGGGGCGTAATTTTAGTGTGTGTAGTTGAGCAAGGCAAGACTGTAATAAGAAATGCAATAAGCTGCTTTAAACAAAATTGGCAAAAGCAGAACAATGTGAACATGGGGAACGAAAAAAGGTTGGTGGCACATAGAGAACAAACATGAAAACTACATAGGCTGCGTTAAGAAATGGGATGCCAGGCAGGAAAAGTTACATATCGGAATAGTTAGCTGGTAACCCTTCATGATGCACCACTTCTTCAGATCTTTTAACATTTGTTTGCCTTCTGAGATTAAAAAAACAAAGTCCCCAGAATAACAACTTGGAACAGATTTATTGCAAAAGCATATATGATACTCCCTCCGGTCTACAAAGTGTCATGGGAAAAGAAGGTAATTAGCACAACACATACACATGACTTCCGATTCTTTTTAAGGATCGGAGGAACTATTACAATCAGATACAACACCACATAAGTATTATGGCATAATACCACAAGAGATCATACAGGCAATACACATACGTATATTTCACAGGAATAAGTTGTGATCTAGTTAGTGAATGAACTCATCCAAGAGAAGAAACTTCAGATGGTTTTGCACCTTCAGCAAGAACTTCAAGATACCTTGGAACAGGCGGCATTTCAACATCAACCAATCCTTCTAGGATTTGAACAATTTCCCCCATTGTAGGCCTAGAGCTTTCACTGTCTTGAACACACCAACAGGCAACCTTGCAGACCCTTTCAAGCCCCCCTAAGTCCACATCAGTGATAAATTCGGAGTCCAACAATGTCTGCACTTCTCCTTCTACAAGCACCTCGCTACTAAGACAGGAAAAAATGTATTTGTACTTGTGCCTGTATGCAGACCGTTTCTCTTTCCAGAAATAATCTCAAAAAGCATCATTGCATAGCTGAAAACATCGGCCTTTGTTGTGATGGGCTCACCACTTATCCACTCAGGTGCAAGATAGCCTATGGTGCCTCTCATCGATGTCAAAACCCTACTAAAATCCCGGCCTAAGAGTTTTGCCAATCCAAAGTCCGCCACCTTTGGAATTAATGATGCATCTAGTAATATATTTTCTGGCTTGATATCACAATGTATGATGCAATCCCTGCACTCCTCGTGCAGGTAAGTTAATCCCCGTGCAATTCCTGTTGCGATTTGGTATCTTGTGCTCCAACTTAAAGTCACACTACTAATCCCAAACAAATGATGATCCAATGAACCATTGGGCATATACTCATAGACAAGCAACCTCTTCATCCCTTCAGAACAAAAACCAAGTAGTTGAATCAAGTTAATATGATGAATGGTTCCAATAGTGCTCACTTCTGCCCGGAATTGCTTCTCCCCTTGTCGAAGGCCCTCTAGCTTCTTCACTGCCATAATAGTTGCGTCTGGTAGAACTCCTTTGAACACAGAGCCAAAAGCTCCCACACCCAATATCTCAGAGAAATTTTTGGTTAGGAATTGCAGATCATTGTATTTAAAAGTGATCAAAGATCCCTCAGCAAGATTCATACCATCAATTCTTCTCCTCCTACGGAGAAAATATAAAGCGATCACTGCAGAACCTAGAGTAGCAAGTCAACCAGCGACAATTCCAGCTATCCACCATTTCTTGGTTTTTGAATCCAGTAACTCAGAGGCTGCCACTCTTATATAAATGTCATCGACTGAACTATCAATGGTGTCTTGCAAATTCAGAAGCTCAGCATACCAATGTGAGCACGTACCATTATAAGAGTAAGCAGTACAAGAACAATTGTTCAGGCAAGCTGATTGGCAGTTTTGAATGCTAGTAGCCTCAATACTCTGTGCTTTATCAGGCAATTTCACACTGTTGATTGAATAGAACCTATCGTGCTTTTCTTTCTCCAAGCCCTTGCTGCCACACTGCAATGGGACATTTCTCCTACAACCTGCAGTTTGATCACCTAGATTCCAACTAATTGGATCATCCTCACTGAAGCCCTTGAGGCAACTACATGATGATGACAGGGCACTCCCACCACATTTGCTATAAGCTCCACACAACCCATACACATCACAATTGGCTTTTGGTTGTGAAAAATAGACTACCCAAGCTTGTGCAGACTCTACCCAGACAGAAGATTGAGTCTGACCTGACACGCCAATGACATGCCTTGATAATATTCTATCATCCGTAACATTATAGATGAAGTATTTCTCCTTGTCATTGTTAACAAACTGATAAGTATATGGGTGTTGGGATAGGTATTGGTAGGTGACAACTCTGGCATGTTAGGAAATGAGCTGCCGGTCCAGTTGCCAGTAGCCCAATATACCATGGAGCTATTCCATAAGAGCATGTATTGGTTTGAGCCATTTGAATCCATCTCCACAGTGAACATTCCTGGCGCTGGATCTCCATGGTTCTTCCAAGAAATCATCCGGTTGGACATGCCAGTCACCTTGTTAAAACTTAGCTTATTACCTGGAAGCCATGTGTCTGTGATATCATTGAAACTCTGCCAGAGCACATTCGAACTATTGGACTCATGTCTAACCACTAGGTTCCCTGTGTCAAGGAGCACAGCAACTGTGGAATCAGAAGTTGCCTTGGTTGAATTACTTGACCAGACAATCGATTTGGAATGACGGAGGATAATATTTCCATCATCAGAGATCGTCAGGCTTGACAAAGCTGGATCAGATATTGGCTTCTCCCTGTTAGCCACCCATACAATAGTTCGCACCGAGATTCTGTTGTACCAAATACCTATGTACCACTTGCCTGTAGACCCTCCAGCTATCCATCAGAAGATTATGGGAAAGTCAGTATAACAGATTCACACGAAAATGTATAAAATTATGAACGAAGCAGAAGTGGAGAAGATGATTATAAATTTGGTTCAAATGTAAATATGCAGATGTATCAAAATGTGTTATTATTGGTAATCACAAGTTTGTTTCCGGACACACACAAGATAGTGCCAAATTATTCGTAGAAGGCGAACCTATCCATCTATAACTTTCAGAATACTAAGAGAAAATTGCAAAAGACCACCATAATTCAAGGCTTCGTCGCAAAAACCACCGGTTTCCATTTTTTCGCAATTTGCCACAGGTATTGGCTGACACCGTGACAAAAAACACTAATTAACCCGTTTAGCCTCGATAACTACTGCTGGCTGGAGGGGTCCACTATAAGTGATGACATGGCACCAAAAATTCACGCCATTTGACTCAACCGTTAACTTACACGTAGGGTCCACCTGTTATCACCTTCACCCACATTTTTCTCGTGGACATTGTGACGAACACGCCGCGTGTGTCTCGAGTGCGGAGACATCCTTGGCTCAGCCCTAGAGGCGAGCAGCTGGACCTGGCGATGCAGTTGATCGAGAAGGCCGACCGTTGCGTCCTGGTGTACCTGCACGGACCAAGGACTCGTCCTCGCGGCGTCCGACCTCGCCGGACTCGCCGCGCGTTGGGCAACGGCGACGGCAGACCAGTAGCGCTGGAGCCCTAGGCCACGCGGTTAGCGCGGAGGATGTGGTGGAGGTAGGGTGAGAAATGCAATTCCACACGTATGGTTGCCCCTGGCACTATCTCTGCCTTCCATCTGATCATGTTCGTTGGAGATTCGTGCTGGAAAAATTTCAAAAGACCCTCCCACCTCAGTCCTGCCTGATTCTTTAAGCCCATTCTAATTTTGCACAAAACCCCTTATCTTTTAGGCCTTTTATAAGTTCCAGATCCGAGTTTTTTTCTTGTTTCCTCCCAGATATTGTTTTTCACCACGACTCTTGAAAAATGAAATTCATAAATTTTCTTCGATCACAGAAATTTCTATTTTGACAGTTTTCTGGGCCTGTTCAATTCCAGTTCCATCAAATACATTTTTCAAAGAAAAAAGATCATCGTAAATACATAAATCATCGTTTTTTCGAATGTTTCATCTAGCTTCATCATTTCCAAGCAAAACATTTTAGCCCCAACAAAATTCATATATATTTTCAACCAGAGAGAAACAGAGAACATTCTCTTCCAATAATATTCAACAAAATTCATATAAGTTTTATAAAAAATTATATACATTTTCGAACAAAGTTCTTTACAGGTTTCAAAAATTTAAGTTCAAATCTATTTCGAACAAAGTTTAATCCCAATCCACAAATAATTCACACAAGTTTCAAATATTTTCTGGTCTAGAAGGAACAAATAACATGCACCATATATAGAAAGAAGAAATACAGTATCCAATTCTCAGTTCATACAGTTCATTGTAGTTTCATTCAGGATCCAATTTATATCCACACAAATTTCATTCCTGAACAACAGAAGACATAATCTTTGCTTCATTGCAGATCTATATGAAAATCAGTGATATTTTCGTACAGTATCAATAATGAATACCCAAAGAAACGAGACTGAATTCACACAGTCCAAAAATCAAGAGAAATGAAATAAATCAAAAGAAACCCAGATCTGGCAAAAAAACACAGGTGGTTTTCTCTGTTTCGAATTTTGGCCTTTGTATCTTTACCTAATAATAAAAGCGCTAAGTCTTCAACGGTTTGGTGTGTCATGCGATTGGATTTACCCATAAAGTTGTAAATAATTACCCACCTATGCCACCCATAAGTTAGGCACCGTTTTGTTGGTCCGTTTTTGGTTTCGTACGTTGCCCACGTTTGCCTTTCCTTCATACATCGTGTACGTCCGTTAGCGCTCCGGGCGACGAGTGCTGAGAGGAAAGGAATCCTGAACCGAAACCCCAAGCACGTCAATCACAACATTCCCTGTTTTAGCGCTCGGCGGTAACAGATCGATCTCAGAAATAATGTGTATAGATCGATCATCTCGGCTTGATCTGGACATGCACTCCTCCGTCGATCTCCTAGGTCTCCTCTGGCGAGAGTCGACGGCGGCGGAGAAACGAGAGTGCTTGCAGCGGCTGGACTCAAAGGGAGCAGCTGCGGCGCTGATCTCGTCATGTGTCGACGAGGATGACGGGCGGGAGCGGCTTGCGGGGAAGACGAGATGTCAAAAAGGCAGCCAACAATGGGAGCACGGGATGGACGGCGAAACTTGCAGGCACTGTTGGGTCGAGCATGCGAGAGGCGGCGGCCCTGAGCACGAAACAGCAGACGATGTTGATTTGGGCGGGAGCGACATAATCGATCCAAGGAATCGATCTATCGAAGATATCAGCAACGGCAAACGGGGAGTTTGATCTCGGCAATGATTCCCTGAGGAGGCGGCGCGATCCAATAGGGCTGAGGCGTTCAGCTTCGGCTCGGAGCGACACCTCGATGTGGTCTGGTAGACGGAGGCGCTGGGGAGCTGCCGCACCCATCAAGCGACATCGTCGTCTCCCGAGCTGTGCCCTAACTCGGCCACCGTTATAATCGATCAATCCATAAGCTAGCCATCCAGCTCTAGCTTTGCAGCTGCAGGTCCTCGGCGTAAAGTACTCCTCCAGAAGCATAAATGCATGATCGATCAATTCTAGCTGCCAGCTTTGTACATCGAAGGGTTTTTCATGGAAAATTTGGCCTGATGAACTATGTATCAGACGGACCTTATCCTGGTTTCATGTCAATGAGGGCCCCTTAATTCGAAAAAATGGTTTTTTCGTGGATAGCTGTGCATCTACGTTTGCAGGTCCGGCCTCGGTCCTCACAAGAAGCAATCGCTTGGCCATGAGCCTAATCGATAAATCCATCAGCTAACTAGCCGGCTTAGTACATCCCAAAGAACAAATCAACCAAGATCCAGTACGTACGTGTGGCCGGCAAGCCCGGCATGAGTTCTCGCCGATTTTTCTCGATGACGTATTTTCTTGGCAAAAGTCAAGCGGAGCCTGGATCAACACAACCTTGGTGCCCTTCCATCTCTGGACCTGAACTCCAAGACTTTGATTGATTCAGCAGGTACAAGGTAAAGGAAAGAGTATCCTCATTCCGTGGCTTCTCTACATAACACAAAAGTTATGCACATGACCGGCGGTAGTTTCCTCCACAGGGAGCAGATTAAGGACGATCTTCACCCGGCACCTCATCGGGACTGACCAGCACAACCTCCTCAGACCAGTAGCAGGTTTACCTTGATTTTTCTCTCTAGGTTATTGACGAATTTCTCGCCTAAGCAATTTATCTTCTCTTGCACCAAAAATGCAGGTGGGTTTATATGATAAATTCGCTTTGTTCCGTTAACAAGAATAAACAAAGCTTGAGTAGTGGAACCTTCCAGGACTTAAAAATATTTTATATATAGGAATCATCAGCACCCCTATTTGATATAGATTAAAACAAAAAAGTAAACACGATGTTTTGCATGATTGTGAGCATGTACTAATTTCTTCTAGAGCCGTTGCAACGCACGGGCAATTTTGCTAGTTCAAAAAAAAGGGGAGAGCCACGGATAGACCAAGGAGCCAAGATCCAGATCAAGGCCCATATCCGGCCGGTCCTAGCACGCGCGTGGCCGCGGAGAAACTCGCCCGAATTGGTGCTCCAACGCCGGCGAGGTGGTCGTCTCCTACTCGGATCCAGCGACCAAGCCTGCGTGGAGGTCTCCTCATGGCGTGCTGGAGGAGGGGCTCCTCATGGGCGGTGGAGGTGGGCCGGCGGCGTGGCTGGAGCCCGCGTTGACGCCCCCATGGCTGGCTGGACGCCGGCGAGGTGGTCTTCTCCTACTCTGATCCGGCGACCAAGCCCGCGTGAAGGAGGGGCTGTGCATCTGATTCCTGCAGTACCTACACGTGACACTCTTTTGCTAATTTTGGTAAAGTAGGTTAACACGTTATTTTTCCTTCCGTTTTTGGGTGTGTGCCGAAACGAGACAAATAGCGCAGCTTTGCTCTTTATCATTAGGGAAAATGTTATTGTTTAGTTAAGATGGTGGTTGAGATTGAGGGAGTCTTCCCCAGCCGAGAATATGGAGGATTTGATTTGCCACAATAGCCGAGAATCTAAACTTAATCACCCTGAAATGTGGAGTTGTATGACTAAAAGAATTAATAATGTGAATAGATTGAATGTATGAATAGATTTTTATTAATAAATATGGAATGACATGGATAAATGAATGGCTCAAATAGTGGATGATGTGGACATCTTGCATGTAGAGATAGACTAATTTAATGCATGTTAGTGGGGTTTTATCTTATAAGAAGTATAGATTAGATACGCACATTTGTCATTTTTGTGTAGGTTAAAATATAAAGTATACCATGAAGAGATTTTACACATTTACGGGATACGTAATTCAAAACATCCAGTGTTTTTCTGAGTTTTTAAAACTTATTAGTATTATTTTTAAAACAAAGGATAACTAAATCTCGAGAGACAAGAAATCATCTTTAAAATAAAAAGTGGTCATTCTAGGTAGACGAGGCGCAGGGAGACGGTCTTGGCTCAGCATGATCTACTCTACTCTTGGCTCTCGTGTGTTGTCTCCGGTAGCGCAGAAGCAAGGAGTGGAGATCTCTGACCCTTAGTTACAATGATCTTTATTTTAATGTTCAAAAATTATATTTATGAGTTTTTCCATAATTGAAAAATATACGAAATGTAGCCAATATGGTGTATACTACGAACAAGCAAACTTTTAAAAACTTGTATTTTGAGCTAAATAAGATGACAAAAGTGTGGATTTGAATATAATTATTTTTAAATCTCTAAATTTTATCAGATTTATCATTTTGGGGACCACATAATATAAATAATTTTACATCACAATTTTTTATGTTTGTGTATATCATTTTTGTGTGTTTAGTTTGTACTAGTATGTATACACATGCAATGCACGTGTATAATTATAGAGCCCTTTTGCCCCTTGAATCCTGGAGTGTTTTATGAAAATGATCTAAGACAAATGAACATTTTGGATGCGAACATAAGGGCAATACTCATTTATTAATAAAGTAAACAAAAAAGTTAACCTATGTCGAAAGGAAAATGTACTCTGTGGGACCTGCACTAATTTAAATTTATTAGTGATATATAGAGAAATTAGAGTAGACAAAAACATTAATCCATGTAATCGAACAAAAGGACAATCCTCATTTAACGATAAAGAAAACAAAAAAAAAACCGTGTCAAAAGGAAAATATACCCTGTGGGACCTGCACTCATTTAAATTTATTAGTGATAAATAGAAAAATTGGAGTAAACAAAAACATTAATCAGTGTGATAAAGTATCCAATGGGACCCGCACTCATTTAATAGTCATTTCTCCATTCCCTTGGCTGTAGACTTGCTTCAGCTCAAATGGAAGGCGTAAGAGCATCTCCAGCAGCAGCGCTAGGCACCGGCGCGCTAAATTTTTTTTGCGGCGCCAGAATTGCGATTTCTCGCGCGCGACGCCTGTTTTGCTCTAGCAGACGCGCCATAATTTAGCGTGGCGCAGTCGCGCTAAAATGCAGCGCGCGAGCAGCGCCAATATGATGAGCAAATTCATAGCAACATAGCAAAATAGCATAGCAAAAATTCATGACATAGTTCAAATTCTTCCACAGTGCATAATTTAAATGCATTACAATAAAGTGCATACAAACGAATAAAACATCATCACTTGCCACAAGTTTATTTCTCTCCAATTTCTCCCTCCTCCTCTTCTTCCTCCTCCTTCTCTTCACCTTGTTCAACCCCATCTTCATCATTGACGGGGACGGTGCTTGCACTATTTCCACATGCACCATCCGAAGGCATAGCAGACACCATGGTAGCATTGCCTCTACCTATGGTTGCACCCAAGTTAACCGGCGGTGCACCCATTCCTCCCATGGTGCTGATGCATGTAAAATGCATACATGAACTTTACATTTTATTACATGTTATTCCATGTTATTTGCATCATATAAGGGTTATATTCATGATTTATATTAGTTTTGGGGATAATTAACAACTTCCCCATTTTTCTGGAATTAACCCTGCGCTGTCAGAAAACCCCTTTTTCTATATTTTGATGTTTCAGGGACCCAAACGACGTCCAAATGACCTGAAACTTTACGGGGATCACTTTTTTGGAAGGAACGAAACGTAGGCGCAAAGGAATCGAAGAAACGGAGACCAGAAGGCAGAAAGGGGTGGGCCCACGCGGCCAGATTCCCTGACCGCGTGGGGTCCCCCATCCTGGCCCTCGGGCCTCCGCTGCCGTCGATCTTTCTTCCCGAAGCTTCGTCTTGACCTAAAAACGACTATATATAGACCCCCCCAGGGCTTTCGCGAAAGAGAGCGCCGCCGAAACACAGAAACCACGAAACAGAGATCTGGAGCTGAAGATTGGAGGGGGAAAACTCCGGCGGGGCGCTGCCGGTGTGGTCTCCTTCCCCTCCAACAACATCTCCACCGACACCATGATGAAGAGGGAGTAGTCCACCCCTGGACTATGGGTTTGTGGAAGTAACTTATGTATCTCTCCTCTCTATGAGCTTCACTAATTAGTACCGTATGAGCTGCTGAACATGATTACGGTCATCTATGTAATTCCTTTGTGGTGGATCTTTATTATGAGTTAATACATGTTTGAGATTGCAATGGTTTTGTTTCAGTTATGAAAGTAGATGCATATTATGTACCCCGTTCTTATTTACTTGTCATGATCAAGCATGTTTATGAGAGCATGTGAGGGGGAACGTGTGCATTAGTTGGAGTAACGGGGGGTGGCTAGTGCAGTGAACGTGACAGATAGTTCTGCGATCCACTTGGGTTTTCTACCTTACTTTGTTGCCTCACTAGGGATAAACAAAAATACCATGCTACCGGAGAGTGGATGTGACCTTGGCCACTATCTCCATGACTAGATCTAGCATGTTCTTATTTTAACTTCATGTCATTGAACTTATTGCTATGCTCTGATTTATCTTAATTACTAAGGTGTTATGATTTAGTTCGCATCTTGGTGGAGCATAAGAGAGAGAACAACTTATACTTGAGATCTCTATGTTAGGACGTGATGCCCATATTATTAATAACTTGTCAAACCATGTCTTGCCATCTTTCATGTTAATTTTAGTGTTCCATTGTCTACCACGTTATCAAGAGAGAGTGCATTTGTGAAACCATGAACCCCGGTCCATTTTTAATCATAAGAAACACCTTTCCAACACTTTTATCACCACTTTTGTTTGCTGCCATTATTAAATCCGAAAATACAAAAACACTTTTACATCTTGCATTCATCATAAAAAACCCAAAAATATCATTTATCATTACTACCATCATCCTTGCATATTTATTTTACCATCATTGCATATTTACTATTGTTTGCATATTTATTTTATTATCATTCTCACACCTTGTGCTTGACAACCACTTGGTGAGGTTGAGGGCACAAAACAATTTATTTTGTTGCAGGTTCTCAAGAGAAGGATAAGGAGATAACACCTGAAATACTGGTTCCCCGAGAGTTCGATATTAAACCCTCGAGTCACCCCTCGTGGGGAAAACTGTCTTCCACTACTACATACACTCTGCACTTGGAGTCTCAACCTAACCCATTTACTTTTCACGCAGGTACCACACGAAGGGCTAGCAACTGTTTTCTGGCGCCATTGTGGGGAACTACGTGAAGGGCCATCAAGACGTTTTCTGGCGCCGTTGCCGGGGAACCATAGCTGAAAGGTTTATCCAAGGATCACTCACATCAAGTCAACTTCATCACCAACTTGTGTAACAACCTAAGCTTGGGGAAGTTGCACCTACGTGAGCATCATCTTATCCATCTTTACCTACAATCATTTTATTTTGTTTTGTTCTTGTCTTGCATATCATCTTTATATTTCGGTTTGCATATTTTATTCAGTTTTGCATTTTGTGTTGCATTTGTTATTTCGGTTGCATTAGTGTCATTTTACTTTCAGTTTTGCATAAAAAATTAAAAACACATAAAAACTTGTTAAAATGGGAGATAGAACTAAATTGTGTGACTACACAAACACTCCTAATGATCAATTTATTGCTAAGCCTATCACCACACCTGAGATTACTGCTGAGAGCTATGAAGTTAGTCCTAGTTTGTTAAACTTGATAACTAGGGAACAATTTGGTGGTAGTGCTGTTGAGGATGCCTCTATGCATCTTCATGATTTTATTGAAATCTGTGACATGCAAAAGTTTAAAAATGTTGAAAGTAATGTCTTAAAACTGAAGTTATTTCCTTTCTCACTTAGAGGAAAAGCTAAAGAGTGGCTACATTCATTACCTACTGGTAGTATTAATTCTTGGGATGATTTAAAAGAAGCTTTCATTAAGAAATATTATCCCCCTGTTAAAATACTGCAAAATAGAAACAATATCCTCTCTTTTAGGCAAAATGAAAATGAACATGTTGCCATGGCTTGGGATAGGATTAAACTCATGCTTAGAACTTGTCCATCACATGGGGTTAATGAATGGACCATTTTACACTCTTTTTACAATGGTCTAAATTACATGTCTAGAAATATACTTGATTCAGCTGCTGGAGGTGCTTTCATGGGAAAAACTGTATTAGAAGCTAAGAACATTTTGGAAAGTATCTTGCAAAATTATAGTCAATGGCATACTGATAGAGCACCTAGTTCATCTAAGAAAGTGAACTCTATAGAAGAAACAAATGATTTGTCATCTAAAATGGACACCATTCTTGCTTTTATTAATAAACAAAATTTTGAAAATATGCCTTTGCAAGAACTAGTTGGTAATAATCCTGAAAATGTTGATGTCAACTTCATTAGGAACTATGGTAATAATGGGTATGGTAACAACAATTATAACTCTTATAATAAGCCCCCATATGACGCGTTCGGGTAAACCCGAACATTCGGGTCGGGTATTTCGGGTTTATAAAATTTCGGGTTTCTGAAAATGACACCCGAAAATCTGCAAAAAAATAGAAAACCTGAAAATTCGGGTGCCCGAAACTTCGGGTTCGGGGACGGGTTATCCCGATTTACCCGAGTTACGCACTGTAAACAGAAAAAGAATGAATCCAGAGATGGGGCATTGGGGAAGATGAAGGTGCAGCCGGGATGGTGCCGTGTCGGTGGCGGCCTCGCGTCGCCGGATGTGCCGCAGTGGCACCGTCCGCTAGGGAAGATGGAGGATTGGGGATGAGGTCGAGTGGTCGCTGGCCTCATGTCCCAGACTCGCAGTAGGTGCCTCGCTGGGCTGGTAGCAGCGGGCGAACGCCGGCTATAGCAACGGGAGAGGACGACGGAGGAGCTGCTGGGATGTCAAGAACTCAACTTGGAGGAGAGGAGCCTCGGCGCCGGAAGGGGAAGGTGCGATGGGGTCACGTTGGCTCTGATTCGTTGTGGCGGCTGGGTAGTGGTCTCGGGGAGATGGGGAGTTGGGTATGGGGTACACGTACAAGAAAACTAGGTTTAGATGTGGGCTGGGCCAGGCGGCCAGCTATTTGGGCTGTTTGCTGTCAGCTGGATTTTTTCTATCGTTGCAATTCGGGTTTTTCGGGCAGATCGGGTACCGGAGGTCAAAGCCCGAATTACCTGAAATAATTTCGGGTTTTCGAAACTGCTACCCGTGGTGGTGCTCGGGTTTTTCGGGTTCGGGCTATACGGGTTCAGGTCCGGGTTTTACGGGTTCGGGCTTCGGGTTTCGGGTGTTGTGCCCACCGTGATTCCAAACAAATATACCACTAGTAGTAATGTTTCTAGTGATTTGGAAAACACCATTAGATCATTTATATCTACTCAAAAGGAGCTCAATAAGGAGTTCATATCCAAAATCGAAAAACATGATATTTTGTTTGAAAGAGTAGATCAACTCACTAAGGAAGTTTCCTCATTAAAGAACATCATTATATCTCAAAAAGAAAGAAAAGTTGAGAAAGTTAAAATGCTTAGTGAAGTTAAGGAAGCATTTGTTGATTTAGAGAAGTGTAGCTTGCATGAATTAATTTCTATCTTACAAAAATTTGCAAGTGATCCTTCTGTTAATATTAACCATGCTGGTTTTGGTTCCTATATTGCTAATCATGTCTTAAAAGAAAAGATTGCTAGGTACAACCAAGAGGCTATGATATCACCTAATCTTGGGGATATATGGATTCCCAAGGTACTAGTAACCATTGGAAAAGAGACACACCATGCTATACTTGATCTAGGATCTAGTGTCTCTATATTATCTAAAGAACTATATGAAGTCCTTGAACTTAAAAACATTGAAAAATGCTCTATTGAACTTGCACTTGCTGATGATTCCATTAGACATGCTCTAGGAAAAGTAAGTGATGTTATGGTAGATTTACACATGACTTTTGTGCCTGTTGATTTTCTAATCATGGACATGGCGAATAAAACCTCTAGTCCTATTATTTTGGGAAGACATTTTCTTCATACTACAGGTGCCATTATTGATTCAAAGGAAGGGAATGTGAAGTTTCAGTTTCCACACAAGAAGAGCATGAAACACTTCCCAAGGAAAAGGGACACACCAAGGTTCAAGCTCCCTCATGAGCTACGTCCCCTTTGATTATCAAGTAATTAAGCCTAGCTATATGGCTATAAAGAAAGCGCTTTACGGGAGGCAACCCGGTTGTTTTTGTTTGAGATTTTCTTTGAGTCCTCTTCCTGTAACAAGAGAGTAGTTTGTTAGTTTTGTTTCTGTGATTTTAATAAAGAACCAAGTTTTACCTATTTTGGGTTTGAAGAATTTGATTTTGTGAATTATTGAATTTTATGTTAGAACTTACCAAAAATAATTTGTTTTTTGTTGTTTATGCATTTTTGTATGTATGTTTTGTATTATTATAATCAATAAGTTTAAAGTTTCTAACACTTGTGTTTTTTCGAAATCTATTAAGGAGGACTTATGTATTATTTGAATTTTCTAAGCTTGGAAATAATTTTTGAAAGTTCCCAATGCGCTTGAAATGCTGTTTTTTGTTTTGTTTTTATTTTTTTTAGAAGTTGTTTTGAATCGATTTGAAGATGTTTTTGAAAAGTTTTGAATTTTTTGAGTTATAAAAAAGGAAGAGTAAAAAAAAAGGGGCGGGGCAGCTGCTGGACCGAGCCAGCCGGCCCAGCCCAGCTGGAAGCACAGCCCAGCCGGGAACGCGGTGACGTCCTCCCTGACGTCGCCAGGCGGCGGCCATGGCCAGCGCGGCCGAGGTCGCGCGAGCACGGCCAGGGCCGCTCCAGCACGCCGGCGAGGCGGGGATCACGCGGATCCGCGCGAGGGAGGGGCGGCTGAGCCGGGAGGGCGGCGCTCGCGACCAAATGGTCGCTGGAGCGGCGGCGACGACGGAAAGACGGCGGCGGCCACCGAGCGCGCGGCGGCGCCGATTCCGGCTCCACGGCGGCGTCCCAGGACTTTATCCTCGGCGAGGAGATGCAGGAGGGGACGGCGAACCTCCCCGTGGCCGTCGATTTGGACGGGGAGGGCCGGAGCGGACATGCGCCGCGTCGGCGGCGCCGGCGACGCCGCGACCGCGTGCGAGAGAGGAGAGGAGAAGAGAGTTCTGAGGACGTTTTTACTCAAAGGTCCTTGGCATTTCTGTAATTCGCGTATGGGTCCTTTGCGGGGGTTATATGTAAATTGGCAGGGGGCTTCTGCAAAGCCGTGCACCAAAATCCGTGCGAGGGCGACGTGTTCGCCCGTGATTGGAAGAAATACCACTGCTACAGTAAGCTACAGTGCGCGCGTGGTCTGGACCGTTGAATCGCGGTATCGAACGGTGTACGTTTACAGGGCGACGTGGAGGCCCGATTCGGAAGTGAAACGCACCAACTTTTATATATAGTAGGATTGGCCACTATGTGGATCGAGCGAGCATTTCCACGCCGTCAGCGGATGCTCGCTGGCATCTCCCTTGGGCTGCACGCCGACCACCGTCTCCTCCCGCTATGTGGCTCGGCGGCGGGAAAGCTGAAGACTTCCTCCCTCTACAAACTCCGGCGTGCTTTTCAAGCATGCTGACTTCGTCTGGAACAACCACGCCCCATCCAAAGTCCGTTTCTTCGCGTGGCTTGCGGTCCAGCAACGGATCCAATCCTGCGCCAACCTCGTGAAGAAGAAGATCCTCGAACCTGAAGATGGAGCCTGCCCCATCTGCAGCGCTCCGACGGAGGACACGGAACACATCCTGTTCTCCTGCCCCTTCGCCCGTCAATTCTGGACTGAGCTTGGGTCCCCGACCTCCGCCCCCACCTCCATTGCCGACATCGCCCGCTGCCCGCTCCCCACTTCCGCTCCAGCTCGCTCCGCAACACTGCTGCGACTCCTCTGCCTCTGGCACCTGTGGAAACACAGGAACGGTGTCGTCTTCCAGAAGCTGCCTCCCTCCATCGGTCTTGCTAGGAAGAACTGCAGAGACGATGCTATTCTTTGGCGGGCGCGCATGCCGTTGGAGCACCGCACCGACGTCGATCTCTGGCTGACTTACCTCCTACCCGAACGACCATAAATCTTCCTTTTGCTCGTTGGATGATGTAATTTGAGTTAACCCCCACGCGTTGGGTGCTCTCCCTCCCTCTGTTGTAACCTGCTTGGGGGATTTCACCCCATATCTTGGGTATAAAATGGAAAATTCAGGTGGGTGCTTTGCACTCCCGGTGACGCTTCAAAAAAAAAAGAAAATTGGCCACTATTTACCGCCAACCCGTGCATATATCCGACCGATGATAGTGCAAATCGATAGTTCAGAGAATGAAAGGAGTAACGGAATCATGATTGATGTTGTTATTCCCTTTTGCACAAAGGGAGATGCACAACCTGAAATCATTTCTAGCTCCCGACCGAGCTCCAGTGATTCGGCTTTACAAAATTTGAAAAGTTCAAATTATGTCTCAAAAAATTCTGAGAACAAGCATACAACTATATATACAAGTCAGGTGTGTACAACCAAATTTGCATCGAAATAAATTTTCTTATATATGGTCTGCACAAATTAAATAAGAAAAAAAGGTGAAAGAAAAATAGATTTTTTTTTTTCCTTTTTAGAGTCACACTTTTCTCATTTTTGTGTAGGCTACAATACAATCGTATTATCTAGCAAAACTCTACAGCGACGTACATAACCTGTGTGTATACACGTAATTGTTCTTTAGAATTTATTGAAACTTTAAAATGCTATTTTCAAAAAAATTAAAATACCGAGAGCACTGGAACTCGGTAGTCAAAACACGTCCCTCGTCTCCCTTCTCCATGTGAGTTAATGTAATTTACGCCCGGACTCTCCATATCAGAATGCACACAGCCAGTGAAAAATAAACAAATGGAGAAAATATATAGTCATGCATGCCAAATACGTAGTCATGTGTGCTAGAGACATGCTTGACGCCATCTGGATGACTGAGCAGACATAACGGGCAAAATTACACAGGAGTAAAATACAAATAAGTATAAAATTCAAGGGAATCAAAACTTTTAGTATATTATTTAATAAAAACATCAGTAATCTAATTCCCCAAGAACTCTTACCATTTCACTCAAATTTGTAGTGCAGACTGGATATTTTTGGGTATATATGGAATATTATTAATTTGAGAAAATCAATATATGTGTATGATGTAAGTAATTGTAATTTAAAATTTCCTTATAATAGCCCATAACTTGCTAAAAATAGAGTGCTCATTGATGGCCAAGATTAGAAGTTAGTCTTATATAGGCACAATATTAATTAACGTAGTAAGATTTTACTATTTTGTTCAACTAATTAATTTGTCCTTGTCTCCATGGTAAAATGCTGGTATCTTCTATAAAAGGCGTACATTAACATTTATCTAACACATAAAATTTGTAGAGCAGCATAGTTCTCGTGGTTCTAATAGAGAATGAGGACTACACAAATTCTTCTCCTGGGCCTTGCCCTCATGATGCTATCCTCCTCAGGTACTCTTAATTCATGCACTTCGTGTATATATGTTCTGTTAAGCAACCTTTCTCATGTCACAATTTCGCCATCCTAATGATGTGAACTGCATTATCCTTGACTATGACAATTCCTCTATCCTAACCCAAATTTTCTGTGGGCAGCCATTGAGGCGAAAGTACATTGTGGCCCTGAGATTGGAACGGGGCCAGGCCCGTGTAAGTACAGTGATTGTGCGACTTGGTGCAGGAACTTGGGTGGCTCAGCGGCTAGTTGTGTTCCCCAAGGATGCAGGTGTGTAGCGTGCTGGAAAGATCCCCCTAGCTCGAACAACGAGCTAGGCGCCTAGGCCAAGAGTATCATCATAGATGAAAATTTTATTTATTTATGGTTTCCTTACTAAACAATAAAGTGATGTTGAGTCTTAGTCTTATCGGCTCAGTCCTGTCAATGAGTGACGCGTGTCTTCCATATCCCCTTTCGCTGATGTTCCGGTTCATCAGGGGGTGGAGCTGGAGCTCAAGTCACCACGATGCAACACTTTTTTTTTTTTGATAGGATTCACACTGCGTATTCAACACCAAATACAACACAGAACACAAATCAAGAGCAGGAATACGCAGACGAACAGGTCGACGAACTCAGCACAACGGCGAAGCCTGACGAAACAGAGGCCAAACGCCGAACCACCGCGATGCCTGGAGAAAATCCTCACCGCCGCAGAGCCGCCGGAGAAGACGATCCCAGACCACCACCACTCCCGGGTAGGAGAAAGCCCACTCATGACGAAAGCCGCAGAAGCCGCCCGCTGCACGCAACGGAACCGAAGCACAATGAAGGAGTACGGCCAAGGCTGCTTCTTCCCGCAACCACCACTCTTCCACCACTCCCTGCGCCGAGCTCGAAGATGACCTGCCGGAGCCGCCACCGCAGCCCCATCTTGATCACAGCTTGTCCCCTCGCCTCCACGGCCGGCCAGAGCAAGACGGAGCAAGACGGAGAAGACCCAGGGCACGCAGACAAAGTCACTCCAGCCCAGGCCACCATGGCCAGCCAGAGAGACCAGCGCCGCGCACCAAAAGTCGATGACGACCTCCGAAATCCCGAAGAAGATTCTCCTGTACAAGCAGCCGAAGAACTCGTCGCCGGTGACGGAGCAGCACCAAGCGACGCGGAAGAAGAGCTGCAACACTTTAACATCATAGATGAAATATTTCATTTTTTATGGTTTTCCTTACTAAAAAATAAAGTGATGTTGAGTCTTAATCTTATCGGCTCAGTCCTGTCAATGAGTGACGCGTGTCTTCCATATCCCCTTTCGCTGATGTTCGGTTTCATCAGGGTGGAGCTGGAGCTCAAGTCACCGCGCGATGCAACGTGGCATAAATTTTCAAAAAACAGATGTGTAAAAAATGTGTTCCATAACTTCTAACATAGATTATAGGTCATAACAAATACAATGCGTACATACAAAGAACCGACAATCAAAAATCAATGTACATAGTTTTAATATTATTATAAAGTTTAAAAATTACAAAGGATACAAACCCAAATCTTCATGCCTTGGGACAATATCTCCACCAGGCCACCACTAAGCTTATGGTAAAAATATAAACAAAGAGAAATAACCCAACCTTTAGGCAATGCCTTCAAAAAAAATCACTACAAGCGTGTGTCGATGATGACGAGTCCATTCGAAGATTGAGCTCGGGGTTTTTCACCTAGAAAGACGAGTTTTAAACCACCATCTTCAGAAAGAGAACGATGCAAGCGCATGTCAAAATTAACAGAAATATTTTCAATGAAGTGTGCAAGTTCGACACTGTCGCTTTGACTATCATCATTGTCCGGTCAGCGACTCATTACTAATCAGATGTCCCTGAAGGAGAAACTGGAAGTCGATGACGTACCATAGCACCACGCTCCAACAATTATCGCCAATATCACCAAGGCAATCCATTATCACCAATACTATTTAATATACTGGCTAATATGCTAGCCGTCATGATTGAGCGCACAGAACTCAATGGTCATAGTGAGGGGGTATAGTAGTGCCACATCTTGTGGATGGGGGACTCTCCATCCACCAATATCCGTATCATACGATTCTCTTTATGGATTATGATATCGAAAAAGATAAGAACCTAAAATTAGTTTTAGCAGCGTTCGAGCATGGGGGGAATTATTCTGCTTCGTGGACAGCCAAGACATGCCGAGTTGTTCGGTTGTGAGTAAGGATAGTTTCCTATTAAGTATTGGGGTTTTTCGATTCACTATCGGAAACTAACAAACACCAAATGGAAACATGTCGAGAATCGTCTGCAAAAAAATATTAAGGTGTTGGAAAGGAAAACTACTATCTCTGGTTGAAGATCATTTCTCATTAATTTGGTACTAAGTACTACCTTTGTTCCTAAAAGCAAGGTGTATAAATTTTCCCCTGAAATCAAACAATGTAAAGTATGGCCAAGATTATAGAAAAAACTACAAATAATTGTTATATTCTATAGATAGACCATAAAATATGTTTAATGATTATCAGATAAGATTAATTTGAAAGTTAAGAGGTTGATATTTTTTCTAAAAGTTTGCTTAAACTTCACATGATTTGACTTTTGACAAAATTTATACACCTTATTTTAAGGGACGGGGTGGAGTAATATGGTATTGTATATGATTTCTTTCTTCCACTTACCTAAACTAGTCTTGCACATATTTGTTTTATTCCGATCAAGTCTTTTGGCAAGGAGATAATGAAAAAAACGACTAGCATTTATCTAGGTAAGCGCCAAAACATTTAGGTATTTTTTCTGAGAGAGAAAACATTTTGGTATCTGGAGGGCTAGATTAGGCATCTGTTTCGACACCCATGGGGCCACGGGGCATGTCGAGAATCGTCTGCAAACCCTAAGGGGCCACGTTTGATGAAGAAAAAAGAAGTCGATGACGGACTCTGCCTCACCTGGCTCAAACGGCCAGCCGTGCGCCGTCAGTCCTGTTGTCAGACTAGAAAGGGGGCAAAAGGGTCAACCGCCCACGGTTGTCAGTCAGACAGGCTTTTTTCCCTTCCCCACGGGTGGCGGCTTCGCTTGCATCACGCCGGCCCCGCCGCCTCCGGCAAATCTGTCCCTGCACGCCGCCCATGGCTGCCGCGGGAGACGAGCAGCTGCTGCTCCACCTGAAGCTCGCCTTCCTCGCCCTGGAACCCCCAGCCTGCGTCCTCACCCTCGCCAGGTACATCCCACACTAGTCCTCCCTAGTAGATTCTACATGCCACTAGCACTAGCTCGAAAGCTCAATCTGTCTAATCTTTGCAAACCTCCTGAGCCACCTATGCTCTAGCAATCAGAGCCTCCTCATTCGTCCCTTTTCAATCGCAGTTGGTAATTTGGGTTCTTTTGAATTGCAGTTGGTAGTTTGCAAAGTTTTAAATAGCGGGCTATTGTATTTTCCAGAGGGTTATAACCGGGCTATACCGTAGCTAAGGCCATATAGCCGTTTTGCCAAATAATGGGAAATATTCAAAATTTGGGCAGCATATATTCGTATATATATATATATATATGTTCACGGATAAATAACATATTAACATAGTCACATAAGAGATATGAATAAAAAGAAGAAGTGAGGAGGCCGGGTTCAGCAGCGAGGGCGGCAGGTAGTGGGAGCTTGTGCGCCGCCGCCATGGCCGCCTCTCCTCTCGGCTGCTATTTTCTCAAGAGAGGTGAGCAATGTGGAGATTTTGGGGTTAGGGTTGGCTACTTGGCATAGCCGTTGATTTAGGCTCCGAAATTGGGCAGAGCAGACAAAATTTGGTCCAAATTTTTTGGCCCCCCTGAGCGGTAAGATAGCGGCTAAGGGGCTAAATTGGGGCTTAATCCATTTAGCCGGGCTATTAGCGGCTATTATCTCTTTAGCCTGTGAAGGCCTTAGCTATAACGCGAAACCTCTCGCAAGGCTATAGCCGGGTTTTAGCCGTCTATTTAAAACTTTGGTAATTTGGCCTAATTCTCTGGCGAGTCCGTGTGAGAAAGCTTTTGTGACATGTCTTGTAGCGATTCTTTGATTTATTGTCACGAATATTTTTAAAATTCTACCAAGGGAACTAGTCTGAACAAGGTAGAGTAACCGAACAAGGTCTTGTTTTAAACTTCCACTCCTTAGGAGTGTAAACGGCTAAAATACTAAGATTACCAGCAGAATTTAGCTCTAAAAGGTTCTACCAAGGGAACTAATCTGAAAGCTGATGACAGTGGCACGCAGGCCAGGACAGAACTTCAGCATCCCTACAGCACAGATCTATCAACCTGCACAACTATAGCAGAGCAAATAGAATTTAGAGCAGCATGATTTTTCTTAGCAACCCAGTAGTGAGAAATAGACTCTAAGTCACTACCAATGCTTTTACCAAAAAAGGAGCTAACACCGCACCAAATTATTTTCGCCACTATAGTTTGAAGAATATGTGATCAACCGAATCCAGTTTGCTACAAAACATGCAAGTTTCAGGCTTATTCATGTTTCTTTTCTTAAGGTTATCTCTCGTCATGATTCTGTTTTAATTAACAAGCCACAGGAAGATGTGAATTCTAGGGGGAATTACAGGATTCCAGATGGAAGGAACAAAGACATGTTTAAGCCCTCTAAAGTTAATAACAGCATACTGGGAACTAGACGAGTACACTCCAGAACTATTGTAAATCCAAATGAGTGAGTCAGAATCCTCAGTAAAGGATATCCCAATGGCAATTGCTTCTAAAGCATACCACTTCCATTAGCTGAGATGAAATTTCCTTTTAACGGTAAGTTTTAAAGCTGATCCATCCCAGACTTGAGAGATGGAAAGACACTGCTGATTGCAGATGACATACATATCCCAAAACTGGACAGCTAATGGCGAGGAACCAAACCAGCAGTCCTCCCAGAATCTATTTTTTTTGGCCATCTCCAACTAACCATCTATAGCCAAACTTGACAGCCTGAGCAGCCCACATGATTCCTTCCCAGAAAATGGAGGCACTGTCGGTATCACTACAGAAGATGTTTGGGGACGAGGCCAAATACTTTTTTTTCTATTAATTATTTCCAGGGTTTACTCTCAGATTGAGCAAATCTTTTGAGAGCCCAACAGGCAGATGTTGAGGTCTCTCATATTAGGAATACCATGTCCGCCAAAATCGTTCTTCATACAAATTAATTGCCAGTGGGCTAAGTGGATCTTTCTATGCCCATCGAAATCGTTCCATAAACAGAAACACAAAAGCTTTTCGTTTCGATTCATCAATAGAAGAGAAGTTTAGTACAATCCCGAAAGAGCAATACCCAAACTAGTTCTCGTCGGTAGGAGAGCCTCATGACTCTTAGCCCCTGCTTACGTGGTTACACCCACAATCTGGCTTCCGCCTTGATTGTGTCGAGCAGGCCTGCAGTGTCGGGTTGAGCCCAATCGAAGATGACTGCACTGTGCCGCTTCTAGATCCACCACACTGTATGCAATGATCATCGTAGAGGTGCCTTTTCTGCGCCACGGTAGGGGCGCAAAGGACGGACCTGCCACCAGTCCAAGAATCTGTCTTCGATAGCGGGAATGCGGGGGGAGACCGGATCCAGTGCAAGTAGAATCTTGCCAGGTCTTAGGTTCTGATAGTCAAACATAAAAGCCAAGCTAAGTGGAGTTAGTTTGCACCTATTGCATTTCACAAATAGAGACAAAAATGTAATCCGTGGCACAAAGGACGGACCTGCCACCAGTCGAAGAATCTGTCTCCGGCAGCGGGAATGCGAGCGGGAGACCGGATCCAGTGCAAGCAGAATCTTGCTAGGTCTTAGGTTCTGATAGACAAACATAAAATCCAAGCTAAGTGGAGTCAATTTGCACCTATTGCATTTCACACATAGAAACAAAAGTGTAATCGGATGGAGAATAAGTTCAAATGAGACATAGTACCTTTTTTTCCTTTTGTTTTCAAAACAGTATGGTGATTTTTATTTTATTTGGTTTATGCAGAAAAGCTGGTGGAGGTTCTGTCACGCCGCACGTTCAAAATTTTATTTTGGAGAACTGTACTAGCAATAATGTAAACGCCTTTTGCTATTTCATATCAGAAAATTTAGTACCTACTAAATTTGCATGATACGTATTCTAAATTTGTAACAAATGAGGGTAAAATTAATTTTCAATTCAGCTAAGAATGCTCTACGGCAATGCTAATTTTCTGGTTATTGCTCAATATTTCAGTTTGAACTGCTGGTTTAAGCAGTGTGTACTCACGCAGGTAGGGGGAGATCAAAATTCTATCTATGTAGAAACTATCCTTAAAAAGGTTATAGCTGAGGCTGAATTATCGTCAGATATTGTGATTGATGAGCTCTATGAGAAATTTGGCCAGTGCATGTTGTCAAAAGCAGTATGTGCATCTAATTTTTTGGTGCATCTCAATAATCAGTACTTATTGACACTATATACTCATGTAGCTTCTTTCGCTGTCTCTGCGTAGAATAATTCATCGCCGAATATGAATAACAAAATCTATAAGGATATATCCTTTCTTTCTACTACATGTGAGTTATTAATTTCGAACTATTTTCTCAGATGTTTTTACAGCTATTTAATTATGACATTGTAGTAATGAATATGTTTTATAGATGACAATGTTTCCTCAAATCCAGTAAGCTTGGTTGCTCGATTATCATGTTCTACTAACATGCTCGAAGGTGATACAGGGTATGATGTCTCTAAATATTTAAATTCATGTGTTCATATATTAGGCTTATAGTTGCGTATTGTATTAATTCATTCATGTCAGTGGGCATTTTACTATTTCAGGTGTTGTCTTTGGCCATCAAGTTTATTTTTATCTGAGTTCATTCTTTCATTCCCAGAACTTTTCTCCAAAAAATCTTGCTTTGAGGTAAAGTGGTGATTTGTAGTATTAACTTAGAACTAGAGTTACTATTTCAAGCAGTTTTATTTTCTGCCGTCAAACATTCATATCAGCCAATAAATCTACAATATTAGCATGGGCGAAAGCATGGGTGGCAGGCCTTAGCGCAATCCTACCCTGGATAGGCCCTTAGTGTGTGGTGTTATAAATTGGGTGTGGTCCGGTCACGGGCTTGTGCATAACTCTTTTTCTATGAATGCATCGAGAGCAAAGCTTCTGCACTTTTTCAAAAAAATATGCATAGCAGAATATTATCAATTTTAGCTCGTGATCTCGTCTGTTTTATAGAGAACTATTGCCAATGCTTGATTTGCATGTATTTAAGTATGTTTTCTTGCACCCGATACAAGTATTAATGTAATATAAGTGCGCTTGTAGTTGTGCACATGTTATATGCCTTTTGCGCCAAATAATTATGGACCTGTGTAAACTGGTTACATCCTCGTCAAGTCAACGTTTATTACTTCTATGTTTTATATGTAGTTTGTCCTTAATATTTTCCTTTGAGCAATTAGTTTAGTTTCTAAATTTAGTGTATTTTTATATAGTCGTTTGGCCCTATATAGGTAAAACCTCAAGAATGAGTGTTATCAGGAACTTTAATATGTGTTTTTTCCTATTTTTTCATGATAAGCAGCTTGGTTCTGGTGTTGGTTTGGTTGGCGTATGTCTTAACTATGTTGGTGCTTCCAAGGTATGAAAGTTTATAATGCCACTCTCCATTCAAGTTCATATGTATGGCATGAGCTATAGATGCCACCAAATTTCATAAACCCTTTTTCCAAGGAAAAACATTTATGGGACAAGAAATGCTTGTAATGTGAAACGTATATAATGTGCAGGTTATTCTTACTGATGGTGATGCATCTACTCTAGCAAACATGAAGGCGAACATGGAAATGAATAACTTAAATATTGAGGATTGTCAGCTGGTAACAGAAAGCAAGAATAAGGTGTGTTTAATTCCTTCCGTCAATATCAGCTTCTATGTTTTCGTGATCACGCATTTTAGATTGGCTTTATGATTTCGTTTGTAAAAAAATTATTTTACCATTCCATTAACTGGGTAGCATAGCTAGCCCTTGATCAAACATACTTGTTAGATAAATAATGTGTTCATAATATCTCTTGTTAATCAAGAGGAGTGACAGCATTATCTCGCTTCGAAAGAGTGCTAATGCACTGCATTTCCATATTTATTTTTCACATTACCATTGGTACTTACCCTTTAAGCTTTGTATGAATGCCCGTTTCAGACTAAACTTTAATCTTACTATATTCTGACATGTAGGTAGAGTGTAAGTATCTTTCCTGGGAAGAAGCATCTGACAAAGATTTATGTGCCTGCCAGAGAGATGTAGTGTGAGTATATATATATTCTTGTTGTAATACTTATTTTGTATTGCTATAGCATTATGATTTCATTTTTCAGTAAGTTATTTTGTTAAGCTGTGAACCTCTGAAACCTCTATCTCTTTGCCAGTCTTGGTGCAGACATTGTATACAATCCGGCGTGCGTGCCCCACCTGGTTCGAGTACTTTCGATGCTACTTAGAGGAGATGATGGGCAACGCAGAAGTGTCGGCGCGGCAACCAGCAAAGAAACTAGTGATGAAGTATCTGTGAACGGCACAGCTGGAGGACGTGTTGCATATATCGCCACAGTTATTCGGAATGTGGACACTTTCAATTGCTTTGCCAAGGCAGCTGCCGACGCGAAGTTGTCTATCGTCAACATTACCAGCACTGCAGCTCCCTCGAGCTTGCTTCATTACATGCTCTCGTACGATAGATCGAGCGTTCAACTTCTTGAGATTACGGTTTTATCATGAGGTATTGATGAGCTTAGCTGCCAGCATTCTTTTTCTGATGTTACCATTTGGATTTAATCGGTGTGACATCGACCTCTTAAGATTGCGCTTTTATCATAAGATATTTCTGATGAGCTGAACTCCCACACTTCCCTTCCGATGTTGCATCAGCTTTAATCTTAGTGACCTCAAGCTTATCGGGTCATCGAATGCAATATTGTGGTTGTTTCATGTTTCCTGGTGAAGTGATTCCTATCTTCGTGATAATATACAATCATCACATGTTCATATTAGGGCTTTGAAAGATCAAGATACTTCACAACATAGTGCACAATTTTTTTTTAACTTACCGCAGGAGTGCTAGCGTCAATCAAACCGATGTACCAGGAAAATAGATGAAGCGGCACCAACATAGTTTTTTTTTTTTACAGGACACCAACATAGGTTGTTGGATTATTAAAGTCCAGAGTAGGCAAAATTTATCTTCCATATACACCAAGCTGCCAGCAAAATTCTGTACAATTTACAACGTTGCACATCTTCTACAAGCCCATCATGTATTATGATGAAGGTACTTGGCATTTAATCCTACACAAGTACTGGTTCTGTACTCTTGAGCCAAAACGGTGAACCATACATTGTCACAGGTGGGAACAGCTCAGGCGAACTTCAGCGCAGCGACCGCCAGGAGACTCACGGCTCTGAAAAGGATATCGTTCACACTTCTTTGTATTCTCACCGCAGCTTCCTCCTCCATGTTTGCGTCGGTTGGGCCTCTAAATATGCTGGTTATCGTGTCCCGCAGTCCGTTTACCGCGCACGAGAGCCAAAAGAGCCCAAACCCGACACCCGTGTTCAGCAGCCGGGTAGCGGCGAAAGGAGTCCTCCCGCCAATAGCAATTTTGCACACGACTGACAGAAGAACAGCCAAGCCGGCTCCAGCGATGCCGATAGAGCATTGTGTCAACAGTTCGTTGACCTCAGGACCAGCCTTTTTCAGTGAGACCATTGTGGAGCTGTTTCTGTTCTTGTCCAGGAGGATCGACAAAATTGCTTCACTAGCATGAAAGTAATTCTTCTGATACATGTCACGTTCATTGACGGGTTTCCCCTTCTGTTTCTTCTTCGATGGAGATTTTGTCTTCACATTTGCCGTGCTGCATATTTTAGCACAACCGTATTAGTATGTGGAAACGATTTTGAATGTTGTATGTATAGCAGGTGCAATACACGATTGGTCATACTACAGTATACTCGACGTGGAATAATTTGCTGTGATGTCAAGGTATTTTGTCTAGATTTAGGGTTTAGGTTCACCAGCGGAAGTGTTTCATGCAATGGTTAGCCAAAAAAGTTTACAGTAAACTGGACAGTTGGGGTACGAACAATATCCATTGCAGTTTAGTATATTGGCCAGGAACAAAGGATCTACATACAAGCAATAATTTGTACCAATTTATTGGCATTCTTTTGTCAAATCTCACAATCGAAATTAGGAAGATTACAGAAATACACAGACACCCTTTATGCCTAGTCGATGGTGCAAGTGATTACAGAAGTAGCTAACACCAGGCAGGTATATACCATGGTAACCAGCAGGTCGAAGAATAAGTATATCAATACTCAAACCTAAAGCATTGAAGTTACCATAATTGTGTATACCAGGAGAACAACATGAAGTAATAGTGTAATACACAACTAAAAGAAGCTACAATACCTTTTTGAAGCATCGACGGCTGTGCTTGCTAATTTTGAATTGGATTGGCTACTATTCCGTCCCCTTTTCCTGCTTATGCAGAAAAGATGTATGTCAAGTAACCGACAGAATGAAAATGATATGTGTAATCATATAGCTGCATTAGTTGAAATTAAAACCATTAACCATAACTCTGATTTTTTTTACAGAAATCAGAAACAATGGATTAGTCTTATAGTTATAGGTAATTATAAGGGAGAAGGAATCCAGCCTAGATCCATGGATAGTACTTGAGAGATCATTTTAACATCCCATACATTCATTAGTTCCGAGTTATGTATTCCTACAGTACATCTCTCTTCAAGGTCAGCAGAGAACTAGAGATTGTTTTCTAGTCCCAAAAGATATCAGGTATGTTATACAGCCCATTCAACATAATGATGTAAAATGTTACAGTTGCCCAAGTCAAGTGTCAGCACATGCAGCTAACTAATAAAGATTTACATATGGCATCATGCAATCCTGCGACAATTCATGTGCGGGTTGAATCAGAATATCAGATCACAGAACAAATGTTTCCCATGAATAATTATACCAACTCATACAAGCAGAGACACCAAGCATATTCTCTGCATTTGCAATATTTTAGCAGCATTATGTGCTCTAGAACTTACACTCCATCAATGAAAAACAGACAAAGCAAAATGGTAATGATCGGACGGCACTAAGCAATATTTATATATATCCACAGTTCCTCTATTTGGAGGTGAAAACTTTGCATATCATTGAACCTAATATTGGTGAGCCAGTGAACAATATGAAGAAGAGAAAAAAGTTCACATGGAGCATGATGCTGCACATTATTACCTGTCAAAGTATGGAACTAGATATGCAGCCTTGCAGCCCCTTGGCTCTCGTTTCGGCACATTAAACTCCAAGAAAACCGAAAGTAAGTCTCTCATCTCATCTCCATTGCCAGTGAAGATGACCCGGCCGTTTTCATCTATTGCAAGGGCAGAACCATGGGACTGAGCAAATTCCAAAAGAGGATCAGGGATGATGAATTGATTTTCTGGTAGATACTGCTGTGGCTCCTCCAATGCAAATTCGTAGATTGGTAACTTGTCGTCGGGGATATATGGTTGGCTGCCCATGTTTATTGGTAGGTTATGAGTTCCCGTAAGTTCAGCCAGTATAGACGCATCAAGTTCTTTCACATCAGACCCTGACATTAGAAACTTCAGGATTTTCTCTTGCCTTGCGCACTGCTCAGCAATCCCAATGCTAAGTTGAACTGAGTCAGGGTGGGTGTCTGTTCCAAAAGAAAAAAACATGAGAGTCGTCAGAGACCGAATCATGTAACTTTAAACAGCACATGTAAAACTGGACTTCTACAGTGGATCAACTATGAACCAAAGAATATATACAGCTTAGCGAGAGTACGTAATTAAGATTGACCAGAACTATGAACCAAAGAATATATACAGCTTAGCGAAAGTACGTCAAAGGTACCGTTCCGTGCGAGTTCAGTAGCCAGCTTTTCGCTTGACAAGCAGTCGATGCGTAAAAGGAATGTTTTTGTATCACTTTTCTAGGCCACAAGCTAAGGCTCGTGGATCGTGCTTCGTGTTGAATGCAGTGCAAGTTAAATGGAAACCATGTGTGCAACACGGGACTAAGCAGTTGATGCCTAAATCGTTCTTTGTTACTGTATTACTTCTGTAACACCCCAAGCTAAGGCTCATGCATCATGTTTCTTGCTTCTGTAAATTAACAGTCTGTAAATTCTGTTACTTTCAGTAAAGAAGAATACTTGCTGTTTACAGGTTTCCTTTGCAAGAGAGAGTGCGCAGCGCCTAATTCTATCCAATTCGGGCAGACGGTAAAGACACTCGTCAGCAAATCAGCCCACGCAAGCTGACCGCTGCAGCATCCGACAATCACATACGCATCAACAGGGACGGGACGGAGCATCAGATTCGGGAGAATTGGCGAACCTTGGACGTCGACGAGCGCGGCCATGTCGAAGGCCTGGTAGGCGGCGGCGGCCGATGCCTGGCCGAGCCCGGGCATCATCATGTGGTGCGCGGGCTGCTGCTGGTATGCGCCCTCGAGGAGGTGCTGCTGCGCGGAGAGCTGCTGCGTGGGTGGCCTGATCTTGGCCTGGAACGGCAGGACGCCGCCATGGAGGTCCTTGGTGGGGGCGAGGATGACCGGGGAAGCGGAGGCGGATGCGAGGAGGGAGAGGTCGCCCACCATCGCTCGCAGGGAGCGGGGAGCGGATAGAATACTAGCTACGAACTAGAATTCCTCGGCAACGGGGGGGAGAAGTGGTGTGGCCGGGGATAAATCGGCGGAGTTACCGAGCGGCGTGGAGGCGCGGTGGCCCGGGGAAAAAGACGGCGATTTTGTTTGCCCGGCGCGGCGGGGGAGAGAGGAGGGGAAATCGAGGGAGTTATCCGGGGAGGGGGGGGGGGGTGCTCGACGGTGGGTGAAGTCTTGGTCTGTGGCGGAGGAGGAAGATTCGCGAAGGCGACGGGAGGGGCACGGGAGGCCGTGGGGGAATTTGTGGGCGCGGCCGTGGGTGGCTTGTTGTGCAGTCGACGGGGCGCCGGCCGATATTTTCCGGCCGACGGGGCGGGCGTCTTTGCCGTGTGCCGACCTGGACCTGCTGCTTCCGTGGTTACGCGACGGCCGCGCTTCTATTTTTTTTTTACAACCCAGGCGCTCATATACACGTTCATACACTCATCTCTATGAACGCACGCACGCACACCCTACCCTATGAGTACCTCCGAGAGACTGAGTCAGCGGGTCGAGTCTTGAGATTGACGAAGTCACCACGGGCGTCTCGTTGTCGACGGGAACATCGTCTCCCACTAAATAATATTCCGCCTTAAATGAGAAACACCAGCGTCAAATCTGGGGTTTGACCTCTGGTAGGCTGAGGATACAACCACCCACCTAACCATTTTGCCAGAGTCAAGTTCTCTACGCGCTTCTAGTTTAACTCGGGGTACATTTTCTCGCCAACAAAACGAAAACTCAGGGCACATTTTCGTGTAGTTGTGATACGTTTGGATAATGGTCGACATCTACTAGTATATCGCTACTCGATATTGTTGGTTAGATATGAATTCTACGCAAGTAAACTATAGGATATAATGTGGTGAGAAATTAAAGATGAGAGAAACAATTGGGATAACATAACATGTTACCATGACACATGACACAGTGTTTTCAATAAATATGACTCTACGAAATACTCTCTCAGTATCATAAGATGTTTTAGGTATTTCGATAAGGAAAATATATTGATGTACGTAGACATATTTTAGTGTGTAGATTCACTCATTTGCTCCGTATGTACTCCATATAAAAATGGCTAAAACATCTTATATTGGTGCGGAGGAAGTAATAAATAATTCTATCCCTCTGATACCATAGACGCGAATTTTTGGCACATGGAGACAGGCGTCCCTTGTGTCTCAACGGCTACAACTTTATGATCAGTAAACAAAGTATCATGTAAAAGCATTAAATATTTTGTTAAAAGGGGAAATGATTGTATGTACTCCAATATGCTGGCTGATTGGGGCTAAAATCTTGCATGCATTGCTGGAGAGAAACAAGCAGCCATTGATTGAGGCATAACTAAATGCAATTATGTCTAGAAGGTGGGGGGTTTGGAACTAATTGTTTTTGGCACTCTGCCAGAAAACTGGGACGGAGGGAGTAGAAGAATACAGAAGAAATACATTGTGAATTAAGAGTGGAATAACTGTTAGGGCGGCAGTACGTGCATCTAAAAACTTTATAACTGTATGGCGCGCGTATGGGAATTAATTCACATTTAAACTTCAGCTTTCTCATGTATATAAAGTGAGAGAGCACAATTTTTTGTCATGTACACGTGTACAGAATAACCACTTGAATTAGAACAAAGGCCATTGTAGACACATGTTAAGTGGTGTTTTTGACAACATCATATTTAATGGTAACAATCGCATGTTGAGAGGTCCCCACCATCACTCGCGGGGAGCGGATAGAATACTAGGAATTAGAATTTCCTTGAATGGGGGGGGGGGGAGTTGTGCCGGGAAGGGGGATAAATCGGCGGAGTTACCGAGCGGCGTGGAGGTGCGGTGGCCCGGGGGAAAAGACGGCGATTTTGATCGGGGAGGGGAGGGGAAACCGATGGAGTTATCCGGGGGTGGTGGTCGACAGTGGGTGAAGTCTTGGTTTGTGGCGGAGGAGGAAGATTCGCTAAGGCGACGGGGTGCAGGCCGATATTTTCAGGAGCGCGTCCGGCCGATTGAGCGTTTTGGCGTGTGCCGACCTGCATGTGCGACCACGGATCAATCCCTGGTACAAGCGCGACACCAGTGTCGTTATGATTCGTTTGGATTAGTGGTTGACATAAGCTCTACCGAAATTCCAGCTCTTTTTCATCTAAAAAAATCCAGTGTTTTCCGAAAAAAGTATGAAGGTCATATACTAGTGAGAAGAACAAGTCCTTAAAAGCCACCCTTACATAAACTGAAATATCATCCAATATCTTGAGTGTATCGATGTTTTCTTCCTCCTGCATCCATCGAATGGCGCGCCGTGAGCCAAACTGAGAGCATCTCCAATAGCTTACCAATTTTGGGTAAGCAAAGTGGCTATGGGTACAGGAGAGAAAATATTTGGGTAGCCAAAACAATTTCATCTCGAAAAGCTTACCCAATAGATTTGGGTATTATTTCCGAGTAATATTCAATCAAGTCTCGGTCGACTTGTTTATTGAAAAATAGAACTACACTTCATAAATAATATAACTCGCAGAAAATCCCAGTCGTTTTTCATACATACACACACATAAAAAAATAGGTAAATGCCACAAAGCGCAGCTGCGCTATTTGGACATCCCGAGCGCTCACCCGCGTCGTCCCCACCCTCCCGAACGAGTGCGCCGAGCCTAGAAGCTGCCGCCCCAATACTCCCTGCCAGGCGAGCTTCCTCGCCGCTGGTACGGCTCCCATAGCCTGCCTCCCCGTTCCGCCGCGTAAACCCCATCGTCTCGCTTCCCTCGTCACTGGCTGGGCTCACCGCGCCGCTCGCACTCCCGCTGCCGCATCCTACTGCTGGCGCCTCGTGTGTTGATTCTCCTCTGCCGATTTAGCTAACTCCGGCCAGCCATGGAAGACGCGATGGCCATCCGCAAGAGGAGAACGACGGAGGGACGAAGAGGAGAGATTGGGGAAGGGAGGAGGGGCTGGCCGGTGTCGTCGCTGCGAGGGCGGGGACCGCGACCTCGCTCCAGCGCGGCCATGGCCTCCTCAGGCGCCGTCGAAGGCCTCCGCCGATGCATCAAGGACCGCTCGGTGCAGCTCCACTGTGGGGGAGTCGCTTGTGGCTACCAGCAGCTTTGTCTCGACGTCCTCCGTCGCCTCTCCCAGTAGCCCTTCTTTGGCCAGTCCCTAGACCTAGAGGAAGGCATCAACGACGGCACCACAGGTCCAGAGCCGGGCTGGAGAGAGACAACATGCAAAAGTCAACAACACGAGCACCACAGCGGGGACTTGATTGCTTTTGCATTTGGAGTTCGAGGTCTTGCTTGCAAATGCATCTACTCTATACTGCTACTACAAATGGACCTAATTACACAATCTAGTGGCCCGATAAAATTGTCAAGTTGCTGCAACTCCACTAAAGTGACATTTTAGAAGCCAAGCAATTTTACTGTAATTGTTTACCAATATTGTGAAGTTGTCTTATCGCACGCCAAATTTGTTACCGCGGTTGTGAAATTTGCTCAACGCATACTAAAATTGTTTCATCTCGTACCTTTTTTTTTGTAAAGTTGCTTCCTCGTAAACAAAAGTTGCTCCATCGCCCATAAAAGTTGATTCGGCGCCCACAAAACTTGCTTCCTCATACGCAAAACTTGATGCGTCGTCCACAAAAGATGTTCTGTCATCCATAAAAGTTG
Source organism: Poa pratensis (assembly GCA_947311845.1). NCBI lineage: Eukaryota > Viridiplantae > Streptophyta > Magnoliopsida > Poales > Poaceae > Poa > Poa pratensis. The sequence goes on from CAMZMU010000039.1 coordinate 25,557,239, forward strand.
CTTCGGCACCCACAAAACTTGCTTCCTCATCCAGAAAACTTGATGCGTCGACTACAAAAGATGCTCCGTCGCCCATAAAAGTTGGTCCGGCGCTCAGATAAGTTGCTCTGTCGCCCACAAAAGTTGCTCCGTCGCCCACAAAACTTGCTTCCTTGCCCACAAAAGTTGTTGCGTCATCCACAAAAGTTGCTCCGTCGCACACAAAAGTTGCTTCGGCGCCCACAAAACTTGCTTCCTCATCCACAATACTTGCTGCGTCGCTCACAAAAGTTGCTCCGTCGCTCACAAAAGTTGCTCCATCGGCCACAAAATTTGCTCCGGCGTCCACAAAAGTTGCTTCCTTATCCACAATACTTGCTGCGTCACCCACAAAAGTTGCTTCAACGCCCACAAAAGTTGCTCCATCGGCCACAGAAGTTGCTCTGGCGCCCACAAAAGTTGCTTCCTCATCCACAATACTTGCTGCGTCACCCACAAAAGTTGCTTCGGCGCCCACAAAACTTGATTCCTCGTCCACAATACTTGTTCCGTCGGTCACAAAAGTTGCTTCGGCGCCCACAAAACTTGCTTCGTCGCCTACAAATATTGTTTCCTCATCCACAAAAGTTGCTTCGACGCATACAAATGTTAGCAACTAGAACACCGTAATGGGGCGACTGGTTTAGAGTATTGCTAACGTCATTCTGAATCTAGTTTCTTCCCTGCGCATAAAGTTGCTTCGTAGCACACCAAAGTTGTTTCGTCACCCACAAAAGTTGATTCTAAAAAAAGTTCGTCGAAACATATCCAAGGGGGTCTACTTTTGAAGAACTCGTCGAGAGAAACCTAACGGTGAAAACAGATTTTAATTTCAGTGCTTGGTTCAAAACTTACGACTTTTTAAAATCAAAGAACAAAATAAATGGACATGAACTTGACTGGTTCGTTCATATATGGAGTAGTACAGTACAACTTACGTGGGTTGCTACTTTGCTTTTTCGGTGAGCGCCAAGGACTACCGTCGGGCGCTCAGGCGCCCGCTAGACCCGTCCAAAAAAATATGGCTACACATTTCTGATCCTAGCCTGGTGTGACAACCCAGATTCCAAAAAAATTGCTAGCACATCCATCTCGGAGTGTTCTGTGAACGCATGGGTCGACGTCAATCGACCACATGCATGATCAACAAACCTTAATTGTTTTCATTTTTTTGGTTGCTTACCACGTATATCACGTGGTGACGGCATCAACCGCTGGGCCACTTATAAGGTGCTCGGACGTGTTCTCCGTAGGCGATGTGGTACTAAAAATTATAGTGCAACAACTTGGCCTCCGGTGTACCGTAATAAATTCGGGCATTCCTAGTATAACCCAACAGGCCGGCGGAAGACAGACCATTCACCCAACAGTTAGCCCGGCCCAAACGGACTGGACGTCCGACGTGCGCGGGCCCGCCACGGATTCCGCCATTATCCCTTCGGCCTCGTTTGGCAACAGCGTATTGGGGTGTTTTTCTGTGTATATTACCTAGTGTTTTTTGTGAAAACAGTCCTCATACCCAAAACACTTCGATCCCTCCCAATCCCCTTCACCACCAAAACCCCCAGCAGCTCACGTCGTTTGGTACACAGGCTTAGCACAGAAGTGTTTTAGCAATAAAAATCTCATCTTTTTTCACAGGACACACAATTACACAATTATGGCCACCTACGCCGCCGCGAACGGGAATACGCTGGGCACTAGGCATGTAGGCGGACGTCCGTTCTGATTAATTTATTTGTCCGTCACGTTCCATATTTAACAGATTCGCTTAACAATTTGCTTAGCTGATCGCTGATCATCAACTAGCAGCAGTGTCTGGCGGACGTCTGCCCTGTCCGTCGGACCGTCCGTCGACATGCCTACTGGGCACCTTGGTCACGGCGTCCAACCTACTGTTGTTGGCGCCTGCCGTGAAGAACACCTACGTCAGGGTCAGCGTCAAGGTCTCGCCGGACGGCACAAGCGCTCCCCGGAGCACCGCCGCCAGGAGCACAACCAGCACCGTCACGCACGATAACGTGCTGGCATGGGTGATGCCTAGCGCCGCCGTGAGCGCCGTTTCGTCCGTCCTTGCGGATCAGGAACGAGAGCGCAAGCACGACACCATGCAGCTCGGACATCCCGCCCCAGGGATTGCCGCCGTCGTCCTGAGACAATGTCTTGGTCTCTGGTGGTATCTTGAACGCTAGCGAGAAGAGGACCGTGAAGCAGAGCGTGGAGATGAGGTTGTCCGCGGCCATGCCAGCAGCGACCACCAATGGCGACGTTCCCAGAGCTTCTGAAATCGTCACGAAATTCACCGTTGCCGCAATGAGTGAAAAGCTCGATCAGGTCACAGTGTTCATTATACGTGTAATCACAAATCTATACCATCGACGGGAAGCACAGACAAGTAAAAAATAATCACACGTGAGCTAGCTTTGCTAGAGAAAAATGGATCGGCTTCCTGTGTACATGGGCATGGGCTCTGATGCCCACAGCGGCGCGTCCATGCGGACGTGCACGCCGCCGGCCTTCGCAAACAGCCGCGTAGGTCTCGCCCTCATCGCCGCAGCCTTTCTCAATGGTGGCGTCCTAGTGCAGGCTGATCCACGCGAGTGGCGGCCGAGCATGGTGTCAAACGCGAGGAGGCAGAAACACGGAAGCAGCGTCCTCAAGCAGCCGTCCAAAACGCGAGGGGAGAGGCGTGTTTCTGTTACACTTCAACCCGACGGGTATTCGCGAGTATTCTCGGGATTGATCGGGCTGAGCCCACCCAAAACTCCCCTGCCAAACGACCCAGACGTGGTTTTTAGTGTCTTTGAATTGCCAGGGATAATACACAAATAACCACGTCAAAACACGTCTGCCGAACGAGGCCTTCAGATCACATGTGTGCATTTTCTGAAAACTGTTTAGAGCTTCCACTTTTTTCTACGGCTTAAAAAATAAGGTGGTCCCTTCCCAACTTTTTTTCATAAACCATTAGGCTTATATTATGGGTAGAGGTGAGCTTATTTTTTAAGCCACAAAAAATATACTATGCACTTGAATTCAATCTTCACTTAATAGCCCAAATGTTTATCTTACTTGCAATTCTCATAAGTAACTCCCCCGTGAAACTGATATATCTTTTTAGGACTTTAGGAAAACATCTCATCACGAACTAAAGGAACTAGCCGACGATGCCGCAATCTTCTTTGCGCCCACGACTCGAGATGTTGCACACCTCGCCTCCCCGCAACATAATTTCGGCAAGGTCACTGACCTGGTTACAACATGGCAAAGAGCTCGGTAGCCCCTATTCGTTGCGCTTCGCATGATCCGCCGACGATCATGGCTCAGTTCCCGACAACCATCTCCCACTTCCCAACTAAGTATCTTGTATTGTTGCTCTCGTTGGAAAGGCGTCGATAGGTTGACCTTCAGCTCTACATGAACAAAAAGGCTTCCCGACTAAACCCTTGGAAGCGAAAACTGATTTTCTCACGCTGGATGCACCTCTCTATTAAATCGGTTCTCACATATCTTTCGATCTTCTTGCTGATAGCCCTCAAACTGAACAAGGACATCATCAAGTCCTTCGATAAGCTCAGGCGTAGCATGCTATGGCCTCCAACGACTTTGTACTGGCGAGAAGCGCAAAGTTAAGGTTTGTCGCCCCAAGTTTTTTTGGGACGGGGGCGAGGGTCTTGGGATCCTCAATCTGGAAAAGATATCTCGGGATCTTCATCTTTGCTGGCTCTGGCTTGCGTGGGTGGCCCCAAATGAACGTTGGGTGGGTCTTGACACACCGACTGACAATTTGGATAGGCAACTATTCAACGCTGCTACGGTGATTACGTTGGGCGATGGAATGACAACGTCTTTTAATTTGGTTCTCCTCTTGTCTCATGGCACCACCGCAACTCCAATGTACCCAAAAAAACTGAGGGTAGCGCTAGGCGTCCCTCGGGGGATCCTGCGCGCCGATCCTCCAGGTCGATAGTCGTTGGATTAATCCGTTCGATGTACTCACGTCGCTTTCCATCCTATCCTTTGCACATGGGTGGACCCCAATTCCGTGTGGACTGAGATCCCATGCCTCGCCTCTAGCAAGGCACGATGTGCCTCGATGCTTCCCATCCACCGTCCATGCCCCATCCAACGGCCCAGCATGAGTCAAGCCCAAATCAACTAGTCCTTCCTCTTTTCCTCACGCGCGCGAGGCAAAGGAGCAGCGCGGGAAGGGAAACGCCAGCGCGGAAGAGCTCTGCCGCCATCACCGCCTGGGGCAAGGGAACCATGCGAGCTTCGGCGTTGGCCACGGGATAAACGACGTCGGAAATCCCTTCTCCTGTCTGGACGGCGCCCTCCGCACCCACGGCTGGACGGCGCCCTTCGCTCGGCTCCGACGGCGTCCTCCGCTCTGCTCAGCTCCGACAGATCGACGACTTGCGATTCCTCCTCTTCCCCTTCCGACGGTCAGCTCCGACGGCGCCCTCCGCACCCACGGCAGCTCTCTGCCCGTCAGACTCGAACAGGTAGTTCTTTGTTATTCTGTACTGTATATACTTTGGTACTGTCAGACTCAAATTAGATTGGCCTAATTTATGTACTTCAAAGATTATGTAAGATCAGATTGATGTTGCCAAATTTGAGTTAGTAATGCTACAAAGTATGTGTATTGTTTGTTAGAGTTGTAATATGAGTAGTATACGGTATGGTATAGTATACCAACCGTATACATACTCCTCCTTGTAAACACCTCGGCAGGGGTTATTCCTGCCTCATATAACACGTAACCGAACCCCAGGATTGGGGTATCGTTCCCGCATACGAACCTCGACATTGTTCAATTCATTTTGAGTTCACTTTTTAATTCATTGTATAATCAGCTCAACCCTTCCTTCTTCTGGACATTTTCGAGTAATCAAATTCTGCACATTAAACAATTTTTTGCTGCTGGCTTGCTGATACGTCTCCAACGTATCTATAATTTCTGATGTTTCATGCTTGTTTATGTATCATTGTCGCATGTTTTATATGCATTATATATCATTATTATACATTTTCTGGGACTAACCTATTAACAAGATGCCACAGTGCCAGTTCCTGTTTTCTGCTGTTTTTGGTTCCAGAAAAGCTGTTCGGGCAATATTCTCGGAATTCGACGAAACAAAAGTCAAACCTCCTATTTTTCCGAGGGACACACGAAGCCAGAAGGGCAAGCCAGGGGGAGGCCCACGGCCTCCAAACCATAGGCTCGCGCGGCCAGAAGGGGGGCGGCGCGAGCAGGTGGTCTGACCGACTCGGTTACCCCCTCGCGCCGCCCTTTCGCCTATATATTCTCCCTGACTCGAAAACCCTAAAGATATATCTAATACTCCAGAAAGACTTCCGCAGCGCCGCCGCCATCGCGAGACCTCGTTTCGGGGGACAGCAGTCTCTGTTCCGGCACGCTGCCGGGACGGGGAATTGCCCCCGGAGCCATCTCCATCAACTCCATCGCCATCTTCATCGCCGCTGCTGACTCCCATGATGAGGAGGGAGTAGTTCTCCCCCGAGGCTGAGGGCTCTACCGGTAGCTATGTGGTTCATCTCTCTCTCACATGGTGTGATCTTTATGTGATCATGAGCTTTGTAATCTAGTTGAATAAGTAGATGTTGCTCTTTATCTATTATGCACTCTATAGGTTACTTTAATATGAACTCCGGTACTCTCCACGGTGTAAAGGTGACAGTGTGTGCACCGTGTGTGACTCCTTTATGACGTTGTGGCGCTTGTTTACTCCGGCTTGAGGTGTGCTTTTGTAGCCCTACACAATGAATGGTGTTTGTTATCCAACAAGAGAGTGTTTAAGAGTAGCTTTTATTTATTCAGTTATGAGATCATTGTTGAGAGTGTCCACTAGTGAAAGTATGATCCCTAGGCCTTGTTTCTAAGCATTGAAACACCGTTTACAACAAGTTCTGCTACATGTTTGCTTGCTGCCATTTTATTCAGATTGCAATTACTACTTATAATCATCCATATTACTTGTATTTCACTATCTCTTCGCCGAACTAGTGCACCTATACATCTGACAAGTGTATTGGGTGTGTTGGGGACACAAGAGACTTCTTGTATCTTAATTGCAGGGTTGCTTGAGAGGATATCTTTGACCTCTACCTCCCTGAGTTCGATAAACCTTGGGTGATTCACTTAAGGGAAACTTGCTGCTGTTCTACAAACCTCTGCTCTTGGAGGCCCAACACTGTCTACAAGAATAGAAGCACACGTAGACATCAAGCTATTTTCTGGCGCCGTTGCCGGGGAGGTAAGGTAAAAGGTATTCACATCCTCTGGCTACTAAGCTATTTTCTAGTATGTTGCTAGTGTGTGAGTGCTCGAAGTATTTCCTTTAGATTCTGCAATTTATCTTTTTGTTTCTTGTTTTTATTTTCACTAGTTAGGCTTAATGGAAAACAACAAAAAAATTAGAGATCTTTATGAACTTTATATTGAATTAGGACATGATGCTTTTGAAGAGAAAATTAAAAAACCTATGGAGGCTTGTTTGCATGATGGTAGCAATGTATTACTATAAATTCTTTGAACACCATTATTGCTAATGCTATGAAAAGTCTAAGCTTGGGGAAGCTGGTTTGATGAATATGATATTTTTAGTCCCCCAAGTTTTGAGGAGAAAATTTTCTTTGATGATACTTTGCCTCCAATTTATGATGATTATAATGATAGTGGTATTTTGGTGCCACCTACTATGGAGGATAAAGTTTATTATGATTATACTATGCCTGCAATTTATGATGATTACAATGATGGATGTGATAGTTTTACTCTCACTATTACTAATAAAATTGATTATGCTTATGTGGAGAGTAATGATACTTTATGCATGTGGATCATGATAAGAATGCTTTATGTGATAGCTATATTGTTGAGTTTATTCATGATGCCACTGAAAATTATTTTGAGAGAGGAAAGTATGGTTATAGAAATCTTCATGTTACTAAATTTCTTCTCTTTATGATGAAGTTTTGAGCTTTCTCTTGATTTGCTTTTATTTGCTGGGTACTTTAAGACCTACTGGTCCTTATGAGAGAGGGAGACACGTTTCATATATCACAATAATATTAAGTCTTCTCTCTTTATGTTGAAATTTTTGAAGTTACACTTGTTTTGCCTTCTATGCTAGTCACTTTGTGCTTCATTGATTTTTTTCTTACAAGACTCCTATGCATAGAAGAGTGTTAGATTTAAACATGTTTTATATATGCTTCTTGATGCTCTCTTTTATGTTTCAACTCTCATCTTTATGTGAGCATCATAAAAATCACTATGCCTAGCTAAAAGGCTTTAAAGAAAAGCGCTTATGGGAGACAACCCATTGTTTTTATTTTCTGTTATTTTTGCTTTTCTTTTTGTTTTGAGTCAAGGTGCTTGTTACTTCTGTAGCAACTCCTTTGTATCTTTATTTTATCGCATTGTTGTGCCAAGTAAAGTTCTATATTGAAAGTTGATGCAAGATTTGGATTTCTGCGCAGTAACAGATTTTTAGCTGTCACGAATTTGAGCTTTTCTCCCTGTAGAAAATTCAAAAATTCTAAAAAAATCACGCATATTCCTGAGATATGTACGCAACTTTCATTATTTTAGGCCAGATCCATCTGAGCAACTTAAGTGCCTCGAAAAAATTCGTCATTCCAGACTGTTCTGTTTTTGACAGATTCTGCCTTTTGTTTTGCATTCGCTCTTTTACTGTGTTTGTGTGGATTTCTTTGCTCCACAAAGCATTGGTGGCTGTAGCTAATGTCCAGAAGCTTTGGGATTGATTGTATCATTACAGAATATGAGAATTTTTGATTATGCACTAACCCTCTAATGAGAACTGTCTTGAGTTTGGTGTGAAGGAAGTTTTCAAGGATCAAGCGAGAAGGGTGATATTATGTGATCAAGAAGAGTGAAAAGCCTAAGCTTGGGGATGCCCCCGTGGTTCATCCCAACCATATTCAGAGAGACTCAAGCGTCTAAGCTTGGGGATGCCCAAGGCATCCCCTTCTTCATCAAAAACTTATCAGGTCATCTCTAGTGAAACTATATTTTAATTCTTTCACATCTTATGCGCTTTACTTGGAGCGTCTGTGTGCTTTTATTTTTTGTTTTTGTTTGAATAAATTCGGATCCTAGCAATCCTTGTGTGGGAGAGAGACACGCTCCGCTTTTTCATGTGAATACTCATGTTCTTCACTTATATTTGTTGAGTATTCTTAACTAGCTACTGCAGTGCTTTTAGCTCCTGTTTTTCATGCATCTCTTCGAGCTGTTAGCACTTGTTTATAAATACTCTCTTGCTGCATTATATTATCATTTGGAGAGTTTATGTTTAAATAAATTGATTGGTGTTTGTTTGGAAGAAAGAAAATGCTACATGTAGTAGTTGGTATTGGAAAAGACATATGCATTCTTGTAGATCATTGTCTTGTTTCGATTTGATACTTTGCAATTGTTTTGAGCTCTCAAGTAGATCATGTTTAAGCTCTTGCATCATGTAGTTAAAGCCTAGTAGTGGAGAACTACCGTAGAGCTTGTTGAGACTTGGGATGCATATTTGTTCTCTCTAAGGTCTAGATATTTTCTGGTAAAATGTTTGAGCAACAAGGAAGACAGTGTAGAGTCTTATAATACTTGCAATATGTTTTTATGTGATTCTTGCTGTACCGGTTTATACTTGTGTTTGCTTCAAACAACCTTGCTAGCCTAAACTCTGTACTGAGAGGGAATGCTTCTCGTGCATCCAAAACTTGAGCCAAAACCCATGCCATTTGTGTCCACCATACCTACCTACTATGTGGTATTTCCTGCCATTCCAAGTAAATATTTCATGTGCTACCTTTAAACTATTCAAAACTTTATTACTCCTTATTTGTGTCAATGTTTTATAGCTCATGAGGAAGTATGTGGTGTTTTATCTTTCAATCTTGTCATTTACTTCTGACAGACTTTCACCAATGGACTAGTGGCATATACATCCGCTTATCCAATAATTTGCAAAAAGAGCTGGCAACGGGGTGCCCAGCCCCAATTAATTACAACTTTCATTAATAATTCTCTTCACATGTTTTGCCCTGATTTATCAGTAAGCAACTTAATTTGCAAATAGACACTCCTCCATGGTATGTGAATGTTGGAAGGCACCCGAGGATTCGGTTAGCCATGGCTTGTGTAAGCAAAAGGTTGGGAGGAGTGTCATCTATAAAGAAACTAAAATACATGTGTAAACAAAAGAGAAGAGGGATGATCTACCTTGCTGGTAGAGATAACGTCCTTCATGGGAGCCGCTCTTGAAAGTCTGGTTGACAAGGGGGTTAGAGTGCCCACTACCATTCGTTGACAACAACAAACACCTCTCAAATACTTATTTTGTGCTCTCTATATGCTTTCGAAAACTTAAAAAGCTCTAGCACATGATTTAATCCCTGCTTCCCTCTGCGAAGGGCCTATCTTTTACTTTATGTTGAGTCAGTTTACCTACTCCTTTCTATCTTAGAAGCAAACACTTGTGTCAACTTTGTGTGCATTGATTCTTACATGTTTACTTATTGCACTTGTTATATTGCTTTATGTTGACAACTATCCATGAGATATACATGTTACAAGTTGAAAGCAATTGCTGAAACTTAATCATCCTTTGTGTTGCTTCAATGCCTTTTACTTTGAATCTATTGCTTTATGAGTTACCTCTTATGCAAAACTTTTTGATGCTTGTCTTGAAAGTACTATTCATGAAAAGTTTTTGCTTATATGATTCATTGTTTACTCTTTATCTATTTGTTAGCAAACTATAGACCATTGCTTTGAGTCACTTCATTCATGACATGAGCCTTGCAATATATTGATCAAGATTGTGTGAAAGCATGTCTCCTCAGAAATTATTTGTTGTTATCGTTTTACCTACTCGAGGACGAGTAGAACTAAGCTTGGGGATGCTTGATACGTCTCCAACGTATCCATAATTTCTGCTGTTCCATGCTTATATTATACCATTTGCTACATGTTTTATATACACTTCATATCACTTTTATGCATTTTCTGGGACTAACCTATTAACAAGATGCCAAGTGCCAGTTCCCTGTTTTCTGCTGTTTTTGGTTCCAGAAAAGTACTTCTGCGAATATTCTCGGAATTGCACGAAACAAAAGGCCACGTCCCTATTTTTCCAACACGTACACGAAGTCCGAATGAGAGACGAAGAGGAGCCAGGAGGCGGCCAAACCACCTACTCGAGGACGAGTAGAACTAAGCTTGGGGATGCTTGATACGTTTCCAACGTATCTATAATTTCTGATGTTTCATGCTTGTTTTATGTATCATTGTCGCATGTTTTATATGCATTATATATCATTATTATACATTTTCTGGAACTAACCTATTAACAAGATGCCACAGTGCCAGTTCCTGTTTTCTGCTGTTTTTGGTTCCAGAAAAGCTGTTCAGGCAATATTCTCGGAATTCGACGAAACAAAAGCCAAACCTCCTATTTTTCCGAGGGACACACGGAGCCAGAAGGGCATGCCAGGGGGAGGCCCACGGCCTCCAAACCATAGGCTCGCGCGGCCAGAAGGGGGGCGGCGCGAGCAGGTGGTCTGACCGACTCGGTTACCCCCTCGCGCCGCCCTTTCGCCTATATATTCCCCCCGACTCGAAACCCTAAAGATATATCTAATACTCCAGAAAGACTTCCGCAGCGCCGCCGCCATCGCGAGACCTCGTTTCGGGGGACAGAAGTCTCTGTTCCGGCACGCTGCCGGGACGGGGAATTGCCCCCGGAGCCATCTCCATCAACTCCATCGCCATCTTCATCGCCGCTGCTGACTCCCATGATGAGGAGGGAGTAGTTCTCCCCCGAGGCTGAGGGCTCTACCGGTAGCTATGTGGTTCATCTCTCTCTCCCATGGTGTGATCTTTATGTGATCATGAGCTTTGTAATCTAGTTGAATAAGTAGATGTTGCTCTTTATCTATTATGCACTCTATAGGTTACTTTAATATGAACTCCGGTACTCTCCACGGTGTAAAGGTGACAGTGTGTGCACCGTGTGTGACTCCTTTATGACGTTGTGGCGTTTGTTTACTCCGGCTTGAGGTGTGCTTTTGCAGCCCTACACAATGAATGGTGTTTGTTATCCAACAAGAGAGTGTTTAAGAGTAGCTTTTATTTATTCAATTATGAGATCATTGTTGAGAGTGTCCACTAGTGAAAGTATGATCCCTAGGCCTTATTTCTAAGCATTGAAACACCGTTTACAACAAGTTCTGCTACATGTTTGCTTGCTGCCATTTTTATTCCAGATTGCAATTACCACTTATAATCATCCATATTACTTGTATTTCACTATCTCTTCGCCGAACTAGTGCACCTATACATCTGACAAGTGTATTGGGTGTGTTGGGGACACAAGAGACTTCTTATATCTTAATTGCAGGGTTGCTTGAGAGAAATATCTTTGACCTCTACCTCCCTGAGTTCGATAAACCTTGGGTGATTCACTTAAGGGAAACTTGCTGCTGTTCTACAAACCTCTGCTCTTGGAGGCCCAACACTGTCTACAAGAATAGAATCACACGTAGACATCACTTGCTGTATGAATTTGGTCTCTGTTTGTATCTGAAATTCGTATCCTATAGTTGTCTTACTGTTAAGTGAATTTTCTGTGTGTGTGCAGTGCAGACGGACATCTCCTCCTGCCTCGCTGTTGCTAGCTCCAGGGGCCAGGGCGTCCGTGGCAGTCGGAGCGAGCATCCAGAGTGAACTTAGGAGGACGGCGGAGGGGGGCAGAGGAGGTCGTCGGAGGGGCGGTCGGAACCGGCGGAGGCAGCCGCCGGAGGGCAGGCGGACGGAGCATAGCACCCAGAGCTGCGCGGCCGTAGACGAGGCCCGAGCTCACCCTGGAGGCGCAGCCGGAGCGTCTGCTCTCCCTTCCCGGTGGCACGCTGACGGGAGCTCGCTCCCTTACCTGCAGCTCGGCGACAGGACCAGCAGCGAGGCGAGGCACTGGAGTTCGTCGCGCGTGTGAGGAACGAAGGAAGGAGACGAGCGGACTGAGTCTAATTTTGCATTGACTGTTTTGGGCCGTTGGATGGGGCATGGACGGTGGATTGGAAGCCTCGAGGCACATCGTGCCTTGCTAGAGGCGAGGCACGGGATCTCAGTCCATTTCGTGTGTGATTTCTCTATCCCTCCATTACCGTGCGTATCTCTTCCTCCCTGGTTCACCTCCTCCTGAAAAAACTGAGCGCCAATCCATGAGTTGCGACCGTTCCGACAAGGGTCTCCGGCTTGCGGCAGCGGCGATGACCGCCGGCAAGTGTTTGTAGCAGCGGCGACCTCCCTTTGTAGCATCGCTTGCAAGGATTTGTAGCAGCGGCGAAAAACTATTTTAGCACTAGGGAGGAACTATGGTAGCACCGCCGGTGGCTGTTCGTGGCACCACCGGGTTCCTTTGTAGCAGAACCGTTCCGCCTTTGTAGCAGATTGGCAGCACCGCCACCCGCCGTCGGTAGCATCGCCGGATGCGCCGGTAGCATATCCATCATCTCCTTGCAGCAGCACGGCCCAAGATTGGCACTTTGGCAGCCCCGCCAGCCGTCGTCGGTAGCAACGCCGGATGCCGCCGGTAGCATCTCCATCATCCCGCAGAAGCCCTAGTAGCACCCCCGGCCAACTACGATAGCACCACCGCCTAACTACGGTAGCACCGCCGGCCAAGTAAAGTAGCACCACCACCATACTAATGTAGCACGCCATTAATTAGTAGCACCAGCTCTGAGCTATGGTAGCACCTCCTCTCGCCTCTATCAGCAACTCGACGCTTTGTGGCAATGGCGTCACGGGACGGCGCCACAGGCCGTGGCGAGTCCAGAGGGAGATGGGAGAGGGAGGAGAGCGGATAAAGGGCTCCGGCGCGGAGAGAGATGCGCAGCAGCGGGGACGGACTGACTTTGCCGGGGCAGCGCCAGTTCGCCGGATTTTTGCCGGCCGCGGAGGTGACGTCCATGGCGGTGAGGCCTGGACGAGCGCGGCGACGGCAGACCCCGGAGCACGGGGCGGCAGCCTACCAGAACGCGGCGACGAAAGCTCACGAGGCGCGGCGGCGGAAGCTCCCTAGACGCGGCGGCAGAATCTCGCGAGGTGAGGAGAGCCATTTCTAGGGAAAAGTAGTACTCCTGCACGGAAAAAAATCCTACCAGCCTGGGTCGCATAGGATTTTTTCCCTCCTGCACGGAGTTGAGATGAGGAAGAAGACATGGGTGGGACCCGCAGAGGGATTTTTTTCTCTCACCAGGGGACACGCGGCGCGCGCAGGAGGCGGAGGACGTGACGCGCTGATCCCCCGGATGATCAGAAGGTTTTTCCAAAAACTGAGGCCTCCAAAGGCAAGAATAGATTGATTCACCATGCTATGCCAACTACAAATGGTTTGCCGATTGGGCATATCTCTCAGTTCATTCGCTTTTTTTTTTTTTGGCGAAATCGGCTAGGCTACTATTCGTCCGTGTGTGTTTTTCCTTTTGCCTTCAGCCTCTCTATGTTTGCTCCTCTTGGCAAAAAAAATGCCTTATTTCAGGGGAAAAAAAAGCAACATCAAGTTCATGTTGCAACGCATACGTATTGTCGAGAGATCATGAGTATTTTCTTCCAGTCTAACTATTTTACAAATAAGATTTATAATGTACAAAAAAAGTGCACATCATATCCATTTTCGGATTTTCTACAACCCATATGGCGCCAAGGGCATATCTGGGCCGTCCGTTTCGGCAATCCGACGGCCCAGATTCGCCGTGGACCGGTCAATTTTTGTCCGCGGTCAACGGCGAATCTGGGCCGTCGGATCGCCGAAACGGACGGCCCAGATATGTCCTTGGCGCGATATGGGTTGTACAAGCTAATAACTGTGTACAAACGATGTACTATCAACTAACCCATAACGCACTCTTTCCCTAATCAGGGTACCGTAAGGGACTAGCAAGGTTTTAATGAGGCGGGTTTGCTGACCTAATATATGGAGGTTGTAAATTTCAAAAAAAAAAAACTAACCCATAACGCAAATTGTTCGGACACAAAAAAAAAACTCTCGCACACAATGCAGATAAACATGCACGTTTCCCGTTTCCATGTCTAAATTTAACGATGTGCTATCAGTAGTTGATCTTGCCGAAGTCGGGCTCGGGCGGCCTCGGCAGGAGGATGAGGCTCTCTGCCCGGAGCGACCGCTGGCGGTGCACGCCGCGCATGGCGTTCTTGGCGAACCTGGACACGAGGACGGTGGTCTTGATCCGGTTGCTCGACGACACCCCCGACGCGGCCACCTCCGCGGCGTAGGCCTCCTCCTCCTCCCGCCGCCGCTGCTCCGACACCTTCCGCTTCTGGTACCGCCTCCAGGCAGTCTGGATGAAGCAAGACGCCCATGTGCGCCACTGCTGCGAGTAGAACCTGAAGGTCTGCTGCAGCTGCTTGCTGTGCAGCCGCCTGAACTGCCCCGCCACAAACTTGAGCTCGTCGGCGTGCAGCGCGAAGCCCTCCACCTCGGAGAGCGCCTTGACGGTGCGCGTGGAGAGCGGCAGGTTCGCCGCCGCCTTGGGGTCCAGCGCCCACGTCAGCAGCTCCTCCCCGCAGAAATCCCCCTCCTTGAGCAGGCCCCGGTTGAAGAACCCCGTGCGGCCTCCGTCCGTGGTGGAGCTCTCGAGGCGGCCGCGGATGATGAAGAACATCTCGTCGACGGGGTCCCCCTCTCGCACGACGTAGGTGGACTCGGTGCAGAGGCTTGGCTTGAGCCGCTCGCAGATGGCGTCGAGCAGGCGCTCGTCCATGTTGGCGAAGAGCGGCACGCGGCGGACGAGGCGGAGGCAGAGGTGGCGCTTGACGTCGCGGCGGATGTCCTTGGGGAGGCAGCGGACGAGGCCGTCCTCGTCGACCCCGCGCGTCTCCAGCCACTTGTACTGGTTGTGGCGCCAGACGCGGTCGCGGAGGTCGTCGGGGAGGCTGCGGTGGCGCATCCACTGCTCGGAGTCGCGGCGCTTGAGGCGCATCTCCTCCATGCGCAGCGTCATGGACTGGAGGTAGGTCTGCATGTTGCCGATGAGGAGCGCCATGAGGATGAGGCCGAAGAGGGCGAGGAGGATGGCGAAGACGGCCTCCCCCTTGTAGTGCGTCGTCTCGAGGCCCTGCGCGCCGGTGCTGAGGTTCTGGAGCCCCCACCAGAGGCAGAAGAGGATCTTGGGGACGAGCGCGTCGGTGTGGGTGACGCCGGAGGTGATGGCGGTGGTGTAGATGCCGTAGCTGAAGCCGGTGCCGCTCTGGTCGACGGGGGCGCACTCCTGCGCGAGCACCTTGCGGATCATGCTCCGCCACTCCAGGTACCCGTACGCGTCGCCGTCAGTCTTCCCGGCGCAATACATGAACTTCCTGCACTGGTGGAACCTCAGCCCCGCGCACTTCTGGCGCCAGCAGTCGTCGAGCCGCTCGACGGCGAGGAGGTACCAGAAGGCGCCCACCATGTGGGAGGCGAGCATGTAGAGGAGGAGGTAGAAGGCGGCGCCGGCGAAGGCGGTCTCGGCGAAGACCCCCGTGGTGCGCTTGAGCTCGGTGGTGATGGGGTAGATGCGGACGAGGCGGGGCACGTACTGGGTGAGCACGATGAAGAAGAGCGCCGTCTTGATGGGGAGCAGGTCGGCGCCCTTAGGGCGCAGGAAGAACTTGAGGATCTGGATCTGCGGCAGCGGCAGCACGGAGAGGAGGTCGAAGATGAAGAAGCGGCGGAGGTAGCGTCGCCCGATGGCGGCGGAGTCGACGACGAGCTCCCCGCGCCCAAACACCCGCGAGGACGGCGCGATGAAGGCGGTGTGGAACTGCAGCACGATCCGGGCGAAGTAGAAGAAGTCGATGGCAGAGCGGAGCGCGGTGGCCGCCGCGGCGAGGACGCGGTCGAAGCCAATGCAGGTGTTGCTCTGCGTCTCGGACACGGAGGGGAGGTAGAAGAAGAGCGGGTCGACGGCGACGGAGACGATGCAGGCGAAGAGGAAGAGGCGGTTCATGCGGTTCAGGAACGGGTCCTGCGGGTCGTAGATCTTGAGTGAGATGCTCTTGAGGTCCTCCTGGAAGACGCGCCCGATGCTCTTCAGCCGCTCCGACCGGTTGATCACACCCGCCGCCGCCATGCGCACGGAGCGGGAGCGGATCTTGACGGCCGGGCGGCTCGAGAAGTAGCTGTCCATCTGGTGGTCGGTGCCGGGCCCGTCCATGGTGTCCTCCAACCGCACGAACTTGTCCCTGCGGCCGTCCCCGTCGTCGCCGGTGAACTGGAACGACCTGTGGTTGCTACTACCGGCGCAGCTGGAGAACATGGTCTTGTACCTCCACGTGAGCTAGGGCGACAGCGTCATCCTGCTGCATGATCGACATCGGTGCATGCTCTGTTTACCGCACCGTGCGTGCGTGAGGCGACATGCCGGCCGGCGGGGTTTCGATCGATCGGGGAACCACACGAGGAAGACGACGGATAACGGTCACTGATTTTTGGGCCAAGAAATGGTAACGATGGATCGAAGCCAACCTCTTCCGTACGTTCTTCCTCCTGTTCGCTCCGTGGCTGGGGTTGCTCTGCTTCGGACTGCTTCCTAATTGAGGATGCGCGGGGGCAAGGAGCAGTGCACGGCCGACACGTGGCGTATTTTCTACTGCTTCATGTTCCTCGATTAACGAACCCATATCCGGCTAGATGCATGCTCATTGTCCATTGCCGAGCTAATGCTCCGAGGATCCAATGAGTCTGCGACGCCTTCATGCCAGATTAGCTTCTCCAGTTAAAACAAAACCTCATATCCACGTAAAAAATACTCATGCCTACAGATATCACTGGCCGGATGGGCTCGAATATGTTTGAAAAAGAGAAAATCTTAGTCAAACTAAACGCCTTTTTTTTTCCTGCAAAAAAACTAAACGCTTTTTATTACTAGTTGGCAAACACTTTTCACGAATACGTGCTAACTCTACTATGCTGCTGATCGATGAGACGATGATTCATAACAATTGATATGAAAAAAGAGAATGATGACGGTACTACTCCTTCCGTTAAGGCGTATAAATTTTGGTCAAATTTTGGAAAATATAAATATTGACTGATTTTATAGTAAAATATATTTTCATAATATATCATTCAAAAAATAATTTTTCCTACAATGTTAGTCAGAGTTAGCATTGATCAACATTTTTTCCAAAAAATATATGCCTTATTTCAAGAAACAAGGATAGTATCGTGGTTGAATAACATGGCACGAGTATACGCGTGCATGTGGAATCACAAGCTGACACAACGGGCGGCTAGATCGTTAACTCGTTATTCCCTTACAACAACAACAACAACAACAACAACAACAATATGTGCATGTGCGCGCCGAATGACCGTATGTTGGTTTATTTTGGTGGAATTAGCCCACCAAAACTCTGTTTCTATAGTTTGGCATGATGCTCGCTTTTACCTAAATTGTCTGAGAATTTAACCGGTCAATATTTTATCAAAGGTGTTCACTGGGTAGGGTGTGTGTTCATTCGTATGAGTGAGTGTATATGTGTGTTTGTGAGCATCTATACGTTTCTTAATAACAATTGTGTGCATGTGTGCAACAGGGTTGGGGTGATATTCAAGTATTGTGCATTGGATTTCTTTTCCTAATCGGTATGCACCGTGGGTGATTACCAACAGTCTGATTTTGTTTGTTAAGCAAAGACGTTACCAGATGGAACAACCCAAAACAAAAAGGATAAAAAATACTAACAAAATGAAAAGTTACATTGAAATACTCTGAATCTGAAAGTCTAGCTCCGTCAATCGCTTCTCGACCTTTTTCAATGCACGTGACAAAAACGTCACAGGAGACCTAAGACCATACATGCACAAAGTTGAGTAACCTCGTTGGTTTTGGAAGCCGCGTCATCATCCCATGACAAGGTGTGAGAAACTTATACCGTTGTGCACGCCTTGGCCAGGGACACACCTCTCACAACGCAAGTTACTGAACCATCAACCATCGAGAAGTTAGCAAGGACTATGAGTGCACTTTGGACCGTTGGAAGACATAGAAAGATCATAACCGGGCGTATCTTCAACCCCAAAAAAAATGCCCATCTACAACATGGAAATGATCAAGCGAATAGAAGAAGAGGAGAATATATAGAGATTTAGCTGGTGCTCTGATCCCACTTGTTGATCAATCTGGGCGGCAAGAAATTTTGGTCCAGGTTGAGGGTTTTTCTTATTGAATCCTTTTACGGTTCTTCCTTTTGGCATCACTTTCAAACTTGTAACTCATGCGTCCATTTTTCTTTTTCTAACGCAATGAATATAGCAGTTCTCCTGTGTTTTCAAAACAAAACAAAATCAACCACTGAGGGATGGGGATAGGACGAAACAGAGAAAAACTAAGACACCACATTACTAACTATATGAAAGATGCGCGATTCCTCGGCACCGCAGCGCTCGAGCACTGTTGCGAGCAACAGTAAGCACTGTAGATGAACAATGTTGAACAGTGCCCGTTTTTTTGCAAAAAAGTCCTCGAGTTTTCAGAGAATTACCAATCGGATCTCACAGTACACAGCTTCTCGGGACGCGGGACCTGTTTCCAAATGTGTGAAAGTCCAGGTTCTTTTGCGTAAAAGAGCCAACACATCCCCCTTCCTCCTTCCTTCTCACGCGCGGCGCCGACCTCATCACCGCCGCCGACGCTCACCGCCGCTGATGCGCTCCTCTCTGGACAAATCGCAGCCCACGTCGAGCTCCGCCGCCTCTTCCTCTCCGTTCTCACTGACTTTGGCATGCAGGAACGTTGCACAGCCGCCGGAATCGTCCTCCCCGCTCTCGCCATCCGCCGCCGCGACCAAATGGTCTACTGCGCCGCTCACCGACTCCCCTCCATCTCCTCATGCAGCTCCGCACGGACCCAGCTCAGCGCACGCGCGCAGCTGCTCGCCGGAGCTCGGCAGCGCTGGCGTCCACCGCCGCCACGCATGACGTAAGCGCTGACGCATTTTTTTATACTTATTTCCAAAATGTAAAAAACCTGACATGTGGGACCCGCATGTCAGAACCTTCGTAATTACAGGGAAAAAAATACTAAAATTCGTAAAAAAAGAAACAAAATCATATCTTCTAATCTATAATTTCAAATAATAAAAACAATATATCAAAATATTTTAAATTTAACAAATTTCCAAACCTTTCATACAAAATTTTTGCCAACAAATAAATTTTGCACAACATAAAACAATTTGGGGAATCATATCTTTTAATCTATAATTCAAAATCAAATAATATATCAAAACCTTCTAAATTTAATAAAATTTCACAACCTTTCACACAAAATTTGCATCAACAAATAAATCTTGCACAATAAAATACATATACAAAAATCAATAATTTTGAAACTTAAATTTCTTACACCACAGTATTTACAAATGTGACTAATATATCAACATGCACACACAAAAAAAATGCTCACATTAATTAATACACCAAAATGTGCATAAAAATGTAATTTGTCTGTTCATATTAATTTCATGCATGTTTAACAAAATTTGACCATGTTTACTTAAATTTCCATACAATAAAGAATATACAAAAAACAATAATTTTGAAACTTAAATTTTTGAACACCACAGTATTTACAAATGTGACTAATATATGAACATGCACACACAAAAAATGCTCACTACTTATGCCATCAATTTGCTAAATATTTACAACTACGATAGAACATATCAAAATCCTTACAAAAAATACATACAACACATTTGAAAATTTCAATTTGCTAAGAAAAAAATATACAAATACTCCACAATATATATATATATATATATATATATATATATATGTATATCTCACATATTATCTCACAAATTGCGTTCCCCTTAATTATAGAATTGAAACAAATATTTATCGTTTATTTCAAGAATGTCCGAACATTCCAAATTTTCTAAATATCTGAAAACACTCAAACTGACAAATTGCTTCTTCTACGATCAAATATATCATAATTCTCACAAAAAAATTACATGCAATACATTTGAAAAAATCAATTTGCTAAAAAAAAAGTACTATGAAGTTCAAATAAATATTTATGGCAACCATAAAAAAAGCGACCACATTTTAAATTGAGTTACTACAGTTTCCAAATTTAAGCAATCTCCAAAAAAATCCAGCTATTTTTTAGAACGAAATCAGTTTTCAATTTCAACGATTTCAAACTTAGATAACCTCAAAATACACGCGCGGAACAAATTTGGAAACAATATAACTTAAATCCATCTAATTATGTACTCCCATGTTGAAAAATAAAATAAAAAAATACTTGGCCATGTAAATATTTCCTCTAAATACAGATTAAATTCAAATCAAATTTCAACTAACCAAATTATACAAATTAGAACTACCACCTTTGCTTAAAAAATATATAACATATCTAAAAAAATACATAAATTATTACAAAATATTCTCACCAAGGGTAACTTTAAAAAAAATACTTATTCGCTATATTTTCACTGATTGTGGAAATTACTTAAATATATAAACCTACAAGCATAAACCTATATGTATTTAAATTTCAAAATGTCAGCATTTTTGAGATTGAATTTTACCACACAAGCACGTCGACTTCGAATATCTCTAACTATATAAAAGCTGAGCGATTTAGCGAGCTCTCCGCGCTCGGGCTGCTGTTCTAAGAAACAGTAGTAGCTACAGTGTTGAACAGTGGGCCCCGCGTTGCTTAGATAATGTGTACCAATTGATAAACACTGAAAAAATAAACAATTTCAAATCTTCCATCCGAAAAATAAGAAACATAATTCACAAACATCACAAAAAAATACTAATTAATTATATGAAAATAAAAATATATTTACATTTTTCTATTTGGTCAAAATTTGAGAAATTCTATATACACTTCCTCCAACTATATGGAGTTCAACTTCAAAAAATTATATAGCTATGGAATCCAAATGAATAAATTTGCATTTCCTCCCATTATAGACTAAAATTTAAAATTAATAATTTCTGAACATTCCCAAATTGTTTAAAAATTAGAAGTACTCTAAAATAAATCAACATGTTCATAAAAAACCAACTATTTACAAAAAAACATTTTGAATTGATGAATATTTAAAGAAAAACCAAATGCACTCCCCATAATTATGTAGAGTTGAATTTAACAAATGCTCACACTACGTATTCCCTCCGATTATGGACTCTAATTGAACATCTCAATTAAGCAAAATATTGGCAAAAAAAACTAAATTAACTTTCTCTAAATATGAAATTCATATGCAATTCCTCAAAATATATATTTAAATATTAAATTCAGGTGCAATTCCACAAATTACATATTCACTTCACTAAATACTCATATAATGCACATCTTCTGATTTCGAAGCTAAATTACTTATTTACGGCAACATACAAACATAATCAAACATTCGAATTTCCAAGTATTCGAAATTACCGCAGCATTTCTGAAAGTTTCAAATTATTCAACATTTGAATAAAACTCGAATACATTTTTCTAATTACAATTAAGAATTCATAGCAACATACAAACATATTTAAATACTTCAATTTGCTGAATATTTGAACATTCTCTAAACTATATAAAAATGTTCAGAAAAATTCAACGCTAACTACATATAGCTAAACACAAAGCATAGTTGAACAATTAATTCAACGAATACTGTTTGTTTACAATAATGCACATTTTACTACAAATATGCAGATAAAACAAAAAGTTTTTTTTCCCATCTAAGTGATTTTGTTACTTAATCTTCTTAATTCTAGACCATTCCTTTAATACACTTTGAACATCTACAATACTTTAAAAAAGCATTGTTCGCGAAATATTACAGCAACATATCACCAATAAAAATTTAAAAACTACCAAAGTCACGCTGTGACGACGCGCAAAATTCCACTAGTCGGTTGTAAAGGCACCCATAAAACTGTGTCTTTTCTTCAAGTCTTTTCTTTAAGGCCCAAAACTGAGTAACTGACACAAGAAGACCGAAACTACGCGGCATGTGAATATCCGCGGTTTCGGTCCTAAGTCGCCGGGAACGCGTGCGGCCATGCAGATGGAGGATGTCGGCCCGCTTCTGCCCATGTCCGCGTAGCGGGCCTGTGCAAGTTATTGGTAGTTAAGGCAGCTGATCATCAATAGAATAGGGTTGCACTAAAAAAATAAGATCAATAGAATAGTAGGGTGTGACCTTCAGGTCCCAGCCAGCAAGTCTTCGTGGTTCACTCATGGAGCTCAGTCTCAAAGCTAAGGAGCTAGTACTATTATCGCACTACAGTCAGTATTGGACTCCCAAGTCTCCAGCAGCTACTACGTCTCTCTCTTCTCATCATTCATTCCTCTCTGCTTACTGTCATCTGTCATGCATTCGATCGACCGCAATCAAGAAAGGATGACTTTGCTTGACCTCCAACACCAGCAAACTCACTCTTAAAGCTACACACTTGCTCACTCTTCTCTTCTCTGAAGACATTGCTTATGTGCTGCTTCTCTCTGGTCTGCTTAGATACCTAGCATCCAGAACTAGCTGTGGGTTGAGCATACATGGCCTTTGCCAGCAGTGGCCGTGCTTCTCTCTCTTCACCGTCGCCGCCGCGCCTCTCCCTGCGGCCCGGGGTGGAGAGGATGTTCTTCGCGCGTGGATCAGCAAGCGGGCAGTTGCCGTCCAACGATAACAGCATCAGAGAGATCGACGAGGACGACGTCCAGGAGGAGCCGGGGGAGGACGACGGTGGCGGAGGAGGGACGCTGCACGTGGCTGTCGGGAAGGACGTCAAGGATGGCAAGTCCAACCTCCTCTGGGCCGCTCGGAACCTCCTGGCCGCTGACCTCAAGCTTGTCCTGCTGCATGTCCACCAGCCCGCCGAGAGGATCATGACAGGTAAAGAAAGGCATCGTATCCGGCCATTTCAGTGTGAAAGTTTATCTCACCTGCATCAACTCATGGAGAGGAAGTTAAAGGATCATAGCTACTGGTCTGGATACCTTGTTGTTTCCTGTCAACATTTCAATCATTTCAGAGGCAGCTCATGTGTATTTGCAGGAGAGAGGGAACAAACCTTGTTCTTACTGGCTTTAATCCCCATCTCTTTGTTCTTTTTTCCATCCTATGTTTGCCATGCTCTGCAAACATGATACAAATGAACTTAGCAAGAAGCAAACCTTGTTCTTAATGAAGTTGCTGTCGTGTGATTTCAGAAAGCACTCATCGATTTGCAGCAAGCATTCCACGTACTTGTTTAGTACTCTCTCTCTGATTACCTCTAGCATCATCGTATGTGCAGGTCTATGCAAGGTCTCAGCAAGCCAACTCGAAGAGAAGGAACTCAAGGCATACAGAGAGATCGAGAAGGAGGAGATGAACACACTTTTAAACAAGTACCTCCACTTCTGCAGAGTATCTCTGAAGGTCAGTTGACTAAAACACTACAGTTATACTATGAATTCTGAAATCATATTCAACTCACCAGAAAAAATAAAAAATGCAGGTGCAAGCTGAAACATTGGTGATCGAGAAGAATAATGCTGCAAATGGAATTGTTGAGCTTATCGATCAGCATCGCATTGACAAGCTTGCTATGAGAGCATCTTCTGTCTCGACGTATGTCCTGAACAAGCATACATCACAGTTATTCTTAGCTGACATGTTTCTGTAAAACAATGCATTCTATAAATTATGTAATTATTATGTGCTCGACAGTGTATGTATAAATTGTTTATTTCTTGCAAAATTTGTATGTCTGTCTCGCTTGTGCATTACTTAGCTTTTTTTTCAAGAACACGCAAGAGAATTGTGTGTCTTCTTTATTAAGATAGGAGAGAACAAATGTACAAGAGTGAGCCACACACACACAACCGAAGCTAACTACTCATGACTAGGGATATCCACTCCACACAACTTTGCCCTCCTCCACAAAGCCCACTCTTCTCTGATTTTCCTACAAACTGTCCAAGGCAGCGACGCAAACTTATCGAAGACTCTACTGTGCATTCCAACCACAAGCATCTCGCGATCAGGGTGATCAATGCGTTTAAATCTTTCATTTGCTTCCGCGGCACCGCTGCAGCAATAGAACCCCACCAGACTGCCATGACGGTCTGATCCATCGGGGTGAAACGATGCAAACGTAGCGGCAGCAGCATAGTGTACCAAACCTCTCTCGAGAAGGAACATCCGTGCATTACTTAGCTAGCACAACTGTGCATTACTTAGCTAGCAAATGGCGATCATAGATTGACATTTCTCTTCCACTGTCTAAAGTCTGAAGTAGAAGTCAAATATTCCAAATAATATAAATCTGATTTGTTCATGTTGGTTATGGTTGTTTCATGAACAGGAAGAGGAAAGTACCCAAATCAAAAGTTGCAGCCCTTGTGCATCTACAGGCTAAACCATATTGCCATATCTTCTATATCTGCAAAGAGACTCTTGCTTGCTCTAGGTATGAACGCTATGCAGTCCTCAAGCCAATATACATCAAATGCTACATATAGTTGGAAAATTCTTCTCTCGAGGATATTCAGAATAATATCTAGACTGACAAAACAATGGTGTCATGGTTCTTTACCATTTTTCAGGGAAGCCACACAGCTTTCTGCAAAAGGAGAGTCACCCCAAAGCTGTTATGCAAGCTCGGTCTCAGATCAGGCTGAGTTCCTTCTAAGATCCTTAGCACTGCCACCAGGGCATCCAGGTTTCTTAGGCTCTACAGATCAACAAGCCCTTCAACGACATTCTAACTCAGATACATATCCATTGTTTGAACTGATAGCAGACAATGTGGAGAACATGTCAGCTACACGGTCGGAGTCGATTGATATGACAACAACCGGTTTCTCACCGGATTCCAGCCAGCAAAGCACTGGAGTATCTTCATGGGCTCTGAAGGATTTGGACAGAATGGATGGATCACCAGCACCTGTTTCATCTGCAAGCCCTGAAGCACATCAGCGCTCCATGGTAAGCCATATTGGACTGAGCAGATTTCTCTAAGCATAACACATATCAAAATTTAGGTTGGAAAAGCAAGGTCTTTGGTTTTGGTCTCAACTGTAATATTTATTGGATAATGTTGCCATACTATCAAATTCAAAGCAAACCTAATGTCTTACAGGTGGAAACTGTCATACGAAATGAAGTGTTTGAGCAACTGCACCGAGTGCACAATGAGCTGGAGCGCACAAGAAAGGAAGCATCGCAGGGACGGCAGAAAGCCGAGAGAGATCTGTTTGAAGCTGCTATGATGGTATGTTATTTGTTATTGCCAAAAATTGTTTAAGTATCCCCTACGTGATGGTACTTGTGTCTATCAAGTAATAAAACTGTTTCTCTGGCAGTTCAAAGCACGGGAGAGTTCACTCCGCAAAGAAAAAAATGAGGTAGAGGAAAGACTGACCAAAGAAAAGGCATGCCTCGAAAGAGAGCACATCCATATATGCAACGAGCTGCAGAAGGCAAATGAGCAGAGGGCAGAACTGGAGAACAAGCTTAAGCAGTTGCAAGTAGTGCTGCCGCGCGAGAAGGACCATGATGTTATACAAGCCGAAGAGACGCGTCAAATAAACGGTAACACCTTATTTGGCTCTACTGGTGCAATTGCTTTCACAGAGTTCAGCTACGAAGAGATAAAAGAAGCAACCAACAACTTCGATGACTCCAAAAAGATTGGTCAAGGCGGATGTGGAAGCGTCTACAAGGGTTTTCTCTGTCATACTACTGTGGCTATAAAGTCAACCGTGAAGACGCATCAGGAGAGAAAGAGTTCAATGATGAGGTAATTTTCATCCGTTGCATCAGATTCAGATTAACAAGTGTTGTGAGATGAGATGGAATAAAAAGGGAAATCTAAACATTTGATTTTCCAACATATTGCAGGTGGAAACACTGTGTAGGATGCGACATCCAAACATTGTGACTCTGATAGGAGTGTGCCGAGAGGCCAAAGCGTTGGTTTTCGAATTCTTGTCGAACGGAAGCCTAGAGGACCGTCTGCAGTGCAAGCACCAAACATCGTCGCTCCCATGGCGAATGCGCATCAGGATTGCTGCCGACATCTGCACGGGACTTATCTTCCTCCACTCCAACAAACCAAAAGGCATTGCCCATGGTGATCTGAAGCCTGACAATGTCCTTCTTGACACTAGCTTTGTTAGCAAACTTGCAGACTTTGGGATCTCCCGGTCCCTGAATCTGACAAACACCACCGTCACCAATTACCACCAAACAAACCAGATCAAAGGCACAGTGGGATACATGGATCCAGGATACCTTGCCTCGGGGGAGCTAACAGCGCAGTATGATGTCTACTCCTTTGGAGTAGTTCTGCTGCGATTGCTAACTAGCAAGAGCCCCATAGGCCTTCCGAACGAGGTGGAGGCAGCCTTGAGCAATGGCATGTTGCGAGACATAGTTGATGCTTCTGCAGGGGAATGGCCACCTGAGTACGCTGGAGAGTTGGCAAGACTAGCACTGAGATGTTGCCGGTATGACAGAAAGGAGCGACCTGATCTTGCAAAGGAGGCATGGGGTGTCCTACAGGCTATGATGAACTGTTAAGACGATAAATGCCAGCCACCGCCATTTTTCATCTGTCCAATTACACAGGTCAGTTATGGGAAATGAGGTGGTACATTGACAGAATTGTCAAAGCATCTCTATGTAGTTGGTGCAAGCAACATGGTTAACATATCAAATAAACAAAGCACTTGAATTGTGTAATGCCGCAAGTGGCACCAACAATTACCTTCCATTTACCAGATTAATCACCTACAGCCTTACTAATTCAGTCACTACAGTAGCTAATGTCGACTCAGATATAATGAGGTTTTAGTTTCCTTCAAGTAGGTGTGGTTAGCGCTGTCACCTTTAGTTTCATAGTTATAACCTTGCATCGTTCCAATATTTTCAGGAGATCATGTGGGATCCACACATTGCTTCTGATGGGTTCACATACGAAGGTGAGGCCATCAAGGACTGGCTTCAAAGAGGCCATGAAATGTCCCCCGCTACCTACAGCGGTTTCACGCACCATGATTTAATACCGAATTATGCCCTTCGGTTTGTAATTCACGAATGGCAAATGCAACATAAACCCTGATTTTAACCTTCCATTTGATTTGTACGAAGTCATGTTTGTGAAGTGAAGCAAATCGTACAAGTCTAGAGAACGTTTTCTCGATTTAGCAGTTAGCACTATGTCAATGTTTGGGCCCACAAACAAGAAGTGGTGTCTATGCTTTCACTCACACTAGGGATATTAGGGCGGCAATGCCGCGCGTTTGTTTGATGAATTTCAAGTATGTTTTAAAAAAAAATCTTCGAGTGTGAATATTATTTGAATTTGGAAAAGTTTGTGCTTAGAGGAATGGTTAGATTTCGAATATGGTTTGTATTGGAATGTATTTGAATTTGTATTCTTTTGGTGTGTATGAAATGATTAGGTTTGGAAGGTAAATTTTCAAATAGATTTTAGAAAATGAGTAATTTGAAATTTATTAAAATTTGAATTCTTTTATTGTTTACCAAATGAGCAGGTTTGAAAGTCGTATGACATTTTGGAATATTCAAATTTGTAATTTGAGTAGGAATAATCAAATATGATTGGTCTTTCCATATAGTTAACATTTGAGTTGGTCGAACTTATTTGTTTTTTTTTTTGGAAAATGGTTAACATTTTTGTCCCCTAGCATTTTAGTATATTTTTTATATTTTGTCGATTATATACATATGTAATTAGTAACCTATTTGAATTGATATAATATGTTTGTGGTTTGTTGTAAATCTTTAATGTAATTCAATAATCAGAGAAAATACATTATATGATTATTTATTAAATTCAATTTAGTTTTAGTTTATAATTAGAGGAAATGAATTTGTATCTTCTTCAATTATTTATGTAATCATTTTTTTATTTTTTTTTCCTTGTTGTTAGTGTAACTACATAGTAAGAGGGATTTAAGGTATGGTAGTTCTAAATATGTTAATTAAATTGAAATGTAGATTACGATTCCATTTTGTTGTAATTTTCTTATTTACCATCGTAATTAGAGGAAATATATTAGCTTTAAATATGTTCATTGAATTTTTTTATTTACCATCGTAATCAGAGGAAATATATTATGATTATCTTTAAATAGTTTTCATTTTCAGCATTTATTAAATTTGTTTGCATATTTCTTAGTACTTACCAACTTGGAATCTTCGGATATATTTGTAGTGGAGAATGTAGCATTCAAATAATTACCAAATCGAAATGTTCAATTTGAGTTCATAATTAGAGGGAATGTATTTTTTGAATATGTAATAAATTTAGCATCATATACTTGGAGGAAGTGTATTTGGATCTCATTAAAATATTTATCAAATTGGAATTTTAAAACATATCTGTTGTTTGTCATAAATGGCTAGCGTTATTTTTTTTGTGACTGTTTGGATATATTTTTAATATTTTTCTGAAAACATGTTTGTTTTTAAATATAATTAGCTACCATTTATTTGTTTTGTCCATTTGAATATGTTATTTATATTTTTTTGATGTGTACATTCAAAGTTATTGTTTTTTGAACATTTTCTATTATATGGGAGTTGAAATAAAAATGGTTAAAATTTGGTAAACATGCATGAAATTGTTGGGAAAGAATTATTTGGGAAATTGCATTTATGTGCGAATTTAGGTATTTTGTTTGCAGTATTTTGAATTGTATTTTCAGAAGGTCTGAATTTTACAAAAAAAAATTATGTATTGTAATTATTTTCTGCAATATTTTGAAGTGTATTTCAGAAGGTTTGAGTTTTACATAAATTTTGGTTTTTCCTGTCATGAGAAAGAATTATTCGGGAAATTTTATTTTTTTATGAATTTTGATATTTTGTTTGCAAGTTTAGAAAATTTTGAATTTTGCAAATTTGGTTATCTTCATATGGTTTTTCACTATATTTTATTTGAATTTTACATAAACTTTGATATTTTGTTTGCACTATTTTGAATTGTATTCCGGAAATTGATTTTAGTATATATTATATATTTTTTGTGCAATATTTTTTTTGTCATGCTGAAAAATTATTCGGGAAATTGTATTTTCTTATGAATTTTGAGATTTTGAATTTTATTTCTATTATTTTTTTGTTGTTTGTTTTTTTGTAGAGGGGAAAAAAAGACTGGCAGATGGGCCCCACCTGTCATATGTACAGGAGAATCTGGGCGGCGCGGCCGCGGCGAGGCTCGCCGGAGGAGGGCGAGGGGGCTGTCGCGGTTGTGCGTGTTGCACGCGCACGGGCGCGGAGTACCAAAAGGCGGCGGTGGCGTGACCAAATGGTCGCCGGAGCAGCCGCTAAAGCACAGCGGAGCGTCGGCCGGCGGCGAGTAAAGATGTGATCGATTCCGGCGATTCCCTGTGTTCCAGCAAGCGGAACTCCACGGAGAGGAAGAAGGAGACGGGGCGGAGCTCTGGGCGTTCTCATCTTGTCTCAGGGAGGCCGGAGACGGCGGCATCGAGCGTCGGCGGGGGCGGCGATTTGGGAGAACTTCGGCCGCGCGGAAGAGAGAAGAAAGGGAAGGGGGAGCTGCGCTGATGTTTTTGCACGGAGGTCCTTCGGTTTGTTCAAAATTACCAATCGGTCCTTTGCGGGCGGTTTTTTGCAAAAGGGTCGCTGCAGTGCGACGTGGCGCGACGCTATTGGCAGAAATTCGACTGCTACAGTAATACTGTAGCAGCACGATTCTTGAAGTGTTCCGGACCGTCGATTGCCACGGTCGGACGGCCGGCGTTTTCCGGGTGACGTGGAGGCTGGATTGGGGTGTAGACTGCACCAACTTTTATATATAGTAGGATGTGTCCACATGGAACTTAGTGGCCCTTGAAAGATTCCATTTTATCGTCAAAGATAGCTTATGTAATCCTACAAAGAAGGCAGGATCGAAGGATCGTCTTAACACGCAGACGGTCCATGGGCTGTTAGATATTTGTGTTATGTGTTCCGTTCGGATCTTCTCCGAACTTGTAATCCCCCTTGCTTATTATAAATGAAAAGCTACGCTGCCAGCCTTTTCCGTCAAAAAAAAAAACACGCAGACGGTAAAACTTGTCTTATTCTCTCTCGTGTGTAAGATAGCATGATTCCTACCCGACTACCACAAAACCCAGTACATCCATGAAGGCACAATGTAGTTTGATTGTAAGCTGAAAATGTTGGCACGACGTCCTACACATCAGCTCACTAGATCCACACTGAAATCGTGTAAACACCTGTAACATTTGCCTCTTCACAGCACCTACCGGCTATGTGAGATTACGGGGAAGGAGAGGATGGCAGGATTCTGTTATATGTATAACTGTATCGAATATCTTTTCTAGCTAAAAAGGTTGCTCTGGTGCAGTACAGTGCGCGTCGTCGTCATTTCTTTTTCTTTTTTTGACAGTACGCCAAAGGCGTACTCACTTTTATAGAAGGCAGCAAACAAACAAAAAAATACAGGAGCTGTTCACATACAAGTACGAGACAGCTTAGAACTCCTATTCCTAAAACTAGGGCAACTACTCACGATGATCAGGCTCCCTAACTCCTACTCCTCCTACTCCTGCCTCTCTCCATAACTTAAATTCATCCACTATTCTGTCCACCAACACTGTGACTGAAAATTGCTGTCTGACGTTGTTAAATAGCCGAGCATTCCGCTGCTTCCAAAGACTCCATGCAATAAGGATTACGAATGCATCAAAGAGTTTCTTCGCTTTCTTGTCAAAGGGCTCCCGCACCTTCAACCACCAAGCTGCAAATGTATCCATCATCTCCGGTGTCTGAATTTGCAAACCAGCAGCTCTAAAACACAGATACCAGACCTCTCTTGCAAAAACACATTGAGTTAGGATGTGCTCAACGGTGTCAGTCTCCTGAAGACAAGTAAAGCATGCATCCACGTCGTCTTGAATCCCGTGTCGCACACGGCGATCCGACGTCCAGACGCGATGTTGCACGGCTGAAAGGGCATATCCTTCCACAAAGTGTTTTGATGTTTGTTGACAACTGAAAGGGCATGGCGCCCCCATGTGTGGTTTTGGTAATTAATGACAATCCCTATGGATTAATGTTTGCATTGAGATATCTTTATAGATCTTGTCCATGAAGAAGTTTGGAGTTCATGTGTTGGACTCTAGAAGATTACATGATGATCAATGCTCTTTTCATGGGTTTATATGAAGAATGGTCATGTGTAGAGTTGAGCATATTGCAAGTATGTCATGAAGGATTCAAGACATCATCTTCATGAAGTCGGAGCTAAGCGTGGCTCTCCCATAATGGTGTATGGGGGAGTATTTGGAGAAGTCTTCACCAAGCGAAGCGTAATCAAGAAAGGTGGTCCACTTGAAGAGATCAAGATCGACGTCATCTAGCTCAAGTGGAATGCGCAAGGCAAAGGTATGATAGGGTTTCTATTTTACCGGTCTCATGGTACTAGTTGGGAGACCGGATTATAGGATAGATACCGTACTATCAAGAGGGGCTCTCGATTGAGCTTTAGCGTATCAGTTGGAGGGAGCTCAAACCTTTGCATACTTGCCTTCATCATCTTTCTTGGTTCTTATTTGGATTTTCTCCTTGTTGGGTTTTGGTGCTTGTTGTGATCTTCATGACAAGCCCAAGTTCTCCGAAAACGGATTTCGTATGGAAAACTTGTTGCGTTTTCTGGTTGGAAATATTATCGGTCCACCTTCGAGATAGGGTCCACACCTTCCCATGTGTGGTATCCCCTCTATATTTGTGACCCTTAATATTTCCAACAGAATTGGATTCATCTCGTTTGGAGCTTCCTTGCAAAAGTTATTGCGGTTCTCCTTTCCAGGTTCTGCAGTTTCTTCTTTGCCCGGTAGTACCGACCCTCGCCCGGTACTACCGGGTGACCCCTTGCAGAACTACCGCGGGCAGTACCGGGCCCAGTACCGCATCTCCGGATGGGTCTCTGCCTCTCGAAGTTTATACCCGGTAGTTGCCCCGGTAGTGGCACGGTACTACCGGGAAGGGAGCACTACCGGGCCAGGTGGTCCGGTACTACCGTTGCGCGCCGAGTCAGGGTGCGCTGACTGGTCTTCGTTCTTCCTCGAGTCAACACGGCTCGGTACTACCGGGATCGGCCCGGTACTACCGCTGCGCCTTTTTCGTCTGCAACGGGCAGATTTTTGAGAGGACCTTTTTAAGGGGGTTTCTTCCCCAACGGTTATCTCATCTCTTGAGCTCGCTTTTCCCCTCTCTCTCCTCCATTGTTGACCTTTGGAAAAGCTTGTCTTCCTCTCAATCCCTCCCATGATTCTTGCATATCTTTGAGGGAATTTAAGAGGAGATCTAGATCTACATATTCATCCAATCCATTCCTCCTCTAAGTGAGGGGAACCTAATAGATCGTGATCTTGAAGTTCCATTTGTTGAGTTCTTCCTTGTTCTTCATCTCTTCTCCCCCCACAAGCATTAGTTGCTTTTGGTGGGATTTGGGAGTGAAGGATTTGACCACTTCTAGTGGTCTTGCCTTCTTGCGTCGGTTGCATCGGTTTGAGTTCTCCACGGTGATACGTTGAAATCGAAGTTGAGAAGCTTGTTTCTCTTGGGTACTTGGGGTGCCCTAGAGCTTGTCCTTTTGGGTACTTGGAGTGCCCTAGACGGTCCTTGTTGATCTCGGAGTTTTGGTGGCTCGCGGGATAGTTGGGAGCCTCCAATTAAGTTGTGGAGTCGCGCCCCAACCTTGTGATTCTTGTGGCTTTGGGAGCCGCGGGAATTCGGTGAGAGCCTCCAATTAAGTTGTGGAGTGTGCCTCATCCTTGTACGGGTTCGGTGACCACCCTCAAGTGTCCCATAGTGGTTCGTGGCACTCCGCATTGGTGGAGGCACGAAGGAGATTACGGTGTGCACTCCGCATTGGTGGAGGCACGAAGGAGATTACGGTGTGCCATTTGACGGCTATTCGGGGATCACTTTGTGACTCCGCACCGTTCCAACGGAGACGTAGCTTCCATTGGGAAGTGAACTTCGGGATAAATCATCGTCTCTAAGTGCCTCGGTATTTCTATACCCGAGCTTCTTACTTATGCTATTTACTTTGTGATAGCCATCGAGCTTGAAGTAATATATCTTGCTATCACATATTTGCTTATCTTGTTTAGCATAAGTTGTTGGTGCACATAGGTTAACCTAGCTTGTTTAGGTTTCGTGCTTGATAAATTAAACGCTAGTTTTATTCCGCATTTATTCAAGCCTAAACCGCAAAGAATTTTAATCGCATATTCACCCCCCCCCCCCCTCTAGGCGACATCCGTGTCCTTTCAACAACACACTTAGATGTCTAATGTGTGTGCTAAAAGTGTGCAGCAATGTTTCAGTTTATGTTGCACAGGTTTTGTCTCAAGAAAAGGAAGAAATGCTGACTTTATTGCTTCAGCCGGTACTACCGGGTGTCCAGCCGTGCGGAACTACCGGGGCCAGTACCGGGCCCAGTACCGGATCTCATTTAGCTCTCTGGACTCGCGCGATTTTTATCCGGTAGTAGCCCGGTAGTGGCGCGGTACTACCGGGTAGGGAGCACTACCGGACCCGGCGGTCCGGTACTACCGATGCGCGCCTGGGAGGAGGCGTTGACCAGTCTTCGAGTTGCCGTCAGATCCTTGCCAGTCGGTACTGTCGTGGGTTTGTCACGCCAGGTGTCATAGATGACTTCGTAGGTGTGGGATTACGCGAGTCAAGCATCTCCGAGCTTGGGATCGCAGGAACAAAGATCAACACAGATTTACCCAGGTTCGGCCCCCTCAATGTGAGGTAAAAGACCTACTTCCTGCCTACCCTAGATTGGTATTGATATGATAATCGAGGTGTTACAATGGAGGCGATCCGATCTGGTACTCGCCGTATGAGCTAGGGTTTAGGGCTTGATAGCTTGACCCGCTCTAAGTCCTGCGAGTCCTCTTTATATACACAGAGGCTCGCTAGGTTACAAAAGGAAACTTCCCCCATAAGGAATACGTCCACAGAGGCCTACTCGGAGACTACTTGGTCTTCACGTCCTCCGGGATATGTCTTCTAGATCTTTCCCCTTATGGCGGTTCAATATTGGGCTTGCTCCCAAGTGGGCCTTTGTCCGTGCGAGTAAGTTAAGTCGCACTGGGCCGCGGGTTAATCCAGAAAGTATTCCCCCGACATTAGCCCCCAAGTTTAGCTTGGATTTCGAGTGAAGGCTCCTTCGTCTTAACAAACCCCTGAGCCGCACACATGAATTATCCCAGCTGAACTCCAATTTTCTTATTTCCAATCTGCGATTATAATTCTTCTTGGCGGCTCAAGAACGCGACTTAACCTGCCTTGACGGTTGATTTTCAGATCTAAACGTCTTCCGCATCTGGGTTATTTATCTTGGCTCATCGTTTTTCCCAGCGTTCTGCATCACGCATCCGCTGCTTCTTTCCGCCGCCTCCAATCTCGCTTCTCGTACTCACAATCCTTCGGTGGAGATCTCCATCAATCTGAGAAAAATGTCTCGCCGCAAGTGCAACTGGGAAGGCTCGTGGGTCGACGAAGATTTCCTGGAATCCCTATCTGCACGGGGCCTTCTTCCGCCAAAAGATCAATGCGAATGGCGGGGGCCGGTGAGGAGGTAATCCCCAATCCTCAACCAGGAGAAGTAGTGATTTTTGCGGAGCATGTTGAGCGCGGGTTCAAGCCCCCGGGCTCTCTCTTCTTCCGCTCCTTGATGCAGCGGTTAGGTCTCCGCTTCCATGATATTGGCCCTAATTCGATGTTGCAAGTGAGCAACTTCCACGTCCTCTGCGAAGATTATCTGGGTATCCCGCCTTCAATAGATTTCTGGCTTGCTCTTTTCAATTGCAATAGTCAAAGGGAAACCACAGATGGTCCTTTTCTCCAATGCGGCGCCATTTCCTTCCAACGCCGTAGGGGTAGTATCTTCCCAAAACTAACTCTTGCCAAGAAAATCAAGGAGTGGCAAAGGACATTCTTCTATTGTAAAAACACTTCTCCTGAGGGTGAAATTCCTCTTCCTCTTTGGTCTCCTCTTCCCTTCGAGGCTACCGATGCTCTGTCTTCTAAACCTGATCCTTCTTCGTTGCCCTTTATCGAATCCCTTCTAGACAAGGTGAGAGCGCTGACACTCCATGGTCTCACTGGATTAGATCTCATATCTTGCTGGACTAAATGGCGAGTTCAGCCTGTGAGTCGCCGCTCGCGGCTTATGGTGGATTTCACTTGTCATGCAAATGACGTCGATCGCACTTGCCCTGAAGATTGGGACAAAGGGGAGTGGATAAATTTCATTCGCCGAGTGACGGACGAGGATATTGACTCGTATGACAACGTCGGACTTGCTCCCTTCTGGGCTGAGCACAAGCCTTTTGTGGTAATGTTTACTTGTCACTGTTTCCTCGAAAATTCCTTCTCCAAAATTGATTATTTCTGACCTGAGCTCCTTTTCAGATCGATCCCTATTTCTGGGTTCTTCCTTCAGAGGACGTCGACTTGAACCAAGGAACCGCGGCTGAGTCGTCAAGGCAAGCCGCAGCCTTTGGCGAAGATACAGTTATGCACGAGGGTAGTGCTTCTGAAGAGGAACAACAAATGGCCGACGCTCTTTTGTCCTCGACTCCAAATACACCTTTCCTGGAACTTCCTGAGGTGCCTCGCAGGTCCTCGAAACGTATTTTATGCCAGAGCTCAGAAGACCCCGCAGCCTGAGAAACGTCGCAAAGCCTTGGCGTTACTAGCAGAAACAAGAACTGCCAAATCTTTAAAACTCGCTGATCCCAACAAGGCTACTTTTTCTTCCGAGGCTGTTGCAAAGGATTGCTTCTCAATAAGCTCGGGTAATTGTTTGCGACTCTCTCCTTTTCTTTTTGTGTTTACGTATTTTGGCAAGGAATTGCTGATCACTACTTCTTTTCATACTCTGTAGGTTCAGATTTGCAAGGTTTATCTTCTCCTTCCTCTGGTTGCCTGATGAAGAGTATCCGTGTCGCCTCTGGGTATGGTTCGCCTTCTTTTCAATGTTGCGGCTCTGCTAGGTCAGCTTATTAACCCATCAATGTTTTGCAGGGCCATGTCTGAAGAGGATACCAAGTCTAATTCCCATCCCACTTCTTCTCAGCAAGCTATGAGCGAGGATGATGCTGCTGATGAAAACGTGGGAAACAGTAATGGTGCGACTCATCCAAGGCCCTCCCTGGAGGAAGGTATTGCAGACGCGGCTCCTGCCGCGACTCCAGTCGCAGCTCCATCCACAACTCCTGCTGCTGGTAGGGTATCTACTGAAAATAGAATTCCAGCTCCAGGAAATAGTTCTAAGTCAATCGCAGATGCCATAATTTCTGCTGGAGACAAGCATGCTGCTCTGCTGCGCGGCTTAGTTGAGCAATTTTCTTCAAGTCGCCAGGTACATATACCGTAGCCCCCAAGGATCAAAACCTTGTGTCATCGCACGGGGTGTTGATTCTTTTCCTGGCTTCAAATCTCGAGCCCCCAAATTCCTGGATAATTTACCTATGCGTTTTGCTCTGTTTGTTTTCAGCGTGAACTGTCCTTGCTTGATGCTTCTGGCTCAATAAAGGGTAAAGGCATTTCCATAGACCATCCTGAAATGATGCAGTCTCGCCTGGAGCAGCATAATGAGGTCATTAGGGACCAAGATCAGGAAATAAAATCTCTCAAAGGTCAACTCGACTCCTGCGAAGAGCAATTTAAAGAACTTGAAGCGATATGCAGCAGCGACTCATGGAGAAAGACGAGGTCATTAGATCTTTGCGAGAAGGGCTGACTCTTAAATCTGAATTGATTGATCGCCTGAAGGGAGACCACGCAAAGGAACTCGCCGCGCGAGATGAAAAATATAACTCGCTGCTCAAAGCCTTTGAGGGTTTTGGCTCCATGGTCAAATCAGCCGTCCTGCAGCTTGCTGGTTGGTCTTTTATTCCTTTAATCATACATATTTTGGGTAACCAACGTTAGTCTCTGACTTGTTTCTTGCCTTTTCTTTCTTGACATAGGACCTGAGGCCCCAGTGTCCCGCTCCAATTTGAAGGATCAACTGGTATATCTGTCTGACCTCAGCCAGCGCTTCTTAAAGGTTACCAAGGAAGTTATGACGGTAATCTCTCCTGCGACTGATGGCCCAACATCTTGCGAGTATTGGATAAATAAACTGCTCAAGGCTCCACATTATGTCTCTGATTGGAAACGATCCTCTGCTCGCGCCGGAGCCGCGCATGTCTTGACATTGCTTCGAGCATATTATCCAGAGATAGATGTTGGCAAGGTTGCTCGCCACGGCCTGGCGATGAGCGCGGATGATACTGAACTGCCAATAAGCGAGTACTTCGATATCTGGAAAGGGATGCGCGGATATGCCACAAAATTTGTTGATAACTTAGACTTGGGCACTTATCTCGATAAATTCAATCTTGATGGGAGCAAGGTGTCAAAGGAAAAGTCCTCAGGAGCTGAGTCATCTCGGGCTGCCACTCCAGCAACAGTATCTGGTGGCCCTTCTGCCTCGTCTGGCGGCGCCCTGATTATTAGGACACCTGCGACTGCAACTGCGAGACAAGCCGCGCCAATTCCCACTCCTGTAGCTCGGAAGAGGAAAAATAAATAATGTGGGACATGCCCGTTAGTCTGTAAGACATTCATGTATTATAAACAGTATTTTGTGACCTATAAGCAGGTTCTTTTCTTGATAATTCCATTAAGTAGACGCTCGCGCGGCTCAGTATTTCCTAGGAACATGTGTGTTCAGGGTCGAGAGCGGCCATGATAGGCAATCAAGCTCGATTGACGCCACACCCCAGTACTTTGGTCGCATAATGCAAGACGCTTCTAGCTTAAGGATTGCCACTAGTTTGGCAAAATTTGAGGTGCGATTGGTACTCGCGATGCTCGTAAGGAGCCCTCAAGGGTCAGTGATATATGAAATTCAAAAGACTCAGCGACTCAATGATAGTTGAGGCGAAACGACAAACCCTTGAATGTCAAGGGTGCCGGCTTTATTTCATAATCACTCGATGTTTTACAGGGTGTTACAGGATGATGCAGGCCCTTTAATGCGGGTTTTCTATTCCCCGCAGGCCATGCATACTTGATACTCATCGCACTTAGTTGCGAATTAATACTCCTAACGGAGTGGGTTGAACACCTGATTGGTTCAATTTTGAGTCGCTAAAGCGACTCGGGTCGAGCATGATAGCTCCGATGTATGTCTCATGTTGAAGCAGAGAGCAACTTTGTTAGGCGATTAGCCGCACTGAGCTGCGACTTATGTTGAGTTGAGTTTGCTTTGTAAGGTCTCACGATAACTGAGCCCCTTTGGCTGGGGTTGTTGATCGAGGCTGGGTCTATGCACATGCGCCATTTCTTGTCTTCTTTTTGTATCAAGGCGACCTCTGGGGCATTATCTTGCTGATGCGCGACTTCTCGGTGGGTATTTACCATCCGGTGGCTGCATCCTGTTGGCCGCTTCCGCGGTACCTCCAACGCGACTCGTTTTGAGCTGCGATTACCGATCTGCGACTGATACCCATGTGAAGAGTTGGCGATACAAGCTTCTTCTGCGAGTACTGAGCCTGCGTTCTCGCATTCTAACGCTCTCTGTCTGTCTCCATATATTGTAATAACACCGTTTGGTCCTGGTATCTTTAACTGTAGGTAGACGTAGCAGGGGCGAGCGGTAAATTTGACATAGGCTTCTCTTCCAAAGATCGCATGATATGAGCTTTTGACTGCTACAACCTCAAAGTCTAGGAGCTCTGTGCGGAAGTTCCGCTCTGTTCCAAAGCTAACTTCAAGTGTTATCTTTCCGATTGGTCGCGTAACAGCTCCTGGGATTATGCCTTGAATTTCTTTCCTGGATGGTCGCAGCCTTGTCTCGGGTATATTCATTCTTCGGAGCGTGTCTTGATATAGGATGTTTACTCTTCCTCCTCCGTCCATTAGGACCTTACTTAACTTGTATCCCGCGACTTCAGGCGTGACCACAGAGCTGGCTGTCCTGGATCTCTTACTTCTGGGGGGTGATCGCCGCGACTCCAAATAACCGATTGCTCTGTCCAGCGACGATACCTTTCGGCGTTGAAATCTGACCGCTCTTCCGGCTTCCGTCCGTTGTTTGTACTTCCACTGTATGAAACTGTCCTATGTTTCTTCTAGGTAAAACGTCAGGCCTTGACGAGAGCTAGATTTATTCTTGTGCTGCATCGATGCTGCGAGTGTATCTGGCGTGTCGCCTTCTTTCCACCTCCGGTAATAATGACATTGCGCCTTTGTGTGACCCGCTGGCCTGCCATCTCTCCTGCGATGTAAGTCGCAAGGCACGTCGAAGATCCCCTTGCAGTTATTAGGGAGTAAGGCCTTATCACTCCCTTGCTCCTGCATCTGGTGTGCGCGACGTTCAGTTTTCGCGACTTGCAATTTCCCGTTGGGTTCTGTGATAAGCCGCCTGTCCCTTTATCTGTCTTTGCGTACTTGTCAGCTGTTGCCAAAAGCTGGTCGAAACTATCAATCTTGTGCTCAGCGCGACTTAATTTGTGCACCAGCGGCTCAAATCTACAGTTCTTTCTCATAGCTTGTATTGCAGCTTGTACTGTTAAGTTTTTGGCGGAGCCAAGGATCTCCGCGATTCTCTTGATCCAGTCGCCGCTTGATTCGTCCTCTTTTTGAATGCATTGTCTAAGGTTTTTCATATCTTCTGTTTGGAATCTGCGGATGAACTTGTCCTTCAAGTCTTCCCATGTGCTTATTGATTTTGATGGCAGCCTTAACAGCCAATCCCTAGCTTCTCCCTGTATTGCCAAGTGGAAGTATTTCGCACGTATTTCTTGAGTCACATCAGCCCCTGTTATGCTTGCCTCGTAATCTTCTATCCATAAGGCAGGGTCTTGGTCACTGCGATAGGTGGTGACTCGCTGCGACTCGTCGAAGTTCGGGGGGAAACGAGTGAGCCGTATTTCCTCTCCAAAACATGCTGGTCCTTTCAATAATGAATAGGAGTTTACTGGCGCTGAATCTTCATCTGAATCAGTTTCAATCTGGGATGGCTGAGTCGCTCCGGACGTCCGCGACTCGCCTTCTATCTTCTTTTCTTTTTCCAATGATACCTGCAAACCTGCTAACTGGTTGACCACTTCTTCGACGCTGCACTTTCTCCTCCCCATGATACCTCGTTTTGCGGCTCATTGGGCGTGACTCCATACATATTTGCTTGTTGTAAAGCAGCGGTTTGCAGTAGGTCGATCGCATAGCGAGCTTCCTTATCAGCTCGCGTGTCTCCAACCGGTGCTATCTTTGACAATATCCCTATCGCGGCGTGCACGTTGCTCTCTGGGTCGCCGTGGAACTGTGATTTCATCTCTCCTCTGTCCATCTTGATCTGATGTTTTTGCTGCCAACGACGGAGTCGCCACTCTTCTTCTTGGAGTTTCTTGCGCTCAGATGTCGTCTTGGTTCGCCGCCTGGTGTTTGGCTGGCAGCGACGGAGTCGTCGACCTTCTTCTTGGAGTTTTTCGCGCTCAGCCGCGAGTCTTTGTGCCTCTTCACAGAGTTCCGTCCTGATAGCTTCAATCTCTTCAATCTTGAGGTCTCCTTCCTGATTTGGTAGAGATCCCCAAACAGGTCTTGACGGGACGGGGATGGGCAGTCTTGCCGTAGCTTGTTGTAGCTCCTCCAACACGCGGACCCTGACCGGCCGCAGTTCCTTCACCGATTCGCTTCCTTGAGTCGCATCTAGATCTGCGACTGACGGATCCGACGAAAACTTTTACTGATCCGATGGGAACGATGTATCCAAACTCGATGCGATCTGCCTCGGGTCCCCACTCTGAGTCGTCGATGAAGGGGACCCCATTGATGTCTTCAACTTGGCCGATGGCGATGTCCTTGAAGCCTGATTTCGATCCTGCGCGGAACGTGACGCTTTTGACCGCAGGCCCCACGGTGGGCGCCAACTGTCGTGGGTTTGTCACGTCAGGTGTCATAGATGACTTCGTAGGTGTGGGATTACGCGAGTCAAGCATCTCCGAGCTTGGGATCGCAGGAACAAAGATCAACACAGATTTACCCAGGTTCGGCCCCCTCAATGTGAGGTAAAAGACCTACTTCCTGCCTACCCTAGATTGGTATTGATATGATAATCGAGGTGTTACAATGGAGGCGATCCGATCTGGTACTCGCCGTATGAGCTAGGGTTTAGGGCTTGATAGCTTGACCCGCTCTAAGTCCTGCGAGTCCTCTTTATATACACAGAGGCTCGCTAGGTTACAAAAGGAAACTTCCCCATAAGGAATACGTCCACAGAGGCCTACTCGGAGACTACTTGGTCTTCACGTCCTCCGGGATATGTCTTCTAGATCTTTCCCCTTATGGCGGTTCAATATTGGGCTTGCTCCCAAGTGGGCCTTTGTCCGTGCGAGTAAGTTAAGTCGCACTGGGCCGCGGGTTAATCCAGAAAGTATTCCCCCGACAGGTACTACCGGGCGAGGCCCGGTACTACCGTTGCGGGCTGTTTACAGCTTCAACGGCCAGATTTCTGGGAGGGTATTTATTCCCCTCCACCTACCTCCGGCTCCCTAGCTTGAACACATTGAAGAACACCATTGATTGCAAGCTCGAGATTTGATAGATCTCCCAATCCCTCCACCCAAACTCGTTGATACTTGGAGGATTGAAGGAGAAGCCCCGGATCTACATCTTCACCAAGCCGTTCTTCATTTCCCCCTCATTCACTTGAGGGACCCTTTGCTAGGATTTCCATTGAAAAACCTAGCCTCTTATTGGACTCACTTGATTGTCTTTGTGACAGATTTGTAGCTGTTCGGGAGCCCCCAATCGTCTTGTGGGTTGTGCCCCGGATCGTTGTTGTAAGGGCTCCGGATTCCTCCTTGAAGGATTCCGATAGTGGAAGGTGAACCAAACCTTTGTGGTGCGGTTCATCGGAGAAGAAG
The DNA here is from genome assembly GCA_947311845.1 of Poa pratensis. NCBI lineage: Eukaryota > Viridiplantae > Streptophyta > Magnoliopsida > Poales > Poaceae > Poa > Poa pratensis. The sequence goes on from CAMZMU010000039.1 coordinate 25,599,311, forward strand.
GTGCGTCTGCCTTTGTGGCGGTTGAGTTTTGACCTTTGTGGTAGCTCACACCTCTCCAACGAGACGTACTCCTCTAAAAAGGAGGAACTCGGGATTACATCCGTGTCTCCGCGTGCTTTCACTTCGGTTACTTCTATCCTTGTTTATAGTCTTTACTTCGTGTATCTTGCTTAGTTGATAGCTTGTCATATAGGTAAATTCACCATAGTTGCATATCTAGAGAATTTACCTTTTATGTCAAGCCTAAATTTAAAAAGTACTAAAATTGAAGTAGCACCTATTCACCCCCCCCCCCCTCGAGGTGTCATACGATCCTTTCAATTGGTATCAGAGCCTCGGCTCTCTTGTTGGGCTTAACCGCCTAAGAGAAGTATGACACGAAGTGATGGTGATCCCTTGGATGACCAAGCCACTACGGCATCCATGGCCGATCTCAAATTGATGGAGACATCTTTGATATCGTCCATGGATACCAAATTTGCCGAGATGCGTGAGTTGATCACACAACTCGCAAGTGGCAAGGTTCCTAAGGAGACCACCCCACTACATGACTCCGCTACCTCCCATGACGGTGATACCGAGGACGGAAAAGGGGAAAAGAAAGGGGTTGAAGTTAAAGAAACCGACCCTAAGAAATCCTCCTCATCTACCACCACTCCCGAAGGTGGTAAGCCGGAGTACCATGGGGTTCCCTTTGTGTACTCTCCCGACCCATCTATCCATCATACTCGCATAAACCCTTTGGGTCCACCTCCTAAACTTAATGCATTAGCTTTTGCTACTTGGCAACACTTAATGAAATCTCATATCAACAGTTCCTCTATCGAGCTTTGGAGGATTATTCAAGAGGGATACAAGGCCGTGAATCCTAACAACTTGACAAGAAGAGAGGTGGCCGAGAAACAACTCAATGCTTCCACTCTCCACATGATTGAACTTGCCGTTGGAGAAAGTGGTCTTCATCACATTCAAAATGTCTCCACCGCCAAAGAAGCTTGGGAGTGCCTTGAGGTGGCATTCCTTGGAAATGAAAGCATGAAGAGGAATAGATTTGATGCTTTGAACAATGAAGTCGAAGGCTTCTACATACTTGATAGTGAAACTCATGAAGAGATGTATGCAAGACTCAAGATTCTTGCCCAAGCCTTCTTCAATGTTGGGGCAACCTATGTGGATGATGCTTGGATCAAGAGGAAGTATGTGAATGCACTCATGCCCTTCGAGCCCGTTGACTTGAAGGCCCTTCAAGGAAAATTCAACTACCTTGAGATGACATCCAATGAAGTTATGCAAGAGATACAAGCCTCCAAGATTGCCACCAAGAATGCTCTAGACAACCGTGCTAGGGCCATGGGAATGAAGCAAGGTCCCTCTCTTGCTTTGAAGGCCAAGGTTGTGTGCCTTGATGAACATGATGGAGTTGAAGCATGCCCGAACAACCTTCCTCCCGATGAACTTGAACCTGCCCTCCATGGTCACATAGCTCTTGCAACAAAGACATTTTGGAATGATCCGGCCAAGGCAAAGGCTCAACTTGATCGAACAAACAATCCAAGTGGGAAGAATGAGTTTGCTAATAGGATAAAGACTTGCTACAATTGTCATAACAAGCATCACTTCATCAAGGATTGACCTTATGAGAATAGAGAGCAAAATGGTGGAAGGCTTGTCCTCAAGGACGAATCAAACATGATACAAAAGAAGCCTTTTGTCAAGAGGAAGCCATTCTTCAAGAAAGCAACAAGAATTGTGTTGTTGACTCAAGAAGAGTACCCTTCCGAGGATTCCGAAGAAGAAGAAGAACCCACTCGTGAGGTGGCCGCTTTGGCCATTGTATCAACTCCACCTTCTTCTATCTTCGAATCCCCCAATGAGAACCTCTCCATCAACACCGCTCGTTGCCTCATGGCTGATGTCTACGCACGCTTCTATTCTTGTAGACAGTGTTGGGCCTCCAAGTGCAGAGGTTTGTAGAACAGCAGCAAGTTTCACTTAAGTGAATAACCCAAGGTTTATCGAACTCAGGGAGATAGAGGTCAAAGATATCCCTCTCAAGCAACCCTGCAATTAAGATACAAGAAGTCTCTTGTGTCCCCAACACACCCAATACACTTGTCAGGTGTATAGGTGCACTAGTTCGGCGAAGAGATATTAAAATGCAAGTGATATGGATGATTATAAGTGGTAATTGCAATCTGAAATAAAAATGGCAGCGAGCAAACATGAGACAAAATGAGAGTAAACGGTGTTTCAATGTTTGGAAATAAGGCCTAGGGATCATACTTTCACTAGTGTACACTCTCAACAATAATAATATAATTCAATACATAGATATTTCCTCTTCACTATGCTACTCTGAGTTATTCTCTCGTTGGATAACGAACACCAATCCACTGCGTAGGGCTATAAAAGCACACTTTAAAGTCGCATTCCACATCTAGGGAACCCCACACTGTCAACTTAAGCGCCCTAAAATAGTACTAGACAAACACCACAATTTCATAGAGACATCCAACACAAATAATAACTCATGATAAGTATTCCTGTAATCTTTAGCCTAAGAGCCACACACGGTGCGCACACTGTCAACTTCGCACCGTGGGACAAAGGTGACTCCGGAGTTTACATTAATAAAACCACTCAAGTAGCATATAAGATAATGAAGAGTAACATCTATGGATTTAACTAGATTACAAAGCTCATGATTACATAAAGATCACACCATGGAGAGAGAGATAAACCACATAGCTACCGGCATGAGCCCTCAGCCCCGATGAAGAACTACTCCCTCCTCATCATGGGAGGCAGCAACGACGATGATGGAGGCGGTGGCGTCGATGGAGATGGCTCCGGGGGCAATTCCCCGTCCCGGCAGGGTGCCGAAACAGAGACTTCTGTCCCCCGAATTAGGGTTTTGGATGGCGGTGGAGCTCTGGAACTTTTCTGGGGAAATCGTCGATTCCTTTAGGGTTTTCGGGGTAGGAGCAATATATAGGCCAAAGGGCGTCGCGAGGCGGTGCACGAGGAGGCGACACCACCCCTCGGCGCCGGTGGGCCCTTGGCCACGCCGAGCCCACGTGTGGGGCCCTCGTGGCTCCACTTCGCCTCTCCTTCGAACTCCAGGTGTCTTTTGATAAAATAGGGGCCTCCGTAAATTTTCGTCCAATTCCGAGAATATTTCCAGACTAGCTTTTCCGGAATACAAAAACAGCAGAAAACAGGAACTGGCGCTTCGGCATCTTGTTAATAGATTAGTCCCAGAAAATGCATAATAATGGTATGAAGTGTATTTAAAACATATAGCAATTGGTATAAAACAAGCATGGAACATCAAAAATTATAGATACGTTTGAGACGTATCAGCATCCCCAAGCTTAGTTCCTGCTCATCCTCGAGTAGGTAAACGATAAAAAACAAAATAATTTTTTAGGTGACATGCTACCATCATAATCTTGATCATATAATATTGTAAGGCACATGTAAATGAATAAAGTGATCCAAGTCAATGGTCTATAGTTTGCTACCAAATAGATAATGAGTAAACAATGAATCACACAAGCTAAACGTTTTCATGAATAGTACTTTCGAGACAAGCATCAAACAGTTTTACATAAAAGTTAACTCATAAAGCAATAGTTTCTAATAAAAGGTATTTAATCAACACAAAACAAGAATTAAGTTTCAGCATTTGCTTCAACTTTCAACATATTTATCTTATGGATATCGTCAACACAAAGTAGTATAACAAGTCCAATACGTAGCATATAACGCATGTTGTAACAAAGTTGACACTAGTGTTTGCTTGTGGAAGACAGAAAGAATAGGAAAACTGACTCAACATAAAAGTAAAAGAAAGTCCATTCATAGAGGGAAGCAGGGATTAAGTCATGTGCTAGAGCTTTTAGGTTTTGAAAAACATATAGAGATTGCATAAAATATTTGACACTCCTCCCAACCTTGCTAACACAAGCCATGGCTAACCGAATCCTCGGGTGCCTTCCATCAATCACATACCATGGAGAGTATCTAGTTTTGAGAGGTGTTTGTTAATTGTCAACGAATGGTAGCGGGTGAGAACAGTATTCTACCTGTCAAACGGATTTTTAAGAGCGGCTCCCATGAAGGACGTTATTTCTACCAGCAAGGCAGATCATCCCTCTTTCTCTTTGGTTTACACACGCAGGTATTTCACTCTTTGTCATTGCTTACTGATGAATCAGGGCAAAAGTGTGAAGAGAGTTAATGGTTAAAGTTGTAATTAATTGGGACTGGGCACCCCGTTGCCAGCTCTTTTTGCAAAATTAGAGGATAAGCGGATGTATATGCCACTAGTCCAGGTGTAAAAGTCCATTTGACAACTAGAATAAAGAATAACCACATTAATTCCTCATGAGCTTGTAAACATTGACACAAAAGGGAATAATAACATTTTGAATAATTTAAAGGTAGCACATGAAAAATTTACTTGGAGTGGCAAGGAAATACCACATATAGGTAGTTATGGTGGACACAAATGGCATGGATTTTGGCTCAAGGATTTGGATGCACGAGAAGCATTCACTCTCAGTACAGAGTTTAGGCTAGCAAGGTTTATGTAAGCAAACAAGAATATCAACCCGTACACCAAGTTTTACACGACAAACATATTGCAAACGTTATAAGACTTCATACCGTCTTCCTTGTTAACCAAACCCTGTTATTAGAAAATATCTAGACCTTAGAGATATCACCGATGCAAACCAAATTTTCAACAAGTTTTACGGTAGTTCTTCACTAATAGGCTTAACTCATGTGATGCACAAATTTAATCATGATCTACTTGTTAACTCAAAACAATTGACAAGCATCAACTTATCCAAGTTAGTGATCTACAAGATTATGCAAGTTTTTTCCTTATACCAATTACCACATGCAACATTTTCTGAACCAACCAAACACCAATCAATTCATTTCAACAACTCTCCAAACAGATATAAGTGAAGCAAGAGAGTAGTTTCTACAAAAGAAAGCTAATAGCTCTGACAAGAGATACATGAAAACAAGAGCTAAAAGCTGAACAACGCTAGATATGAATACTCAACAAATATAAGTGAAGAATAGGAGTATTCTCATAAAAAAGCGGAGCGTGTCTCTCTCCCAATCAAGAATGCTAGGGTCCAGTCAAGATTTATTGAAAATAAAAGTACAATACTGAAAATAAAAGCACACAGACGCTCCAAGAAAAGCACATATGATGTGAAAGAATTAAAATATAGTTTCACTAGAGATGACCTGATAATTTTGCCGATGAAGAAGGGGATGCCCAGGCATCCCCAAGCTTAGACGCTTGAGTCTTCTTGAAATATGATGGGGAGATCCATGGGAGCCTCCCCAAGATTAAGCTCTTCACTCTTCTTGATCCTATTATATCATCCTTCTCTCTTGACCCTTGAAAACTTCCGTCACACCAAACTCAAAACAAATCTCATTAGAGGGTTAGTGCATAATAAAAAATTCACATGTTCTATAAAGACGCAATATGACTTGTTACTTTAAACATTAGCTACTGCCACTGATGTTATGTGAAACTCTTCCACCCAAAAAAGAATTTCATTCAACACTAGTAAAAGAGAGAATGCAAAATAAAAAGGCATAATCTGTCTAAAACAGAACAGTCCACAAAGACGAATTTTTTCGAATCACTTACAACGCTCAGATCAAAAAACTTTGAACTAATGAAAGATTCAGACATTCGTAAAGATTGCGCACAAATTTTTTCAGATTTTATTAACAATCTGGTGATTTTAGGAATTTCGTACAGTGAACAGCGAAAATCTGTTTCTGCGCAGCAATCAAAACTTAGCATCATCTTAACACTAGAGGCTACTCTTGGCACAACAATGTGAGAAAATAAAGATACAAAGGAGTTGATACAGAAGTAGACAAGCTCCTTGACTCAAATAAAGAAAAATTGCAGAAATAAAAATAATGGGTTGCCTCCCATAAGCGCTTTTCTTTAACGCCTTTTAGCTAGGCATGATAATTTTGATGATGCTCTCATATGTATAAGAGTTGAATATGAAAGAGCATCGAGAAGCAAATATCAAACACATTTAAGTCTAACCCACTTCTGATAACCCCCAAGAGCAGGGATCACTGTAGCACCTCTCAATGTGGAAGTAAGGTATCGATCCGTAGGAGTAAGAAGGAAAAGTTATCTATTCCCTACAACTAAAGTGTCACAAGTTTTAGTTGATTATGCACTAAACAAGTTTAAGGAACAAGAAGGTTGATTTAATGGATGGAAGTTTAATGTAACAAAACAAGAATGTAAAAGTGTCCCAATCCTCTTCAATGCAAGAGGACAAGACAAATGTTTTCTCTTATAGGAACAATGGACATGGGTTCATGGGTTCACTTAATCCTCTCTCTCTCATCTACGTTGATTATCATGTTATAGATAAAGTACACACAATTGTCATGTTTTAATGGTAGCTTTTATGATGGCTATATGTCGTAAAACACATAGTTGAAAGAAGTACTCATTTGTGTTGCTAGGTCACCCTCGTAAGGCTAGCGTGGTTGCTCTCACTCCCACATCATAATAAAGGATGTTGGGCTGTATTTCACATGTCACTCAATACATATGCCGTTGTCACATCGGCCATCCCGTACCTACATACATCATACTTCATATTGGACAATATTCTAAACACTAGTGTAATGATTCATATTTCGTGTGCATGACCACATCTCTCTCATCTATCCACACTTGGTGGTGTCAATCACCTCATGACAAGGATAAACAAGGCATTATGCATAAAACAAACCATCACATGTATCATAGAATATCTCCAAAGTATGACAAATCATAAAAGTTCCAACACAACAGTAAATGCATAACAAATCATCTCATACCACAATATCCACCATAGGAATTACATAGATGGCCGTAATCATGTTCAGCAGCTCATACGGTACTAATTAGTGAAGCTCAAAGAGAGGAGAGATACATAAGTTACCACCACAAACCCAAGTCCAGGGGGTGGACTACTCCCCCTTCATCATGGAGACGGTGGAGAAGTCGTCGGAGAAGATGGAGACCACCCCGGCAGCGCCCCGCCGGAGTTTTCCCCCTCCAATCTGCAGCTCCAGGTCTCTGTTTCATGGTTTCTGTGTTTCGGCGGCGCTCTCTTTCGCGAAAGCCCTGGGGGTCTATATATAGTCGTTTTTAGGTCAAGACGAAGTTTCGGGAAGAAGGATCGACGGCAGCGGAGGCCCGAGGGCCAATTTGGTGGGTCCCACGCGGTCAGGGAATCTGGCCGCGTGGGTCCACCCCTTTCGGCCTTCTGGTCTCCGTTTCTTCGCTTCCTTTGCGCCTACGTTTCGTTCCTTCCAAAAAAGTGATCCCCGTAAAGTTTCAGGTCATTTGGACGTCGTTTGGTCGCCTGACACGTAAAAATATATAAAAAGGGGTTTTCTGACAGTGCAGGGTTAATTCCAGAAAAATGGGGACATTGTTAATTATCCCCAAAATTTAATATAAATCATGAATATAACCCTTATATGATGCAAATAACATGGAATAACATGTAATAAAATGTAAAGTTCATGTATGCATTTTACATGCATCAACATCCCCAAGCTTAACCCATGCTCGTCCCTAGTATGAAGGTGATAAAACTAACATGGACTTTGCATTTTAATACTATCAATGGATATCAAAGGTGATTACTATTGCGACATAAAGTCAAATGATTCATTCTTCAAAGGAATAACAATACGCAAGATAAATTGTGAAGTGATATCAAATACTCAATGTAAAGATGTTCAATGATAAGTTCACAAAGTGTAACATAAAAGAAAGTACTATGGACCAAATGTATGCATAATGAAAAGTAAAACATCCTAAGGTGGTCATAGAGTACTTCTTATGAAAACTGAATATAAAAGGTGGACACTTTGGATAGATAAATAAGTAGAGGTAAAGCATGAATAAGTTTCATCTAACTTCCAAACACTTCTACTTAAGTTAATGCTTGCAATGTGGTAGTCATTGGTGTGGAGCTCTCATTACCCCTATCATAGCATCTTGAATGATTAATGTTTAATGTGAAAGCAAATATGGGTGGTGTGCTTGACAATGTATTGGTTGAATGTCTCATGTCCCTTGAATACAAGTACCTAAACCATGTGTTACTCACTTTGGTCCACAAAGTAAATTCAAATAAAGGTCATTGCAAGTAATAATAGTATCATCAAGAACTGCACTGGGGTACCTCTTGCCCCTTGACATGAACAAGCCCATGTCAAAACAACAAGACAAACAGACAATGAACAATCTCAACACTCTTTTATTTACTATGGGTATAACTTTTTATTATGAGGTGCATCACTTAATGAACATTATGGTTATGCTGTAAATTTCCACCATGAATGATGCATGGCTTAGATTAGCGGCCTAGGCATTTCTCTAACCATTTATACAAACTCTTTGAACTTACTAAGTATCCACATTCATTTCACCCATGATAGGCATCCATAAACAAAAGTACATGACATCAACTAAATATAAATAAGTGCAATGTTGAAAGCTTGCCATGTGACAGCACATATGGGCTAACTCCCAACCAAAACTATTGTCAAGCCCACAACTTCATAATTTTAATCACAATGGTTCATGCTTATTAAATGCAATAAAAGTAAATTGTGCATCAAGTTCGTGAGAGCTTTTAACCAATTTTTCCTATAACAATCAATAACATAAGCATTTAAATTCAGAAATGTAGATAACACAATATAACATGATAAACATACTTGGAATAGCATAAAGCTAATAGGTAGATATGGTGGACTCACTGGAAAAACTTTGGTTGAAGGTGTTGGGAAACAAGCTTTTTACTTGTTGTAATTTTTGGGCTAGCAATAGGGAGAAAGTTGACCATCTAAATACATGGATAAGTGTCCATAGAACTAATCAATCCATTTTAAACCAAGTAAAGTTAAAATTCAACATCTAAACATGGTAAAAGATAGCTCTTGACAACACACTTGCAAATTAACATTCATTCAAAGCACATGAATTATGCAACTATATGTATCTTTTAAAATCAACTCAAACATCCCTATCCCAATATATTTAATAGCATCCAACATAATTCAACCCAAACTTCCAGTAGCTCTCTCATATATAAATGATAGTGGTGGTCTTATTTAACAAACCGAAATAACAAAAGCAAAAGAAAACAGACGCTCCAAGTTTATACGATAAAGTGCTTTGATCGAAAAACAGAAGTTAGACTTGTGCAAACCGAGAGTGTGTTGGTCTAGTGGGGTTGTCTTGACATCACCAAGCTTATGGTCTTCACCATACTTGGATAGCTCTTGGTGCATCTCCTCTAATCCCTGTGAAAAAACTTCAAAACACCGTTTCTCCCATTTCTTTTTCTGTGGGGCACATTAGTAGTGATAAACAAATAGATTCCGTGCTGCATATAATCCTTAGACAAAAATTAATATGAATGTCCAGAAAGTGTATAATGTTGTATGCCTACTCATAAACTCAATTGGATCAAAAAGATTCATGTTAAAAGTTCTAAGCATGCATCAAACAAAATGGGACAGAATCTGTCCAGAAAAACAGCAGCAGCAAAACGTATTTTTCTACCCTACTTAACTTTGTCGAAAAATTCCGAAAAAATTCATGCATACAGAGGATGAAAAGTTGCCATTACAGTTTAAATATGATCTCATTCGGAGTTACAGAATAAGAATTAAAAATCATACCGTGCACAGATTCGTGCAGGAATCATATCTCCGAACGCTATAAGCAACTTATTCATACCAAAATGAGTAAAATTTGGCACTTTATTAAAAAATCCAGAATCTAAACTAAATACTAAGTCTCTTGTTACAGCAAGAGGACACAAAGAAAATTAAAAAAAAACAACCGGGTTGCCTCCCGTATAGCGCTTTCTTTATAGCCTTATAGCTAGGCTTCTTACTTGATGTTCATGAAGGTTGAAGCTCATGAGGGAACTTATACTTTGATGTGTCTCTCTTCCTTGGAAAGTGTTCATGCATAATACCAGGATCCCATGGTGTTCTCAAACCAATCAAAATAATAGTCAAGTTGAACCCTAGTTGAGAGAAAAACAAAACACAAAAGTAATAACAACGAAGTCTAACTTTCTTTCTATGCATTGGCATTTTGTATATGAATGAATCACCATAAATAGAAGTTTTCCAATGCATATTAACAATAGTTACTTGCAGCTCATAATTATTAGTACCATACAGAGGGTTCGTATCACCTCCTTCATGATAGTTGCAAGTAGTAGAAGCAAATTCAACCATATAATCACAAGAATCATTCAACTTAGATAATTTAGGCAAATAAAGAGGATCATGAAATTTATTTTGGAATTCATTAGCATGCTTCCCTCTTTCAAAATAGTTATTAAGATCAATATCAAGTTTAATATCATGGTTGCAACAAAGATTTGGAACTAAAGATAATTGCAATCCACATAAGTATTTCTCAACATAAGCAATTTTCTCCTTATGGTGTTATTAGGAGAATTCAGGAACAAAGTAGGACTCTCATTAGTAAGAGTATTTTCACAAACAGCAAGTATATCATTTTTATCCTCACTTAATTTAGTAACAACTAAACATGGAGGTTTATCAATAAGCATAGGACCATCATCTAAAGCATTATCATATAGCATATTTAAGCAATACTCCTCATTATCATCAATAAGTTCACTAGTAGCATTAATAGAAAGTAAAGGAGCATTTTTAGTTTCATCATAATAGCATGGGTTATCATATAGGACCATAGCATTTTCAGTTTCACCCTCATCATAACATGGATTCTCATAAATAACAAAAGATTTTTGAGTTTGAGTGTTACTATCATTTGTTGATGGTGAAGCTGGGAGATCCAACTCTTCCCCAAGCTTAGGTTGGAGCACATCCATTTCAATCTCCTCTTCACATACTTCCTCTTCCAAGCTTATGTTTTTATCGTCCTCTTCCTGCAAAATATTAGTACTTTCCATGGAAGCAAGAATTCTTTCTTTAACATAAACATTATCACTAAATTCTTTTTTGCAAAGTTGGAGAAGAATAGAAATGTGTCCTTTCATTACACGAGCTTCATGACTAGTTGCAACAAATTTATCAATAAGAAAGTCTATCTCATGGGCTGCAACATAAGCAATATATTTCTCAACTTGTTCTATATCATGGCATGCAAATTTACACTCTTGATAAGAAGCAATAATAGGATCACTATTGTACTTACATTGATAGAGAGAGTGTTTATAGTCTTTTCTAATGCAGCAAGTTATATTATGTAATTCACAAAACTCAGTGGCCATATCATTAAGATGTTCAAGCAATTCAAGCATTGTATTTCCTTCTTTGGTTGATCGATATTCATAGTACGATCCCATAGTTTTGACATAACCTTTCTCCATTTTTTAAAATTTTTTTTTTGGGTTTTTGATATATAAAACTGAAAGTAAAACTAATGAGAAACTCACAACCAAACAAGTTTAAAGGAACCTCCCCAATCTTAGATGATTGCAAGATATAAAACAAGATAAAATAAATCTAAAGTCTAGTGCACACAAGAATAGAAACTTAAGCGCTACGCTCCCCGGCAACGGCGCCAGAAAAGTGCTTGATAACCCCCAAGAGCAGGGGATCACTGTAGCACCTCTCAATGTGGAAGTAAGGTATCGATCCGCAGGAGCAAGAAGGAAAAGTTATCTATTCCCTACAACTAAAGTGTCACAAGTTTTAGTTGATTATGCACTAAACAAGTTTCAGGAACAAGAAGGTTGATTTAATGGATGGAAGTTTAATGTAACAAAACAAGAATGTAAAAGTGTCACAATCCTCTTCAATGCAAGAGAACAAGACAAATGTTTTCTCTTATAGGAACAATGGACATGGGTTCATGGGTTCACTTAATCCTCTCTCTCTCTCATCTACGGTGATTATCATGTTATAGATAAAGTACACACAATTGTCATGTTTTAATGGTAGCTTTTATGATGGCTATATGTCCTAAAACACATAGTTGAAAGAAGTACTCATTTGTGTTGCTAGGTCACCCTCGTAAGGCTAGCGTGGTTGCTCTCACTCCCACATCATAATAAAGGATGTTGGGCTGTATTTCACATGTCACTCAATACATATGCCGTTGTCACATCGGCCATCCCGTACCTACATACATCATACTTCATAATGGACAATATTCTAAACACTAGTGCAATGATTCATATTTCGTGTGCATGACCACATCTCTCTCATCTATCCACACTTGGTGGTGTCAATCACCTCATGACAAGGATAAACAAGGCATTATGCATAAATCAAACCATCACATGTATCATAGAATATCTCCAAAGTATGACAAATCATAAAAGTTCCAACACAACAGTAAATGCATAACAAATCATCTCATACCACAATATCCACCTTAGGAATTACATAGATGACCGTAATCATGTTCAGCAGCTCATACGGTACTAATTAGTGAAGCTCAAAGAGAGGAGAGATACATAAGTTACCACCACAAACCCATGTCCAGGGGGTGGACTACTCCCCCTTCATCATGGAGACGGTGGAGAAGTCGTCGGAGAAGATGGAGACCACCCCGGCAGCGCCCCGCCGGAGTTTTCCCCCTCCAATCTGCAGCTCCAGGTCTCTGTTTCGTGGTTTCTGTGTTTCGGCGGCGCTCTCTTTCGCGAAAGCCCTGGGGGTCTATATATAGTCGTTTTTAGGTCAAGACGAAGCTTCGAGAAGAAGGATCGACGGCAGCGGAGGCCCGAGGGCCAATTTGGTGGGTCCCACGCGGTCAGGGAATCTGGCCGCGTGGGCCCACCCCTTTCGGCCTTCTGGTCTCCGTTTCTTCGCTTCCTTTGCGCCTACGTTTCGTTCCTTCCAAAAAAAGTGATCCCCGTAAAGTTTCAGGTCATTTGAACGTCGTTTGGTCACCTGAAACGTAAAAATATAGAAAAAAGGGGTTTTCTGACAGTGCAGGGTTAATTCCAGAAAAATGGGAACATTGTTAATTATCCCCAAAACTTAATATAAATCATGAATATAACCCTTATATGATGCAAATAACATGGAATAACATGTAATAAAATGTAAAGTTCATGTATGCATTTTACATGCATCAACTTCTTATGCAAAGGAATCTTGTAAGAAAATAAATCAATAAAGCACAAAGTGACTAGCATAGGAAGGCAAAACAAGTAGAGCTTCAAAAATTTCAACATAAAGAGAGAAGACTTAATATTATTGAGATATATGAAACCGTGTATCCCTCTCTCATAAGGACCAGTAGGTCTTAAAGTACCCAGCAAATAAAAGCAAATCAAGAGAAAGCTCAAAACCTTCATCATAAAGAGAAGAAATTTAGTAACATGAAGATTTCTATAACTATACTTTCCTCTCTCAAAATAATTTTCAGTGGCATCATGAATAAACTCAACAATATAGCTATCACATAAAGCATTCTTATCATGATCCACATGCATAAAAGTATCATTACTCTCCACATAAGCATAATTAATTATATTAGTAATAGTGGGAGTAAAACTATCAGAAGCATCATTGTAATCATCATAAATTGCAGGCATAGTATAATCATAATAAACTTTATCCTCCATAATAGGTGGCACCAAAATACCACTATCATTATAATCATCATAAATTGGAGGCAAAGTATCATCAAAGAAAATTTTCTCCTCAAAACTTGGGGGACTAAAAATATCATATTCATCAAAACCACCTTCCCCAAGCTTAGACTTTTCCATAGCATTAGCAATATTGTTGTTCAAAGAATTCATGCTAATAAAATTGCTACCACTATTATGCAAACAAAGTTCCATAGGTTTTTTAATTTTCTCTTCAAAAGCATCATGTCCTAACTCAAGATAAATTTCATAGAGCTCTCTAATTTTTTTTTTTTTTCCATTAAGGCTAACTAGTAAAATAAAAACAAGAAACAAAAAGATATAATTGCAGAATTTAAAGCAAATACTTTCGAGCACTCACACGTCAGCAACAGTGCTAGAAAATAGCTAAGTAGCTGGAGGATGTGAGTACCTTTTACCTTACCTCCCCGGCAACGGCGCCAGAAAATAGCTTGATGTATACGCACGCTTCTATTCTTGTAGACAGTGTTGGGTCTCCAAGTGCAGAGGTTTGTAGAACAGCAGCAAGTTTCTCTTAAGTGAATAACCCAAGGTTTATCGAACTCAGGGAGATAGAGGTCAAAGATATCCCTCTCAAGCAACCCTGCAATTAAGATACAAGAAGTTTCTTGTGTCCCCAACACACCCAATACACTTGTCAGGTGTATAGGTGCACTAGTTCGGCGAAGAGATATTAAAATGCAACTGATATGGATGATTATAAGTGGTAATTGCAATCTGAAATAAAAATGGCAGCGAGCAAACATGAGACAAAATGAGAGTAAACGGTGTTTCAATGTTTGGAAATAAGGCATAGGGATCATACTTTCACTAGTGGACACTCTCAATAATCTTATATTTACTAATTGGAGGCACCAAAGGAGGCACCACGTTAATCCTCACGAATTAACAAACTACTTCCGTCCGATATTCCTCTCATTCATTAATAGCCTTTGGATTAAATAACTGAACGCAGGACTCCAGTTACTCCACGCGCGTACCTCCCTAGCGCTCAAAGCCTAAAACCAATCTTTCCCTAGCGCCGCCGCATGTATGATGCTGCCGCCGGACGTTGATTTCACCAGCCAGCGATCGGGAAACATCAATCTCGAGTTACTTTGCCCGCCCTAATCCATCGCTTTAGCATCAGCAAATATTGCATCCGTCCTCGAGTTGATTGACTAAAGAGGTACGATCCAGTATAGCATGTCATGCTGTTTCCGATCGTGTTCCTCTCCCAATTCGCATAATGGAGCTGTGTACGATTAATTATCGGATGGAGATTGGAACTTCTCCCAGCCGGCCGGCCGGCCGATCGCGACTTCCTAGCCCTACAAGATTTTAGCCTTTCAGGTACGGTAGGATTTGGGTTTGCTGCATGCCATCTCAGTCAGATTTATTTCTTTCTTCCCTGAATTAATAACAGCTCTCGGTTAACAATGTTCTTTCTGGAATCAACGTCAATGAAGATACGAGAGCTGATCGTTGTAGGTGAAGATAGGGGAGGATGGCAAAACATCAAGAGGATTAGCCCGCACGCTTCTGATGACGGCGATGACAACGTCTCCTGGCACACTGAACGGAGATCAATAATGCACAAGTAATATCAACCATGTTTGCACCTCAATTGTGGATTCATATGCATCAAGTTTTGCTGGTACTAAATCCATCATTGCTCATATTCCTGTATGCAGTTTGGCATAATAGCCAGGGTCTTTCAGTTTACGAGCTGTCTCTTATTTGTGTTTACAGTAGTTCTCTATGGTTTCCTTATTCCAGCGATTACATTTAGTGAAACAGCCATCTACGTGCTGAGCGTTGCTTATCCTTAAGATCAGAACTGAGTCTGATAATTTTTCCTTGGTGATTATGTATAGAGATACTACAGAGTAACATTTTTTATAAACAGTTGGTACACAGGGAGTAAATGGCATGCTGCACATTGCACTTCCCGCCCTATGCATGTTCCAGGACAAATTTTCTTCTCTACTGATCAATCCAGTCAGCCTTGCTTTGTATTAACTTTTTCAGACTCTCTAAGATGGCTGTCAGTAATCAACCAATTGTTGCCATGCAAGCAGAACTGAAAAGTGATACTCTACCCATGGACTCACGTTATGGTGCAGATCCGAATTTGGTTTGCTGAGCTGACAACCTTCTAGGTTTCGTTGTTGTACAATGGTCCAAGTACTGCTGATAACCAAATTCTTCAAACTTAATCGAGAAATATCCCAGTGGAAAAAAATATTTATCTATTCATTGTCAGACCTAACGTAATTTACCAAATAATGAATATATTTTTGTCACACGAGTATTGCGGCAACCGAATCAAATTTTGATATATTGTAGAGCCATCAATTACTAACTACCTACCATTTTCTTATTCTCCATGTCCTGTAATCATTGTTGAATAAATTGGATGGATAATCCCCATTTTTTGCTGCAGAGAACCACGGCGTTTGATCACGTAGAAAAATAGAATATCAGCCAATTAGATGCAAGCTATTTCTGTGACAAGTTTTACTTCAGAGGAGGTGCATATTGGTACCCTTTTAGTCGATCTATTTTTGTTCTTCGAAGGATAAGTACTTCTGAACATTCATATGCTTATTTTTTCTTACCTATTTTGTCATGCGAGTATTGCGGCAACTAAATCAAATTTTGATATATTGTACTGGGCCATCAAGTACTAATTACCTACCATTTTTCTTATTCTCCATGTCCTGTAATCATTGTTGAATAAATTGGATGAATAATCCCCATTTTTTGCTACAGAGAACCACAGCGATTGATCACGTAGAAAAAATAGAATATCAGCCAATTAGATGCAAGCTATTTCTGTGGCAAGTTTTACTTCAGAGGAGATGCATATTGGTACCCTTTTACTCGATCTACTTATAATTGTACTCCTTCGCATTACAAATTATAAGCCTGGTAGAAAAAGTATTTACTCGGCTACATCTCATACATCCCAATATTTTGGTTTCTCATATATGCTTAGGTTTTAGTTCGCCGACAATGGATATTAGTGTGAAAATCTTAACTGATTCTCCTAGATTATTCTCTCACGTATCAACCAGTGGATTCTTCCTGACAATAATTTAAGTTCTAAAATGAGCTGTAAATTTGGCACCCCCAAAATCTTGAATTCAACTATAAACGTGTTTGATCAACGACGATGCATCGATGGAGACTAGGACGATGAATCGATGGAGACGCTGCTATGATGCAGTCACCAAGAGGGGTCATGCATCATCTCATGGTCTTACCATCCATGGAGTTTGGTACGTTCTGAATTTTTGTGTAATTGCATCCTCATCGAATTTTCTGGTGCGCGCATGTATTTTTTTTCCGACAGGCCATAGAGGGACCAGGGATGCACCACGAAGGGAACGAATATTCAGTGCCAATTTAAGTAAGAAAATGCAATTTTTATGTATTATCTGGAATATACTTCCGTACATTGCACCAAATTATGTACGCTTCCTACTGTTCTTTGGTCTAAATTGTTTTGTCACACTGCCTCTTACACTGTCTATGCAGGTACATCATTAAATCATTGCATGCAGTTAAATTTTTGACTCTCTTCGTATGTGCCTCTTGGATGGGACGAATAGGGAACATATAACTTCGTAGCTTCTTTCGTGACATGCTTTTGCAAAATTATATGGCCCGCTAAGAATGCTTTCCTGAATTGGTGAGTTGACAAAGAGGCAGACGCTTAATGACAAGGCGAATACGGTGAAAGGAATTTTGGGATGGGTGTCCCCGGTGGAAGGGACATAAATAAAATATTTACGTGCTTCATCAATATTTACTCATATCGAAAACTAAATAATGTTGCAGAAGACCATGATGCATATACACTTGGAAAAGATAGATAGTTCTCAACCTGGATACAAATGTCTACTTGCGTGTGATAGTATTGTTGGCACTTATCAAAGGAAACACAAATGTTTCCATACACAATGGTATCAAAAAAGTTAGGGTGTTTAAAGCAATAAACATTCACGGCTTATCACAAATCTTTTGTATGCATCCCTCATGCATTTTCGGCCGAAACTAAGTAATATGTTGCTCAAATACCTAGCCCGTGCAGGTGCACGGGTTGATGACTAGTAATAATATAATTGAATACATAGATATTTCCTCTTCACTATGCTACTCTGAGTTATTCTCTCGTTGGATAACGAACACCAATCCACTGCGTAGGGCTATAAAAGCACACTTTAAAGTCGCATTCCACATCTACGGAACCCCACACTGTCAACTTGAGCGCCCTAAAATAGTACTAGACAAACACCACAATTTCACAGAGACATCCAACACAAATAATAACTCATGATAAATATTCCTGTAATCTTTAGCCTAAGAGCCACACACGGTGCGCACACTGTCAACTTCGCACCGTGGGACAAAGGTGACTCCGGAGTTTACATTAATAAAACCACTCAAGTAGCATATAAGATAATGAAGAGTAACATCTATGGATTCAACTAGATTACAAAGCTCATGATCACATAAACATCACACCATGGGAGAGAGAGATAAACCACATAGCTACAGGCATGAGCCCTCAGCCCCGATGAAGAACTACTCCCTCCTCATCATGGGAGGCAGCAACGACGATGATGGAGGCGGTGGTGTCGATGGAGATGGCTCCGGGGGAAATTCTCCGTCCCGGCAGGGTGCCGAAACAGAGACTTCTGTCCCCCGAATTAGGGTTTTGGATGGCGGCGGAGCTCTGGAACTTTTCTGGGGAAATCGTCGATTCCTTTAGGGTTTTCGGGGTAGGAGCAATATATAGGCCAAAGGGCGTCGCGAGGCGGTGCACGAGGAGGCGACACCACCCCTCGGCGCCGATGGGCCCTTGGCCGCGCCGAGCCCACGTGTGGGGCCTTCGTGGCTCCACTTCGCCTCTCCTTCGGACTCCAGGTGTCTTCTGATAAAATAGGGGCCTCCGTAAATTTTCGTCCAATTCCGAGAATATTTCCAGACTAGCTTTTCTGGAATACAAAAACAGCAGAAAACAGGAACTGGCGCTTCGGCATCTTGTTAATAGGTTAGTCCCAGAAAATGCATAATAATGGTATGAAGTGTATGTAAAACATGTAGCAATTGGTATAAAACAAGCATGGAACATCAAAAATTATAGATACGTTTGAGACGTATCAATGGCTTCCGTCACCGAGATATCATCTTCTACTCCCAAGACTATGCATGAAATAGATGATAAAACTAGTCTTGTGATTAAGAAAGAACTTGTTGCTTCCGATACTATTGTGGCTAACTTGCAAGGTGAAGCTAAGGCTATGTTGAGTCTCTCTTGAGACAACTTGATGCGGCCGAAGAAATCCTTGATGACAAGGGAAAAATTGTGAGAGAGGATTCTCTCACCATAGCATCCTTGAATGCTTCCATAGAATCCTTGAATGCTTCTCTTGAAGAAGAGAGTGAATATAGAACCTCTCTTGAGGAAAGAATTGAGTCTCTTGATGATAAAAATGATGAAATAATTGCTAAAATCATTAAGGATAGAGATCATGTCTTTGCTAAATATAAAGTGATTAAAAAGGAGAAAGCCGAGTTTGTGGTTGCTAATGCTAGACTCCTTGAGGATGTGGAGAAACTTAACAAGGCTCATAAGGCCTTGGAAAGTACCCACTCTCTTCTAGTCAAGTCTCATGAGCAACTTCAAACTCAACTTTCTAAATCTAACTCACCTAGCACCTCTACTCCCTCTTGTGATCATGCAAATGTTATTGAGGAAAATGCTAGGTTGAAGGTTGAGCTTGCCAAGGCCACTAGTGCCAAGACCTCTATTCCTAAAGGTAAAGAAAAGGTTGTTGCTCAAATTTTTGAGCAAAAGCCACACAAAGGGAAGGAGGGCCTCGGTTATGTGGCCAAGGCAAAGAAGAAGAAGAGCAACACCAATGCCAAGCCCGCACAAGCCAAGACTCCATTGCGGTGGTAATGCCACTAGGGGCAAGACCACTCGTAGTGACTTTGCGGGGCATAACAATCCCAACTATTTCTTTATGTTGATTACTATGGGGATGTTTATGCAAAATATGTTGGTCCTTATGATGGTTACATTGCTTATCTATTTGGGTTCCTAAGACCCTTGTTGCTAACAAAAGAGGACCCATTGAGAAATGGGTACCTAAAACCAAGCAATGATTTCTTGTAGGACTATGCTTCCGGTGGGTCTAAATGGGTGGTTGATAGTGGATGCACTAGTCATATGACCGGAAGCAAGAGATCATGACGGAGTTGGGACCAAATATAAATCAAGCATCCGTCTCCTATGGTGATAAATCAAAAGCGGAGGTAACGGGTCTCGGCAAGGTGGTAGTTGCAAAGGATATCACCCTTGTAAATGTCATGCTTGTCGAGTCCCTCGGTTACAATCTTATGTCCGTTCGTGCACTTAATAAGATGAATTTTGATGTCCATTTTACTATTGATATGGTGGTACTCTTGAGGAGCAAGACTCTAAAGGTCATGTTCGTTGGGTATGTTGAAAATGAGTTGTTCGTGGGGTCTACCAACACTCAAGCAATATGCCTATTCGGAAAGGCCGACGTGGGATGGTTGTGGCATCGCCGCTTGTCCCATGTCAACATGAGAACTTTGCAAAGTCTTCACAAGGGTGGCCACATTCTTGGACTAAAAGACAATGTTTCTTTTTCTAGAGATCGTCTTTGTAGGGCTTGTGTTGAAGGAAAGATGCATGATTCTCCCCATCCAAGCAAGACCATCATTTCATCAAAGAGGATATTGGAACTTCTTCATGTTGATCTCTTTGGTGCCGTGCCTCAACCTAGTCTTGGTGGGAAGAAATATTGTTTGGTGATTGTTGATGACTATTCAAGATTTACTTGGGTTTATTTCTTCAAGACGAAGGATGAGACCCAACAAGCCGTCATCGACTTTTCCAATGAAGTTCAACGCCAACACAATGTCCCTATATTGGTCATTAGGAGTGATAATGGCTCCGAGTTCAAGAACTACACCTTAAATGAGTTTCTTAGTGAAGAGGGGATTCGTCATCAATATTCCGCTGCATATACCCCTCAACAAAATGGTGTAGCCGAAAGGAAGAACCGGACTCTCATGGATATGGCAAGGTCTATGTTGGCGGAGTTTAAGTCTCCGCTATTCTTATGGGCCGAGGCTATCTCCACGGCGTGTCACTCATCTAACCGGCTATTCTTTCGGTTGGCAAGAAGTTTACATCTTATGAGATGCTCACCGGCAACAAGCCCAATGTCTCCTACTACCGAGTATTTGGTTGTAAGTGTTTCTATAAGAACAAAAGTGTTCGTTTGTCTAAATTTGAATCTAAAGCTTTAGAGGGTGTTTTTGTTGGGTACGGTGCCGAATCTCACACCTATAGAGTCTATGACAAAACCGTTGGGAAAGTCATAGAATCTTGTGATGTGAGGTTCGATGAGAATGACGGCTCCCAAGTGGCGCAATTTCATGTTTGTGATGTAGATAATGAAGAGCCTCAAGATGCTATAAGAAGAATGGGCATTGGTTTCCATCGTCCCGTTGAGATTCATTACGAGTCTCCTCAAGCAAGTCCAAGCTCCATTCAAGTGGAGGCCTCTTCATCACAAGTTGAAACGGCGCCTATCATGGAAGCAAATGATGCACCCCCAAGAACAAGTTCAAGACCCTCCTCATGTTGACCAAGTTGCTATGCAAGAACCAAGTTCTCCTATTGTTGATGCTAGCCAAGGTCATGACCAAGATCAACCCTCTCCTTCATTTGTTGAAGATGTGCTTCAAGATGATCAAGGTCAACATTCCGGTCAAGACGGGGACTCAAATGATCAAGATGATCAAGAGATACCTCCAAGATGCAATAGAGATATCGAAGCCCGTCGTAAAGCAAGAATTGTAAAGACTTTGAATTAAAGAGTCACCATCTAGAAAACATCCTTGGTGACCACAAGAAGGGTGTTACCACAAGAAGGCAATTGGCAAACTTTAGTGAACATCAAGCTCATATTTCCATGGTGGAACCAAAGAAAGTGTTTGAAGCTCTTGAAGATCCGGATTGGTTAGAAGCTATGCATGATGAACTCAATAACTTCAAGCGCAACAAAGTGTGGAATCTAGTTGAGAAGCCAAAAGATTGCCGCAATGTTATAGGCACAAAGTGGATTTCAAGAACAAGCAAGATGAGCATGGAATGGTTGTGAGGAACAAGGCAAGATTGGTTGCACAAGGGTACTCTCAAGTTGAAGGCATTGATTTTGGAGAGACTTATGCACCCGTGGCTCGCCTTGAGTCCATCCGTATCCTTCTTGCATATGCATCACATCATAACTTTAAATTGCAACAAATGGATGTGAAAAGTGCCTTTCTTAATGGTCCTTTAAAGGAGTTGGTATATGTTAAGCAACCACCGGGTTTCGAGGACCCTAAATTCCCTAACCATGTCTACAAGCTTGATAAGGCGCTCTATGGTCTCAAACAAGCACCTCGTGCTTGGTATGAGCACCTAAGAGAGCTATTGCTAGACCGTGGATTTGAATTGGGGCAAATCGATCCCACTCTCTTTACCAAGAGGGTCAAAGGGGAGCTTTTCATATGCCAACTTTATGTTGATGATATTATATTTGGCTCATCTAACAAAGCTTTCAATGATGAATTTTCAAAGCTTATGACCGATAGGTTCGAGATGTCTATGATGGGCGAATTGAAGTTCTTTCTCGGTTTTGAGATCAAGCAATTGAATGAAGGGACTTTCATCTCTCAAACCAAATATACCCAAGACATGCTCAAGAGGTTCAATATGCACAATGCTAAGGGAAGCGGTTTCCCATGGACACCAAATGCCATCTTGAACTTAACCCCGACGGTATCGATGTTTGCCAAAAACTTTATCGCTCTATGATTGGTTCTTTGCTTTATCTTTGTGCATCTAGACCCGATATTGTGTTGAGTGTAGGGGTGTGTGCAAGGTATCAAGCCGCTCCTAAAGAAAGCCACATGGTGGCGGTCAATAGAATCCTTCGATATTTGGTTGATACCCCAAGGTTTGGTTTGTGGTACCCAAAGGGCACTAATTTCTCTCTTGCCGGGTACACGGATTCGGATTGGGCCGGTTGCAAGGATGATAGGAAATCAACTTCCGGGGCATGCCAATTTCTTGGTAGGTCCTTGGTGAGTTGGTCTTCTAAGAAGCAAAATTGTATATCTCTATCTCCGCCGAAGCCGAGTATGTGGCGGCCGCAAGTGCATGCACTCAATTGTTATGGATGAGGCAAACTTTAAAGGAATACGGTGTCAATTGTGACAAAGTGCCTCTTTTATGTGACAATGAAAGTGCTATCAAGATTGGCCACAATCCGGTGCAACACTCAAGAACGAAGCATATTGAGATTCGTCATCATTTTATTCGGGATCATATTGCTCGTGGTGATATTGAGCTTGGCTATATTCCAACCAAAGATCAACTTGCCGACATATTCACGAAGCCACTTGATGAAGCAAGATTCACCTTCTTGAGGCATGAGCTAAATATCGTGGATTCTAGGAGCTTGACTTGACCATCTTGCATACACACCTATATTTTGACTATCTATTTGGTTTAGGTGTAGGCATGGAATAGGGGGAGTGCGGTCCTAATCCATTGGACTATCCCTCCCCCCATTATGCCGATAGTAAAACTCATTTGTCTCTATTTTCATTTTATGAATTGTGAGCTTAAATGACGAGTAGTGGCCGTGGACCCAAGATATATCTTCGCGGTGTCACACCACATACTCATACATGGTGGCCTCGGCCACCGCCCTCTTCCTTGTGAAGAGTTGGTTTCATTTGGATTTTATTGGTTTTCTAGTGCTCCTATGGAAAACATGCTCAATTTGGTTTTTGTGTGTTTGCTTCTTGCAAATTGAGTATGAAGTACCATCTCCAGTGTGTTGATCTAATCCTATGCCTTTCTTCTCTCTCAAAACAACTTCCATCTTGCACAAGTTCAAAATCCTTCCACAAAAAGAGAAAACTGGGGTTTCTTAGGAGGCCCCGGTAGTACCGCCTGGTGGATCCGGTAGTACCGGGCTCTGAATCTAAGCAGTTCTACTGCTCGCAAAGATTCAGGCCCCGGTAGTACCGGATGGTCCGCCCCGGTACTACCGGGAATCGCGGTATCAAAATATCCTGTGCGGGCGGGGTGGGGGTTATTCCCCATTCTTCCCCACCCGCACGACACACCACCCCGTCGCCTCCTCTGCTCCCTGCTCCGGCCGCCCCCCTAGGCCGCCGGTTTCCGCCATCTCCGGCCAGATCTGCTCCGTGGGAGCGATCCCCTCGTCGATCTCCTCCATGGCCTCCGGTATTTCCCCGTTCTTGCACTCTTAGTTTCTAAATCTTGAAACCTAGATGTATGGCGAGGAAACATTGGTAGCTCCGTTGGCAACGGTTAAATTTGGATGGATGATCTCCTAGGCCTTGTTAGCTAGCCTTTGTGTGTAATGTATGGTTGAAT
This sequence comes from Poa pratensis, assembly GCA_947311845.1. Lineage (NCBI taxonomy): Eukaryota > Viridiplantae > Streptophyta > Magnoliopsida > Poales > Poaceae > Poa > Poa pratensis. The sequence goes on from CAMZMU010000039.1 coordinate 25,623,515, forward strand.
CTCTCAATTTTGTGCCATTCTCTCTTGAATCGGCTCAGCCGGTACTACCGGGCGAGGCCCGGTACTACCGTGTTTTCCAAATTTGCTTGATTCAACCTCTCTTTACATCTATTGGCTAGTTTTTGGTTCCTATTCCGTGAACTTGTGCACTCATCTATTCCCTGCCCTACCTCTATGCTGTTTCACAGGTAGCCGCCGTGGTGGTAAGAAGCCACGTCTCTGGATGATGATATTGAGGAAGAAGAAGAAGAGGAAGTTTTGCCTGCTCGCACCACAGCCAGAACTCAAGCAAGAGGAAAAACTCCAGCTGCTGCTCGTACCACCACTGCTCCTCCCACGAGAGCCCGCAAAGCACTTCACTTATGGAAGAATGAGGACTATCAGAAGCTCAGAGAAGAGAATCCCTATGCTGAGGAGAGGTCACCTCTTGTGCGGAATCCGCACTTTTACACCAATGATCAAGAAGCCATCTACAAGGAAATCTATCTCCACAAGAAGTACTCCGTGGTTGACCAACACACTCTTGATCTTCCTTACATGAAAAACTCGAAGCACAAGGGCTATTTTGATGAGACACTTGCAATGTGTGAAGAGTTTGGACTGATTGACATCATGAAGGAGAACCATCCCTACATAGAGTACTACATTATTCAGTTCTTTGCCACCGTCTACTTGACCATGATGAAGCCAGGACTCTATGGTGGATGACCAAGGACACCTTGCTTTCTGCCACCTTGGCGGAGTTTGGAGAGGTTCTAGGCTATGAAGACAAGGGTGAAAGTACTCCTAGTGGATGGAGATGCCATGACAATGATCGATCCAGCTCCAAGGATGTTCTAGGACCAATTACTATGGAAAGAGGCACCACTGGTAAAACTGCTCATCTTGTGCGTCCATTTGAGATTCTCCACCGCGTCTATAGGGAAACTATTGCTCCCCGTGTGGGAAACTGGGATGAGGTTCATGGCTACATGTTTGACCTACTCAAGCTCTCCTATGAAAATCAAGGCAAAGGCAAGAAGCTTGATGTGATGGATTGGATGTGGAATGACTTGTGGTCCACAATCATTGATAGAAGGGCCCCCATCTATGGCCCATACATTATGAAGCTCATTCGCCGCAAGTGGGCTCTCAAGAAGAATGGAGAAGATATCATGAAGGATGGCAGCCCCGTTGTGACTCATCTGGTGAAGGAACTGCGTATCAAGGCTCATCTTCCTCCCAAAACGAAGCCCATTGATCCTGAGGCTGCTGCTGCACCACCCCTTGAGGAACCTTCATGGTTCAAGAAGCTGCAGATTAAGGCCAAGAGGGCCTTTTGCCTCAAACTTGATTTGGAAGACCGTCTGTATGAAGCCATGTGTATCACAAGAAGGCAGCACAGCGACAGAAAGCAATGATGAGGCATATGCAGATTCCAGTCTCCGATGGTTCTGAAGAAGTAATCACTCCGAAGAATGAATGGGTGTCCAAGCAGGTTTCTGGAGTGATGAAGATGCTCCTCCAGATGGTGATCGCTTCCAGGCCTCCTCTCTTCGACCCACCACGGCGCGGGTGGAGCTTGATGCTCCTAGGGACGTGTTAGCATCGCGCTTCTCCCTTTTTGGCATTTCGATGACAAAGGGGGAGAATGTGTTCTATTTAGGATGTGCCGTGGGATTTGCATGGGAGGAACACAAGCTTGCACTTCGTTTGATCTTTATGCTTGTGTTTCATCTTTATTTGGATATTTGCTTTGAACTTCTCTATGCATGATGTAAGACATGCCATGACCTTGTGTTATTGTAATAAGACCTATCTAGTATGGTACTTGCTTATTTTGCTTATATTGTGCAAGTTGTTATAATTGTTTATCCATATGAACTTGCTTGGTTTGTAAAATATAGGGGGAGCTCCGCCCATTTTATATGGTGTGTTTTTGCATTCAAAAGCAAATTCCTAATAAACACACAATTTGGAGAGCCCCGTCTATCTTTTGCAAATCATTTGTTTCTCCTAAGTGTGTTGTCATCAAACACCAAAAAGGGGGAGATTGAAAGGGCATATCCTTCCCCAAAGTGTTTTGATGTTTGTTGACAACACACTTAGATGTCTAATGTGTGTGCTAAAAGTGTGCAGGAATGTTTAGTTTATGTTGCACAGGTTTTGTCTCAAGAAAAGGAAGAAATGTTGACTTTATTGCTTCAGCCGGTACTACCGGGTTCACCCCGGTACTACCGGGTGTCCAGCCGTGCGGAACTACCGGGCCAGTACCGGGCCCAGTACCGGATCTCATTTAGCTCTCTGGACTCGCCGATTTTTATCCGGTAGTAGCCCCGGTAGTGGCGCGGTACTACCGGGTAGGGAGCACTACCGGACCCGGCGGTCCGGTACTACCGATGCGCGCCTGGGAGGAGGCGTTGACCAGTCTTCGAGTTGCCGTCAGATCCCTGCCAGTCGGTACTACCGGGCGAGGCCCGGTACTACCGCTGCGGGCTGTTTACAGCTTCAACGGCCAGATTTCTGGGAGGGGTATTTATTCCCCTCCACCTACCTCCGGCTCCCTAGCTTGAACACATTGAAGAACACCATTGATTGCAAGCTCAAGATTTGATAGATCTCCCAATCCCTCCACCCAAACTCGTTGATACTTGGAGGATTGAAGGAGAAGCCCCGGATCTACATCTTCACCAAGCCGTTCTTCATTTCCCCCTCATTCACTTGAGGGACCTTTGCTAGGATTTCCATTGGAAAACCTAGCCTCTTATTGTACTCACTTGATTGTCTTTGTGACAGATTTGTAGCTGTTCGGGAGCCCCCAATCCTCTTGTGGGTTGTGCCCCGGATCGTTGTTGTAAGGGCTCCGGATTCCGCCTTGAAGGATTCGATAGTGGAAGGTGAACCAAACCTTTGTGGTGCGGTTCATCGGAGAAGAAGGTGCGTCCGCCTTTGTGGCGGTTGAGTTTTGACCTTTGTGGTAGCTCACACCTCTCCAACGAGACGTACTCCTAAAAAGGAGGAACTCGGGATTACATCCGTGTCTCCGCGTGCTTTCACTTCGGTTACTTCTATCCTTGTTTATAGTCTTTACTTCGTGTATCTTGTTTAGTTGCTAGCTTGTCATATAGGTAAATTCACCATAGTTGCATATCTAGAGAATTTACCTTTTGTGTCAAGCCTAAATTTAAAAAGTACTAAAATTGAAGTAGCACCTATTCACCCCCCCTCTAGGTGTCATACGATCCTTTCAACGGCGAGCCAGCAGAACATCTTACATTTCACTGGTGCTTTGGCTTTCCAGATGCAGCTAGCCGTCGCAAACCTCATATTCCCCTGACATAGCATCCAGTAGGTGGAGCTCGCCGAGTACTTCCCGTCCTTCGACCAGGGCCATGTAAACTTGTCTTCCTCCATGGGCTCGCGGTAGGTGCTGATCACCGCAGCCCACAACTACACGCACTGTCGAACACCCTCGACAGATAGCTCGCCCGCCATGTCAGTTATCCAAGCATTCCCCACCATGGCTTGCTGAACCGTGCGACTGTTCTTCCTGCGGGTACTGACTAAACCCCAAACCTGCGGGGAGGATTTCGGCCGACGATGTCATTGGCAATGGGAATTTCTCTCTCTTTCCTCCACTTTACACAACACGTGGATTGAGCTGGGCTCCGACGAGAGAAGCAGCCCACTTGCTTATGCCACGTGAGAATAGTAAGCGGCCCAAATATTAGTGACTAGGAGCCCAAATATCCGAAAATACAAAAATATCAAACGAGATAAAATAAAATCGTTCCCACTATAAATAACACATAAATTATTTTAGAAAAATTCCTATAAAAATAAATTGCTCCCGAGATGCATATATAATCCTTTCTAATATAATAGGTTTGTTCCCAATGCAGTGACATCAAATTTTGTCTAATCAAAATTAACGCAAATTTGTACATATGAGAAGTCGCGTCACATATTCCATAATCCCTACCATATCATCCCCGGAGATAATTACCACATGGGGGACTCACTAGGAGCGAAGTTACCGGAGTGCATATGAGGGACGACTTATACGAGGGCCACACAAGGAGGGAGATTGGACCTGTCTGTCCCAGAGGGAGGCGCACCATTCCAAACCCCAGAGGGCTCATCAATGGCCACGGACAACTCCTAATGGTCACCACAAGAGACGGTCCCACCCATGTGGGTCATGGGTCCATGAGAGAATCTCTAGCAGATCTTCTAAAAGTTCATACCTTAATAGTTGTTTGATATACTACTTAAACATGTTATGCGGTATCGCGCGGACTCGGCCAAAACAGTCCCACTAAACTCGTACGGTAAAATAGTTTAGAAGATCTCTTTTGGCTAAGACCGTGCAACACTGTAAAACATTTTGGTTTTGCACATAGGTTTACATAGCAAAAAGGTTAACTATACTATCAACATGTTTTCACCACCATCGCTTGACAATAGTTGTAAACAAACACTATCGATAGACGAAGCAGCACCATCACCGCCACCACCAGCCGAAACATCATCACCACAACTAGCTGAAGCGCCACCACTCGATTACCTTCTCTATTGCAAGTTTCATTCTTCTCATTTCTCACCACTCTCTTGTAACGACGCCCATTCCGCTCGAATCCTTCATCATCAGCAGTTCTTCTCGGCAATGATGGTCGCCATCACCTTGTTCTCCTCGTGAAGAATTCATCGCTCCTCAAAGGTGGCCTTGCGCTTGTCATCCTCCCGAATTTGATATCACCTTGCCTCCGTTTTTTATTTTATCTTCTTCTCGTACATCTCCAAATTGGATTGCAAATTGTTGAGCCACCAACTTTTCCATTGACTTTATCGTCCCATCAATTTTATCTCTCAAGTTTGCGATCTCAGCTTTCTTCTTCCATGAAATCTAGTGCGGCCATCTGTTCCTAATGCTTTCGACCGGGTTTCCGCTAATTAATTCATACTATCTTATTTTAGCTCGTCTCTTAAAAAAGCAAATGGGACAAATATAGTGTTTCCAACAATTTTGACTTATCTCTACTACCTATAAAAGAGCAAACATTTTCTTTCCTAAGCCCACCCAGCCCAACTTACACAGAGTCAAACCGACCATTTTCAGCCTCAAATCTGGGCCACCAATTTGGATCTAACCATCCAGATTACAACTCGGCCCCACCTTGTGTGCATCTAGCAAATAGAGATGGCGGACGAAAACTCTGCCATCCGCACGAGATCTCAATCAACGGGAGAAAAAAAAGATCCGCTCCAACCCACGTTGCAAACCGTCGCTGAAAAAAAGGAAAGGAAAGCATCCCAAACAATCGCACACACTAATCTAACGAAACCCCCGCCGCCGCCATCGTCCTCCCCGCAGAGTGCCTCCCGTAGCGCTCCGCCGCCGCCGCTGCCCTCTCCCTTCGGTGGAAGCGCGCTCCCCTCTCGCCCGTGACGCGGCTTTCCTGCCCGTTCGCCAGCCCCGCCGCGGTCGACGGTCCCTTGGGCGTGGGAGGCTGCCGCGACGGCGCAGCGGCAGACGGTGGCGAAGGATTCGGCGACACTGGCGGTGACCAAATGGTGTCCAGCTGCACCGATTCCGACTGCGTGGCAGTGGCTGTGGTGGACGCCAACGCGGTCCTCTCCGATGGTGCCCTGCTGCACCTGGTTACTGTGCGGGGCTGCGCGACGCCGACTACAGTCGAGCCCGTCCCCAAGTTGACTACAGTCGAGCCCGTCCCCAAGTTCGTCAAATAAGGTTGACACCTGCTCTGCACTTCGTGGATTAATCTGTCCAAGTATTTGTTGGGTTGTTTAACCCGGGAATGCAGTCAAGAAATCAGAACGCCAGTACCAGCAACAGTCCCAGTTATCACAATTTGTTTGGTTCAGTTTTGTGTTATTTCGATTAACCTTCAGCTCTATGTCAAGCACTAGGATATACATGTAGAACAGCTAGAGGATGGACACTAGCATATCAATCTGGTTGTAGATCTTTGGGGCAAACATGTGACATTACTAAGTTGCGTGACGTTATAATTGTTTGTGTTTCCTACATCAGTATGGTGACACTAGCAGAGGAAACATGATATCTCCAAACACTATCAGGTGTTGATATGAAGACTTTAACTGTAAAATTCGCCAAGGAAACAGGATATCTCCAAACACTATCAGATGTTGATATGGAAATTATTGCTCCTACATGTTGGAGGCTGAGGTCCATGGGACCAACCATTTGTGGGAGCACACATCTCCATCTGCATCCTGGCTGATCTCAGGTGCCTCTACTCTTCTACTCTACCCATTGTTATGCATTGTTCATTCATGTTTTTGTTAAGAGCTCAGTAGTGAATATGAGCAGACCAGTCAATGACTACTGTGCCGAGGGTAACAACTATCCCAAATTGAACTCCGGAACCACTTGTGTGTTCTGTATCATCTTACGCTTATTGCTTTGTTGCCTCAACATCTCTGCGACACAGACACTGAATATATCATTGATCAATCTATTGTGATCTTCCGACCCTATGTCCACTTGTAATCTTCCTGTCTCTGAACAATATATGCATACATTAATACAACTAAAAACATTGCTCTATGTAGTTAATTTTCCTCTAATACTGTGCATCATGCTCATTGCCGAGAACTTATTAGAAGATGGCCTCTTTTTGTCACATGTGTTTTGACGTTTTCATCACATCATGTTTCAAACATTTTTTTTTTTTAGAAAAGGGGAGAAGCCCCAGCCTCTGCATCGATCGATGCACACAGCTTTTTACTGCATAGTTTGAGAGTAATTCAACGTTTACAAATCAAGGATCACATAAGGTTGAAACAAAAATCAACCATTGAATAATAGACGCCATCAGATTCCTATGCTCGGAGACGTCTAGTATGCTGCCACATAGCCCGGGAGAAGAAATCCTGTGCGACCGTCAGGATTCGGGCAGACCCAGTAACCATAAGTTCGCGTTGGTCCTGGGGCAGGAGATACGCCCACAGCTGAATCCAATGTGCTGCCATGTGTATAACCTGCATAATATGAAAATTCGAACATCTATTAAAAACAAGGTTGTTTCGACAATTCCATATAGACCAACAAATAGCTGAGACGCCAATACGAATTCGAGCCTTGGTCTTTTTATCAATACCATTCAACCAATTTCCAAACATATTTTTGATATTAGTTAGAGGTGGGATATTATATGTGGTAAAAACAACCCGCCAAATCAACCTAGCAAATGGACACGAAATAAAGAGATGTTCAATTGTCTCTGCCGACCCACAAAAGGGACATTTTGTGCAGCCCTTCCATTTTCTTTTAGCTAGATTATCCTTAGTAAGCAAGACCTTTTTATTCAGAAACCACATAAATATTTTTATTTTCAAGGGGATTTTCAATTTCCACAAGTATTTGTGTAGGTATACTGTATGTCCATTCATCAAGTCTTCGTACATCGACTTAACCGTAAACTTGCCATTTGTAGTTAGTTTCCACACAAAAGTATCATCTTGATCTGTCAAATTTACATCCATCAATCGGAGGCATAGATGGGACCAAGCATCCCATTTCTCCCCAATTAAAGCTCTCCTAAAGCTCATATTTAGAGGAGGTGCAGCAGCCATAACGCTATGTACAGAAACATTTTTCCGTAGTGTTATAGTGTATAATGATGGATATTGATATTTAAGAGGAGTATCCCCTAACCAAGTGTCTTCCCAAAACCTGGTAGACAATCCATTTCCAATTTTAAATGAACCTCTATTGAAGAACTCCTCTTTGACCCGCATGAGACCTTTCCAAAATGGTGAATCAGTCGGGTTAATCTCAACTTGAGCTAGTGTCTTACTATGAAGGTATTTGTTATGCAGCAACTCCTGCCACATTCCTTCCTCGTTTAACAATTTAAACAACCATTTGCTTAGTAAACACTTGTTTTTCAGATCAAGAACTTCGATCCCAAGACCCCCTTGGTCTTTCGGTCTACAAATTATATTCCATTTTGTTAGTCTATATTTACGTTTATGTTCATCGCTTTGCCAAAAAAAGCGTGATCTATAATAGTCCATTCTTTTCTGTACCCCTTTAGGTACTTCAAAAAAGGACAACATAAACATAGGTAAACTGGTTAATACCGAATTAATCAAGACAAGTCTGTCTCCATATGAGAGCAGTTTCCCTTTCCAACACCCTAGTTTGCCCGCAAAACGACATTCTACTGGGTACCATTCAGTATTGCGTAGTTTCCTATAATGGATAGGTACACCTAAGTACTTAAACGGTAAGACCCCCGACTCACATCCAAAGATTTGTCGATATTGGTCTTCCACATCTTTTGCCTTTCCAAAACAGAATATTTCACTCTTGTGGAAATTGATCTTAAGTCCAGATAGTTGTTCGAATAAGCATAGAATTAGTTTCATGTTGACGGCTTTATCTAAATCGTGTTCCATAAATAAAATAGTGTCATCCGCATATTGCAAAATAGAGACTCCGCCCTCAACAAGATGGGGGATCAGACTCCCTCCTTGTCCATCCTCCTTTGCACGAGCAATAAGGATGGCCAACATATCTGCAACAATATTAAAAAGCATTGGAGACATCGGATCTCCCTGCCTTAGGCCTTTTTTAGTTTGAAAATAATGACCAATGTCATCATTGACTCTAATTCCAACACTCCCCCCTTGGATACATTGCATAATCGAATCACACCACTGTTGTGCAAAACCTTTCATACGCAACGCTTGTTGGAGAAAAGGCCATTTAACTTTGTCATATGCCTTCTCGAAATCGATTTTGAAAAGAACACCATCCATTTTCTTCCGTTGAAGCTCATGGATTGTTTCATGGAGTACAACTACTCCTTCTAGTATGTGCCTTCCAGGCATGAAAGCCGTTTGAGTAGGTCTAATAACTTTGTGGGCAATTCCCGTTATTCTATTAGTTCCTACTTTAGTGAATATTTTGAAACTCACGTTGAGAAGACATATTGGTCTATATTGTTGAATCTGAACTACATTTTCTTTTTTTGGCAATAAAGTAATGACCCCAAAGTTCAATTTATACATGGGCAAATTCCCTTGTCGAAATTGAAAGAACAAAGCCATTAGATCATCTTTGATTACCTCCCAAAAAGTCTGATAGAACTCAGCAGGGAACCCGTCCGGTCCCGGAGCTTTGTTCAATTCCATTTGGGAGATAGCTTCGAACACTTCTTTTACCGAAAAATCAGCAGTAAGAATGCTATTCTCCTCAGCCGAGAGTTGTGGGATATCTTGATTTAAATTCTCATCTAACGAAAAATTATTCGAGTCCGGCGCCCCAAATAGCCGCTTATAATATTCTGTAATATACACTTTCAGATTTTCGTCCCCCACAATTGTTCCTTCATCTTGCTCTAATTGGAAATTTTTCTTTTTTCTATGTTTTCCATTTGCAATCATATGGAAGTACTTTGTATTATTTCCACCTTCTTGAACATGTTTCACTTTAGCTCTTTGTGCCCATTTTGTCTCCTCATCCCGACGGAGGGAGCAAATACGATCTTGAGCATTTCTCAATGTCTCCCGTTCAGTGACACTAAGTGGTATAGTTTCAGCCTTAATATCTAGATCATTAATGATTCGTAACAACCTCTCCTTTTCAAGTTTGTATCCCCCACTTAGGTGAAGCACCTGTAAAGACTGCAGCCCATTCGGCTGCTATCATCTCATAGAAACCATCTATCCTAAGCCAAGACAGCTCAAATGAGAATCTCGCCACATTACCCAAATGAGCTTGTACCCCCGCATCAATAAGCAAAGGGGTATGATCTGAACCCGTTCGCGTCAAAGCCCGAACCGTCGCAAGCGGAAATTTTTGTTCCAAAGAAACACTCACAAGAATCCTATCCAACTTCTCAAAAGTTGGGTTTTCGCGTCTACTCGCCCATGTGTACTGTCTTCCTGAGAGTTCTAATTCTTTTAAACCCAAGCTCTCAATAATTGCATTGAACATAAATGACCATCGCGGATTAAAATTATCGTTGTTTTTTTCTTCAGGTTTTCGAATGACGTTAAAATCACCTCCCACCATCATGGGCAGTGGTTCGTTTTCACAAATCCGAGCTAGCTCGGCTAACAAAGCTGGCTTTTGTGCATCTTGTGCCGCTCCATAGACCGACACCAAAACCCACTCGAAACCGTCCACCTTAGATCTTATGGTCAGCTTGACACAAAAGTCACCTGCCTCCATATTTTTAACCTGAATAGTTGCTGAGTTGATGCCAATCAACATACCGCCAGACCTCCCATGAGGCGGCAGGCAGAACCAAATAAAATCCAAACCCGCAGCTAGATGGTTTAGAAAAGGTTGAGAAAAATGTGACCTTCCTGTCTTCGACAAGGCAATAAAGTCCAATTTCAAATCCCTAACACTCTCTTGAATTAAAAAATGTTTACCTGGGTCCCCTAAACCTTCACTATTCCAGAAAAAGCCTCTTAGACCTTGCATTTTTTAAATTCGTTTTGTTTTTTCAGCCGAGCACTCCTTCGTCGAACCAAAGTGGCCACCTGTTTTTTACCACGTTTTGTATTTTTCTTAATTGGCTTTGGCAGAAGATCCAAGTGATCAACATTTTCCTCAGCCAACTCCTCATCTTCCATGTCCTCCGATAGACAAGAGGCTCTACTTAGCACTAAGCTAGTTGGATCCCCATTTTCGTTAACATTAGTATTTATGTTTTTTTGAAAGACATGTACCATTCTTTTGGCCTCGGACTCCTTAATTAAGCTAGCAGATTTTAAACAATCAGTAGAAGTAGCTCCCAACGAGACCCCTAATCTAGTAGCTTGATTAACAATGTGCTCATCCGAAAAAGACATAATTGAAAAAGTGGGATTTAGGTTCGTACCCGGGATGGAGTCACGCCGCTTAGCCATGGCCATAGCCCTGGCCATCTGAGTGTCATCGGCGTTGACTTGAGCTCGAATGCGGCCACTAGAGCGGATCCCGATCGCCAACGGATCGGGAACGCCGCCAAAGGCCGCCACCTCGCTGCGTCGAGACGTCGGTGATGGGAAGGCAGCCATATGCACCGTAGGCGGCACTGGAGTTGTCAGCCTCGTAGCTGGCTGCTCCCCACTCCATCCGTCACCCCCACCTGGGGCAATCGGAGAGCGAGGAGACAGCTCTCCCTCCAAAGGGATCATAGTGTCGACGCCCGTCGCTACAACCTCCTGTTGCGCCGGCGAGCTGACACTTGAAGACGCCACCATCTCCTTGATCATTTCCTCGGTAGGTTCCATGGGACCAACGCCCATTGAGGACATCAGAGGAGGTACAGTATCCTGATCAACACCCTGCCACTTAGCATCAAGCTGAGCCACACCACTGCTCCCACGGCTGCCTATATCCGGACTGAGTGTCGATGCTGCAGCCCCCGTGTCCACGCTCACCATTGGTGTCGTGTGCACAAGCTCGGATTCGCCATGCTTAAAGTGAGGAACTTGGCTCCCAAAAGAGATTGTTATATCCTCCTTAGTATTTTGAAAGGCTCGACTAACACTCGGAGAGAACACAACACCCCTCCTAGAGGCCGATTGTGTAGGGGGTGTAGCAGCTGATGTTGCTTCAGTTGTCTCAGACCCATGCGCTGCATCTCCACTTGGTGCAGCATTGGAAGTTTGCTCAACGTCATTCATAACAGCCTTCTGAAAGTCCTCTCCCAAACAGTATGCACATATTACACATATTGTAATATGTGCATACTGTACTTTCAAACATATGGATATGCACATATTGTACTTTCAGGAAATAGGTGCTTAGGCCAGTAATTTTGTAATTCTAATCTAAAAATGATTTTTTTGAGTTACAATGAGGTGAAAGCAGTCTGGTCATACTCTACGCATGGAGTTGGATGAAGCAGATTATGATCAATCCTTTCACTGCCTAATTTTTCTTCGGGTTATGCAAGAAAACATTTTTATGATCAATCCTTTCATTGCCTCATGTCAATGTTGTAGGCAGCATCCTAGACCACCGGTGGGCCATGCTCGACTCACGGGAGCAAACCATGCCCGCTCCATCGGCTTGGGGCAGCGCACTGCACCTGCCATGCTCAACTCAGTGGAGGGCATAGTGACAGCCGAAGATCTGCTCCTTCAAGTTTTGTTCATGTTACTTCACCATGCTGCGACTCTTTTGTTGGTTTTGAGAGAGGAATCGAACTACATTAGACGAGGATTTATTTTGGTTAAAAATCTGAAAAAAATGTTAAAAGGAATTGAGTAGCTGGTGAAACATCATCTTCAAGATATTAGATAATTTAGGTGTATGTCATTAACCCTTTCCTGAAAAGATTCAAGACCATGTAAGATCACATTCAAATATCATTTATAAGGGATTCAAATTGAAATAAAGTATTATCTATAAGGGGTTCAAAACCGAATGGAAGATTTTTGGTATCTATTTTAATTCTGGTTGCAGGTTTGGATCGGATGTTTTTAGATTGTACATTTAACCTGTGTGTTTTTTTTTTACCAAAGTGTGTGTTAAATTTGACCAAAGTGTGTGTTAAGTTATACATGCATTGCACCTACACGGTTATTAAGATGTGTTACTACGGTTACGATTACTAAGATTATACGTGTATTTTTTTTGACCCTTTGTGTTGCATGTACACTACCACTAAGAAAGAGAGGACGTGCCAGTGGCGCGTTGGTTGTGCACGGCAGTGGCCGGCCAACCGCCCAGGTTCGACTCCCAGGAGCGAATTCTGGGTTGCCTCACCCTGTGCGACACTGTTCACGTGAACAGTGTTCACTGTGAACAGTGTTGCACTGAGCCATTTCCACCGCGGTTCGACACTGGTATTGTGGTGTGCCCACCACCGCAGGGGTTTCCCGGAAGATCTAGACTCGCGGAAGGCTCATAGTCTTAGTATAGTCTGCTTAGGTCTAGCTTGCGCACAGGTGGCGTGTGTGTGGTGTTGTGTGTGTGGAGTGCGTTGTGCGTGAGTTCAGATACTACAGATGTACTAAGTCTTGGAAATCTCAAAAAAAAAACTAAGAAAGAGGTGAAGAGAGTAAGTGAATATCTTAAGATGTGTCTAGACGTGCGTGCACGTGCAAAGCTACTAGTCGATGCCAAACAACACACAAAAGAGGAAATGATCCATGTTGCCTTCCCAAATGTCCCTTCCTTTTCGAGTGGGTGCCCCCGGCGCCTCCAAATCAAGGCAAGCCAAGAGATTTTCTTTACACGTAAATAAACAAAGATTTTATTCATATTTAACGAAAAACAAACAGGCCCGCAGATTTAGCCGGATCAGCAAAGAAATCCCGATATAAATTCCGAAAGCTGCGGCCACCGGTGGTCTCCTCTCCCTCGACTACTCAGCTACCGCCGTCCCTTTCTCTCTCCTCGACCTCTGCAGTTCGGATCGCAGCTGGACTCCCTCCCTCCTCGGCCAGCTCCCCTCTCCTCATCAAACGCGTGAGCAAGTGAGCTCCCTGCTCCCTCCCTCCTCCCTCCCTGTCTACCTTGCTGGATCGGAAAGATCCTGCCTTTCTTTCTCGCGCAAAGATCGATCCCCTCCCGGGAGATCTGCTCTGCCCGGCGGGAGGAAGAGGCCGTCGAGCTTCTCGTTCTGTCCCGCTGAAGCCCTTCCCCAGTAGATAGATTGGTACTTTGGTAGCGTTCTTGGTTTGAGATCTTGGTAAGTCAGTAGCTTTTGGCCGCCGAGTCGCGAGACTGCGCTGTTCTGGTGGTAGGTCTGCTCACCGCTGTGGAATCCGGCGACTAGGTAGATCTGTTCGATTTGGAAGCTGGTTGCTTTACAGGTTTTCGCGAGCGTGAGGCGGTAGGTTTCAGTGGAAAATTCGGCGTCTTTCTGCTGTTGGTTTTGCTGGTGGTTCGTTCCGTAGATTGGTGCTCGGTGGGAATGGCGGTCGCTAGTGTTCGTCAACTGTTGCCGTGCTACGGAGAAGATTCTCTAGAACTATCTCAATTTGCCCCCATGAACTCTATATTTAAAGTGACTATTTTGTATTCCAATTCCAGGGAATCTCTAGGGTATTTTTACCTAGCTTGCGTAGTGATACTAGCCTTGTGGAAGTTTCATGCCATTCCAAATCCGTCGACGGGGCAAAAGTTTCATCTTGTACTGGAGAATGGAAGTATGCCCCCTGTTGCATCATGTTGTTCTGGTGCTGTTCTTGTTTGCTTCCAAGCAAATTTTCAGATAAAGTCCATTGTTTGATGTTGTTTAGACCATGTTAGGGTAATAAATGTCTTCTCTATATGTTATTCGTCAGTAGAGTTTGTTTGACCCTTAGCGTCACATACCCACCAAGCCAAGCCATACTAAAGAACCCAAGCTGACTCATGTTCTTTTTTGTGCGACGCAGACATCTGAAAAATGGATTTTTTCACCGAGTATGGTGAGGGAAATAGGTACAAGATAGAGGAGGTTATAGGAAAAGGGAGTTACGGTGTGGTCTGCTCTGCTCTGGATACTCACACGGGTGAGAAAGTTGCTATCAAGAAGATAAATGACATATTTGAACACGTGTCTGACGCAACACGGATACTTCGCGAGATCAAGTTGCTTAGGCTACTGAGACATCCGGACATTGTGGAAATTAAACATATTCTACTTCCTCCGTCAAGGAGAGAGTTCAAGGACATATATGTTGTTTTTGAGCTCATGGAGTCTGATTTGCACCAAGTTATAAAGGCTAACGATGACTTGACTCCAGAGCATTATCAGTTTTTCTTGTATCAGTTGCTCAGAGGACTGAAGTACATACATACAGGTAACTGATTTATTTTCACATGAAAGATCCTTATTTTGCATATTCCAACAGCCAAGAACAATGTCTATTCTTTTACAACCATGGAAGTGTCATTAGATAACAATGCAATTACTAATTTGAAACTGTTGTTTCTAGTAGCTTATGATTAGATAACAATGCAATTAGTAATTCGAAACTTAATATTCTCCATGTGTGGGTCATTTGCCAGTCAATCCTGTCAGTGACACTAATAATCCTGTGATGACTGATGCATCTTCCAATAGCTTCTTGCAGCAAATGTATTTCATCGAGATCTCAAACCAAAGAATATCTTGGCGAATGCTGATTGTAAGCTTAAAATTTGTGATTTTGGCCTTGCGAGGGTAGCTATAAGTGATACTCCAACCGCCATCTTTTGGACGGTATTGCCATTTCCCCCCACCATGCTGCTTGCTTCTTTTTAGCTAGTCAATATTGGTAGCATCAGCTAATTACTTATCCTATTTGTAGGATTATATTGCAACAAGGTGGTACCGAGCACCTGAACTGTGTGGATCTTTTTTCTCCAAGGTCTGAATATGTTCATTTTTATACGATTTGTGATATCGATTTTTTTTCCATTATTAAGTTTTTCTTATTAGTCCAATAATCTGATTTACTTCGTTTACTGTTTAAGGCATTAAGGGTGCTGCAACTTTGTGACAGCAAAGCAAAGTAACCTCCCCCTGACATTACTTTAGTAGTTCTTTTTTCTAATAGGTTATGTTCAAATATGTAGTTAGGTATGGCCTTATGGGCAACAATGCCAATAAAACAGCATGGTTAATGAAAAATATATTTATGGACAAACTCCAAAATCCAGCACAGTTCATGTTTTTCTTGTCTGCTACACCCTGCTTAGGAGCACTGACTGTTAAAATGGTTTTTTATGTGTGATAACATATTTGTTATTATGTTCATGCTACTTGTAGTGCTTCAGTGCCACTG
The DNA here is from genome assembly GCA_947311845.1 of Poa pratensis. NCBI lineage: Eukaryota > Viridiplantae > Streptophyta > Magnoliopsida > Poales > Poaceae > Poa > Poa pratensis. The sequence goes on from CAMZMU010000039.1 coordinate 25,639,250, forward strand.
TCTTCAGGAACTACCTTACTTTTCGTATTTCTTTTCACAAACCAAATGATTAAGCTGTTAAAGAAAGAAGGGAATCTGTAGTTGTAATTCAATTATTCAAGCACCTTATCCAGGATTGGTAAAATCCAGTTCTACATAAGTAACATTATGTTCTCTGATATCTTGCAGTACACACCAGCAATAGATATATGGAGTATTGGCTGTATATTTGCAGAACTTTTAACGGGAAAACCTCTTTTCCCTGGAAAAAATGTGGTGCATCAACTTGATATAATTACAGATCTCCTGGGAACGCCTGCTCCAGAAACAATAGCTAGGGTCAGTATAGTTTGGCATAAAACAGTGTTTATTTAAATAAAATCGTCTGATGTTTGTAGCTAATTGTACTTGCACTTTACAGATCCGAAATGAGAAGGCAAGGCGTTACTTGAGCAGTATGAGGCGGAAAAAAGCTATACCATTTACGCACAAGTTTCCTAATGCAGATCCATTTGCACTAAATTTGTTAGAGAGAATGCTAGCCTTTGATCCAAAGGATCGGCCAAGTGCTGAAGAGGTAGTTTTAGTACCATTAGTCTTTTCCTGTATTTTTTTCTTTCCTTATAATCTCAAGTATCAGAAGCTAATGTATTACACATGATGTCAGGCTCTTGCTGATCTTTATTTCAAGAACATAGCTAATGTGGATCGGGAGCCTTCAGCACAGCCCATTACTAAGCTCGAGTTTGAGTTTGAGAGGAGAAGAGTTACGAAGGATGACATAAGGGAACTAATATACAGAGAAATTCTTGAATATCATCCAAACATGCTGAGGGAATTCCTTGAGGGGGCTGAGCCAACCGGCTTCATGTACCCAAGGTGCGAAGTTGTCTTTCATCATTACTTAACATCCTCAACTGAAATGGAGTACCTTGTTCAATTCCAAGATATCTTAGTGACACTATTCTTAGCAGCCAGTTTAGTCTGTGTGAGACATGATGTTTTAATGACACTATTCTTAACGGCCAGTTTAGTCTGTGTGAGACCGAAAACCTATAATGGAGCCCGAGCTACATGGAGCTCGTTTTTTTTGAAAATTTAAAATCGACATATTTAAGTTTCCAAAAATCGCGAAAAAAATCCTGGATGTAGATATTGTCTAGATCTACAATCGTGCAAATTTTCAACTCCAAATACGTTGTATTTTGGGCTGCACAAAAAAGACAAACGAATGGATCTGGATGGTGAAAAATAACAGTTTCAAAATTTTGAAATTTCCCCCTATTTGTCTTTTTTGTACAGACCAAACTACAACGAATTTGGAGTTAAAAATTTGTATGATTGTATATCTCAACAATATCTACATCCAGGAATTTTTTCGCGATTTTTGGAAACTTAAAAATATCGATTTCGAATTTTTTAAAAAAGGGCTCCATGTAGCTCGGGTTCCAAAAATCCACTCTCGTGTGAGACATGCTATACATTTTTTGGTATCGTTAATGTCTCTGCAGGTTCGTGAATATATAAAAATATACATCTATACATGTTATTATGTTTAGTTTTCTACTCTTTTGGCGATGCTGGTATTTGATAAATAAAGCATGTGATAATTGTTCTTGTTGATGCGTATTAGGTAGCGTACCTCTTCTTGTGAGTTGTCATTTGTGTGTGGAGTGAGTCAGGCTCTACATAAGCTACTGAACTAATCCTTCAACCTAACATCGGTTGCTCTATTCGGATTTCAGTGCAGTAGATCATTTTAAAAAGCAATTTACATTCCTGAAGAGCATTATGCAAAGGGATCAACAGCTGCGCCGCCTGATAGGCAACATACTTCGTTACCAAGGTCAGATATTATCCTATGCTATTCTATTATTGTATGGATGGACTGATATCCAGCATTGGTTGTGTGGTTCTTGACCATCTATTTGTTTGTTAACAGGCCGAGTGTTATCTACTCGGATAACCGACCACAAGGTGCAGCCAACGTCACTGATGATCTTTCCAGGTGCATAATCAGAGATAATGCGCAAAAAGCACCAAAAGATCCTGCTTCAGTCGGTGCAAACCGAGTCCCTCAAGGTATGCACGTGGGATCTTGCAATACCGACCTAAAATCTGCAAACAAACCTACTACCTATTCCTGAACTGTATCTGTTGGGCCTGGTAACTCAAGACTAACCTGATACATCACTTCATGTTACAGGTGCTGCTGCTGCTGCAAGGCCTGGTAAAGTGGTTGGTTCGGTGCTTCGGTATGGAAACACTTCGACATCTGGTACGGATCAATACGAACAACGAAGGGTTGCCAGAAGCCCTGGAATCGGTCCAAACGGTGTTCCTTCGGGCAGCTCGTACCCAAGGAGTAATACCTGTAAGAGCGAAACAGTGAAGCTGAAAGGATCGACGTGAGCCAAGCTGGGCCACCAAAGCCATACCCAGGAAATAAACTACCTGCTACCGTTGATGGCCGCAATGGGCACTGGTAGACTGCTGTAACAGTGCCAGAAATTCCTCGCCATGCCATCAGGAAGAGTTACTCACCTAAGTACACGTTCAAGCACCTCATTCTGTACAGAGTTGTATTATTTGTCAGGTTAACAGACACTTCTGAATGAGCACTGGTAGAGAATACTACCTGCATTTGGGTAGATTCAGTTCACCTGCTCCAGATCTAGCGGAAGCTGGAAAACCCAGCGACGGTATTTGCATCCAACAGAATACGGACCTGACTGGTGGTGTTGCTCACTTGTGGCTCTGAAGATGGGTCAAAGAACTCATTGTACACTATCTGATATTGTAACCTGCAGGTTAATTGACTTTCAAAATAGTTGTGTCATTCAGCCTGTACCACTGAACTATTTATGTTTCTGATAAACATTATTTGGAGACACTCACTCATTATTCAAACCCCTGATGTTGTATCATTATCTTAGAGACCTTGCCGAATTTGTAATATGACCTGTAATATGCACCATTATGGAGCTATGACTCCGAATGAAAAGACATTGTAGTTGTCAAGCCATATTTTCAGTCTTGCTGGGTTTTTTTGTTCAGGATTGTATTAGGATGCGTCAGCTCCATGGCTATATGTATGGTATGCAACTAATCCAAATACAGTATGTCATCAAACGTTCATTGTTCCAAAATTAAAAGGGTTACTCTTTAAACTGTTAAAGTAAAACCATGATCAACTTTGGTTGTTGGTTTTGTTGTGCTGAAATCTTCAAGGCTAGATCTTGATTTGCTTGATTTTTTTTCATGTATTCATAATTACTTTGTTATCATGTTACTGAATATCATACAACAACCATTTAAGACAGACTTCTACTCTTGATACGTCTCAAACGTATCTATAATTTTTGATGTTTCATGCTTGTTATTTTTTTTTTTGAAAGGGAGTCGTGTACAAGATCATCCAAATGAAGAACAAACACACATGAACACACGCACAAGCCACTCCAAACACGACGACCATGGCGCCACCACGCACCGAAGCAGGAAGCTCAGCCAACCTTGTTGTAGAGCCGCAGAAGCCAACCGACGCAGGCGCCGGCATCTTGACGCTGAACGAGCATCGGCGCTGAGCCGCCTCCAAACCACCATCGCCGCCTCACGCCGGAGACGAAGACGACGGCTCCACCCATCTTCCGCAAAGCCCACCAAGGACGCCGACGAAGGAGAGCACTGTACCTGCAAACTCCCAGCGGATTTAAGCAAAAGCACCGCCTCGCACGCCGGCGAGGGAAGAAGGACCCCTAAATCCAGAGCCGCGGCCGCCACCACGGACGCCGGCTCGAGGGGAGGCACTCCACGGCTCCGTAGAGCAGCAGACGCCCAGAGACGGCAGATCTGCCCGGATCCTCCGCCGGAGCACCGAGGGCAGAGGAGAGGACCGCCGTCTCCAAAAGATTCTCCACCGCGCCTCCACCTCCAACGCGCCGCCGGCAAGCAACCCACGCACACCTAAGCTATGTACAACGCCGGGATCCGTCGATTCCCCGTCCTCCCGCCGCCGGAGCGGCCGCGGAGGGCGAGGGATCGAGCGATCGCCGGCGGCGAGCTTGACCGCGCGGGTTTCGCCCAAAAAGTCGCCTTGTTCACTGTGTTCCATGCTTGTTTTATACCAATTGCTACATGTTTTGCATCTACTTTATATCACTTTTATACATTTTTTGGGACTAACCTATTAACAAGATGCCGAAGTGCCAGTTCCTGTTTTCTGCTGTTTTTGTATTCCAGAAAAGCTAGTCTGGAAATATTCTCGGAATTGGACGAAACTACACGGGGGTGCCTATTTTTCCAGAACACGCCTGACGGAGCGAAGGAGCAGCAGAGGAGGGCCACCAGGAGGCCACACGCACCTAGGGCGCGGGCCCCCCTTCTGCCGCCCTAGGGTGGTGTGGGCCCCTCGGGGGTCCGCAGCCGCCGCCCTTTCGCCTACTTATTCCCCCCGACGCGAAAACCCTAAGTACCTGAGCAAAATCCACGAAAAGATCCAGAGACGCCGCCGTCGTCAACCCTAGCTCGGGAGGGTTCAGAACCTCTTCCCGGCACCCTGCCGGAGAGGGGAATCGTCACCGGAGGCTTCTACATCGCCATGCCTGCCTCCGGAGTGATGCGTGAGTAGTTCATCCTTGGACTACGGGTCCATAGCAGTAGCTAGATGGTTGTCTCTCCACTTTGTGCCATCATGTTTAGATCTTGTGAGCTGCCCTACATGATCAAGATCATATTATTGTAATGCTACATGTTGTGTTTGCTGGGATCCGATGAATATTGAATATTATGTCAAGTTGATTATCAATCTATCTTATATGTTATTTAAGATCTTGCATGCTTTCCGTTACTCGTAGATGCTTTGGCCAAGTAGATGCTTGTAACTCCAAGAGAGAGTATTTATGCTAGATAGTGGGTTCATGTCTCCGTTTAACCTGGGACAGTGACAGAAAGTTCTAAGGTTGTGGATGTGCTGTTGCCACTAGGGATAACCTAACGATGCTATGTCCACGGGCATATGTGTTTGTTTACATTACGCACTTTACTTAATGCAATTATCCGTTGCTTGCAACTTAATACCAACGGGGACTCGGATGACAACCCGGCGGTGGATTATTAGTCATAGATGCTGTTGGATAACGGTCTATGTATTATGTCGTAATGCCCAATTAAATATCATAGTAGTCAACATGTCATGTATATGCATTGTCATGCGCTCACTATTCGTCAATTGCCCAGCTGTAATTTGTTCACCCAACATGTTAGTTATCTTTTATGGAGAGACACCACTAGTGAACTGTGGACCCCGGTCCATTCTTTTACACTGATTAAACAACCACAAACTGCAAACTGTTCCTTTTTCATTCTCTGCAATTTAATACTCATTTTCCACACCATACGTTTAATCCTTTGTTTTCAGCAAGCCAGTGAGATTGACAACCTCACTGTTTCGTTGGGGCAAAGTAGTTTGATTGTGTTGTGTGCAGATTCCACGTCAACAGTCCAGACTCCCTCGACAGCTATTTTTCTGGCGCCGTTGACAACCTTCTGAAGAGTTGCTGCTCCTACTGGTTCGATAACCTTGGTTTCTTTCTGAGGGAAAACTTGCTGCTGACTACATCATACCTTCCTCTTGGGGTCTCCCAACGAACGTGTGTTTCACGTCATCAAGCTATTTTTCTGGCGCCGTTGCCGGGGAGACAGCAGTCTTCTGCAAGGGGAGTTTCACGCTTCCAATCTCTTTACTTTGTTTTTGTCTTGCTTAGTTTATTTTATTTTATCTTGTTTGCTTTCAATTATCAAAAACACAAAAAAATTAGTTACTTGCATTTAGTTTATTTTCAGTTTTGTTTTCTGTTAGTTATCATGTCTGGTTCGGCTCATCATGTTTTGGTTCCTGAAGTTGAGGTTCGATCTTTTAAGCAACAAAGTGGAGAAAGTTTGAAAGATGCTTGGTATAGAATCAGCGATGCTCATCGTAGGTGTACTAAAAAATATTCCACTATGATCCTGCTTAGAAATTTTTATGTTGGCATAACTAGCTGGTATAGATATGTCTTGGACACTTTGACGGGAGGTAACTTTCTTGGTACCCTGCGTTGGAAGCTAGTTATATTATTGAGAGCCTAGTAGGAACACCACCTGTTAGTAACATTAAAAATGAGATCACCTTGGAAGATGTTATAAAGAAATTGGAGTCTATAGAGAAAAATTTGCCAAATCTCCTTGATAGTACTAGCAAAGTTGATGAATCACTGGGAACCATTAATGAAAGAATTGCTGTTTTAGAAACTAGTACTATTCAAGATAATCAAAATCTTAGGATTGGTGAATTAGAGGAGGCTATGGATGTAATAAGTTCTACTTTTACCTCTATTAAAACTAAAAAGCAAAAGGCTTTTGTGGGGAGAGAGCAAAAATTTATGTATGTGCCAAAAATTTCTAAACCAAAACCCACGGGTGCGTTTAAAACGGATAACGTGTTCAATGAGCTTGAGGGTGAGTCACATAATGGTCTATTTAAATTTTCTTCCCAAGAATTACGTAAACTGAAAAGTCCTAGTGTGACAAACCCTGTTCTTGATGAAGCTTTTGATGAATTAGACCTTTCTTCACTTGGTAATACTTGATGCATGCTTTGTGCCTAGCTAAAAGGCGTTAAAGAAAAGCGCTTATGGGAGGCAACCCATTTTATTTTTCTGCAATTTTTCTTTTATTGAGTCAAGGAGTTTGTTTACTTCTGTAGCAACTCCTTTGTATCTTTATTTTCTCGCATTGTTGTGCCAAGAGTAGCCTCTAATGTTAAGATGATGCTTAATTTTGATTGCTGCGCAGAAACAGATTTTTGCTGTTCACTGTACGAAATTCCTAAAATCACCAGATTGTTAATTAAATCTGAAATTTTTGTGCGTAATCTTTATGAATGTCTGAAACTTTCATTAGTTCAGAGTTTTCGATCTGAGCGTCGTAAGTGCCTCGAAAAAATTCGTCTTTGCGGACTGTTCTGTTTTAGACAGATTATGCCTTTTTATTTTGCATTCTCTCTTTTACTAGTGTTGAGTGAAATTCTTTTTTGGGTGGAAGAGCTTCACATAACATCAGTGGCTGTAGCTAATGTTTAAAGTAACAAATCATATTGCGTCTTTATAGAACATGTGAATTTTTGATTATGCACTAACCCTCTAATGAGATCTACTTTGAGTTTGGTGTGACGGAAGTTTTCAAGGGTCAAGAGAGAAGGATGATATAATAGGATCAAGAAGAGTGAAGAGCTTAAGCTTGGGGAGGCTCCCATGGATCTCCCCAGCATATTTCAAGAAGACTCAAGCGTCTAAGCTTGGGGATGCCCAAGGCATCCCCTTCTTCATCGTCAAAATTATCAGGTCATCTCTAGTGAAACTATATTTTAATTCTTTCACATCATATGTGCTTTTCTTGGAGCGTCTGTGTGCTTTTATTTTCAGTATTGCACTTTTATTTTCAATAAAGCTTGACTGGACCCTAGCATTCTTGATTGGGAGAGAGACACGCTCCGCTTTTTCATGAGAATACTCCTATTCTTCACTTATATTTGTTGAGTATTCATATCTAGCGCTGTTCAGCTTTTAGCTCTTGTTTTCATGTATCTCTTGTCAGAGCTATTAGCTTTCTTTTGTAGAAAGTACTCTCTTGCTTCACTTATATTTGTTTGGAGAGTTGATGAAATAAATTGATTGGTGTTTGGTTGGTTCAGAAAATGTTGCATGTGGTAATTGGTATAAGGAAAAACTTGCTTAATCTTGTAGATCACTAAAATGGATAACTTGATGCTTGTCAATTGTTTTGAGTTAACAAGTAGATCATGATTAAATTGTGCATCACATGAGTTAAGCCTATTAGTGAAGAACTACCGTAAAGCTTGTTGAAAATTTGGTTTGCATCGGTGGTACTCTAAGGTCTAGATATTTTCTAATAACAGGGTTTGGTTAACAAGGAAGACGGTATGAAGTCTTATAACGTTTGCAATATGTTTGTCATATAAAACTTGGTGTACGGGTTGATATTCTTGTTTGCTTACATAACCTTGCTAGCCTAAACTCTGTACTGAGAGGGAATGCTTCTCGTGCATCCAAATCCTTGAGCCAAAATCCATGCCATTTGTGTCCACCATAACTACCTATATGTGGTATTTCCTTGCCACTCCAAGTAAATTTTTCATGTGCTACCTTTAAATTATTCAAAATGTTATTATTCCCTTTTTGTGTCAATGTTTACTAGCTCATGAGGAATTAGTGTGGTTATTCTTTATTCTATTTGTCGAGTGGACTTTTACACCTGGACTAGTGGCATATACATCCGCTTATCCAATAACTTGCAAAAAGAGCTGGCAACGGGGTGCCCAGTCCCAATTAATTACAACTTTAACCAATTAATTCTCTTCACACTTTTGCCCTGATTCATCAGTAAGCAATGACAAACAGTGAAATACCTGAATGTGTGTAAACCAAAGAGAAAGAGGGATGATCTGCCTTGCTGGTAGAAATAACGTCCTTCATGGGAGCCGCTCTTAAAAGTCCGTTCGACAGGTAGAATACTGTTCTCACCCGCTACCATTCGTTGACAATTAACAAACACCTCTCAAAAATAGATACTCCTCCATGGTATGTGATTGATGGAAGGCACCCGAGGATTCGGTTAGCCATGGCTTGTGTTAGCAAGGTTGGGAGGAGTATCAAATATTTTATGCAATCTCTATATGCTTTCAAAAACCTAAAAGCTCTAGCACATGATTTAATCCCTGCTTCCCTCTGCGAAGGGCCTTTCTTTTACTTTTATGTTGAGTCAGTTTTCCTATTCTTTCTGTCTTCCACAAGCAAACACTAGTGTCAACTTTGTTACAACATGCGTTATATGCAATGTATTGGACTTGTTATACTACTTTGTGTTGACAATATCCATGAGATAAATATGTTGAAAGTTGAAGCAAATGCTGAAACTAAATTCTTCCTTTGTGTTGATTAAATACCTTTTATTAGAAACTATTGCTTTATGAGTTAACACTTATGCAAAACTGTTTGATGCTTGTCTCGAAAGTACTATTCATGAAAACGTTTAGCTTGTGTGATTCATTGTTTACTCATTATCTATTTGGTAGCAAATTATAGACCATTGACTTGGATCACTTCATTCATTTACATGTGCCTTGCAATATTATATGATCAAGATTATGATAGTAGCATGTCACCTCAAAAATTATTTTGTTTTTATCGTTTACCTACTCGAGGACGAGTAGGAACTAAGCTTGGGGATGCTGATACGTCTCAAACGTATCTATAATTTTTGATGTTCCATGCTTGTTTTATACCAATTGCTACATGTTTTGCATCTACTTTATATCACTTTTATACATTTTTTGGGACTAACCTATTAACAAGATGCCGAAGTGCCAGTTCCTGTTTTCTGCTGTTTTTGTATTCCAGAAAAGCTAGTCTGGAAATATTCTCGGAATTGGACGAAACTACACGGGGGTGCCTATTTTTCCAGAACACGCCTGACGGAGCGAAGGAGCAGCAGAGGAGGGCCACCAGGAGGCCACACGCACCTAGGGCGCGGGCCCCCCTCTGCCGCGCCCTGGGGGTGTGGGCCCCTCGGGGGTCCGCAGCCGCCGCCCTTTCGCCTACTTATTCCCCCCGACGCGAAAACCCTAAGTACCTGAGCAAATATCCACGAAAAGTTCCAGAGACGCCGCCGTCGTCAACCCTAGCTCGGGAGGGTTCAGAACCTCTTCCCGGCACCCTGCCGGAGAGGGGAATCGTCACCGGAGGCTTCTACATCGCCATGCCTGCCTCCGGAGTGATGCGTGAGTAGTTCATCCTTGGACTACGGGTCCATAGCAGTAGCTAGATGGTTGTCTCTCCACTTTGTGCCATCATGTTTAGATCTTGTGAGCTGCCCTACATGATCAAGATCATATTATTGTAATGCTACATGTTGTGTTTGCTGGGATCCGATGAATATTGAATATTATGTCAAGTTGATTATCAATCTATCTTATATGTTATTTAAGATCTTGCATGCTTTCCGTTACTCGTAGATGCTTGTAACTCCAAGAGAGAGTATTTATGCTAGATAGTGGGTTCATGTCTCCGTTTAACCTGGGACAGTGACAGAAAGTTCTAAGGTTGTGGATGTGCTGTTGCCACTAGGGATAACCTAACGATGCTATGTCCACGGGCATATGTGTTTGTTTACATTACGCACTTTACTTAATGCAATTATCCGTTGCTTGCAACTTAATACCAACGGGGGACTCGGATGACAACCCGGCGGTGGATTATTAGTCATAGATGCTGTTGGATAACGGTCTATGTATTATGTCGTAATGCCCAATTAAATATCATAGTAGTCAACATGTCATGTATATGCATTGTCATGCGCTCACTATTCGTCAATTGCCCAGCTGTAATTTGTTCACCCAACATGTTAGTTATCTTTTATGGAGAGACACCACTAGTGAACTGTGGACCCCGGTCCATTCTTTTACACTGATTAAACAACCACAAACTGCAAACTGTTCCTTTTTCATTCTCTGCAATTTAATACTCATTTTCCACACCATACGTTTAATCCTTTGTTTTCAGCAAGCCAGTGAGATTGACAACCTCACTGTTTCGTTGGGGCAAAGTAGTTTGATTGTGTTGTGTGCAGATTCCACGTCAACAGTCCAGACTCCCTGACAGCTATTTTTCTGGCGCCGTTGACAACCTTCTGAAGAGTTGCTGCTCCTACTGGTTCGATAACCTTGGTTTCTTTCTGAGGGAAAACTTGCTGCTGACTACATCATACCTTCCTCTTGGGGTCTCCCAACGAACGTGTGTTTCACGTCATCAACTCTCTTAGGGCCTCTTTGGTTCAATCGTTCAAGAAATTTTGTAGGATTTCAATCCATATTAAATTTGCTATAGAGTATATTCAGGTTTAAGCCTTAAAAAATTCCTATGTATTGCTTTCCTATTAGTATATGATTTCTAGCAAGAGGTGAGACCTCTTGGAAAAATTGCTACACATTTATGACATGTACTCAATCATTATATAAACCAAAAAGATATCCTGTACGTTGCGGCGGGACTCTTTAAAATAATTGTCGTATAAATAAAGGGATGTAAAATCCATAAAATATGAAGTTGTTTATAGAAATATGCAAACTCAATTGATCACAATTGTAGAAAGGCTAAATTTGGAAAAAATTGTATTTCCAAATTTAATTGACGTGAACTTTTTTGTATTTGGTGATTAAGAACTGGTGATGTGGACAATTTTATGGATGAAAAAAGATGACATGGATAGGTTGCATGAAAAAAATACTGTCATTAATGAATGATAGTGGGATGACATAGACATTGTTTGGCTAAAATAGTGGGTGATGTGGATATCTTGCATATTGAGATAGAAAAATCATAAATAACTTGTAGTGGGTTTCACTTTATAAGAGGTATAGATAGATAGATTTTTTACGTTTCTTTTGCGGAGCAACCAAACAACATTAGTTACTACTGATTCCCATCTTTTTGATTCTTGTACGATTCCAAGTGCCATGACATTAATCTTGTGGTTGTGTGTTTTTAAATCTTGCGAACCAAAGAGGCCCTTATTTTGTGCTACACTCTCATTTGAAGAACTTTCTCTAAAAGCATTCCGGGTGTGATATACCAATTAGAGCCCCTCTTCTTGCCCACGGAACAAATAGAGCATTCTGCATCCTTCGAGTGGTGGGCTATCGCTCCATGTGCTGACTTCCCCATACTCAATAAGTAGCCCCTTTGTTGATAACATTTTACTACCCATTTTCGGGTTTACATAACATTGCAATGCTTAATAACATACAATCTAATAAGTCAAATGAATTTAATATAAAGTCAATGTCTTATAAGCTTAACCATTTTTTTTAGACAAATCATACACAATATCAATCAATTTCAGTATATTCCTAATAAAACATATTATCTTAGTAGATTTGTTCAATATTTTAAATATTATTGTTTATATATATTTGGTCAAATTAGTAAACTTTGATGTTTGACTAAATTAGTAAACTCTGACATCTATGACATGTACTCAATCCTTGTATGTATTTTCTATGTTTCTCTTGTGGTGCAACCAAAAAACATATTCATACGCCTTTTTGATACTTGGAACATTCCAAGTGCCATGACATTAATCCTATTGCTGTTTTTTTTTTTTCAAATCCTACGAACCAAAGAGGCCGTTATTTGTTGATAACATTTTACTAACCATTTTCCGGGTTTACATAACATGGCAATGCTTAATACTCCTAATAAACTAATGAGGCGCATAAATTTAGTCAAAATTCAATGTCTTATAAGCTAAACCAACTTTTTAGACAAAACATATACAATATCAAAATCAATTTCAATATATTCCTAACAAAACATATTATCATACTCCCTCCATATCAAATATAAGACTTTTTAGCTATTCCAAGGTTGGAATAGCTAAAAAGTCTTATATTTTTATACGGAGGGAGTAGTATATTTGTTCAATATTTTAAATATTTGGTAAAATTAGTAAACTTTGATGTTTGACTAAATTTGTGTCTTTTTTTCGAGGTTTCCACTTCAATGGATTTTTTTTTGCTGTTGCACCAATTGTCATCCTCAGCGGGCCCACAGACGGGTGGGCCCCACCTGGCAGCACCCCCAGAGTTCCCTCCACTCCAAGTACACCCTACCCGCCACAGGCCACAAACCCTAGCTCCCCTCCTCCTCCCAAAACCCTTCCCGTTTCACCTCCGAGGCGGCGGCGCGAGCTATCATCGGCGGCGATGGGGAAGGCGGCCAAGGGCTCGCGGAAGGGGAAGAAGGCGTGGCGCGCCAACATCCGCACCGACGACATCGACGAGTTCTACGAGAAGCAGACGCGTGACGCCCACGCCGGCGCCGGCGCCATCCCATCCCTCCCTCCGACTCCCTCTTCTTCGTCGACAAGCCGTCTCCGCCTCCGCCTCCACCTCCTCCGCCGTCGACGCCTCCGCCCCCAAAGGTCCCCCACCCCTCTCTTGTCCTCTGCCTCCACAGTCGCTAGTCTTCAGGGCGGGTAACTTATATAGACTTCAAAATTCGTTAGTTTGGTGGGGCTAGTTCCACACTAGGATTGAGGCACCAGTCCCAGTTTGGAGGATGAAGTTGGGTCGTTAGCATGCAGTGACATGAAAATTGCTGATCATATGGTTTATTATTTTGTTAGCGTAATAACAATGTAGTGGCCCAATATTGTATCTGCTCCTTTCAGTTTTAAGCCACTAGGAGTTTCATATCCACAATGGAATTACTGCACTAGTTTCCTGTTGGGGCTCAGTGTCTGCATGTCATGCTGGATCTGCTGAATTATGCGTACACGCACCAGAAGTTCGTCCGGAATCGCTATTTCTGTTGCCACATATGTATGCCACAGTGGTTATTATCCTGCTAATGCATCCAGTGGTGTGGCCCTGAACATTATTCTGCTGCTTGTAGATGCTCCTGTCAAAAGGAAGATCGAGAAGAACAGGGAGAAGGTTCTTTACCACGAGAGCATGCTGAAGGCGAACCCGTATGTGCAGCCAATCCCATCTTCTTTGGTGTCAAAGAAGGACAAGAAGAAGTTCAAGAAGCACGCCAAGAAGAAGGAATTGCAGGAGTCACGGGAAGAGAAGAGTGTTCCCATGGTATTAATTAACTCTTGGAGAAGTATGCGACTTCCTTTCTCGTTGAGCCCCAGCCTGCTGATCGCTGGATTTTTTTTGGTGTACAGGAGGAAGATGATTCGGCTGAGCAGAACCTTGACATCTGGGGTGGAGATAATACGGGAGATGCTTTGCCTAAAAAGGGGATGAAAAGGCTTATGAAAAATGTGAGTTTTTGTTTGTATACATCTGTTCAAATTTACTAGTACGATTTCTTCCAATTCCTGTATTTTGTGGTAGCTGTTCCATTTGTCGTCGGTCTAAAAGTTTATTAATTTTATGTGTAACTGCTTGCAGAGATCTACTACATCTGTTTTTCCTGCGGTTGAAATCGAGCCTCCAGGATGTTCGTTTAATCCTAAATTTAAGGACCATCAAGTATGTGTTTGATTTGTTCGAAGTTAACGATATTTGGAATGTTATCCACTTAGTAATTGCCAGACCTTTGGCTGTTGGATATCTTGGTGCATCTAATAAAAGTTCTCTTACTCATGTTATTTTGGTTGGTGTTTTAGGACTCTCTTGCTCAAGCTGTTGCTGATGAAATGCGTAAGGTCTACACGAAAGAGTTAGGCCCCAAACCAGTGCCACTTACTGTTCTTGGTGAAGCAGTCGCTGAAGAAGATGTAAGTTTTATGACTGAGTCGTACTGATTACTGAGCATTCAACATAGTCCGTCCTGGGGATGATTTAAATTTGGATAATATCCCAACCTTCTGTTTGAAGCCGTAACGATCCATTTAAGTACTTCCTCACACTCATTATACTTAGGTATGCATTATGTATTTAGATGCCTGTTAGAGAGTTAGGTTGCATTGAAGATGTATGTTGTATTCTGGAAAGTCTACCTTGCACCAAGTATAAAAAAATCGTTGTAATTATGGTTTTATCGAAGATGACCATTCAGGTAAAAGCAACATTAGTATAATGACTGCCTCTAGAATTGCTGAAGAATAATGTAAGGTTAATTCAGTTACTCAATGTGTATTTGAATTATATTAGTCTAATTCTTGAATGTGAAATGCTCAAAACCAGAATATTTAAAATGAGATAGTAATGGAGGATGAACATGTCCATTAAGCATATTTTGCATTGCTATGTTCTGCGAACCATATGCCTGTAGATATGTTGTACATTTACCTTTATTTTATCAAAACAGTTTAGGAGTACTTGTTTGCTGTTGAAATTTTCGAGTCTTTGAAAAATCTGGTTTTGTGCTGTATTAGTGCTTGTTTTGTGATTTTGCACAACATTTAATAAATATCCTTTTTCTTTCACCTGGCCTGCAGAAATTTTTTCTTGATGCTGCTGATGATGGAGATGGAGATGCTGCAGAAGTCGATAAAGACCAGGATGCTGATGCCCCAACTGGTGAAAGGTAAATTGACTATATTTTTAACCGAACTTGACAATGTTAAGTGAATTAAGTCTATTTAATTATGAGTAATGCTGTGTACTGTTTTTGGCTTTAGCACATGATACTGTTATTGTCAAGGCTTTTGTGGTTAGTGCATGTCAATGATGATTGAAGTTTAGTGTAATACAGTTCAGTTTTTTCTCATATGTTATATATTCCGTGAAGTTAGTTTTTCAGATAAATTGGTGCTGCTGGGCTTTGTGTTATTCTTCTAGTGATATCATTAAAAAGCTAGCAGAGCATGGTGTTGTGTATCATTAAAAAGCTAGCAGAGCATGGCGTTGTATATCCATTTAGAGCACTCCTCCCTAAATATAGAAGAATACACATTTGCATAGTGTGAATCGTAGCTCGCATTTTAGAACCCGATATGATCGTTTGGAAGAAAGAAGCTCTCTTTTTTACCTTTCAATTTGAAAGTTTTAGTGTTGCTTTGCAAAATATTGTTGGAGCCACTGTCATTGCTAATTTATCTTTGCAGATGATAATATGTTTTATTGGTATGATCTATTATTTTTCAGGAAGTCCAAAACAAAAAGAGTTACAAGAGTAGAACAGAACAAAAGAGCTCGTCGTAAGGAAGGTTGAGGACAGAAGCAGATGCAAAGAATTGGAAGTTCTTTCGAAGCAAATAGACAGGTAGGTTTCACGTTCTTATATCATCAAGCTCCCAAGAATGGTCCCGTCTGATTTCATTATTTGCTATTTTTGCAGCTTGCCAAATATAATAGCTGAGATAGCTAAAGAAGATGAGGAAAGGAAAAATTACACACAAGGCGAACTGTGGCTAAGCAGGAAAGGCTAAAGTCAGGCCCACGCCGTCTGGGAAGACACAAGTATGTTCCTAACATGAATTTAGTTGGCTCATATACTTATTAGCAGTAATGTTCCCTCACATAGTGTATGGGTCATATTCAAGTTAGTTGCCAGATGTTTCTAGAAGACCAGTAGTACATTTTTCCTTTCCGAAGGTGATGCTGTTGTCATTTAGTGAAGCTGTCTTTTAATAACTATTCTGTTACTTTGCATCTTACATTGCTTGCTTGCCTGGTGCCTTATGACTTTAACTTTCAACAGCTGCAGATTTATCATAGCAAGTCTGGTCTGCATATCGTAGTGTTCAGTTTTCACAAAACTTATCATCGGCAGGCAATCTATTTTAATTTAGTGGAGCTTTAAATATGAAATTAATCTGCTCATTGAGTTCTTTCATCAACTGCCCATTTTACGATCTACAAAATTTGAAGATGGTGTTATTACTTACTTTTTGGGGTATATATATTTCATGTATACATGGCAAGAAATTTTGCTTAATATTTGGCATACAACATTTGATTTTCTGATGCTACTTTCAAAATCTGGATCTAACAGATTTGAACCAGCTCCGGTCCAAGTTCTGTTGACAGAGGAGATTAGTGGTTCTCTTAGACAGCTGAAGGTAACATTTCTTGTTTAGTCTCTAGAATTCTTCAGGAGCTAAATGCTACATATTTATGCAGGGGTGCTGTAATCTAGCGAGGGATCGCTACAAGAGCATTGAAAAACGTGGTATACTCGCACCGAACAAGAAAATAAGGTTTGTCTCTTTCTTCTGTAATGCAAGTTGGTCAAAGTTACAGCGTATTGCGAATCAGAGCATACATTCAGAGAGCTTTGCTGATTAAAAAGTTCTAATTGCCTAGCTAATTGTTAGCATAAATAGAGGCTCTGCTGGAGAAATATAAATGCTTTATGATACAACGATATAATGAACTACTTAATTTGCAAAAGAGGCACCCGTCTTTACACGCATGTTTGTCCATGAGCAGCAAGCGTCGTCGTCGCTGAATGCGTGGTGGACGTTCAATATGGTGAGGAATGTGTGGCAAACCTGATTGGGCAGTCTTGAACAATTTTGCGGAAGGGGGTGTGTGCTAAGGCAAAGCAGCTATGTGTTAAGGCATTAAGGATCATCGCTGATAAACCTACCGAAAACAGAGTTCTTCAGACAGACCTGACTGCCTGGGCAATTTGCCATCACATTTGAATTTTGCTTGTTACTCGCCTACTCCCCCTCGTGTGTATCCTGAAAGGCCTGCTGCCCTTGCAGGCAAGTTTTGAAGCATCAGACTATGTATCTTGTTATCCTTTGTAATAGATCACACTATGCTTCCAGAGCAAGTATAATAAATCTCCTCTATTAATTCGTGTTGCCTTGTTGGTAGGCTGTCTTAAGTCTTTGTTTCTACTGTGAAGAAAGTTGGCATTTCAAATTGCTGTCTTTGATCATGGCAATCATATGGCACATATACGTATCATGACAAAATTACAGATTTATTTTAAGTTCGTGTTGTTACAATGCACTCACTATCATACATTATTGACTTGTCACTGGCACCGCCTGATCAACTGCACACAATTTTAACAATGTTTCCATACCTATATTTTCTACAAGTGACAATTGCCTGACATGAACGCTTGTACCACAAACCCGTACGAGGTTCGTCCCATTGTTTGGGCGCCTTGGCTCTGCAGACCATGCTAGGTCCTCAGCAACTCCACTACAAATTAAAGGACAGCCATATGTCTCGTGGTAAGGGCTAGTCCTCTGCTCGTCGCCTCTGAGCAGCGAGGGATCCTCCTTGTCACCCGACGCCTCCCAACGGGCCAGGTAGCCATCCCAGGAAGAGCTGACGAGCGTCGGGCGGTAAGGATGCCAGGTGCAGTCTCTGATGATTGATCCGTGCCACGAAAGCTTCTTCACAGTCTCCCCCGTTACCTGCAAGAGCAGCAGTGTGTAACAGACAACACAGATCTACAACCACTGAAGTACACATGCTATACTTTGGAAAATGTTAGAAGATTGGCTGTACATACCACATCATAGATATACACGCTCTCGTCGCTTGATCCAGTGTATATGTACCTCTGACCCGTGCTGCAACAGAAAACGCAACAAATAATTCATGATACTTTAGACACATTGTGGCAAATGAAGTGGGATCAGGCTATCAACTAAATGTAATCCCATCCGGAGGTAAATCTAGCAATCCAGATTGAGGTGTTTATGACCTTCCAGTAATAACAAAACTTTGCTAAATTAGTTGCGAAGAAAATCCCAACTTGAAGTTGACAAAACATAATCATAATTCAATTCTATCCTAACCTGTGCATCGGGGAGAAGTAGCAGCGTATAAGTGTCCGCAGAACTGAATGACCCCTGTATGTTGCCAAAGACTGATCATTTGGATGCTTATAATATTTAGCGTTTGATGGGAAGGACATCCATCTGTAGTCCCAGTCATATAATCTTGGTCGTCTGTGAGAAAAGGTAGTAAACTGAGAAATAGACAAAACTGAGACAACATTGTCAACGATATGTATGGCTGTAAAACAAAAGCGTTACCCTTTTACGGTGGCGGACATTTTCCTGACATCCCAAAGTTTGATAGTCTGATCCTTGCAGTTAGAGATAAAATAACGCCCATCGCCACGGCTATCAATACATGTAATGCCGTCTAAGTGACCTGACAAAACGCCTGCTGGTTTTTCTCTTACAAGGCAACGCCTATCCCACACCTAAGGGTTATGGAGTATTGTCAGGCTAAAGCGAGATTGGATGAATGGATGATGCATACATAAAGGGTTCTCTAACAGGCATATCATTTGTTTACTTTTGTAGCAGAATCTAAACAATAAGCATACCATCCTTGAGGGCAGCGAAATGGCACCCAAGTACACCTAGTCATGTTATCTGTGCCGTTTATCATTTGGTTGGGATCCATGCCTGTTGTTTTTGGGGTTACATATGGTGCAGTGACAGAAGTAGTATGCAGTCGCATCATATCCAACAGACTGCGCCTTACGTTTGGTGCTCCGTCCATTTTTAAAGCCATTGAAGCAAAAAGCTTATCTTTAACTATTAACTGTTCCAGTCCAGCTAGTTAATTATGTCTATTATACACAAAGTCTATGTTACTTCTGTTCTTTATTAGATACTCTCTCCGTCCCTAAATAAGTGTACTTCTATGTTTGTCCTAAGTTAAAGTTTTGACCAACTTTATACAAAAACATAGCAATATTTACAACACCAAATTAATATCAATAGATGCATCTTAGAATGTAGTTTCACAATATACTAATTTAATGTCATAAATATTGCTAGAGTTTTTTATAAAGTTGGTCAAACTTGAAAAGGTATGACTTTCGAAAAAACTAGAAGTACACTTATTTAGGGACGGAGGGAGTAAGGTAGAACATAGTAACTAGATGTCCGTACTGAAGCAAGATAAAAAAAGGACAGAAATAAACAGCAATCTAGAGAAATTAAGAATACTGACCTTACAGAGATTATCATCACTTCCAGAGTACAACACATTACCACTTTCATCAGCGAAGGTGACCGAGTTGACATCAGCCTTGCAGAACCAACAGACAAGAAAATGAGATTATAAAAAACAAAGTATTACTCCAAGGCATCTAATGATTATATTGATCTAATACTGCTCAACACGAGGATGGTTCTAGCTTTTACACCATCAGGTACATCATTCACATCCATGTGAATTTCATTTTAAATAAGTCTTCTTATGGAAAAATGTAATGAAGTATGATTCTAATGCAATGAACTGATGATCCAGTGTACTCCTATAAACCAGGACTACCTCAAACCTGGAATATATTACCCATCATGTTGAATCGTTGATATGTTTGACATTATCTGATGGAAGAACGAAACTCGATTCCAAAAGGTGTTATTTCACTTTCGTTCTTACTTCTTATGCTACCTCCAATGCATTTCAACAGGCTTCAAGAGGACAGATTCAGATTCTATGAAATAAAGCGACTACTTCCAACTTCCTAAAAGAGCATACAGAAAATCTCAAGGTATTACACGTTTATGATGCAAGGGACTGAGATACAGCCGTTCTGTTTAGGAATTTTAATTGATGGTGATCCTGATTTGAGGGAATGAGTTGTCCTCCTGTGGACAACAAGCATGTTTTTATGGATGAGACAGCTGAGACAACATGGACTAGAACAGAATAAAGAATAACACAGTCATAGAAATGATTAAACCAAAACGCTTATGGCTAATCGAGTTATTTCATACCGAATGAGCACGGATACGGACTGATACTTTATTAGCTCCAAGATCATAGACATATATTGAGCTATCATTGTTCCCAACAACAACTTCTTGACCATCTTTGGAAAATTTCACAGAGAATATCCCAAAGGAGTATTCGTCATCATCACAGAATTCCAAACCCTCGTGAATTTCCTGCAGACAAGGAAGAATTTTGAAACATGGACTATGAGCACATCACAATATTAATACTGACTCGAGCATGCAGTCATGATTTCAAATTATAGAACATACAGTAACATTAGCGTCCGAGTCCCTTCCAG
This sequence comes from Poa pratensis, assembly GCA_947311845.1. Classification (NCBI taxonomy): domain Eukaryota; kingdom Viridiplantae; phylum Streptophyta; class Magnoliopsida; order Poales; family Poaceae; genus Poa; species Poa pratensis. The sequence goes on from CAMZMU010000039.1 coordinate 25,659,757, forward strand.
CATTCTGCACATTCACAATGTGAACAATAGGCGACAAACTGGAATAGGCCTGTGAAAGATTGAACGGGCATGAGTAAAAATGAATATATAAACAGGCATGAAATAACCAGAATATAACTTGACTGAAGTCAGCAATCAGTAACACAAAACCAATTACTTAGAAATTACACCCCAAGGAATCAATTTCGAGAAAACAAGTGACTCTTGCTTCTAAATTTGAACTAAAAATGGTAAAGCAAAATAAAATGACTGCTTGAGTAAATGCTATTAAACAGAACAATGGAAACAACTGGCCTCGTTTGGCATTGTGGTGGCTTCCCAAAAGACCTTTTCTAGTCAATTCTTTTATGATTTTGGACATAGAACGTACTTCAAAGCATTATTTTGAAGTCACAACAACAAAATAATTCCTTGTGAAGACTCCAGTGACTAACTAAATACCACAGTACAAGAAATCAATGTAGATGTCAGCCCTTACTCACTCTGTTGTCACATCCCTTATGTAGTTATGTATATAATTAAAGGTGTAGTAACTTCTATGAAGTAAACAGAAGATAACCTAGCCTAAGGATACATAACTGTCGATAGTGCTGAATTGACAGTAAGAAAGGCTGCAGATCATTCTGAAAACTACTCATCATGTAACACATTCTGAAGCTCTAGGTCTGATGTTAGATTGATGTTGCAGAATAACTAGTAGAGAAATTCCCCTCAAGATAAGAAAAGGTTTGAGGAAACAAATTCCTAACAAATTCTTAGTACATCTAAAATTACTGGATGTTGAACTGTTGCATATACACTAAATGTAAAGAGCTGTAGTCTTGCCTGGGTGTTGGATGTAGTGGCCTTGTCTTAGGCTTGCAAATATGACTCTTTCTATCAGTTCATAGAAACACAAGCTTTACATTTTCTTGGGAAAAACAGAGTGGATAAATGCCACGATATATCGATCGGTTTCCATCCACAAGTAAAGCAATCAGTGCATCAATCTTTAGTTACTTATCTTATATAGGTTAATTCCACACCTATGAAGTAAAGTAATCTTACAGTACATCAAATCCAAGAGATAATACGGATGGAACAAAAGACTTACAAGGTACCGCTGATCAGGGAGAGAGCGATATCTGAGACCGTCCACCGCATGCTTCTGCAGCTTATGTTCTTATGAACCTTCCACCCTTTATCGACATCGTAAACCTTGATGCGGCTTCCCTTATCATCAATGCGTCGCAGAGAAGCATTAGCCACCAGCTTTCCTATCGGCAAGTTTCACCAGAGAAGAAGAAATCATGAAGCACGTACCCGAAACCCGGCGACAAGCAGCGAGCCGTCACTGGAGAACTGCGAGACATAGGCCTCGCTGTCCATGTCCTCCACGCACCACGGCCCCTCCGCCGGGAGGTGCTTCCCGGCGGCGTAGGCACGGTCGGCCGAGGAGAACCCGCCGCCGCCGGCCCCCGAGCGGCCGGACTCACGCGACGAGAGCATCTCGAAGGCCGAGACGTTGCCGCCCCTCTTCCGCCCACGAGCGTACGGCTCCGACCGCATCCGCGTGAGGTGGGAGACCTCGTCCTCGATGGTGAACGGGTCGAGCTGGCGCTCCAGCTCCGCCTGCCTGGCTCCCCGCCGCCGCCCCAGCAGCCTCGCCATTTCTAGTGCGTGCCTAGCCGGCGTCAGAACCTGTCAGAGGAGCGCAAGAACTGCTTTTTAGAGCCTGATTGGCACACTCGGGGCTGCATCAAAGATTCAAGGGACGGATCAATTCGGGTGGAATCAACACGGAGCTATGAAGCAGACAGGGGTTTTGTTCTTCTATACTGAACCTTCTCCGCCGGCGCAGAAAATCGTTCAAAAAACTAAGAAATCCAGGGGATCTGCAGCGGCTACTGTGGAGCGGTAAATCGACGGGGAAAAGAATCGCGGGAAGGGTACCTGGATAACTGGATTGGATTCAGCGGAGTGGCGGGCGGAGAAGGAAGGGGAGAGAGAAGACTGTGCGAGCGTGAGCGTGCGTGGTGAATTGGGTGGGCTCGGGTTTTGAGTTACGGAGAAAATGGAGGGCGTTTCTGCAAAGTACGATAGTTCGCCTCAGTGTCTCTCTCACTGACGTGTGGGCCACGAAGGGCAGTAAGTTGCGCTGACGTGCGCGCTCGCGCTCCGCGGGACGAGCCAAGGATGAGGGATGGACGCGTGGCTAGTGACGTGGCGTGACGCTATGGGTGGTTGCCGGTCGACCGGAGATGGGCTGGATAAAATACGAGGCCCATCTACTTAACAAAAGGCCACTGTGCATACGTATTGCTGACTTAAAGGCGTAGATCAAGAATACGCGTTTACTGCTTTAATGGCCATCTGAGCACGTCTTACCCTATTAAAAGAAAATATTGAAAATACGTTTGGAAATATCATTCAAATATAAATGTCTTATTCTACAGGTGTGTTCTTTAAAGGTTAGGAGTTTTCACAACATGTACATTAAACTTATCCGCACTATTGTGGTTTGTGTTGTTAAATGCAATGCAAAAATATCACTTAAACTTATTTTATAAAGGTGCATGTAAATATACATTTAAGATGTAAAAAAACAGATGTAAATAAATATAAATGTTTGATATAAATGGTTATATAGTTCATACTAAATTTTCCAGACTTGGTCCACACCATGTTATGATGTACAAACAAACTTATATAGAAATTCTAGTGTAGCTATGAGTTTCACTCCACTTGATTTCATGTGCTGACACAGAAATTCAAACAACCCATAAAAGTTAACTTACATTTATTTGGATAACATCATGATATGTTTTGTACCTATTATTGCCAGGTAACTGTATTATTCAAATGTATTCTTTCACAAATGGATCAAAGATAATCTTGTCGTAGCTAGACATATCTTGGCATGTCTACCTCAAAGGTTTCAGAAGACTGTTGATTCCATGGACAAAGAGAAAACTCAATTACCACATGCTAGAAGTTTCAAGTTCCGGGAGCATTATGAACACTAGTTAAATTAGGCGCGCCGGCACGCCGCGCCCTTGATGATAAATTTTGTGTTAATGCTTTGTTTCTTTTGTTTTATCTGTATAATATATCTTGCAAAGAAAATCGGCAGTTTGATTTTTTTTTGTTTGTGGTGTAATTTTTCAATTTAGAAAGTTAAAATTTGTTGAAATTTATCATTTGGAGTGGCTTCAAAATTTCAGCAATTCTAAATGTTCAAATATATATAGGTCTATGTTATAGTTTGCCATATTTAATTGAGCTCCATAATTAGTGGAAATATAGTGTGTAATTTTTTCTTTTTTTAAATTCAACTCCATTTAATCAGAGGGAATGCATTTAGGTTTTCTCTAAATATTTGCTAAATTAAAATTTCCAAAATTATTTGTATTTTGTTGCAAGTAGTTAGAATGTATGTTCCTGGACATTTTGATATTTTTGTCACATTTTTTCTGATGGATAGATTTTAAATTATTGATTTTACAATAATTATTGATTTTGCAAAATTTTCCCCTATGGAAATTGTGTAAGCAAAGTGGTCTTACATGTCAGGGATTCAGCAATTTATTAAATTTGTGTGAAAAAGAATAAGTCGCTGACTAACCGGGTCTACTGCCACGTTAGGGTGACGTTAGCAGTGGACATGACGGCCACGGTGAGCTTGCCGGCATCGAACTACTGTCATTTGGGAAGCGGGCCTGGCTGTGTGGGATGCAGTTGGATGCGGGGCACCCGGAAGTGGTAGTGCTGCTTTGAAATTTTCTTAAATTTTGAAATTTGTTGGAATGTAAGTTGTGAACTATGTTTATTTATTTATTTTTGTTCGTTGCATTTTTTGTGTGGGTAGTTTGAGAATTTGGTGAAAACTGGATTTTTTTTGATATGTTATGTCCATTATGTCGTGTACAATTTATTTTTGTGTGTAATTTTTGTGTGAAAAAGTTAGAATGTTCGTCAAATCTAGGAGATTTTGATATGATGTTGATACGTCCCAAACGTATCTATAATTTTTGATGTTCTATGCATGTTTTATGTAAATTGGCACATGTTTTATATACACTTTATATCATATTATGACATTTATTAGAATAACCTACTAATAGTTGCCAAAGTGCAAAATCTTCTTGTTTTCCTATTTGTTGTGTAGGAATTATCAAAAATACAAAAGGAAACCTTGTTGGAGTCAAATTGGGACTTTCCTGAAATCTGTCTGAGAACTTTTTACGGAGATTGTCAGTTTGACCCTCGAAGATGGCGTCCAATGGAAATCAAATTAAAGAGAAAGTTGTCACAATTTTCCATACGAAAATTTTAAGCCCGAGATCAGCCCAATCGGAGTTCGGACGCGGCCTGCAGGCCCGTTTTGGTGGAACCCTAAAAGGGGGTGACGGAAATCCGAAAGTCCATATAAAGAAGGAAACCCTAGGTCGTGGGAGGCAGCCAATACCACGAATTTTCGTCCTCCCTAGCAGCCATCTTGGGGAGGAGAACCTCCTCAACTCCATCTCCATCACGAAGGGCAGCCGCCGCCGCCTCCAAGGGCTGCCGCCGTGGCCGCCAAGGGCAGCAGCCACCGCCGCCGAGGGCTGCCGCCGCGCCGTCAAGGGCAGCAGCAGCCGCCGCCTCAGGCTGCAGCCGCCGCTGCCGCGCCGTCTCCTCCACGGGCCGCCGCCGCCGCGTCGTGGCTGCTGCGGGCTTCCGTCTCCACTCCGGGCTGCACCTCTTCATCAACCTCTCCATCAAGCTCCTCATCACCATGACCATGTGTGAGTAGTTTCCCTCGGGGCTGAGGGCTCGTACGCACTAGTACAGAACGACACATCGGAAACGGGCCAAAAACCCCTTCGGCAACGGAGAAAGGGTCCGTGTCCCCGCCTCTGTCACTGATGTGAAGCCTCACAATGGCAACGGAGGAGATAAACCGTTTCTGATGTATTTAACATTAGACACGGAGTTTTGCTAATAACCGTTTCTAATAAGGGTTACAGGAAAACAAAAAAAACACAGTGACGGGCTGTGCCGTCGATGGAGCCCCGCTCCATGCGACTAGACGGCCGCCCGGTCGTCACCGTATTCCTGTACGCCCTGCTTTACAAAAGTTCATCAGTGCGCGTGGCTGGAGCTCTGCTCCTATGTCTTCACGGCCGCCAGATGAACATCTACTGTCTTTCCTGCTGCGCAAAATGTACTGCTCCTGGTGACGGCACCGTGTATGGAGCCCCGCTCCTAGGTCTTCACGGCAGCAGCATCGTCACCAAGCATCCACCAAGCTCTTGAAATAACGAATATTCTTTGTTAAAAACAACAAACAAAGCTAATAAACAGAGCCAATAAGCAGTAAACAAAGCAAACCGAGCTAAATACATAGCTGAAGAGCTAACTAACAGAGCAAACCAAGCTAAATAAGTAGCTAACATAGCAAATACATAGCTGAACAGAGCTAACTAACAGAGCAACCCGAGCTAAATAAGTAGCTAACATAACAAATACATAGCTGAACAGAGCAAACCGAGCTAAATAAGTAGCTAACATAGCAAATACATAGCTGAACAGAGCTAACTAACAGAGCAAAATGAGCTAAATAAGTAGCTAACATAGCTAAACAAAGCAAACCGAGCTAAATAAGTAGCTAACATAGCAAATACATAGCTGAACAGAGCTAACTAACAGAGCAAACCGAGCTAAATAAGTAACTAACATAGCAAATACATAGCTAAACAAAGCAAACCGAGCTAAATAAGTAGCTAACATAGCAAATACATAGCTGAACCGAGCTAACTAACAGAGCAAACTGAGCTAAATAAATAGCTAACATAGCAAATACATAGCTAAACAAAGCAAATCGAGCTAAATAAGTAGCTAACATAGCAAATATATAGCTGAACAGAGCTAACTAACAGAGCAAACTGAGCTAAATAAGTAGCTAACATAGCAAATACATAGCTAAACAAAGCAAACCGAGCTAAATAAGTAGCTAACATAGCAAATACATAGCTGAACAGAGCTAACTAACAGAGCAAACCGAGCTAAATAAGTAGCTAACATAGTAAATACATAGCTAAACAAAGCAAACCGAGCTAAATAAGTAGCTAACATAGCAAATACATAGCTGAACAGAGCTAACTAACAGAGCAAACCGAGCTAAATAAGTAGCTAACAGAGCGGTCATTTACCTTAGGCGAAGCGGGGTCGCTTTCCGTCGCGGATTGCGTCCCAGGCGTCGGCGCCGGAGCCACTTCCAGAGGAGACCTCATCCTGCTCGAACACCGGAGCGTCCTCCTCCTCCTCCTCCTCCTCATCCTCCTCTTCCGCCGCCGCCACCGCTGCCGCCACCGCATCTGGCCCAGGGCCCTGGCCAGGGAGAAGAGAGCGGTCTATGGCCGCCCGGAGCAGCGTCTGGAACAACGCCTCCTCGGCGGCTTCTATCGCGTGCTCGGCGGCGGAGATGCGGATAGCTCTCTGCATCGCAGACGCCCGAATGACACCCTCGGCGCGCTCGCGCTCAAAGGAGGCGCGAGAGAGGAGGAGACCGACCTCCAGATCCTCGTCCTCATCGTCCGAGGAGGACGATGAGGACGAGATCCGGGCGTCGGTGGCCGCCACCGCCGTGGATCCGGATGGGATTTGACGGCTCAGAATGAACTCGCGACCGCAGTCGCTGGAGATCTCGCCCCAGTTGTAGAGGAGATCCGGGCTGCGCCTCGGAGGGTGGGAGGAGGAAGATGCTCCATCCTGACTTCCGTCGGCGCCGGAATGGTTCGCCATCGATGGGTGAAGTAGGAGGAGAGCGTGTGCGGCTAGGGTTAGGAACTGGGGAGAGTGAGACTGAGAGTGAGAGTGAGATACAGTACTGGAGTGGGAGATATTAATACCGGCACCGCTTAATGTGCCTTCACATGGGAAACGGAGATAGACCGATCTCCGTTTCTGATGTGGCAATATCAGCAACGGAGATATTCTTTCCTCCGTTGCCTATATATGAGCAACGGAGATCTTTTCAGCCTCCGTTACCATTGTGTCGGGCCCATCGACCGACTAGCGCGCGCGCACTCGCGGAAGCGCGCGGAGCTCATTTTTCCGTCGCCTAACTCTTGCCGTTGCCATAGAGGGGTATCCGATGTGTCGTTCTGTACTAGTGACGGTAGCTATGTGGTATACATCTCTCTCCCATGGTGTGATCTTTATGTGATCATGAACATTGTTAGTACGTACCGCTGAATTCATATGTAATGTTTATGCTACTCAAGTGAATTTATCTAGTTTCCGGAGTCATTGTGACAACACGGTATCAAGATGACAGTGTGGGTACTTGTGTGTGACTCTATGAATAATTTAGATATTTATCATGTCTTATTCTTTGCGGAATTGTGGTGTTTGTTTACTCAGACTTTGAGGCGTGCTTTTGTAGCCCTACGCATAGTACTCTTGTTTCATCAAGAAGAAGAATAATCCCGAGTAGCATTTGTTTGCGTTCAGTTGTGCTAACGTGTTGAGAGATACCACTAGTGAAAGTATGATCCCTAGGCCTTGTTTCCAAGCATTGAATCACCGTTTACTCTCAGTTTTGCTGCCTATTTGTTGCTGCCATTGTTACTACCACCTGCTACTACATATACCATCTGCAATTATACAACCGAAAATCCCAAAAACACTTGCATCTTTCACTGTTTTATTTATCATTACTACTAACCAATACCTTCAGCTCCTCGTGGGTTCGACAACCTTTTCTATTCGAAAGGTACTACAATTGATCTCCTGCACTTGGGAGTCATCAAGATACTTTTCTGGCGCCGTTGCCGGGGAGCGTAGCGCTATTGGTAAGAAGTTTGGTAAGGAAACTTGAAAGGTGAATTTTATTTACTGTTTTGTCTCATCGCTACTATGGCATTTATGAATCGTGCTTCGCTGCATCTTGCTTTATATGAAAGTGCTTATGCTAATGCTCCTAAAGTGGTTGAAACTACTGTGTCTGAGGTACCTAAAGTGGGAATTAAAATTCCGTTGGTCATGTTAAAAGAATTATGAAAAATCTATTTACAGGAGATGGAACTAAGTCTGCACGTGAACACGTGGAGACAATTGAAACATATGTGGTTTATTTAGGCTTCCTATTTCTAATGATCAGGTAAAAAGGAAGCTATTATATTTGTCTTTATCTGGTAATGATCGTATTTGGTTCAAGTCTTTGGATGAAGAAGTCACTATTGAATGGAGTAGTTTGAGGAATGTTTTTCTTGAATATTTTACTCCTAAAGAAAGAATTCTTGCTGCCACGGAAAGTACTAATATTTTGCAGGAAGAGAAAATTAAAAAGGCAATGGGAATTTGTTTGCATAATAGTGATAGCAATATTATTAGCATGAATTCTTTGAACACTATTACTCCTAATGCTATGGAAAAGTCTAAGCTTGGGGAAGCTAGTTTACATGAAAATGATCTTTTTAGTTCCCCAGCTTTGAAGGAGAAAATTTGCTTTGATAATGCTTTGTCTTCCATATGTGATAATTCTAATGATGCTTGTGATGTTCAAAATCCACCTACTGAAACTGAAAGTATTCCTTTTGAAATACCTATGGAACTTGTTGAAACGGTTAGGGAGGAATGTTATGCAGGGGATGGAACAGTCCATCCACATGATCACTTGTTGAAACTTACAAGACTTTGTGAGTTGTTTAAGGTTGCAGGTTTATCAAGAGAAGATGTCATGATGAAATTATTTCCATTTTCACTTAAGGACAAAGCAAAGAAGTGGTATAGGATGCTGGATGATCGTCCTTCGAATTGGAAAAAGCTTGAATCTATCTTTTACTCTAAATTTTATCCTCTTCATGAAGTGCAACTAGCTAGGAGTTACATTTTCAATTTTTATCCTCATGATAGAGAAAGCATAGCTCAAGCTTGGGGAAGACTGAAAACATTAATACTCAAATGTCCTAACCATGAGCTTCCTAAAGAAATAATTGTTACTAATTTTTATGCAAGGCTTTCAGGTCATTACAAGGATCATCTAGATGCCTGTTCAGAAGGTTCTTTCACAAGTAAGAAGGTTGAAGCTAAATGGGATCTTCTTGAAACAATTCAACACAATACTGAAGATTGGGAGAATGACAAAGGTAAAGAATCAGGTATAAACCATGAATATGATAGCATTAAGTCTTTTGCTGAAACTGCTAGTTTTCATGAGCTTAGTGCTAAATTTGGTCTTGATTCTCAAATTATTGTTAATTGCTGTAAAACCTTTGCTTCTCATATTAATATTCCTAAAGAGAATTGGGACATGTATCATGAACCTTTTAAAGACACTTGCATGGAAAATGAAATTGTTACTAATGATTGCAATAAACATGCTCAAACTTCTGAAAATACTATCTCTTATAAGCATGTTAATTTTTGTGGAGCACTTAGACCTTGTGAAAATAATAAAATCGAAGAGGAATATTGTATTCATCATAGGAATGAAAAAACTACAACATGGTACCGAGCTCTAAGTGATCTTGCTGAAAAGTTTGTGCCCTCTATCCTTTTATTTGTGAACTTTGCTATAAAGAGGGTCATTTCAACTTCCAATGCTCAGGATCTAATATGAGTCCTGCGAGAGACTTTTGTGATAACATGATCACTCCTAATCAGCATGATGAACTTACATTATTTTTGGGGTGTGAAGAGTTATCAAGAAAAACTTCTTCGTTAGATATGAGTGCTTTTGATATGAATAACGTGTTGCATGGATGTTATCTCTATTGTATTAATAATTGTCATGCCAACACTTACATACAAAATATTATAAAAGATGGAATGGCTTTACCAAAATATGAAAGGACTAATGTTTGTTTTACTCTTATTAATGAAAGAGAGGAATCCTCCCAAGTTTCTTCCGTTGTTTCTAACAATAAACCAGGTTATATGGAGAAGCTTCCTTTCAAGCCTCTCTCTCCTAAGGAAGGAAAGAAGAAGAAGAAGAGGAGGAGTAAAATGAGAGAGGAAACGGTATCTTCCCCTAAACATGTTGCTCCTATTACAGTTGTTGCTGATGAGTCCGAACTCGATGATGATCCTATGCCTGTTACTTATAGTAGTGATCATGATTGGGAAAAGCACACTACTTTTGATATTGAAAATCTTTTTGATACCAATTCTGAAAATGATGATGTTATTAATTGTTATGCTATTAGTACTATCCATGTTCCTTCCAATGATGATATGGAAAGCTCTAAGCTTGGGGAGGAGGTGTTTGAAAATCCTTTTGCTACTAATGATTATATATTTGAAACCTCTCCTTCTAGTAAAAATGATGATGATATGTTTACAAATGAACAAACTTTGGAAGATAAATATTCCATTGCTTATGATGATACTATGCCTCCAGTCTTTGATAATTATTATAAAGAATACTATGACATAGGCTATAATTACAACCATTCCCCTAATATACAACTTGTCTATCATGTTCAAGTTCTTTATGATGATCCTAATCCCATTGTTATTAATAAGAAAAACTTTGCTTATGTGGAAAATAATGATACTTTTATGCATGTGGATCATGATAAGAATGCTTTATGTGATAGCTATATTGTTGAGTTTATTCATGATGCCACTGAAAATTATTGTGAGAGGGGAAAACATGGTTCTAAATATCTCAATATTATTGTGTCTCCTCTCTTTAAGTTCAAAGTCTTGAAGTTGCACTTGTTTTGTCTTCCTATGCTACTCACTTTGTGCTTTATTGATTTATTCTCTTACAAGATTCCTTTGCATAGGAAGTGGGTTAGACTCTTATATATATGAGAGCATCATCAAAACTATCAAGCCCAGCTATATGGCTATAAAGAAAGCGCTTTACGGGAGGCAACCCGGTTGCTTTTGTTGGTGATTTTCCTTGAGTCCTCTTGCTGTAACAAGAGATTTAGGTTGTTAGTTTGTTTCTGAAATTTTTAATAAAGTGCCAAGTTTTACCTATTTTGGGTTTGAAAAGTTGCTACTCATTTTCGGAGGTTTTCTGCCTGTGCACGGTTTGATTTTTCATTTTTATCTGTAACTCCGATTGAGCTGTAATTTGAACCGTAGCTTCAACTTTTCATCCTCTGCACGTGATTTTTTGCAGATTTTTCTGACGAGTTTAAGTAGGGTAGAAAAATGCGTTTTGCTGCTGCTTTTTTCTGGACAGATTCTGTCTTGATATTGTTTGATGCATTCTTTGAGCTTTTTGCTTGAATCTTTTTGATTCAATTGAGTTTATGAGTAGGCATACAACATTATATACTCTCTGGACATTCATATGAATTTTTGCCTAAGGATTTTATGCAGCAAGGAACCTATTTGTCTATCACTACTAATATCACCCCACAGAAAAGAAATGGGAGAAACGGTGTTTTGAAGTTTTTTCACAGGGATTAGAGGAGCTGCACCAAGAGCTATCCAAGGATGGTGAAACCATAAGCTTGGGGATGTGAAGACAACCCCACTGGACCAACACACTCTCGGTTTGCACACGTCTAACTTCTGTTTTTCGATCAAAGCACTTTATCGTATAAACTTGGAGCGTCTGTTATTTGCTTTTTATTATTTCGGTTTGATATTTATTAAGACCACAACTATCATTTATATATGAGAGAGCTACTGGAAGTTTGGGTTGAATTATGTTGGATGCTATTAAATATTTTGGGATAGGGATGTTTGAGTTGATTTTAAAAGATACATATAGTTGCATTATTCATGTGCTTTGAATGAGTATTAATTTGCAAGTGTTTTGTTAAGAGCTATCTTTTACCATGTTTAGATGTTGAAATTTTAACTTTACTTGGTTTAACATGGATTGATTAGTTCTATGGACACTTATGCATGCATTTAGATGTCAACTTTCTCCCTATTGCTAGCCCAAAAATTACAACAAGTAAAAAGCTTGTTTTCCAACACCTTCAACCAAAGTTTTTCCAGTGAGTCCACCATATCTACCTATTAGCTTTAAGCTATTCCAAGTATGTTTATCATGTTATATTGTGTTATCTACACCTCTGAATTAAAATATTATGTTATTGATTGTTATGGGAATAGTTGGTTAAAAGCTCTCACGAACTTGATGCACAATTTACTTTTATTGCATTAAATAAACATGAACCATTGTGATTAAAATTATGAAGTTGTGGCTTGACAATAGTTTTGGTTGGGAGTTAGCCCATATGTGCTGTCACATGGCAAGCTTTCAACATTGCACTTATTTATATTTAGTTGATGTCATGTACTTTTGTTTATGGATGCCTATCATGGGTGAAATGAATGTGGATACTTAGTAAGTTCAAAGAGTTTGTATAAATGGTTAGAGAAATGCCTGGGCCGCTAATCTAAACCATGCATCATTCATGGTGGAAATTTACAGCATAACCATAATGTTCATTCAGTGATGCACATCATAATAAAAAGCTATACCCATAGTAAATAAAAGAGTGCTGAGATTGTTCATTGTCTGTTTGTCTTGTTGTTTTGACATGGGCTTGTTCATGTCAAGGGGCAAGAGGTACCCCAGTGCAGTTCTTGATGATACTATTATTACTTGCAATGACCTTTATTTGAATTTACTTTGTGGACCAAAGTGAGTAACACATGGTGTAGGTACTTGTATTCAAGGGACATGAGACATTCAACCAATACATTGTCAAGCACACCACTCATATTTGCTTTCACTTTAAACATTAATCATTCAAGATGCTATGATAGGGGTAATGAGAGCTCTACACCAATGACTACCACATTGCAAGCATTAACTTAATTAGAAGTGTTTGGAAGTTAGATGAAACTTATTCATGCTTTACCTCTACTTATTTATCTATTCAAAGTGTCCACCTTTTATATTCAGTTTTCATAAGAAGTACTCTATGAACACCATAGGATGTTTTTTTTCTTTTCATTATGCATACATTTGGTCCATAGTATTTTCTTCTATGTTACACTTTGTGAATTTATCATTGAACATCTTTACATTGAGTATTTGATATCACTTCATAATCTATCTTGTACATTGCTACTCCTTTGAAGAATGAATCATTTGACTGTATGTAGCAATAACTTCATCACTTCATTCATAACATGTGCCTTACAATATTATATGATCAAGATTATGATGGTAGCATGTCACTTCAAAAATTATTTTGTTTTATCATTTTCCTACTCGAGGACGAGTAGGAACTAAGCTTGGTGATGCTTGATACGTCCCAAACGTATCTATAATTTTTGATGTTCCATGCATGTTTTATGTCAATTGGCACATGTTTTATATACACTTTATATCATACTAGTAAAAATGCCCGTGCGTTGCAACGGGAGGAAAAATCTTCGTCGTTCGAACTCTTAATCATCCTCTCCAACATTGTCGACAGTTTTGAGTTCGCCGGCGAATTCTCATTTTATTTTGACCGATGTGTATATGGGTTTGTGGAGAGGAGGGCACGAAAAGACTTATTTTGTTGGCACGCCCTATGATTTCGTATCTCTTTGACAGCAAACAATTTAATGTAAAATAGAGCCGTATAATTCGTCGTTAAATTGAATTGCATTCAATAATTCATAAGTTTGCAATCTATTTACATATTAAGTGTAGACATATTCTGTCTATGGATTTTTATCTTAATTTCTTAAATTATCAGTTGGAAAAAGTGTGTAAAATTGTTAAGTGTCGTTTTTTTCAAAATCTTAACATGTTGTAATTTATTCTTAGAAACCTTCACATGAAACGCTCCTTTTTTAAGTAGTAGAGATTCGCTTACCTTAAAAATTAAACTTGAGGTATCCTATCAATGTCTCGATCGCAGCGGCAGCACACCCATAATCTTCTTTTATTTTGCATATAGTCCATGAAAACTGCAGCATCGCGGCCCTATTCCATTGTGCTATTTGTTTACAAAACTCACACACACCGAACGGAAGTCGCCGCTCACTCACTTTCCCCCATCTTCTAGCCCATAGTCACCAAAAAAAAGAGTCACTCTCACTAACCACTCTGTTCTTGTCTCGGTCATTCATTCTCCGTGAGATCTACACTGCTGCGCTCGCCCTCCCAGCCCCGTTTCGTTGCTCACTGATGAAGCTCGGCGAGCTCCTGTTCCTCTTCTGCGCCCCCTTCCCCTCCATGGTCTTTCCCCTCGGCGTTTTTGGCGTTTGTGTTTCCGTGGCGGCAGCAGGAGGCGACGATGGCGCCAGGAAGTTCAATGATATTCAGGGAAATAGGCGCGTTGTGGATTGATCTGTACCAGCGTCTTTTGCCGTTGACTGCTCCATGTCGCTGTTGGTAAACGGTGGCGTGCTGGCTGCAGCGAGCACGGAAAGGGATCGGCTGATGAGTAGAAGGTGGACAGGCGGCTGGATGAGTTGCAGGTACAATTTATTTGAATGCTCTGGTAGCTGTATTTAGTTTCCATTGTCTTCAGTTCGGTGTGGTCAGCAAGAATTTGTGATTGTTCTAGAGATGATTAAAATGTTTACCAATCTGCTCATTCAATAATTTTGGAACAGATGTCTCCAAATACAACTAATTTTCCTTTTTTACCTCCATACCTGGTATCTATACCTGCAATGTCGAATACTACTTAGAGTTGGCTTTCCTGTACTATTTTGTTTGTGGAGTTTGTGAATTCAAGGTCCTGGATCATTGTGCATGGACTGTTATCTGTATATTGTTTCAGATGGATCTCTGAAATAAGCCGGCGAGGCAGGGCCGTCGCTAGCTGGCTCTGCACCCCACTTGCTCTATTTCTATATACTACAGTGTATACGTTTGCTGCTGTTAATTATGCTAACTCTGTTGGTATTTCTACATTCAGTAGCCTACCATGGAAGGGGTTGAACGGGGCCATTAAGGAGCAGAAAATTGTCAAAATTAGTCATTAAAAATGCTCCAGTGGAGGTAATTTCTTACTGGACACTTTATATGCCATTTTCTGTAATAACCTCAGTACTGATACTTTATAAATTTTGAGTCATGTACTCTGCAAGTCCTACCCATCAGACTTTGTTTCTTACTTTCAGTACTGTCGATCATTGCGGTTTGAAGGCAAACCAGATTATTTCTTACCTAAAGATACTATTCCGTGATCTCTTCATCCTGGAAGGTATCTTTCTTACTAAAGTTCCCCCTGTTCTCATGAATTGTATTTGTCATGATGCTCATTTCTAACTGTATTATTTTTGCAGGATACCAATTCGATTATGTATTTTACCGGTCAATTTTGAAATATCCCCAGATAGCCTCCAATTGATGTACGGTTACCTCCATATTGGTTATTTTGGAGCTTTGAAATATATTCTGGTGTACCCAGGTGGCTGTGTGCATCATTTTGATGCAGAGGCCGGGGACCCGCACCCCCTTATCTAAAAAAAATTCTGGTGTACCCAGGTGATTTTATTTCCCCACTTAGCTTCAGCAAAGATAATTACTTTGGTACATGAGTATTTATGCTTCGATACTTTGTAATTCTGAGGAATAAAGGGCCATATATCGTAACGGCAGAATTAAGAAATATGACTTGGTAGTTGCAGAAAATAAATTTGCAGCAATCTGCATGTGCTATTGTGAATATGAGATATAATTTATATAGATGGTGATTGGCTGACTGAAGGCTGTATCATTAGATTGATCATAGTTTTAAATAAGCACAAATGAGTTAGTGTGCAGATTGTTCAGTAATTAGTGAACACATAATAACGGATGGTTATTTATTTCCTCAAATATTTACATAACCTATTTGGTGAGGACTTCTGTGTACACAATATTCTTTGTGTACGTCTCCGTTGTTCTGATCTTCTCCTTAGTTGTCTTCTTCTTTTTCTTCTGTTTCTCCTTCTCCTTCTCCTCTTCACTTGTCTTCTCCTCTTCACTTGTTGCTGTTAGTACCTTTATGTTCGCTGTTGCGGTTGCCCTTGATAGCGCAACATATAGTTGTCCATGTGAGAAAACTGGTTCAGGTAGGTAGACGCCCACATTTGGTATTGTCTGTCCTTGTGATTTGTTGATTGTCATCGCAAAGCTGAGTCTGACTGGAAATTGTTTCCTCTTGAAACGGAACGGGAACATTTCATCATCAGAGGGACATAATGGTATTCGAGGCAAGAAAACTCGTGTTCCAGAATGCTGTCCTAGCACAATCTCTGCATCTATTGCATTCTTCTGAAATCCGCGTACGATCAATCTTGTGCCGTTGCATAGGCCATTAGCTGGGTCAATGTTCCTGAGTAGTATGATCGGACAATTAATCTTTAGCTTTAGCATATGTGGGGGCAGTCCGTTTGGGGTAAGGGTGTTTAGGAATTCTTGTGGATAGTAGTTATATGGGTCTTCTTCTACAGAATCGAAGCTGTGGTACACCATCTCCTCCCCTTGGAATCGATGAATCATTTTTAGGTTGATTCTGTCTACGCAATCATTCTTTGTGGATAGAATTGCTCTTGACGTGATGTATTTTGGATCTTGTAGGGAAGCGGCGTCCGTTTTGTAGATGTTGTTGATGAGTGTATCCAATCCTTTATCACCTGTTTTATTGGGCACGCACATACTTGTTGGTAGAAGTATTTCTCCGTTATCGTTTGTCTCCTCTGTTCCGTTTCCAATGCGCAATAGGTACTCCGCGAACCCTGGGTCGTTTTGAGCTCTCATGTTGCGCACAAGCTTCATTTTTTTCATGCAGCTCCAGAGTTCTGATCTGCTTAGTGACGCGTCTACTATTTGGGCTCTTGTACCCTTTCGGACAACGGGTAGTACTTGTCTAAAATCTCCTCCAAATACGACCGTTTTCCCACCGAATGGTAGATCTGGTTTGTCCATTATGTCCCTCAAGCTTCTGTCTAGCGCCTCAACCGCCTGCCTCTTAGTCATTGACGCTTCATCCCATATTATTAGTGATGCAGCTTTTAGTAGCTTGGCTGTCCCGCTTTGTTTTGTGAATCCACAAATTGCTCCATCGTCTATTTTTAGTGGTATCTTGAACCTCGAGTGTGCGGTCCTCCCTCCAGGCATTATGGAAGCCGCAACACCGGAAGTTGCCGTTGCCAGAGCAATCTTGCCTGTTCCACGTATCGTGGCTAGGAGCGCCCTGTAAAGAAATGTTTTTCCTGTGCCTCCCGGTCCATCGACGAAGAAAACCCCTCCCCTTTGGCTGTCAACTGTGGATAGGATTTCGTCGTAGGCCTTCCGCTGCTCTTTGTTTAGGCTCTCATGTAAAGATGTGTCCTGTGGGTCTACCTCGACCGAGTACTCCTCAGTCATCTCCCTAGGCATGTCATTTGTCGTGTCATGATGTTCGTCAATCTCTGGCAGAGGAAACGACTTGATGTCTTTTCCCATTGATTGCAACATGTCCCTTATATTTTTTAGCACCATCTGTTCGACCGTGTGCTTGCATTTGCAGTTTCTGATGTAGTCTTCAGACATTGCGTCGAGGTGATTGTTCCAAAGGCCACGAACGTCGCTAGGCTCACAAAACACCAGGATTGTCGCGAATAGCCTTCGTAAGGATGATGGCATCCGAAACAACTCTGCTTCTGTCATACAATCATCTAGTGTGTTGTCTGCCTCAATGAGGCCCCTTTTTTCTGCAGCTTCACGGAAGGTTGGCATTACTTGTCCATCAACTGTCCTTAAGTCTTCGTAGCTTGTGGCGCCTGGCACGTGGTTTAGGAGAACTCTGAGATAGTATCGTTCTCCTTCAGCCGGATGCGCTGCTACAATCCTGCCAACCTGGAAGATAGCTTTCCGTTTCCTCTCTTGCCAAAACTTCCCATTTTTTTGCCAAGTATAATGTTCTGGGAAGTCCCTGTATAGTATGCCTCGTGCTTTCTCATGTAAACTGTTTGCTTCAAAGTATGCTGTCAACATAGACCTATCATTACCACCACGTTCGATAACGTCCTTGATATTTTCTTTTCCATTATACGAAACCATGTGCATATTTGGAAGATGTAGCTGCAGCTGCAGGACTGATGGGTGTATTTTGCTTAGTTCAAATCCATATATTCTCCACACGCTTCTGGAGGTGTCACCCACCTTGCATCTCTGTACTGTCTAATCTCGTCGATTTCGGCTTCATTTACTTTTTCGGTCACAGATACAGATGCTCGATCATGTCCTTTGTAGATGTACTTGAACAGGTACTTGACGGCTTTAATGCTTGAGCATATCTCAACATTTATGTGACAGTTGAACATTCTCAAAAGATAGGGGTTGTAAGGAACAACCCACCTGTTATCAAGCGTGCACTTTCGGACTGTTTCGGTCCGACCGTCTTTGCGTCTCCTATACAATGGGTAGGAGTCCTTGCCTTGAATCGTTGTTTCGTTAAATGGCCTTGGATAATTGTTCTTGCATGTCTGACGATTCTTTGTGCATGGACAATTTCTGTTCAGTGCACCGCAGGGACCATGCATCATATGCTTGATTACCATTTTATACAGCTCAGGGTACTTCTGCTTGTTAGGTAGCTCTGCGGAGATTATTTTGTCATATTGCTCTGGAGACGTGTATTTGTATTTTCCAGTCATGATCAGAAGGAAGTGGGCATGGGGTAGTCCTCTCTTCTGGAACTCTACAACATAGGTATATGCCTTAACACCTCCAAGAATGTTTTTCTCAAATAGTTGCTTCTTCATTGCTTCTAGCTTCGCCCTGAAAACACGGACGACGATGTCTGGGCGATCTTGTGGTGTCTGTCCACGCTCTAGTTCACGTGTAATCTCTTCCCAGTTTGGGTTGCAAGTCATCGTGAGAAATATATCCGGCTTTCCGTACTTTCTTACTAAAGCCATTGCATCTAGAAATCGGCGAAGTTTATCTCGTGGTCCTCCAATAAATGACGAGGCGAGAACTATCCGTTTCCCTACTGCATTTCCATTTTGTTCTCCTGCTTGAATGCTATCCACAAGGCCTTGGTATAAGTCTGCCCTTAATTTTTTCTGATGATGAAACATGTAGTCCAGTCTGGAGCTCTCAATTTTGATGTATGTATCTACAACAAACTGTTGGAGTAGCCGTCCGCCGTACAATATAGGGTTGAATATGTTTGGTCGTGTATGTAATTTATAGCAATAGTATTCTTTCATGGTTACCCACAGCCTACTCGGTGCATCTGTTCCAAGCAACATGACAGAAAAAGTTAGTTGTATTAGTAGCTGTAACTATATACGAATAATAAATTTTGAAGACAATAATAATATATGAAATATTTACCTGGGTCATCATCATCATTATCTTGGGCAGCAGCCCTTCTCACATGTTCCTCTTTTGTTTTGGCCCTTGGGATCTTCGAATGCCAACCCAGTTCACCTCTTGGAAAGAACAGGGGATATGAGAGTGGATCATAACACCCATAATATGATTTTATCATCTGTATTTCGTTGTTGTTCCCATGAAGTATTACATTCTTGTCAAAAGTATTTCTTCTTTCATTTCCTTCGACCCACACTGCAGCTACCTCCGAAGTCGTTGGTGTGTTGTATGTTCTCTGGTCCAATCTTTGGTCAAGGTTCAAGATAAGGCTGTAGTCATCAAGGTTTTCGGCTTGTCCCAACCTCCTAAATTGTGTGGAGTATGGGTTGGCGCGTAGAACGTCGGTTATTATCCCGACTACGTGTTTGTCTTGCTCGTACATTTCCTCGCGGCAACGGCGGTACCGATGTTCTAAGCTTGGATCGTCATCGTAGAAGTATAGTTCCAGATGCTTCGGGTCTGAGCGACCATTAACAAATGAGTGGATATTGTGATAAATCTGACCATGAGCTCGAAAGGTGTAAATACCAGCCATTCGCATGTCAGTTGTATCTCTGTCAAGGTGGCAATATAGAGTAGTAAATGAGAAGTGCCCGTTGAAAAATCTTATATTTTCCCGATAATATCTTGCATCAGATTCGCTGCTTGTCCAAAGTCTCTTGAGTACATGTGGCGTCTCTGGGTTGGCCAATTTTATATTTCCTTTGTTGCAGCATAATCCAATAGATTCATATTGGAACTTTTTTGCACCACAGAATCTGCAATTCTCTTCAGTCTTGAGAATGTGTGTGCTTTTTGGTATGTTGCTGTATACGTGATCATACGGATCAGGCTTGTCACAATCTTCGCCTTCCGTGATTTCAATGTCCACTTCGTTTTCCCATTCTGTTGTGATTTGTAGCATCAAATTTTTGTGAAGCAATAATATAATTTAAACTGTATGGAGCGTACCTTGACCAGAGAACATGTATTCATCCTCGCCTGTGTCTTCTTCAAATATAACCTCATCGTTTCCTGTGTAATAAAATTTGATTGTACATTATTTTTGTGTTCCAAAATAATAAATATGAACTTGATAACCTTACCGTGATCATCATTGCAGAATGATTGTGCTTGTTGATCCGCGTCTTTGTTGGTTTGACACACTGAAGAGGGGATGTCTGTCAACAAAGGATGGTTAGTTTATTGTTCATACCATATATTGTTTTGGGAATGCTAGTTTGTAGTATTACCGTTAGTCATGACTTCTGGATGCTTTAGAGGTTCTATATCACCGTTCCCTTTTTTCATCATGGATATTATGAGTTCGACAGCCTTATGGTGTTCATCATCATTGCAGAAGGGTTGTGTTGTTGCATTTACGTCTTTGCTGGGTGGACACAATGAATAAGGGATGCCTGCCCAGGAAATATGGTTAGTTGTACATAATGCATGTTGTTCTTAGAATGTATGTTATTGTATAAAATATAGAGTATTACCTTTAATCATGACTTGTGGGTGCTTTACGGGCCCTATGTCATCTTTGTCGTTGTTCATCACGGATGTGTCTTCTTGTGATGAAACTGAAGCAGGTTTCCTCTTTTTTACTGAGAATTCTTCATTACGACGGTGTAGCAATGTTTGCCTTTCTCCTGGTGTGACAGGCTTTCTTTTTCTTGCATTTAAGTTAGATGTACCAATTTCCTCTTCCGTTGCGATGTATGCAGGGTTCTCCATCGCAATTGAATCTTTGCTCGGCGTGCTGCGCTTCAATATCTTGTTGGCCGTTATTTTGTCAATTTTTGCTTTTTTTTGTTCTGGCTCCATATTTGCATATCTTTGCCTATCTTGTGCACATTTTTTCGTCCTTTGTTCTGCCTCTTTTGTTTCTATTGACTGATCCTTCTTTTCGTCTTCTTTGTTTTCTTTTCTCCTTTGTTCTGCCTCTCTTGTTTTTCTCTGCTGATATGTTTCACGGCGTTTTTTCAGTATCTCCTGCTTTTCTTCTTCCGTGCATCTTTGTTTTCTTTCTTCATGCTGTCTTGTTTTTTTTTGCTGATAGGCTTCACGTCGTTTTTTAAGATTTTCCTGCTTTTCTTCGTCGGTCATTCTCGCACGACATTCTCTAGCTCTTTTCCTTCTCTGTTCATTGACATCCATGACTTGAGATTGTGACCCAAATTGGGTTTGCCTGCATTAGAGGTTGTATACTGTCAGTATGAAAGCTGGAATCTGAATTCATATATGTCTTAATTTTGTTTGCTCAGATTAGAACCTTTTGTTTTTTGGGAAGGAATATTAACTAAGGTAATGATAATAGTTACCGTTTATTTTGATGAGGGGCCAAGCAGTGCGGACGGAGAGTTCCGGTGAGAGCGACGAGATTCCGGCTGTCGCTGTGAGTAAGCGGGGTTTCAATGTTGTCGGCAAGACGGCAGTGGACTCACGGCCACACGGCGATGCTTGTTCTGGTTCTCTGGGAACATCGTAGCCACCTATATTTATATAAGCGAGTTTGACTGATCCGAGTTCTTGCAAGAGTAGGACACGAGTTCTACTCGGCTGCATATTGCTAAGTCTGATCAGTACTCCTTATCTGAGTAGGATTAGGATACAGGGTTATTTGGAATTGGATCGCTGTTTGTATTTTGATAAGTCAGATCATTACTCCTTGTCCGAGTTGGATTAGGATACAGGGTTATATGGTAAGATTGATTTGAATCGCAGTTTTCTTTTTTATTTCCGATTACAAACATGTATCACTAACCGGACTGCTTAATGGGTTGCAATTAATCAGCTGATACTCTTTTTACGTTTGTGGTCGATCCAGTCCCAGTGTAGGCTGTCCGCTCCTTACTTTTTATTCCACGGTCGCTAGGTTGCTCGAGTCTCAACATTTATATGTGACATTAACCGGTTAAATAAAAAATGTACTATTTATGCTCTTACGGTACACACTGTTAGGAGGAAAGGCATTCTAATTATCCTGGTGAAGCATGCAAATTACTCTCATGGTAATTTTCAGTTTATCTCTTTTTTATCAATCACTCTCAGATTGTCACCTACGATCTCTCTTCCCTGTCTCTCATTTTCCTCAGCCATGGACACAATATACTACATGACTTTCCTGAATTGTGAAAAGCATAAAGTGCTTGATTATACTGGGTACTTCTAGCTCAGAAGGAACGACTGTTTTTAATCATATTCTTCTTGGCGTATATCTTTTCCTTTTCTTTTGGCGTCCAACCTCTAAATTGTTGTCTGCACTTGGTCTTGTACTGCACCGTAGTATGCAAAATCAGCAACCAGTTGTTGTCTTAAATGGCCAAAATAACATTTTTGAAGTGAATACAGTACATCATCATAATTATTTGTGCTTTGTATTCATACGATAACTAACTCGAAGGCAAGTACAGGGTTTTGGACACAAAGAAAAACATTACTATTGGCTAAACCTAGGTAGCTCCTGAAAGTTGGACAAACTAAATTTTAGAAGTGCGTGACAGCCTCCAGGAGCATGGAGATAGTTTTGGAGCAGCATTGGCGATGTGGCTTCTTTATTTTCTTGGTTGCCTTGCGATCTGACAGACTTTTGGAAACATTGGCCCAGTTCGAGCCCACTTCGAGCGGTGGCCCAGTTTGAGTTGAGCCCAGTTCGAGCTGAGCTCATATACGTGTAAATTCATACAGCCAATTCGAGCCCAGTTGGAGTTGAGCTCCCAGCGTCTCCCAATTCGAGCCCACTTCGAGCGGACGCGACACGGACGAGCTGAATCGTTTTTTGACTTACCGGTGGCATAGGTGGGTAATTAATTGCAACTTTAGGGGCAAATCAGATGACCTACCAAACCAAACCAAATTGCGAAAGCCTTAGTGCCTTTATTATTAGGTATAGATTATGACATTTATTAGAATAACCTACTAATAGTTGCCAAAGTGCAAAATCTTCTTGTTTTCGTATTTGTTGTGTAGGAATTATCAAAAATACAAAAGGAAACCTTGTTGGAGTCAAATTGGGACTTTCCTGAAATCTGTCTGAGAACTTTTTACGGAGATTGTCAGTTTGACCCTCGAAGATGGCGTCCAATGGAAATCAAATTAAAGAGAAAGTTGTCACAATTTTCCATACGAAGATTTTAAGCCCGAGATCAGCCAAATCGGAGTTCGGACGCGGCCTGTAGGCCCGTTTTGGTGGAACCCTAAAACGGGGTGACGGAAATCCGAGAGTCCATATAAAGAAGAAAACCCTAGGTCGTGGGAGGCAGCCAATACCACGAATTTTCCTCCTCCCCAGCAGCCATCTTGGGGAGGAGAACCTCCTCAACTCCATCTCCATCACCAAGGGCAGCCGCCGTGGCCGCCAAGGGCAGCAGCCACCGCCGCCGAGGGCTGCCGCCGCTGCCGCTGCGCCGTCAAGGGCAGCAGCCGCCGCCGCCTCAGGCTGCAGCCGCCGCTACCGCGCCGTCTCCTCCACGGGCCGCCGCCGCCGCGCCGTGGCTGCTGCGGGCTTCCGTCTCCACTCTGGGCTGCACCTCTTCATCAACCTCTCCATCAAGCTCCTCATCACCATGACCATGTGTGAGTAGTTTCCCTCGGGCTGAGGGCTCGTACGGTAGCTATGTGGTATACATCTCTCTCCCATGGTGTGATCTTTATGTGATCATGAACATTGTTAGTACGTACCGCTGAATTCATATGTAATGTTTATGCTACTCAAGTGAATTTATCTAGTTTCCGGAGTCATTGTGACAACACGGTATCAAGATGACAGTGTGGGTACTTGTGTGTGACTCTATAAATAATTTAGATATTTATCATGTCTTACTCTTTGCGGAATTGTGGTGTTTGTTTACTCAGACTTTGAGGCGTGCTCTTGTAACCCTACGCATAGTACTCTTGTTTCATCAAGAAGAAGAAGAATCCCGAGTAGCATTTGTTTGCGTTCAGTTGTGCTAACGTGTTGAGAGATACCACTAGTGAAAGTATGATCCCTAGGCCTTGTTTCTAAGCATTGAATCACCGTTTACTCTCAATTTTGCCGCCTGTTTGCTTGCTGCCATTGTTACTACCACCTGCTACTACATATACCATCTGCAATTATACAACTGAAAATCCGAAAAACAGTTGCATCTTTCACTGTTTTATTTATCATTACTACTAACCAATACCTTCACCTCCTCGTGGTTTCGACAACCTTTTCTATTCGAAAGGTACTACAATTGATCTCCTGCACTTGAGAGTCATCAGATGTTTGTATTATTTTGAATCTTAGACTATACATATTGTGTGGAAAGTTTGGATATATTCATTAAATCTAGAAGATTTTGATATGTTGTTTGTATTATTTTGAATTTTAGACAATTTGTATTTTGTTGTGCAAGATTTATTTATTGACGCAAATTCTGTGCGAAAGGTTTAGAAATTTTGTTACATTTAGAAGATTTTGATATATTATTTGTATTCTTTTGAATTATAGATTAAAAGATATGATTTTCCGAATTGTATTACGTTGTGCAAAATTTATTTGTTGGCGCAAATTTTGTGCGAAAGGTTTGGAAATTTGTTAAATTTAGAATATTTTTGATATATTGTTTGCATTATTTGAAATTATAGATTAGAAGATATGATTTTTTTTCGAATTTTAGTATTTTTTTCCTGTAATTGCGAAGTTTCTGGCACGTGGGTCCCACATGTCAGGATTTTTTCATTTTGGAAACCAGTAAAAAAAAACGACAGCTAGGGACGCGAGCTGCGTCAGCGCGTACGTCACGCGCGGCGGCGGCGGACGACAGCGCTGCCGAGCTCCGGCGAGCAGCTACGCGCGCGCTGTGCTGGGTCCGTGCGGAGCCGCGTGAGGAGGTGGAGGGGAGCTGGTGGGCAGCGCAGTAGATCATTTGGTCGCCTGAACAGCCGCCGGCGACCGATTCCGCGGCGGCGGATGGCGAGGGCGGGGAGGACGATTCCGGCGGCTGTGCGACATTCCAGCAGATGATCTTCCGCGAGGATGGAGGGAAGATGGCGGCAGAGCTCGCCGTCGCCTTCGGTCTGGACAGGGAGGGGCGCAGCGGCGGCGGCGTCTTCCAGCCCGCGCGCGAGAGAAGAGGAAGAGGGGGGGCGGGGGGGGGGGTTGTGGTGCAATTTTTGCAAGGAAGCCCCTGAGTTTTCATGAAATTGTGATTAGGTCCTCGCGAGTACTGTTATGTGGGGTAATTTTGCAAGGAAGATCCTGGGCTTACGGGAAATTACAAATAGGTCCTCACGGGTACTGTTACACTGTAGCGGGGAACAGTAAAACAGTGAAGTGTGCGCTGGCGCGCTGCGGAAGCCTAAATCCGGTGCAACTTAATATAGTTAGGTAATGCTTTTTATGTAGATGGTGATCTGAAGATCGTGTGCAAATAATATGGAGTGCAACTTCAAACAAATTAAATTGGGGACTAGCAATTTGATATTGCACATTGCAGAGTCTTGACGATCAATTGATGATGCCTGCTGGGTAGAGGTTTGTGTCGACCATGAAGAAACAATAGTCAAAGTGCTTGTTTGTGTTTGACCCAAAAGTTTGTCATGAACATATGATCAACTTTTTTACATCAATACTGAAATTCCATTTTTAAAGTTTGAAGATCCCTACCGTCATCCATGGATAGACTCGACGCAACCAAAGTTTCAAATCAAGTGGCATCACACTGTTCGTGATGATGCAGTCAAGATGTATCAGTGAATGAATAAAAATCTGGAAGATGAACTACACAATTTGGATTCTAGCATATGTTAGCGCCTGACATGTGGCTTCATCACTGAGCTTGGGTTATATGTCCATCACTTCCCATACATTAATGCATAGTTTAACTAGAAGAACGAAATCGTTAGTTTCAACGAAGTGAAGCATGCTCACCACGGGCTATGCGATAGAATAAGCAATTGCGGGTTTCCTAACAGAATGGTGCATGAGGTGTAGATTGTTTACTTTAACATTACATAATGCCAACAATAATACTTCAACATTTGCATGCAAAGTCTTGTGCACACATTCTTAATATCTTGGTGTAGGATGGAATGAAAGCTGTTCAAGGAGCTATTGACAAGATATCTGAGCTGACTAGGTGTTTCTCAGATCCAACGAAAGAACTCTTGAAGCACCACTGAATATTTGGATTCTAGAGGGTAGAGAAGGTACAAAAGGGGCATGGACGACGAGACCTGACGTGGGAGGACATGGAAAAAAGAATTGGAGAACTGGAATTTACCTATCGATTAGGAGCTTGATAGTACCACATGGAGATGAACAATCAATGTCGCTGATCCTTGATTTACTTTTCTCGTAATATTTTTTCTATTCACATTTTTTGTTGCTACCTATTTGGCCCAACTAGCTAAGGGTAAAAGGTTTTGTTGTTATTACTGTCGGTTGTTACTTTCATATCTATTCGTCAACCAAGGGAATATACACAGCTTGATAAGACGAGGTTTTCTTATTTACTTCACCTCAGATGGAGAAGACAAATATATTATACAAACAGATCATACCTTATGTCATCTCTGGAAATTATTGTTTGCATGGTCCCAAAATTATGGGTTGTTAAAAGTAAACAATAAAACATGTAAATAAAAGAAGACGTCTCGTACAATGGTAATAATGTGTTACCTTATCTTACTAAGAGGCAATCTCTTAGTTAAGAGAAGGCAAACATTTTTTTCTATTTCTCTTTTTTCCAACTCAGTAGGCGCTTACGCGGCTGTCGGCGTCGTGGGCCGCCTGGCACGTGCCAGCGGTCGTCGCCGCCTCGCCGGTGGCGTCGTCTGGGTCAAGGCTTACGAGGGGCGGCACATGTTGGCAAAAGCCGCGGCGGCGTCAAGGAGAACGCAGGTTTTCATTGTTCTTCTTAGGGAAGGTCTGTTGACTGATGGATCGAAAGTTGCAGGTGTATTTTGCTGAAGGGGCAGATTTATACTCGGCTTACAATACACTAGTTGACGTGCACGTGCAATGCACGTCTTCACAATATGCGGAAAAATATTCTTCACAATAATGCGGCAAAAAAATATACGTGTGTAAGGAATTTTGTATTTAACCAATTTTTAAACCACTTACAAAAGCATTTATGAACCATGCAAAATACATGGTATACTTGTCTCAGAGTTAAAATAGAAGAGTAAAAACAAACTTCTTTGGCTACTTTGACAAAGCAATCCGTTTTGTTTGTAGTTGCATAATACTTTGTTGATGGTTTTTGAAATTTCAGATGACACATTTTTTACAATTGATTAATACATATACAAATCTAATAAATATTAAGTTCAACTTTCCCGGCCCAATGTGGAATCTTAGCGACGTGAACAACAATTAGCCGAAGATTAAAAGATGGGCATTTAGAAACAGCAAAAAAATTTATAAAAACTTGGAGAAATTAAACCTTTTCCTTCCTCAATTTTGAAGCTAATATCACTGCGTACTGATGATAGTAAATCCGCAGTGCCTTACAGAAGCATGTCAACATATCAAACCATACTACTCAGGCAATCAAATATCAACAATCAACTACATGGGTAGGTTTAGATTTTTAATAAAAAAAGAACTGGACAGAGAAGCATCAATACAATTACACTTGTATTGAGCTTCCAACTGAAGCATTACGGAAATTTACAAGGTGCAAGTTCTTCATCATATCTAGTGTCACCTCTTCGGCTTGTTGCACCTCTACACCAGTGAACACGACTGCACTGTCCGCTGTGAGAACATCATCCTGGAACTGAGCCACTCGCTGACCAGCATGTATCCTAGCAGCTTGAAGCAAACAGTGCAGGCCTGCTGGCATTAAACCATGGTTAACGACTTTATATTATCCGCTCCTCTAATGTTTTGTGACCTTCAATGGTTAACGACTTACATATGGTCAATTGGTCAATATGAAAGAAAAGATATGTTACAGGAGAGATGAAGTATATTTGTTTGCTACCTTTTTGACTGAGTGAAGATGACTATAGGCCAAGTAGGAATCAGTTGCAGAGGATTAAACCATGCTTATATAGTATTTACCTGCAAACCAAGAGTAGAATATTGTGAGGTGTTACCACTACCAATACAAATTTTACTCTAGCTGGTGTAGCATCGGAGGGAGAAACTATAATGCAGATTAGAAGAGAAGAGGCCTATGAAAATTTTCAGTACCCATGGTGAGTATGCTGCTTAATATTTTCTGCATCAAGGTTGTTCTGTAAAATTTTGCGGCTAAAAGAACACACCATAATAGATTCTGTACTGGAGAGCATAATAAAATGAGAAGGTAAATAAAATATTTGAAATAAATAATGATGCTACATATTAACATCGAGTTGACCTGTAAACCGAGGCATTGCATTTACAGATTCCTATTTACTATGTGTGCCAATATATTTACCAGCTGTGGTACAACAAAAAGGAGTTCAGAGGCAGGACCTCCTGTCTCCTAGCGAATGCAGCATATCTTCTGATGTATCATGCACAAAGCATATGCAATTATAAGTCTATGGACATACTTCCATTGTGGCCATACCAAACATGTATATAAGAGAATTCTGTTGCTTAAATTTCAATCTAAATTTCCCTCTCCTCTGGTAACGACATGCATATATTGATAATCAGATGGATGACTGAAGCTTGTAAATGAAAAAAAGAGACTACAGAAATTGCATTGCGGAACATGGTATCGAAATAACACAAAGAAATAGGAAATGCATAGCATACCATGGTACAGAAAGTATGTACCTACTCTAGTAGTAAGAGAAAGGCCAAGGAGTATATAGCAGTGAGCGTAGGTAGTGGTAGTGAAGGAAGTTGGGTACCTTATCTTACCTTGGATATAATATGCTTGGGTTCAGGCCCAATCAAGCGGCCCTGATGAGACCGATGCCAATGTTTCCAGCACCTTGAACCTTGAGGGCGAGGCTCCGTATCGTAGGAGACGAACTTGGGGCCATCGAGTTCGTATCTACCTTAGCCCCAAAACCTGCAAAAGCTCGTGCACAAAGAGAAATCCCAAATTAAGCATCTTTAGAGAGAAATTTAGGCAGCGGATCGACGGATCGACAGATCGACCTGGCAGCTGCTCACCAAGGCACAACCTGCGCGGCGTTGGTCGCCCTGCCCTTCCCTCTCCAGATGTGGCGGCGCCACGGGCCTTGCCGCCTCTGTAGCTTTCCACTGGGGCGCACCGCGGAGGAGGCACGGACGGCGCTGCTTGAGAGGCGCCTGGGCGGACGACGATGAAGGTGGTCCGGACTCGAGAGGCGGCGGAAGAATCGCCGGAGGTCGCACCACGGCGGCGGGGATCGAGGCGTCGCACGGTGGCCGCGGAATCGCCGGAGGAGCGCGCATCCGTGCGAGGTGACCATGCGGCCGCCCGACTTGGCTCCGTTCATAGCTGGAGGTGGTGGGGAGGGGGGAGGGCTGGACTGGGGCGAGCACAGGGTTGGAGACGGCGGAGGCGAGGCGCGTAAGGGCGAGGAGGGATTGGGACGGGAGAAGGGGAGCGGTGAAGGAAGGCGGGGGCAGGGGCGGACCAGGGCGTGACGTGTCTGGGAGAGGAGAATAAAAGAAACGAAACGGTACGTGGCAATAGCAGTATTATGTGATTTGGTGGGAGGGTAAAACGGGCAAAAGTGGATTTGTGTTGAGTTGTCAAACATTGGAGCGATCTGGACCGTTGGCCAAATATTGAATGGCTCAGATTCAATGTATCAACACAAGTTTGCTCTTTTAATAATAGTATAGATAGAGCTGTGGAAACGCGTGCAAGCGGTTATTATAAGATACAACTATGAAATAATTTGGAACCCGAGTAATGCAAATATATTGACTGTACTTGTCAGAAACCGGTACAGGTACTACTACACTGCAATGCCCCGTATGGCAAGGTCAAATCATGCCCCGCCGTCATTCAAAATCGAGCCATGTCATCACGCTTAGAGTGAGCTGATATGAATTAATCATGTCGAGCATCATGATCGTTCCGAGCGCTATGATACATTCTGGACCAAAGTTCACAAATTACTCAGGTGGTTATTAATTTCATCGTCTGGGTAGTCAAAATAAGGGTGTAACTACACACTAAGATACGTCAAGCTACATCTGTATTTAGACAAATATGTGTCAATCATTTTTTATCGAAGGGAGTACAACTTACTCGTGATTCCAAATCTTGTACTCATCGGTGAAGTTGAAACCTCCGTGTCCGGCAAGGTCTTTCCGCTACAGGCAACCTTCCCTATATCGGTGACTGTGTCCGACAATCCATATGGCGGAAATATAAATATTTTCGCTCGTGTCAAACAAATTTTGGAGCGGCCCCATGGAGATGCTTTTAGAACACATATATTTGGACTTAGCTTGGAAAACTACTCAATCCGTGGAACTGCTAGAACGTCTTATATTTATATTTAGGGACAGAGGGAGTAGAAAAGTATGTGGTTTTAGACTACATGTACCCACACTTGCAAACGAGGACGAGCTAGTTTGGCAGGTATGTAACTATGTATTGTGGCCTTGTGGGAAGCTCGTACTACCTACTACTAAATGAGAGGATCACGAGCAAAAAGTCCTTTTGGAGCTCGTCCACCATGGAGCCTTTTTTTCGAATTTTTTAAAACCGACATTTAAAGTTGCAAAAAATTCCGAAAACAGCCTAGTTGTTGACAATGACGTCCACAGTTCTGGAAAGTTTCAACCTGAAATGGTGTGTATTCCATCCTACACAAAAATAACAGATCGTGACAAATCTGAGATTTTTCGAATATGTGTTCACCACTACCGGAAATTTTTACTTTGTCGTGTACAAGATAAACACGGCAAAGGAGCTGCGGAACACGGCAAAGGCTTTGCCGTGTCTATCCGCACGGCAAAACTCGGGTCGACAAAGAGCTTTGCCGTGTGCTTTGCACATTTACCACGGTGAACTGTTTGCCGTGTGCCAAAATCAGCGCTCGATGGTGGGACTAGTTCGTTCGGCTTTGCCGAGAGCCAACACTCAACACACGGCAAAGGCTACTGTCCAGAATTAAAAAAAGGCCGCCATGTCGCCGTGGACGCCGCCATCGACGACGAGCGTGATGGTTCGTGCTCTTTGAGCCAGCTCTTCAGCGCGTGATGGAGAGCCAGCAACGGCTGCTGCGTCCCCGACCTCGGGATGGAGAGCCAGCAGGTGGAATAAAAAAAAAAATCGGGCGCGCCGCCGGTGGGAGGTGTGCCCGAACCAGTTCCCCACGATGGCGACGACCTGGGCTGCGAGGAAGCGTCGGCCATGGGAGCGTCGGAGCCGGACCAGCCAAAGATGAGGTCGCCGGTGTCGACGGCGTGCTCGAGGGTCCCGTCCAGAGGAAGGGGTGCGACGCCGGGGCCGCGGCGGAGGACGCGTTGAAGGCGGCAGCGTCAAGGAGGTCAAGGAAGGGGTGCGAGGCCGGGGCGTCGTCGTCGTTGACCGGACGTGTGAAGGCGGAGGCTGCGCCCGTGCGGCTGCTCGTCGAGGCCGGCCTGCGTCGGAGGCGGAGGCGGCGCCGCCGTCCCAGTCCACGCAGGTCGTCCCGTGGGGCGCAAGCGGCGGACGAGGCGCTGGATCAGAACGGAGCACAGCTAGCATGTGCGTGTGCGGGACGAAGGGGATAAGGA
This sequence comes from Poa pratensis, assembly GCA_947311845.1. NCBI lineage: Eukaryota > Viridiplantae > Streptophyta > Magnoliopsida > Poales > Poaceae > Poa > Poa pratensis. The sequence continues at coordinate 25,691,622 of CAMZMU010000039.1, forward strand.
GCGAGCATGTGCGTGGCTACAGAAAGCTACCAGCTATGCGTTTGCCGTGTGCTTTGCTCCTTTACTCTGGACCAATCAGCGTCACGGATCGTGTGTTTGTTTAGGGATGATGGCAACCGTAGGATCTCCAACGAACAGTGATCATGCATGTCTCCTTATCACTCCAAATTCTGCCTTTCCCATGACACCCCGCGTGGGCATTTTTCCTTTTTCTTTTCTTTGTTTATTTTTCTTTGTTTGTATATGTAGTTGTTGGATATATATTCTTTGATTATTTTTTGTTTGTTTGTATATGTAGATATTTTTTTTCTATTTTTTAGCAAATACTCCCTCCGTTTCAAATTAGATACTCCCACCCTTTCATTTGTAGAAACCGAGAAAATTTCTAATATTTTTGTATTATGCATAAAATATGGACTACTTTGTGTGGAAATTAGATGGGTGTCATTTTGAACCATATTTTTGTACTTGTTTTACAAAAAACTAGATCATGTTGGCGCGCGTTGCCACGCCGGTCCATTGGGACTATAGAATCTTAGGAAGCATGACCAAAATTAATACACGAAACCATCCATGAAAAGATACGAACTGTACATTACTTAATTTTGTCAAATCACGACTCAATATACGATCTTTTGTTACTCATCATCACAAGTAGCAGTATCACTACTTGCAATTCAATATGATGACTAAAATGGGGAACTTGTACTCTGTAATTGTATAGAAGATATCTACATTTTTTAATGTTGGAGATTCTTGGTATCTGGTCCCCAAATGTTTCTGTCGATGAGTGTTGTAGGTTCCCTCATCTCCTTCACACATGGATAAATTCATTGATAAATGGAGCACCTGCTTATAACGTTTTGCCAGTATATAAGAAAGAAGTCCACCGGTGAGGCGGTGAACAACTACCAGCGATACCAAAATTCATTATAAGATTTGAATTACATAACACCTTAGTAACTTCCACAATCCTAATAAAATTGATCCACAGGTATGTATCCTAGATGAACGAATGCAGAAATTCACGAGGTAAAATAGGGGAAGATCTAGCAAGGCAAGCAAACTGTAGTGTAATTGATACAGTAAAATCAGTAGCCCAAGCATGAATTGTTTTATGAACTATATGTCTAAATAGACGAAGGTACCATCAGATCTAGAAAGATAAACGAAACTGAGTCAACCAATTTGATGAAACCAACCTGCCAATAGCTTATAACACACCTCACTTGAGATAAAAGTTGAGTCAAGTAAACAAAAATTAGAGATGGTCAAAATCATGGTCTGTGTGGGAAACCAAAAGGCTATTAAGTGATTTAGGGCATATTTTCTTTCTAAATGAGGCATAATAATTTCAGCAGGATCATCATACTTCAACCCACAAATTGCTCAGCCTCTACCAATAACACACAATATAATGTTGCATTTATGCAGCGCAGGATGTCACGAGCAAGCCTGTAATTGCTGCAGATGGTTTTACCTATGAAGCCAAAGCTGGTTGACAGTGGCAACCATATCACCAAAGACAAACTATGAGCTATTCCATCATCAACTTTTGCCGAACCGTGCACTCCGTTCTGCAATCCAATAACTGCTGCAGACAAATGCAGATCAATGTATCAGCTTTATCACCATGATAACTGCTGGTGCTGAACTCCATAGAGAAACCACAAGAGATAGAACGGTTTTATTGTTAGAGCATGGCATGTACGGGTACAGCCCGTTACGGTAGTATAGCATAGTTAAGATCTATTTCTGTCTATTCCCTAACTTGTCTTGTACTCTAAGTCGGTCTCTTGTACGCATTTATATACTCGCCCATGAGGCTCAATAATACATCCACCAATTCCGTCAATCTCATAATTCTACATGGTATCAGAGCGGCACGATCTGACCTAGCCACCGCCGCCGCGCTTCCACACCGCGCCGCCCCCGGGGAGGTCGATCTCCATGATCCCGTCGGGGGCCGCGCCACCCGTACCTAGGGTTCGTCCGCCGAGCGGTTGCTCGGCTGCCCTAGAGTCTTTTTTTCCGGTCTCTTGATCCGGTTTTTCTTTCTCTTGCCGGTCGTTTTTTACTGGCGTTTCTTTTTTGGTTTTTCGATCTAAGATCGGTTTGCGTCGCCCGTCTCCGCCGTGGTCTTCTCGCACCTCTACTCCGACAATGGCATCGACCTACACCGGCCCGCTACTCGACAGCCGGCTACCGCGGCCGACTCGCCGGCGCCAACTCTGCACCAGCCGGCTCCTTCAAGCCGGCAATTGCAGCCGACGCGCCGACACCGACTCCGCACCGACCAGGTCGTCCCAACCGACTCGTCGCAGCCGGATCGCTCGCTGCACCGTCTCCATCGCCGGTCCGTCTTCGCCGTCATCGACCGGGACTTCACCGACAACTTCGCCATCGATTCTGATCTGCGCGTCGTCGTCGCCTCCATGGCGCGTACCGCGCTGCGTCGGTCTGATCAACCGAACGCGCGCCTGTCTACGCCAAGCACGTCCCCGAGCGCGCGCCTATCACCAATCAAGGTACAGGCTGCCGCGCCGCCGCCATTGGTCCATGTTGCCGGCTGCCAACACGCCTTCCCAGGCGTATACGCGGCTGGCGACACCCGCCGTCGCCCCGACCCGCGCACTGCTGCTGCGTCGCCTCTTCGGGTTGTAGCGCCGCGGCACGCGGTCCACTCCGCCGTCCCCGCGTGTCGACTTCTACGTGGTATGCGCCGCGTCGCCTCCCTAGGCGCGGGAACGCCACCATCCACGCATGGTCTTCGTCAAGCTGCCGGGTTTCTTCCTCGCCTACTTCGAGTAAACGCCGCTGCCTTCTACAGGTAACCTGCTGGCCACCTCAGGCCGTCGCAGGTCCCGCCGACCACTCCTTGTCCAGGCGTCCAGCATGGCCACCCCAGGGCGCCGCTGCCTTCGCCGCCTTTCTACGTCTTCGTCCACCACAACCACGTCGCCGGCGTCATCATCCCCGTCCCCGACTACGTCTACTCCGACAACCGCGGACTGCATCGACATCTCTCCCTCTACGTCGCTCTGCGACTCGCAACCTTTCAGGAGGCCTCCTCTGCTAGTCCCTCCGACGATGGCGTATGGTTCACGGTGGTCCCTGCCCCCGCACGCACGGTACTGGCAACACCGGTGTGTGTCTTCGTCCCCGACGTGTCCCCAGGTCTGGCAAGCCCGGGTCGGCGCCTCGTCTACATCGGCTTCGACAACGTCTTCGGCATCGACTCCCTCCTCTACGACTGCCTCGACCGCGTCACCGACTTCTTCTATGCGTACTCGGTTCTGGCAAAACCGGAGTATGCCTTCGTCCCCGACGTGCGCCTTGTTCCGGCAAAACAATGGCCGCACCTCGTCCTCGACGTCTTGTACTGCGTCGTCTCCGGCATCGGCATCCTCGACGACTGCCTCGACGCATCCCCGTCAGTCTCCTCACGTACTATGCGCATGCGGCTTCTTCTGCGTCTACCTCGACACCGGCAACCCCGACCACGACATCGACCACGGCAACCCCTCACACGGCTACCCCGACCAAGGCTGCACCGCCTAACGCTCTCGGCTCCCTCAACATCGGCAACAAGGGCTACCACCTCGCTTGAGCTCCTCATCAGCTTCCTCTACAGTCCAAGCTCTGCGCCGCGACATCGTCCACGACGTTCCCGCTCCTACTGCGGGGGATGTCAGCCCACTGGATTCTACTTCGGCTTATCTCCAGTCTGACCGTCCGCGACGTTCCAGTTGTTCACGACGCTACCGCTACGACTGCGGGGGATGTTAGAGTATGGCATGTACGGGTACGGCCCGTTACGGTAGTATAGCATAGTTAGGATCTATTTCCATCTATTCCCTAACTTGTTTTGTACTCTAAGTCGGTCTCTTGTACGCCTTTATATACTCGCCCATGAGGCTCAATAATACATCCACCAATTCCGCCAATCTCATAATTCTACATTTATGTGTATTCTGGAAGAAATACCGGTGCTTTCTGTTTTGCTTCTTGAGCAAAACTTGTATGTAAAATGTAATCACAGGAGCTCAATTAGTGGCATGTCGGACTTTTTCACATGGACATATAATATAGAGAAAACTGTTTTATGATGCTATTGATGTTATATGTGCACACTGGTTAAGTGAACAATCAATCTTGCTACGGTTCAGACCTATGAATGTCAAAATTTGCGATTGAAAGCGCATAATAGGATGGAACTGCCAATTATTTAAAACCATATGTTACAATTTATGATGTCATTTTAAATGTAATATCCGTTACTGAAGTCCAATATTCGCATCATTGATCTGTCCATTCTGGACGTATGAAATGATCAAAATTAGACTGTATAGAACATGTTAATCAAATCTCAATGTAATCCATCAGTATGCCTGCCGCTTCTATTCTCAGTGACACAAATCCATCAAGTTGGACATAACCTTCTCTAAAAGCTGCTTTTCAAAAATCTTGTTAAATAGAGTGTGCTTGTACATTTAATTATCCCTACCTCATTCTCCTGAGGATTTAAAATAATGTCTGAGTGGTTTTTCTCATTGTTTGCTCAAGATTACAAACTCTATGATATGTGTCTGGAGTCAAAAATATTGCCAACAAAGTATTGTTGCAGGGAGGAAATAGCAAATGTTATGAGCATGAAGGCTTCAACGCATGAATTATTTGATAGCAATGCATATAAGTATGGGAAAAGTAAGGCTACAAGGAAATATGTGACCTGACCACCGGCCACTGCAAATAGTCAGATAAAGAATTTGACAGTCAAATAAATCCGAGTAGACTCCAAGATTTTACTGAACAAGTCAAGGGAAATCTGGATGAACAGAACCAGCACAAATCAGGATTTTATAATCAGAACCAATGATTATGTGGAAAAGGGGGAGTTCGCAGGGCAGAGAAGTAACCTACTCCGTGTGTTTTCTCCGTGTGCAGAGAATTTATGTTTCCTCCAGTGGAAAAGGGGTAGTATCAGAGAACCGTGGATCCTGTAGGTCATGCTTCTGGAGTGAAAAGGGGTAGGAAGAGAGATTGAGGCAACAAAAGAATATATAGGTGATCTGAGGCATTGACAGGAAAGTACACGGCGAGTTGCGCACACCATTACTTGATTGCAGGAACTGAAAAATTACTCCGGCTTCATGGCAGGCGCATGAGCTTCACTAATGACGGTTCGCATCTCGCTGCCTCATCAGCTGCCGAAGGAAGGCCACACCGGCGTTCAATCACCCTCCGAATCGACCGACCGCGTGGTTCGTGCACCCGACGCATCGCCAGGGTCGGCCTCCTCCGCTCCCGCGTCGCATCACCTGGTCGCCTTTCTCCCCTCCCGCGGCGCATCATTCCAAAATCCTAATTGCTCCTGGCCGCACTTTTTTTCCTGTGTTGGTCTCGAGTTGATGGGCTTTTGGGCCCAATCAATCACAGGAGGCCGAATTGATCGCCAGAGCAGGGGTATCGCTATCTAGAGGGCTTCCTTCGCGAAGGTAACTTCCGTGAGCCAATCGAGCGTACAGGACGCCACGTGGTGGCCAAGAACGAAAAGCGAAATCGGAGACGGCATCGGCCCGGTCCCCACGCGCGCGCAATCCTGATCCCATGCGTCCATTGTGTGTACAATGGCCCCCGCGTCACTGCCTGGCTCCCGCGTCGTTGAGTACATCCGAAGCCACGGCAGCTGGCTGAATCTTCCATGTGTGCCTGTACGTTCCGAAGCCCCTCGCGGCTGGCTCCACGTACATGCATGCATCGATTGCTCGGCCGCGTCAATAAATGCATGCATCCTATCAGGCTATCACAAAGTACACGCAAAACATAGTGCAAAGTACAAGAAAATTGCACCACGGTGTACTAATTACAGAGAAAAACGGTGTATAAACTATATAGAAAAAGGCTACTGAATGCACACATGTATTATATGTAGTTGTACAACTACACAAATCAAGTTGTACAACTAAAAGCAAAGGTTGTACAACTACACATACACAGGTTGTACAATTACATACCACATGTTGTATAACTAGACAGACACAGGATGTACAGACACATGTTGTACAACTATATAGACACATGTTGTACAACTAGACAGACACATATTGTACAGACACAGATTGTACAACTACGCAGACACAACTTGTACAGATCACAGGTTGTACAACTATACAGATACAGGTTGTACAACTATACATAACCGGTTGTACAAAATAAAAAGTTCGTCGAAACCTATCAACATGGGATCTACTTTTGAAGATCTTGACGCGAGGAGCTCAAAAGTGAAAACGGTTCGTAATTCAGATAAACAGTTCTCAAGATATTTCATTTCAAAAATTCGATTTAGAAAAATAAAAGGGAAAAAACTGCCCTCCCACCTCACTATCACTTCTCTCTCATCATACAAAAGTACACAGAATAAAAAGTACGAACTATACAGAAATGGTTGTACAAAGTAACAGAAACAAGTTGTACAAACTATACATAACCGGAAGTAAAAAAAATTCGTCGAAACCTATCAACATGGGATCTACTTTTGAAGATCTCAACACGAGGAGGTCAAAAGTGGAAACGGTTCGTAATTTGGATAAACGGTTCTCAAGATATTTCATTTTTTTAAAATGAATCTCAAAATAAATGCACGTACAACCCTCCGCACGGAGAAGCAGAAATCCCACCAAAACTCTCTCGTGCTGCCACTTGTCACATATTTAAGCACCCACGGGGGACCACGTGAAGGGAAAAGCTGATACTTGTCATCACGTCACGGATCGCTGGGTTCCCTTCACAAATGAACCCTTTTTTTAGTGATTCTCCCAGAGCAGCGTCCCCTAGGGACAGCCCATCGGACGACCGGAAAATGCTACGGAAGGAGATCCGACGGTTAAAAATGCTAATAGCCTGAGAAAGCTCCCTCTTGTCTTAGTTTTAATGTCCCTAATGTCATTTTTTACACTTAGAAAAAATATATTTATAAAAATAATTTGAAAAAACTCAGTTCTGCAACGTTGTTTGAAATATCAAGACACACCAATGTGTCAAATATGGATACATTATCATAAATTATGCTACGGAAATGGTCAAATATAGATCATTTGAGTCGAAACTTATACATGTTTGTAGATGGTTGATCATTTTATCAAACATTTCTTTGAAAACTTTGTCAAAACTCATGTTTATAATTTTTCCTATCAACTAATACATATAAATGGACTCCATGCCAAAGAATTTCTTTTTTTGAGTATTGTTTTACTTTATTGTTTTTTCAAAAAAGATCAAAATGGGCGTCGTGTCTATTCAATGAAGCGGGTCGAATTTTTTAAAACTATCGACGGTTCTATGATATAACCACTTCTAGTGTACCTTAAAATGATTTTTGTAAAATTTGCAGAGCAAACTAGCACACACTTGTAGTTTAAATTTGAATTACTTTCGGAAAATAGACATAAAGTAATGTAAATAGGCGAAATTAGGTAGAAATCGAAAAAATTCCTACTATTTCTAGATTATCCATAAAATATGGTCTACTTTGTGTGGAAATTGGATGGGTTCCATTTTGCACCATATTTCGTGTACTTGCTTCAAAAAAATGTCATTTTTGACACTTAAAAAATAAAAAATGATATTTATAAAAATAATATGAAAAAACTCAGTTCTGCAACATTGTTTGAAATACCAAGACACACCAATGTGTCAAATATGGACATATTTTCACAAACTATGTCACGGAAATGGTCATATATAGATCATTTGAGTCGAAACTTATACATGTTTGTAGATAGTTGATCATTTTGTCAAGCATTTCTTTGAAAACTTTGTCAAAACTCATGTTTATAATTTTCCCTATCAACTAATACACATAAATGGACTCCATGCCAAACAATTTCTTTTTTTGAGTATTGTTTCACTTTATTGTATTTTTTCCAAAAAACGGTCAAAATGGGCGTCGTGTCTATTCAATAAAGCGGGTCGAATTTTTTAAAACTATCGACGGTTCTGTGATATAACCACTTCTTGTGTACCTTAAAATGATTTTTGTAATTTTTTTAGAGCAAACTATCACACACTTGTAGTTTAAATTTGAATTTCTTTCAGAAAATGGACATAAAGTAATGTAAATAGGCGAAATTAGGTAGAAATCGAAAAAATTCCTAATATTTCTAGATTATCCATAAAATATGGTCTACTTTGTGTGGACATTGGATGGTGCCATTTTGCACCCTATTTTGTGTACTTACTTCACAAAAAATGTCGTTTTTGACACTTCAAAAATAAAAAAATGATATTTGTAAACATCATTTGCCGTGTACTTTGCCAATGCTCACGGCAAAGAATTATTTGCCGTGCGTTTGTAATATATACACACGTCAAAGCAAATATGTTGGCCGTGCATGGTTCTTTGCCGTGTGTTTTCCTTAGTCTTTGCCGTGCATAGTTCTTTGCCGTGTGTTCTGCTTAGTCTTTACCGTGATTTGAAACTTTGCCGTGCGTTTTTCTAGTCGTACACGGCAAAGCCTATCTTTGTCGTACGGTTTTCTTTGCCGTGTGTTTTCCTTAGTCTTTGCCGTGTTCCGCAAAAACTAGACACACGGCAAAGAGCTGCCAACCTCACGGCAAAGAATGATTTTCCCATAGTGCACCATCTCCTATCCAAATATTTGTCATTTTTACACAAATCAAAATACAGAATATTTTGTATTGGTTTTTTGCATACCAGTAGAAATAATCACTCTCTACATTAAGGATTTTTCTCAGAATTATTTGAAACTTAGAAATATTGTTTTCGAATTTTCAAAAAATCGGGCTCCATGGAGCCCGTCCACGGATCACGAGCTGGTTGTAGTTGTATAATCCCATTGAAGTCAACTCGTAACATGTAAATGGAGATGACAGCTGGTACTTAATTATCATGCAGGCAAGCCACAGAGCTCCCCTCTTGTTGGGGGTAGGGGTAGGGCAACACATTCCTTGTCTATAAGAAGAGACCATTATCGTCCTGCTGCTCCTTCCTACAGGCACCGGTTAATTCGATCCCATCTCCCGATCGCTCTATCTAGCCAGCCAAGCCACACCCACATCCATCTAAGGTCCATCCATGGCCGTGGCCGCCTCCGCCATGAAGCTAGTCGCCATCGTGTGCGTCGCCATGCTGCTGGTGCTGTCCTCTTCGGCATACCAGCCGGCGTTGCCAGCACCCGGCGGCGGGGCTGGAGGATTAGCCTGCCCTAGCTCCGACAACGAGTGCCGAGAAACGTGCAAGCGGACGTGCGACGCCCTCTCGCTGGCCACGTGCCAGGCGATCTGCGCCTTGCCCATCACGGCGGTGGGCAGCACCTGCGTCAACGAGGTGCTCGCCGCCTGCTTTGCCCGCTGCCTGTCCAACTGCCAGATCTCGCCGGCTCCGGCTGCTTCCTCCATTCCTTAGTACTCCCTTCTTCGAATTCGTGTGTCTGTGTGTGACAAGAACACTTTCATTCGTTTCTATTCTTATTAAATCACGCATGGCTTGCCGTCAGCTTATTTTGCTGCTGTTCCATGAGATGTTTCGCGCATGTACCGAGTGTTATATCCTTGTAAAAAAGGTAGTCTGCCTTGAATCCATCCTCTCGTTCACCAAATCCATCCTCTCGGTCTCAGTCACCAAATCGTTTACAATCACATGCCACCTTCGAGGTACATTCTCCCAAAATTGTTAACTCAAAGATAAAATTTTTGAACTCGAGCATTCTAATCCAAAATTCACAAACGTCTAAACTGAAAATCGAAACGTTTTCACATAAATACATTCGATGGAGACGCCCTAATCAACTAATGATTCATATGCCAAAGTACTCGAAGGCGTTGCTGAGCCTGCGTCCGGCGTAGGGGTGTGGATGATCCGGGTACGTGCACTCGGTGCTGAACAGCAGCCAGTGCCGGCGGCACCGCTTCACCGGGAGGTCGCCGATGACCCTGACGGGCCCGCCTCCCGGCGTCTCGAGCCGCACCGCGTCGTCCTCGAACACGACGCGGCACATGCCTCCGCCGCCGGCGACGTCCTGGCAACGCTTGGCCTCGGGCCACCGCGAGTCCAGGAGCGGCATGGCGCTGACGTAGTTCCCGTCGTAGGCCCAGCTGCAGCTGACCCACGCGTACCGGTCGGCGTCCACCAGGAGCTCCACGACGCGCTGCCCGTCGTGGGGCACGCGCCCCCGCGGCACCACGCTCCACTCGGTGACGACGAGGCCGCCCAGCGCGCGGCACACGAGCTCCATGCCGCAAACGGCCGGAAGTCGGTTCTCCACTGCCGCGTAGTACGACGACGGCGAGGAGGAGGAGGATCCGATGACAGCGGAGGAGGCGGCGGAAGCCACCGCCGCGAGGGCCGCCACGGCGACCAGCTGCGCGGCGAGGCCTGCCATTGCCGCACGCTGGCCGCTCCCGGTCTGGACGTGCGGCGTGCGTCGTGGCTGCATGTGTCGGGGAATTTTGCTTGATATATCGGGGTTGGGGACGTGGACGTCATTGCTAACCTTGGAAAGGTCATCTGTGACAAGGAGTCGAATTACAGTTAGACCATGCAGCCATATATAGCTAGCCTCTGTGGATGCTATTTTTATCCAACAAAGCTAATGGATTCGATGCCCCTAGTATGTGAGAAAAAACTGAACTAGTTTCTTTCTGATACTACAAGGTTTTTTGTTTTTGTTTTCTCCCATCTCCATGTATAGCTTTGATTACTAGTGTAATCTTGCCACAGGATTGGCACCTAGTTTACCTTAAGGAATTATATTTAGTCACAATAATATCGAAAAATCAGTGAAATTGATTAAAGAGAAAACCTTATTAGAGGCGCCCGCATGGAATAATACACGATAGAACCTACTCCCGCTCGCCCCCTACACCATGACCATCCACCAATTGAAGATTCAGAATGTACAACGTTGTCATAGCTCTTAAATAGTTATTCTTATTAGCAATCCATTTACACCGTCAAGTTCATTTCGACGAGAGATTCAAAACTAGATCCATATTAATATTTTTCGACGAATATTTTTGTTGGCTAGATACCATGATACCAGATTAGAACAAACAATAATGATGATAATTGTCCATAGTTTTATATATAACGTTTTACATGTATTTGAATACTGCAATGATCTGCGCAGTTAGAGAGCTGACAAATATTCATATTTATTTTTACACCATCTCGACAAATATGCATATCGATTTGTACTTGCATCTAATCTCATTCACCAACTAAACAATCAAACACCAATATCTAAATTATCAATAAGCTGAGAAAAAACAATAAAAATCATTTTACCTTGTCAACATTTAGTGGAACTCGTTGGCTACATTTCACCGAAACACCTTGGCTGCGTCGGGTAGAAAGGGAAGGATTGTCGGCGCCTGAGCGGTTTTCATGCACACAAGGGAGGGAAAGGGAGAATGGGTGTCGGCGCTCCCATGTGACCCACTTAAGTTCTTGCTAGCGGCTTCCATCGTCGCCGCTAAGTCCGGGTCGCGTGACGCCCGACCTGACCCCGCGACCTTTCGAGCCGCGGGCATCACCATGAGTAGCACAAACACCACGGCAGCCTCCTGCACTGCCATGGCCATGCCAGAAGAGGCAAGAAGGAAAGATTTTGGGATTGGGATTTGTTTAGGGATTAGTTGGAGCACAAGGGTTTAATTGGGACCAGTGTTTTTTTTTTTGGGGTTAGAAGTTCTTATTGGGATATGCTTTAGATGCTCTAACAATGATCTACCTCAGCTTAGTTTACACTTTTATCTCAATTTTTTTCACTTATAACACACAAGTGAGAAGTTTTACTCCCGAGATTCGAGATTCAGTGATCTCGGTATTTTAAACGAAATAAATTCTAAAATGATATTTTGAAGTGTCAAAATAAAATCTTGTGGATACATACACATGTTATGGACAAATCTGCAAAGTATTACTAAATATTACGTTGTATTTTAGATTGCACAAAAATCACAACATTGTGGCTCTCAAAAGGAAAAAAAAAACTCATGTTTCCATTAACATTTGTCTTTTTTGTGCAAACCAGATATGAAAAGATATTTCGGTACTGATTTGTTTGTACATAATAGACACGTATATGCACTTGTATGTTTTTTCTCAGAATTTTTGGAGACCCAAGAATTAACTTTTCGGCTTTTATGAAAGTGAGATCACTTTTTGCTTTCTTTTGAGGATATATGCTGAAGTGAGATGACTAAAATACCCCTGTGCATTTTGTCGAACTGTACTCAATCGCCTTTGCGGATCGTCGGCGCTGCTCTGTCCTCCTCGCCCGCAGGTTCGGGTAACCGCCAGCCCCCCCGCCCGTGGCGGTGACCCGCCACCTGCAGGCGTAGGCAGCTTCCCCGAAGCAGCAGTTCGATGCGGCACCAACAGGCCGAGTACCAACAAGAGCCCCAACGTAGAGCGGCGGATGGGGGAGACACAACACATCAATTGCGACAGTACAAGTCGAGGTGCCGGCGAGGCGGCGATAGGCCGCAAATTGGTGGACCTCTCCTTCTGTTCGTGCTAAGGGCCTCTTTGCTTCAGAGGATCCTAAATCAAAGAAATAGAACAAATGCACAATCTTAAATGAATTTATGCAAATTAAAATTCGTTTGATCACACAGGAAAAATAAATGATTTTAAAAAGGAGATATGAGTGGATGCTAGATTTCCTATATGATCGTAGTGCAAAGGATTTATTAGAAAATATTTATTGGATTTAATCCTACAAATCAAACAACCATAGGAAATTTCAATCGTTAAAAATTTCTATGCAAATCTGTTCAAAGAGGCTCTAAAGAAGAAAGGCGCGCGTGGGCCTGACCTGTCAGAGGGCAAAAAGATCTACCCTTGTTCGGAGTAGATCCAACGGCAAGCACAACTCTGCATCTCCTCCGCCGGCGACCACCGCCACGACCACCACCACCGGTGCAGCCCAGCGCTGCCGCCCCACCTCTGCCGTCGTGCTCGCCGCCCGGGTCTGTCATCCCCGCGGTCGTCCCCTTTGTCTCGTTCCCAAGATGAGCGGCGTCCCATGGAAGCGGCTGGAGCTCGCCGTGCTGTGCGTCTACGCGCTGGTGTTCTACCTCGTCGTGATTCAGAAATCGCTCCGCCTCTCCCACGGTACCCGACCCCCCTTCCGCCCATTCCCCCACTAGCATCTCCGCCGCTTCCCCTCAACATTCTCTCTCGACGCGCAGAGTACTCCGGGAGACTCTACGGCCTACGAGCAGGATCACTCGCCGGCCGTCTGAATGTATGTAAAATCCGGCCTGCCCTTTGGTTATGAGTCTTGTACTTTACCTCAGCAGCTAAGAGCCGCTGGTTTGATTTCCTGCTACGATGTCGCAGGACCTGTCTGACGCCCAATGGAGAAACTTCCGTGGAAACCTACCTGTCCTCACCGTTGTGATGGGCGCATTTCTGATCGTGGCGAACGCATCGCGCTACCTGTATAGCTTGAAGGGCGTAGGGGCCTCTCTGGTGTGGCTCGTACTGTCTCTGAGCTATCTATGCTATCTACACGGCGCTTGGTAGGCGACATATCGATCCTCGTTTTTCTGTTTTTTCTTGACATTATTAATATATATACATCCTAATTTACTTACCCATGTGACAGTGTTGGATTCATTCTCGCGATAGCAGGGATTAATTACTCCATAGTAAAGGTCAGTGCTGACATACTTTGTAATAGTGTTGTTCTGGTTGCAGTTTTCTTAATCTTACTTGGTCTGTGTAAACATACATAGAGTACTTTTAGGTAACAAATAGTGGACGAACAGGGTATGCTAGTCAGTTCAGTAGCTGAAATTCTTCGTATGAATCATCACGGGCCAATAGAAACGATTTGTGTAGGGCGGATCTACTTATTGTAGGTGCAGTTGGCTGATGTGTTTGTTTACGAGCAAGTATGTTGTCTTGACTATCCGTGTTCCATTCACAAAGAATCTATTAACCAGAACAATTATGCCATTTACGAATTGAGTAGTTGAGAGATTTGACATGGTGAAAAGAAAGGCAAGCTAATGCCTGATCTGCTTGGCTTTCTTTTCAAAATTTTATTTGTAAATAACCCATTCGATCTCCTGAAAGTAATCAAATTTGCATTTATTGTTGATAACATTTTTGTTTTGCTTTGTAGTTATTTGCTAGATTTAAGTATTGCACTGGCCTCATATGGAGCTTCAACTTAGCTATGCTTATACTCAACCGAGTCTATGAAGGTTATTCATTCTCGTTATTCGGGTGAGACTTTTGATGCCGTTGTACTGCATCTTGCACTTTTCCTTTGTAAAATTCCTTTTCATTTAGGTTTTGATGGTATTTATGTTCACATAAATAGGCAAAAACTGGCTTTTCTTGATAATCATCGCGGTACATTTCGATGGCACATATGCTTCAATTTTGGTACGTTTTTTCATCTCATGTTGGTTACTTGGTTTGACTTTGATTGAAAAAAAGTGATAAATTCTGCTGTTGAGGATTATTGGATGGAAAATTGGAAATGTAGGATTACTCACATGAAACTATTAGGAGGCCATGCAAGGCTTCTGGACCATTTTTTTTTGTTAAATTGCAAACCTGCAGATTTATAAATAGGGCATGTAGATCTCATGTAGAGACATAAGGTTGGACTTGTTAGCCCACAAGTTATTATCATATGAACTGTGCTAAATTATATTTCAGTCTGTAGGAACAGATACCCAAGATATCTTTAAGTATGTATGATGGTGTTAAAAGTTTTGACCAATGAGGCAGTAAACTGAAGTTACTGAACTACATCGCTACTTTCCTTTGTCATGTCAAACGCTGTTTCATTTTTCTTGCTTTGGTGGGATCAAGTTCCATAGAACTGACTACCTCATATCGTCAATTGTCCTGCTGACATTACCCTTGTTTCCACTTTCAAGTTGCTGGAGGTTTGACTATCGCTTCAGTTACTTCATATATATAGTTTATCATAGTGTTTATGCATGATATTTTTTACGTCTTGTTTGTCTTCTAATTTATCTAGTTATTGATGTATATTTTTATTGTCAAAATTTTCGTTTTCATTTCATGTTAGTTGTATTACGGATGATTAGCTTCGGATGTGATTACTGCTGGACACTCCGTGCTTCTCAATTTGATCACAAGGTACTATGTACCCTGATAACCAAACTTTATGTTATATATTATGCATATTTTAGCGTTGCATACATCAGGTGCTTTAAAAATACATAGAGATAGCTAGAAACACGGGTTTTCTTATTTTCACACATTTATTAAATAGTTTGGATTTGAAATCAAGCTAATCTTATGAACACGTGAGTTCTTGACTACATCATCCAATTTCAGCTGTGAATTCTAACCCAGAAATTCGTCTTATGGGCACTAAACATTAGAACCAGATAGAGCCAGCTTGACCTTTTATCCTCTTTTGATAATGTGAACTTGTGAGTTTTCAGGAGAGACGCAAAGCAGTATTTGGTAGTGTACATGTGAGAATGTAACCAGAAGTGAACCTTTTAGTTTTCAACTGAAATGCAAAGATGTATTTGGTTGTGTTTTCAATTCCTGAAATGCGAACTTGAATTGCCTACATTAACTCTCTGTCCAACTTTTCTACTCAATTTTCTCTCTCAAAATGACGAGAAAGACTTCTCTGACGGAAAAATTGTCTCTGTGCATTGAAATACCACTGAAAGAATCGACCAGTAACCTTCATTTATCGCCGTGGCCTGCTGTAAGGAAAGACATGTCTTGCATTTGACTTGGAATGAGATAAGAGGGGAGATGGAAAAGAGTGACGAGATCTACCAGGCTACCAAACCATACTGGACAGGAATATTATTGTACATTGTACTGTAATACTAGCAAAATTGCTTATTTAAACCGTAAAAGGAGATTGAATGGCAGAACTGTAGAACTGAGCATCGTTCAGTTGCCTAGACGTGCGAGTGTGTGCCAGCCCCCCCCCCCCCCGGGTGTGCGGCTTGGCCTCCACGGGGTGTGCTCGTGACAATTTTTTCTAATTAAACAATGCCACGGTGCTAGTGCCCGTCGGTCGAGTTTTTTTTTGTACAAGCATATTCTGTGATACAAACCAATAACATTGTTAATTGTGCACATCACTCATAATATTTTAAAAGGAGAAATATATTGAATTATAGATTTTTGAACATTGTTGTACATATTTATTTCCCTGGAATACCACATCGTCCTTTTGTACAGTACACTATATGTCAAATACTGGACTGTGCTGACCTGAGCACTCTTGGTGCAGAAACACATGCAGAAATGTGAAGTTTGTTATTCTGGCAAGACATGCTACATTGCTTTGCAGGTACTTCACTATTGCAGTTTATCATTTTATCTCGAACACTTATCTATTGTTATCCAAGTGATGTATAGTATGTCACTGGTAGACAAGAGAGCTACAGTTTGTATTGGACATGTGTAAGATTGTTTTGCTTGCTTTTTTCGGCACCAGGTGTTGACACACCAAAGAACAGAATTAGGAATTTTACTTAGAGACGTTGACAATTTCCAAGCATAAAATGAATGGTTAATTTCTTTTGACATGAGGTTGATCTGTTGTTCGCTTTAGGCCAAGGCATATAAAGCATGTCTCATCGCTAGTATATTTCTATATCTTTTAATCCTTTTTGGCATACTATGCCATTGTTGAATTTCGAGCCTTGTTCAATATTTTATAAGCTACACATTTACATATTGAGATAATATTCATTCTTTGTATCTGGTCATAAAATTTCATATTGTTATTCACAGGAGAAAGGGCTCAGTGTTGACAAGTACACATTCCTAATGTATTTATGCTACTTAACATACGCTCCACTCTATATTGCTGGACCTGTTGTAAGCTACAACGCATTTGCAGCTCAGGTAGGTCTTTTCTCTAGGTAGTATTTTCTGTTGTAACTGCTCTTCCTCATTTGAATTTCAAAAGCTGAAATTAGCAAAATAAGTGCTTTTTTGAGTGATTTTTGGTTATGAATCATGATTTACAAAAGGAATTTCTTACGTGATTCTTAGACTACATAGTGAAAAGATTAGATGAATAACTTGTACCATACTTCAGGATAATTGAGGATCTTATCGCATAATTGGGAGCTGCCATGATGGGGCCATAAGCTCCTCCTGTACATAACACTAGCTGATTTCAAATTGTACTGGGTGACGTTAGACATTGTGTTGCAATACTCCATAGAAGATTTCAACTATGTTTCAAGTAGTGAGAATTACTATTGGGTACTTCAGAAATCCTCCAGTTACATATACTAACCGGTTGTTTATGTAGCGACCTTGCAGTTAGATGTACCTCAGAAAAACTATTCAGTTGGGAAGATATGCCTTTATGGGCTGAGGTGGATCCTAAGTTTCCTTCTAATGGAAGGCATGACACACTTTTTCCACTACAATGCCTTTGTAGTCAGGTACTTCTGTTTATGCATCATGATTTATCCTTTTTTATGATTATAGTTATAAAAATTCTGACGTTTGATTTAAATACTCTGATGACAGCCGATTATGGCGGCAGTTGACACCCTTCGAGATCTTTATCATTAGTTATGGGGTAAGATGTATATACATTGCAGTTATTATTCATCAGTAGTCACTTAGGAGCAGTTGATATTTTCACTTGTGCTTATTGTTTCTGTTTTTAGGAAGTTCTTGTTAATTGAGTGGCTTGAATATAAGTTGTCCATTTCTAGAATTTTTTTAATTTGCTATGAACCTCTGAATTTTCATGGGCGGCCAAGGCCAGCGTTATTGCTCTGGGCTCAGGTCCAGTTTCTTAGCCTACAGGCTCAACCAGAGGCCTGAAAAAACCCGACAAAACAAAACAATAATTTAAATAATGTCTATCGAGTTTATTCAGAAGAAATTAGATATTTGGTCCGCGCCCGCCTTTTTGAGGCTTGTCTTTCCTGACATACCCTTGCTTATCCACTACCTGGATCAGAGTTTGAACGGGTGTAATCTGAATAGCTGTAACAAAATTGGATTTTCATTTCAAAGGTTTTGCATGGGTTGTGACACACTGAATACCTCATTAGTCGCCTGCACCATTTCTAATATATCTATTCTTAGCTAACACACTTGGGCTCCTGTGCAGGTGTTAAACTTTATGTGGTTAAAATTCTTCCTTATTTGGCGCTACTTCAGGTTCTGGTCACTGGTAATACAAAACTGACAATATCCTCCGTCAGTCTGTTGTGCAGCCTTACATATTGCCTCTTGGAGTGCTAACTCCCAGTTTGTTATATGTTGTGCTATGTTCTTTTTTGTGCTGAAATTCAAGTGATCCAAACAAAGAAGGATTTAACCTTAGCATTTTATTACAGGTAGGAGGAGTTGAGACACCTGAAAACATGCCTAGGTGCATAAATAATTGTCATGACCTGGAGAGTTTCTGGAAAAGCTGGCATGCTTCTTTTAACAGATGGCTGGTCAGGTCTGTGTAAAAGTAGGCGGCTTAAGTATGGTACTGTGTCTTGCTATCAAATTTTTTCAGAGTCTAGTTTCTTATTATTCGTAGCATCACCACACTTTGATGTATACATAAGGTAATGGGAGGGATGTATTTAATGATTAAATAATCTTTATTATCACTTATAAGTAAACAGTGCACAAAGTTCAGATGAAGTTTAATGCCCAGTCACATGATTATTGAACCCCATGGCCCATGCGTGGAGCTCTAGAGTTGGTATTGATTAATCCCAACGTGTAACTTCCTTCTATTTATCGCTTGTTGCAGGTACTTGTACATACCTCTTGGTGGATCTCAAAGAAAAATACTTAGTATTTGGGTTGTATTTACATTCGTTGCAGTTTGGCATGACCTGGAGTGGTACCTTTCAAACAATCTCCTTAAGTCTTTTAAACATACAAGTTGTAAACTTTTGGGACTTGCATTGACCGTGTTGTTTCTTTCTCTTAAACAGGAAACTTATTTCATGGGCGTGGTTAACATGCTTGTTTTTTGTGCCTGAAATATTGATCAAGTCTTTATCCAACAAGTTCCAGGTAATCCGATGGTTATTATTGGCTGCTTTTGCTATTCATCTGCTTGTTACCAACTTTCAATTTTCCGGAACAGCTTGCATGCTTACAAATTTTGTCTTTCTGTATCAAGTTACTTTTGTTGTTTGGAAAAAGTTGTCCACTCTTTATATCTTAAGTTAAGAAAGGCATACATATTTAATGTCCAAACGACAAAGCCAACTTGCTGTCTACCTATCTGCAGTACCGCAACAATATGTGGTTTCAATCCTTTTATCTATATGTTTCAAGTCTGTTTGTTTGTTCTCCCTTGCACGCATGGATCTTTCAGCATTCTTACTAGGCGCTTCAGTTTTACATTGTTAGCAAGTAATACTTTCCATTTTTCTTTTCTGCAGCCAAAAAGTGCCCTTGGGCAATTCATTCATCGTGAGTTAGGTGCAATTGGTGGTGCTCTGACAATCAGCTGCCTTATGGTACTTTTCCCTTTTGTATATTTGAGATGTTAATAGTCACGATTTTCTGCACAAACTTCACGTGCAGAAATTATGAGCTGCACACCAGATTAGTCAGCTACTTACCTTCTTGGTTGTAAGCAAAGTGCTGCTCCTGACTTGCCCAATGCATACAGGTGGCAAACCTTGTCGGCTATGTGGTAGGGCCATCGGGCATTAAGGTTTTGATGTCGCAGATGCTCCAGAAGGATGGTGAGTTGCATATTCACACACATCACTTAGAATAAAATTTCTGTGAGTAAAATGTGCATCAACTCTGTAGCTAATACATGTTTCCATGCAGCCCTGCCTGCCCTTGCCGTTATATTTGCCACGTTCTATGTAGGCGTCAAGGTGATGTCTGCTAATTAAAAAATGTATTAACATCATAAAAATAATCTTTTGCTCATTGCTGATCAATCTGTTCGCAGCTTATGTTCCATATACGGGATGCTAGCAAGAGTCACGGGTGACGACAAGTATGAAGAACAACTATCCAGTTTTGATTGTCAACTCGGTGGCATTGCAACGTGTGATGATAACAGGCTTCCACCATTTTCTTCTTCTTGTTGGCTTTGTTTGACACAAGCGAAAACCTCATGTATCTGTTGATCCAGGACGCTTTCTGTGTAGGTTAGCACATATTAATTGACATGTTGATGTTTCTCTACATACATTCTCTAAACCTGTCTGGCCTGGTGGTACATGTAACATATGCTTGTCACAGCATTTTCATTTTGTTGTTTCAATGCCTACGACCGGCAACACATTGGCTGTTGTCAGTGTCTCTACATATTGTCATTTTGCTCTAATTCATCAGAGCCACATGGCACTAATCCAACAACTAGGCTATTCCGTGTCATTTGAAGTTCTCATGATTTGTAACTCAAGGTGATGTTAGGTGGAAATGGACCCGGACATAGGAATGCTACACGAACAAATCATTCTATGCGATGAAATTTACAATGACTTATTTTTTTCAGGGTAGGCGGCTTGGGAAGCCAATGCGGAAGAAAACTGTAAGTTCTTGGCTGGCTATGCAGTAAGTAAAGTTATCAGATTCTGATTTCCAGATCCTCTTAATATGGTAGCAAAGCTCCGGAGCATGTGCACTTCAAGTTTTGTGGTACAACAATACTGTCAGCACAGGTTCAGTCAGTCAACTTGCTATGAAATTAATCGCAATAACTCAAGCTAAGGAAACTGGGACGGAGATATCAAAAGGGAGAGAGGCACATTGCGCATCCACACTCATCTACAACTATCTCTCTATACATATTAGCTAGTGCACACTTGCGCACCGTAACACTCTGTTACCAGGTTAGAAAAACACACACACTCTGTTACTTATGTTAGCTTCCATGAAGTGAATACACCAGGTGCATATGTTGATTTGGCTGTTGACGGTGTGTAAGAAATCTAGATTTGACTGTACATACTCATTGCTCGATGCTGAGACCGGGGCTTGTTCGAAAAAATGAATCTGGATATATGAATAGGAGGCATTGAGGAATGGCTGAAAACGTGTGTCCTGCTCATGTCTACAGTGATATAAGCAGCCGACGAGCACCTAGAAGACCGTATAACTTCCACCCCTCGATGGCCAGAGCGCCACTGGCTTTTGGTACTCAACATAGATGTGACGGAATAAGTTAGGTGCTTTAAGGGCCGTTAGCTAGTGTTAGCTCAGAGACGGCAAAAGTGAGCAAGACAACCCCTGGTCAGTTTCTTGTAGCTGCATAAGTTTTTTTTTGAACCAGTGGGGCAAAAGCTTTGCCTCATATATTAATTAAGCAGAAGGTGCCCGGTTTATTAGTGGAAGAAACCGGGCGAAAACCATACAACAAACACCAACAACAGCGAACACCACGGGGCAGAGCCCACACAACACCCACTCCACGCCCAGCCGGCTAGCAATCCACCCTTGCCGGAGAGAAGAATCCGCAACTGCTAAGGGAGGAGCAGTTACGGGACACTCCGTCGTAGATGAAAGCGGCCACCACCGGGGAGCCTCGACGACGAACAGCACCGAGAGCAGCCTTTGTCGCCCACACGACACAAGGAGGAACGCCCTCGATGATGCAGAAAAACTCGGAGCCGCTGCCCCGACATCCAACCCTCCATCACGCCCTGCGCAAACCACCTGGACCACCTTCCGGGGCCGCCGCCCTGACATGCCACCGCCCACACCCGGGCCACGACGCCGCACGACTCGGCCACCCACAGCCCATGCTGCACCAGGTAAGCCGCGCGCAGACCACGGCCGTCGTACCAACATCCGGGGCCGCCGCCCCGGCCTAAAAGGCAACCGCTGCTGCCGCTGCCCCAGCTGCCCCGACAGCCTCGCCGCCAGCACCCCCTTCCGGGACCGCCGTCCCGACATAGCACCGCTCGCCACCGAGCCACGACGCCGCACGAAGCAGCCACCCGCAGCCCAAGCTGCCCAAGGAGAGCTGCTCGCAGACCACGGACGTCGTACCAACATCCGGGGCCGCCGCCCCGGCCTAAAAGACAGCCGTAGTTGCTGCCGCCACACCAGCCTCGACACCCACGCCGCCACCTCCCGCAACCACATGTCCCTCCAGCCGGTCACCACTCCAAGAACGATGCCCCCAAGAGGGAGCATGACACAGAGCGTTGTAAGTGTCTTGTGAATGCATAAACTCTACTGCAAATCTTTCGGAAATTACTGTATCTTAGGCTGCTATTGTTTGCTTCTACTATATTAATATAAAGGGCACATATTTTTCCTTGTATTAAAAAGATCATTTATGTAGTTAATCATTTTCTACAAAGAAAACTAAGTGTGATCTCCATATCCTACCTTAATTTTTTTCCTTCTAGGTGTGTACGTTTCATTGGAGTGTTTAAATCCGTTATCTCACATGTGGGACCCATAGGTTATCAATATTGGACTAAACACATAATTTAGGTAGTTTATGAATGTTTATCCCAAAACCTAGGGTGAAAAAAAAAGTCATGGTTTTCTAAGGGCATGTACAATGATGGAGAAGGCAAGACTTCTCTTAGCCATCCACATCATATAGAGAACGCAAAAGATGCAAGCTACAAAATGCATTATCTCTTATTGCCACCCCTAACAATTAATGAGAAATAATTATATGTTAGTAGAAAACTGTGTTTTTAAGAGAAGACATATAGTACCATGGAGAAAATAGTGTTCTCTTATTTTGTAAGAGATTATCTATTAGCTATTATCAAAAAAAAAAATCTATTAGCTAAAGAGAAGAGAACCTTCTATTTCTTTACTCTCTCTCCTCCAACTAAGTAAAAAATCCGACGTGGCAAACCTAAGAGTAGAGCGACGTCACCCCATTGTGCAGCCCTAAAACCTCCCAATTATCGTGGTTCCTCGCTATTTACTTTTCACCAACTTAACGGTTCTCTGTGTATCTTTGATATTGTGGTTTCAACCTGATACATAAATAGAACAACCCCTTAAAATCATATTTGCTAAATAGTTGAATGGGCAAGCTTGCGTCACGAGACATCACCCGACCAATAGGTACATAAACAATCAGTTGCTGATGTCATATCACGGATTATAGGTGGTTTCTATCACTGAAACCGAGCAGGAATAGCTAGATTTGTAGCTCAAGACGGCGTTAGGTGGAAATGGACTCGTACATACGAATGCTACATGGCCTATGTGATCCAATTTACAGTGATTTTTTTTTGACGGTAGGCGTTCTGGAAAGCCAATGTGGGAAAAAACTGCAAGTTGTTTATGGCTGGCTAGCAGTAAGTGAAGTTATCAGATTCTGATCTCCATATCCTTTAATATGGTGGCAAAGGTCCAGAGCATGTGCTCTTCAAGTCTTGAAGATATAAACTAGTTAAATTTTGCGCGGCGTGACGCCGCGGGGTAATTTGTGTTTTTTTTTATTGTGTCATATATATTATAAGGAAAGGAGATAGCTATAATTTGTATAATGTATGTAGGCTATAAGTGCAATTTGAAACCATGCTGTAGTTAGAGGGAACAAATTTGTATTTCCTCTGATTATTCATGTAATCATTATTTTTTTTTTTGAAATGTAAGTACGTAATTAGGTGGATTTAAGTTATAATGCTTGTAAGCATGTTAGCTAAGTTGGAATGGTCAAATATAGTTCCATTTTGCTATAGTTTTCTTATTTAGCACCATAATAAGAGGGAATATATTATGGGTAGTTCGAAATATTGATTGTTTTTAGCATGTATTTAAGTTATATGCATAATTGGAGGGAATTCAGTTAAATGATCTCTAAATATTAATCTACATGAAATAATGCAATTAGTTAGTGTTTAGCTTTAAAAATTTATTGTAACTCCACAGTCGGAGGAAATACATTATGCGAGTAATTATTAGATTCAATTATATAAAATTGGAGAAAATGCATATAGTTTGTCTCTAAACGTTAACCAAATTGGAATGTTTTGTTGTAATTATTCTTAAGTTCAGCAATCATGTATGGAATGCAATTGGTCCATAAATTTTTTAACTGAACTCCAAAGCGCGTGGTGAAATTCAAATATGAAGACTTTGACATTTCAAAATTGTGCGGATAAGACTTTGACATTTCAAAATTGTGCGGATTTGAGAATGTTGGAATGCAAAGAGGGATTACATTTGGAATTTGTTTAGAGCTCGATTTTTTTTCAAATCGGACAGTTATTTAGATTTGAATTCTTTTAACGGTAGAAGTATGGTTAGAATTGGAAGGCATGACACATTTTAAAATATTTAAATTTGTATGTCGCGTTTTTTGTTTTTGAATTGAAATTTCGAAAATGACAATATTTTAGAAGTGTGTAGATCAGGAAATTATTAGAATGTAGAGAAAGTTTGTGGTGTAAAACTGTTAAGGTTTCTAAGTTTGTTGAAATTGGGAAGTTTTTCATATTGGATTTCTTTGAACACTTGTGGGATGATTAGTTCTGGAAGGTATTTAAAAGTTTGAAATATCGAAATTTGATCGTACGCCATAAGGAGTCATTTTTGTGTGTGCTTGTTTTTGATATATTTTTGATAAATTGTCGATGGATATAGGTTAAGTTACCCATTTTGAAGCAATAAGCATTTTTTTTAAATTGTTTAAATGCCCAAAGAGCTACCAACGAAGTGTTTGAAATTATGTAAAGCATGTTCTATTTCATTTTTTTCTTTGATTCACTTATGTTTAGTGGGAAAATAAATTTGAGACAGCTATTTGTCATTTTTTACATTTGTGTAGTACTTATATTTTGATATTTTCAAGCCCATGATATAAATGGGTAATTGTATTTAAGTGGTGTACTAAACTCTATTTAAATGATATGTTTTGTAGCACTGATAATATTTTTTTGGATGTTATTTGAGGTTGAAAGAAAATGATTGAATCCATGTATAAAATGACATGAAGTGTCAAATGGTTTTGTATGTATTGTTTAAGATTTTGAAGAGTTGCAATTATTTTGAGAAGGCACCATAATATTTGAAGTGGCTGTTCTTTTTTTTTTCCTTTTTTTTAAAGTTGAAATAAGCTGGATCCCGGCCGTGCTTCGATAGTGCACATTTTTTGTTCCTTGCAAATAGTTGGAATTTTTTTTGTTCCTTGCAAATAGTTGGATTTTTTTTTGGTGAGCATGGTTATATATTTTACAGTATCTCCATTTCTCAAGCAATTTGAAATGTTCATAAATTATTAATTTTTAATGTAAGTCTATAATGGGTGGAAATGCACATTTTTTTCATTTGGATTTCATAGGTAGAGATTTTTTCTAAATTCAACTTTATATAATTGGAGCAAGCGTACGTAGAATATTTTCTAATTTTTTATGGAATTGAGATGTGTAAATATGTTTTCATGTTGGTATAATTTATTAAAGCTAGAAATGTGAACATGGTAATATTGTTGAGCATCTTCATGTATTGTAGAGTACCTTTAAACCATGTTTGGTCAAATATTTATTTTAACTCCACAATTGGAGGAAATATTTTTTTTGACCATTTATTAAAAGGTATTAAAAGTCAAGCTGTAATTAGAGGAAGTGAATCTGCATTTTCTCGAAATATTGGTCCAATCGAACATTTATTTTCTAAATGTAGTGACTGTTTTTTTGTGCAATTCAAATTAAATCATTTTTCTTGATTTGTTTGCAAAAAATGTTAGTTAAATTTGGATGATTAAATTGAACTGATTTGGTATGCTTGTGCTTTCAGCATTTTTTGAATGTAAGTACATAATTAGAGAGTTTTAAATTATAATGCTTCGAAATATGTCTGTTGAACTGAAATGATCAAACATGGTTTAATTTTGCTATAATATTCTTATTTGCCACCATATTCAGAGGAAGTACATTATGGATATCTGCAAATATAAACTAATTTGAACATCATTTTAAATTCGAAAGTGGACGCATCCAAAAATATTTTTTAGGGTTGACAATCGCTGTAATTAAAGAAGCTCATGTTTCAAAAGGGTTAAGATTTCAAAATTTGCTCGAATTTGAAAGTTTTGCATACTCGGATTCCGTAACATGTGTAGAACGATCAGACTTCGAAGGCATTTAGAAGTTTAAAGTATCTAGATCTGAAATTTGATCGTATGCCGTAAGCTGGTAGCATTTAATTTTTTGATCATTTTGATATATTGATGGATCTATCTAAAGTTATTGATTTTGTGGAACTTAATAGGTTGTCAAAATTGTTCAAATACCGTAGACCAATATCTATGATGTGTTTTAAATTATCTAAATCATGCTATATTCTAATTTATGTTTTTTTTCCTAGAAGGAAACTACGGAATCTATATTTTGTAAATTGGCGTAAAGGTGTGAAATGAGTTTTTTTCCCCAAAAGTATCTAAAATGTTATTTTGATTTTTACAATTTTGTTTGGAATGTGGTCTGAATTGATTTGGAGTTGTAATTGAAAGTTTACAAAAGTTTTGGAAAATACGAAAAGTGAAACAGAAAGAGGAAAAAAAAGAGGAAGTCGGGCCAGCCGCAGAGAGGCCAGCCCAGCAGCCGGCCCAGCTGGCCAGCCCAAACACGCCGTGACGACGCGACGACGTCACCAGGGGGCCGTAGCGGCCGCGGCGGCGACGCTGCCGCCGACATCGAATCCCGGCGAGCCAGGACGCGCGGTTGGGCGCGTCCGATGCGCCCGGAGGCGAGCTACCCGGGAGCAGTCGCACCGCCTCTTGTAGGTCGCTGAAGCGGCGCCGGCGGCGCACGGACGCGGCGGAGAGAGCCGAGCGCGACGGTGGTGATTCCGGCGACGGCGCGGCGTCCTGGCAGCTGTTCGTCGGCAAGGAGGGAAAGCAAGCGACGGCGAAGCTCTCCGTCGTCGTCGATCTGACCGGGGAGGGCCGTGGCGGTGGCGGCGGCGATCCACGGCGGCGCGGGAGAGAAGAAAGGAAAAGGAACTGTGATGGCGTTTTCGCAGAAAAGTCCCTCAGTTTTCGGAAAATTGCAAATAGGGGCTTGCGGCAGATTTTTCTGTGAAGGAGCTGGAATTGGCGGGTTCCTCTGTTGTTTTTTTGCAAAAATGCCAGCTCGGTGTGAGGCTGACCTGTGGGCCCACAGACACTATAGAAAATGAACAGTAGTTACTGTTGCTGAGCACAGTAGCTCGGCTGCTGCGGTGCCGCGATTTTGCACTGCTTTTATATAGTGGATAATAATGCAGGTTCAGTCACTAAACATGCTACAGAATTTATTACAGTAACTCGGCCGGAGATATCAAAACCATCCACACTCATGTACAACTCTCTCTATATGTAGCTCGTGCGCACTTGCGTAAGGTAGCACTCGTGAGGAGATTACTTGATTAAGGCAACCATGCACATAGGTCGATTTGGTTGTTGACGGTGTGTAAGAAATCTAGATTTGACTGTACATACACATTGCTCGATGCGGAGACTGTGTTTTTTCTTGCGGAAAAGATGAAACTGAATATATGAATAGGAGACATCGAGGAATGGCTGGAAACGTCCGGTCGTTGTCTTGCTCTTATCTACAGTCACATAAGCAGCCTGACAGCACTCGAGAGAGCATATTGTTAGATCCTAGAAACTACTAGGATTAGATCTTATGCGGTAGAAACCTCTGTGCATCGAGTAAAACTCGGTTCAATCTAGACTGAGAGAGATAAGAGGAGATCGGAGAGGTGAGAGGCAATACCTTGGGTCTGGCTCGAGGAGCTCGAGTCGGAGGCCATGGTGGTCGACGGCGTGGGTCCATAACGGATCGGGCGCCCCCGATCAGGGCACGGTCAAAGGGGATCGACGAGCCGTTGGGCTCGATCGATAAGAGATCAACCTAACATTCTTCCCCTTGATCTCAACTTTTCTTTTAACTTTATGATTTATACTTTACTCGTTTCATGACTGATCAGTACATAGAGCATGTTTCATCGTCACAGCTCAATTGCCGATAGAATCAGACAACCACTATATACTTTTCTGTTTTGAAACAAATCCTGTTACTTTTGGGCCACTTATGATCCAGGAATCATAGGCTTTCCATTAAACCCATGCCGGCTACGTGTTCCATGAACACGCTGGGTGGTAAGCCTTTCGTAAGCGGATCCGCAAGCATATTCTTTGTCTTTATATGCTCGAGACTTATAGTTTGATCCTGGATTTTATCTTTCACAACATAATACTTTATTTCTATTGGCTTTGTAGCATTACTCGACTTGTTGTTGTGAGCATAGAATACTGCGGGCTCGTTGTCACAGTACATCTTTAGTGGTCTGCTAATGCAGTCTACCACTTTCAAGTCGGGTATAAATTTCTTTAGCCATAGCGCCTGCCCCGTGGCCTCATAACATGCTATAAATTCTGCATACATCGTAGATGATGCAACTATTGACTGTTTGGAGCTTCTCCACGAAATAGCCCCTCCTGCGAGAGTGAACACATATCCTGTCGTGGACTTTCTATCATCTTTGTCTCCCGCAAAATCTGCATCTGAATACCCTCTTATTTCTAGGGAATCAGATCTTTTATATGTTAGCATGAGGCCTTTTGTGCCTTGCACATAACGCAAAGCTTTCTTTGCCATTTTCCAGTGCTCTGGGCCTGGATTCTCTTGATATCTACCGAGTACCCCGGTGATAAATGCTAAGTCAGGGCGAGTGCACACTTGTGCATACTGTAAGCTTCCAACAGCCGAAGCATATGGTATTCCTTTCATTTGATCGATCTCGTACTGGTTCTTGGGACATTGGAATTTCCCAAACTTGTCGCCCTTGACTATAGGAGCAGGTGTGGCACTGCACTTATGCATATTATACTTTTTAAGAACTTTTTCAAAATATGCCTTCTGCGATAGTCCTAACACTCCATTCTTTCTATCTCGGTGAATTTCTATGCCCAAAACATATGAAGCTTCACCAAGATCTTTCATATCAAAATTTGAGGACAAGAACTTCTTTGTTTCTAGTAGTAGACTGACATCACTGCTAGCAAGCAAGATATCATCCACATACAGAATTAGGAAAATATATTTCCCACTTTTAAACTTTGCATAAATGCAGTTGTCCTCAACATTCTCTTTAAATCCAAATCTTTTAATTGTTTCATTAAACTTTAGATACCACTGTCTAGAGGCTTGCTTTAATCCATAAATGGATTTCTTTAGACGGCATCCCATATGTTCCTTCCCCTCCATGAAAAAACCCTTGGGTTGTTTCATGTAAACATTTTCTTCTAAATCTCCATTTAGAAATGCCGTCTTTACATCCATTTGATGCAACTCTAAATCAAAATGTGCAACTAATGCCATTATGATTCTGAAGGAATCCTTACATGAGACCGGAGAAAAAGTCTCATTGTAATCTACCCCTTCTCTTTGCGTAAAGCCTTTTGCCACAAGTCTTGCTTTATACTTTTCTATATTCCCATTGGAGTCATACTTAGTTTTGTAGACCCATTTGCAGCCTACTGTTTTGGCTCCTTTAGGAATTTCCTCTAAGTCCCAAACATCGTTGGAACTCATCGATTTCATTTCATCTTCCATTGCCTCCACCCACTTCGATGAGTGAGGGCTTCTCATGGCTTCTTCATATGAAGTGGGATCACCTTCCATATGATCTATTTCTATGTTATAAACATAATCAGTAGAAATAGCTGACCTTTTAGCTCTTTTAGACCTTCTAAGGGTCTCATTTTCTAAAAGTGGCTGCTGCACCTCCCTTTCATGCTCAACAACGGTTCAGTCGGCTCCTGACGGACAGGTTCCGGATCTTCACCCACAGTTGTCACGGGTGGAGTTACAACAGGTGCTTGCACCACAATCTCAGGGATTGTCGGTGCAGCTACAACAGGTAGTGCGAAAAATGGCTCCTGAATCATCGGAAAAGGTGCACACACCCTCTTCTCCTCAAGATCAATTTTCCGAGCTACCATGCTCCCCCTCATCATTTCGTCCTCTAAGAAGACTGCATGTCTCGTTTCTACAAACTTTGTGTATCTGTCTGGGCAGTAGAAACGATAACCTTTTGATCTATCAGGATAGCCAATGAAGTGGCAAGTTACTGTTTTGGGGTCTAACTTTGCAATATTTGGATTAAATACTTTTGCCTCAGCTGGGCTCCCCCAGACCCTCAAGTGGCGCAGAGAGGGAACTCTCCCTGTCCACAACTCGTACGGTGTTTTGGGCACCGACTTGCTTGGTACTCTGTTGAGAATGTGAATGGCGGTTTTAAGCGCCTCCATCCATAATCCCAATGGAGGGTGGAATAACTCATCATGCTGCGCACCATATCCATAAGAGTACGGTTACGCCTTTCAGCTACTCCATTTTGCTGAGGTTCGCCCGGCATAGAATACTGGGCGACTATTCCATTTTCCTGTAAGAACCTTGCAAAAGGTCCAGGTACTTGACCATATGGAGTGTGCCGACCGTAGTACTCCCCCCACGGTCGGACCTGACTATTTTAATTCTTTTATCATGCTGATTTTCAACTTCTGCTTTGAATATTTTAAATTTATCCAACGCTTCAGATCTTTCTTTAATTGGATAAATATAACCATATCGGGAGTAATCATCTGTGAATGTTATGAACGAGTCATAGCCATCCACACTTTTCACAGAAAACGGTCCACAAATATCAGTGTGAATGATTTCTAGTGTTGCTGTACTTCGGTTTGCACCCTTTTTAATTTGCTTTACATACTTTCCTTTTATGCAATCTATGCATTGTTCGATATCTGAGAACTCTAACGGAGGAAGAATATCATTTTTAACGAGGTTTTCGATTCTTCCCCTCGAAATATGGCCTAATCGACAGTGCCATAACTTCGACGAGTCATGAGTTCGCTTTCTTTTCTTTTGTTCTTTGTTCGACAAGGAAGTTTGCTCACTCACATTACACACAGAATGCACTTTTTCACGTAAGGATAACAAATAAAGCTCATCGTGAAGTAAAGCAATACCCACACAAGCATCTTTAAACCATATGGCACACTTGCCATGTCCAAAACAACATTCATAACTGTCTTTATCCAAACGTGATACACTTATTAAATTTCTGTGAAGTGAAGGAACAAATAAGACATCTCTAAGCAAAATCGTGAAACCATCAGCCAACTCCAAGGAGATGTCGCCAACAGCTTCAACTTCTGCTTGAACTCCATTCGCGACTTCAATGCATCTTTCGCTTCTTTGCATAGTCCTTGTCGAATGGAATCCCTGTAAAGAATTTGCAACATGAACAGTTGCACCTGAGTCAATCCACCAAGTAGATTTCGAAAACTGTGTATACAGGGATTCATTTACAAAAGAAACTGTGTTTATACCTTTCTTTGCCATTATTGACTTGAGCCAATCTGGGCAATCTTTCTTGAAATGCCCAGTCTTCTTGCAGTGGAGACACTGATCTTTATCCACTGAGAGACTCTGATGATGATACTGTTGGGGACCTTTGCCATATGGCTTGGAGGGGGAACCACCTTGGTTGCTGTTGTTGTAGTTTCTTTTCCTGTTTTCCTTCACGTAGTTCAGGGAACCACCGTGAGAGGACTTGAGCCTTTCCTCCTCTTGCACACACATAGCGATGGTCTTTTCAACGTCCCATTTATCAGGGGACATGTTGTAGTTGATCACAAAGTTCTCAAACTCTTTAGGCAAAGATGCCATGACAAGGTGGACAAGCAAAGCAGGCTTGAGCTCCAGGTCATCATCCATAGGCTTTAGCTTGGCAGCCATGTTGCTCATCCTCAGGATGTGCTCCCTGATGCCATGTGCACCTCCTTGGTACTTTTCTGTGACCAGCTGTTTGAGCAGCTGGGTAGCATACACCTTTGAAGAGCCAGTGAACTGGCTCTTTATCTTTTCCAGGAACTGCCCAACGGAAGTGCACTCTGCGATTGAGCCCGCAATGGCGTTCTCAATCGTGTTCTTTATAAATGCCATGCATTTCTTGTTGGCATTCAGCCACTTTTGGTTATCCAGGGTGTAACTCATCTCCACTGGAGAATGATCCCTCAACTTTTTCTGCCAAGCAGATTCATCATCAGTAGCCTCTCTTATTGGCTCTTTTGGCTTGACTGGCTGTGGAGTGTCCACAACCCAGTCAACCTCGGCACACACAAATGCCAGGTCCACTTTCTTCCTCCACTCAGTGTAGTTGTCACCCCTGAGCATCGGAACGTCCTTGAGGCAACTCATCAAGTGGTAACCTCCTGAAACATCACATCGAGGTGAGAACAAAACAACAATTGCATGCAATAATCCAACGTTGGTCAAAATTAAAACATACAACTGTTTATGCAATTAAATCTATATCACCGTTGGGCAGAAAATAGAAATAAATGCACCTTTTATACACATAATAACAAATCATGATCATGTCATTAACAACGTTGGTCATAAAATAACAGGACCATAATCACCTTTAATATTCACTTTATCACATCTTTAAAAAAAATTAATTATCACTTTATTGCTTTTAAGCAATTACTTTTAACTATTTGCAGCGGAAATATGAATAAAAATTCATAAACTTTATACTTTTCAGAAACATTTCTGTATACTTTTATATTTCCTAAATAAATTTTCGTTGGAATAATTTGAATAGGAAAAAACTGGGCGAAATTTGACAAAAAATTGAACAAATTCGCCAAAACTGTGCTGTAAAACAAATAACAGACGGAAATTTGAAACTGGCCCACGGCCTGCTGGGCGGAAGATAGGCTTCCGCCGCGCGGTCTCGTGCAGCGCACCGCTCACGGCCCACGGCCCATGGCTTCCGCGCGCGCGGCCCACGGCCCGCTCTGCGCTCTGCGCTTTCTCCTGGCCATCCGATCCTATCCAACGGCTGACCGCTGTTTTCGGCAGATGAAAAACGCCCGAGCCGGTACGAACCCTAACCCTAGCGCCATTTCTCTCTTTCTCCTTCCCGTGTCTCTCTCTCTCGACCGAAAACGGCGGAGAGGAAAAAAACCGCGCCCGGCGGCTCGCCGGCGACGGCGAGGAGCGCCCGCGCTCCACGAGCCCACGACGGGCTCCTTCCTTTCTTCTTCTTTCTCTTTCCCCTTCACTGAAAAGACCCGAAGGCCAACTCGAGAGTAGAAGAGCAGCGGCGCCTCCCCTGCCCCCTTGCCGGCGCGTGCGTGCACCCGAGGGTGGGCGCATCGCCGTCAAGCGGCGCAGACTGTGGTGCCCTTTTCCGGCGACCGGCCGGTGAGCTTCTTTTACCTTTTCCCCTCTTTTTTCTGTGTTTAGGGTTAGGGTTTTTCTGTTCTTTGCCCCCGAGGGGGTTGTGTTCTTCGTCCAGATGCCCCTTGCGGTGCGCATCTGGATCTAGAGGAACAGGCGCTGCCTGACGGCGGCGCTCCTTGCCGGCGAGCCCGAGGGCCTGCCGGTGAGTTCTCTTTTCCTTTTTCTACCGAAACAAGATCTAGCATCTAAAACATGCTCTGATACCAATGTTAGATCCTAGAAACTACTAGGATTAGATCTTATGCGGAAACACGGTTCAATCTAGACTGAGAGAGATAAGAGGAGATCGGAGAGGTGAGAGGCAATACCTTGGGTCTGGCTCGAGGAGCTCGAGTCGGAGGCCATGGTGGTCGACGGCGTGGGTGTGTGCGTGGGTGGCGGCGGCAGTGGTGCTTCCCGTCGCCTCGCGCTAAAACCCTAGATCGGTAGGGATGTCGGTGGGGACTACGGCGCACGTTCAACCTCGTGAGTCGTGCAGGCCGGCCCCCCACCCTTTATATAGCGCTGCGACAGGGGCCCACCGTCCATAACGGATCGGGCGCCCCCGATCAGGGCGCGGTCAAAGGGGATCGATGAGCCGTTGGGCTCGATCGATAAGAGATCAACCTAACACATATAACTTCCGGCCCTCTGTTGTCAGAGCGCCACAGGCTTCTGCTTCTCAACATAGACGTGACGGAATAATTTAGGTGCTCAATGGGCCGTTCGCTAGTTCTAGCTTCGAGACGTCAAAAGTTAGCAAGGCCAGATGTGGTGCTCATATCTACAGTCACATATGCAGCCTGCGAATGCCAGGAAGAGAGCTCTACGGTCATGGCGTCACTGGCTTTTGCTACTCAACATAGATGTGATAAAATACACGAGGTGCTTAATAAGGGTCCGTTCGCTAGTGCGAGCTTCGAGACGACAAGAGATAGAAGGGGAAAATCTCCACGTGTCTTAACAGATTGTACTGCAATAGTGGCATGGCATCACCAATGCTCCCTGCAACTCTCGTGTGGGTCTCAAATCGGCTGTCATTCTCATCGCGTGAGAGATTTCGAAGGGGGCGGAATGTAAAGATTTTCAACAGCCAATCTTCGATGCCGTCGGTGCTCTTCCAAAAAGTTGAAGGTGGCTGGAATTAGGAACTAGTGGATGCGAAAAAGCTTGCAGAAATTATAGGATCTCA
Source organism: Poa pratensis (assembly GCA_947311845.1). Taxonomy (NCBI): domain Eukaryota; kingdom Viridiplantae; phylum Streptophyta; class Magnoliopsida; order Poales; family Poaceae; genus Poa; species Poa pratensis. The sequence continues at coordinate 25,726,027 of CAMZMU010000039.1, forward strand.
GATTTTTTCCCCTTTTTTTGGGTCATACGGCTTTGGCCGCTCTTGTTTGCTTCTCCTATATAAATATAATGGGCAATCTTTTTTGCCTTAACAAAGATAGTGATAATTAATCATTAAAAAACCCAGTGTGATCAACAAAACCTAGTTAGCTAACCCGGTCTCCCAAGGCGTGATGTTCTAGAGCATCTCAACATTGGCATGGACCAGCAGACCACAGGTCTAAATATCCTCTTTCGTGTTAGGTGTCTTTTCCTTTTTAACTTGATCTTTTGTCGGGTGAGGCTACGAGTTCAGAATAGAGTAACTAATAGAAATGACCCAACTCTTACATTTCTTCCTTGTTATGTATATATTGTTGGAAAAGCAAAATGGTCAACATGTTAAAGTTGGTATACATAGTAAATCATTTATTGAAAAATCGACTGTGATCGACAAACCCTGTTAGCGGACCACTTGTCCATATCATCACTAGTAGAAAAGTGCGTATAGGCGCCCATAATAGTGGCGCGCCAAAAATATTCCACGCCGTTGGTATTTGAAAAAATAACAGTGGTGTGGAATATGGCGATGCTACTAGTAAACCAGTACTTCTAGCCTGTCTCTAGAACAATACGCCGCTAGTGTGTGGGACATAAGCCTGTTCACGATTTGGTTCGAAACCGCCTAAACCGCGAACCCAAACCGCACCGCACCGTAGCCACGGTTTCACCCGGGTTTTCCAGGTTTCTAAATTCAACCCGTGAAATGGCAGGGCTCTACTCGGTTTACACGGTGCGAAACCAGCGAAACCGTCCAAACCGTCCCGAGTCACCTCGTGCGCACGCCGACGCGCCGGGACTCGTCCTCGGCGTTGACCAGATGACGGGGCGCCTCTACCGCTTCGACGAGTGCGCTTCTGCAGCTACAGGAAGGGCGACCTGCTCCGCTCGCCGCCGGCCGCCGGCTGTTTTCGACGACATGAACCTGCCCAAGACCGTAGTGTGCAAAGGCCTGCGAGGTCGAAAGGAAGTTGGCCGCACCATTGATCTGTCTAGCTTCCAAACCAAGCTGAAACAGCTGCGAGGCGAGCTAGAGGAGCTTCTCGCCAAGAGTGCACGCGTCCTCGACGGTCTTCGCGAAGCCGGTGGCGGTGACAATGGCGGCGAGGTGGGGCTCAAAGCGTTTCTCAAGGACATGAGGAAGAGGCTCCCCGCGCTGAACGACGTGTTCGTGTGGCAGGCTCTGTGCGGCGCATGGGGCGGCGTGCGCCCGGGCGTGACGTCCCTGGACACGGTTGCCGAACCAGCGCGCCTCTCCCCCGGCCTTGCCGACACCATGGGCGACCTCGACGTGGACCGCATCGTCGAAGGCGGCATCGAGCTCATGCAGCCGCACCACGCGAGCAAGCTCTCCGGCGCCATGCACTCGTCCCTTGCCGGCGCCGGGGTGACCGGCGTGAAGGTGGCCGTCTTCAACACCCTGGAGTACTTGTGCGCCGACCACGGCGGCCGCGTGGAGCTTGCCAAGGATTACTACGCGGTCCTCTCGAACTCCATCGCCGGTCGCCGCCAACTTCGCCGGCACAGGCATCATCGCCAGCATGCAGCAGCGCAACGACTTCTTCCTGGGGACGCGACAGGTGTCCATGGCGCGCCGGCGACTTCTGGTTCGACGACCCCAACGGCGACCCCATGGGCGTGTACTGGCTGCAGGGGTCATGCTTGTATAAGAATACGTATACATATATGTCATGCCAACGTCATCATGACATCACTGCTTGAAATATGAGTCGATGCCGTACATAGCTCTTCGCGCTGCGCTCCTGCTGCCTCCCGGGTTCAAACCGTGCAAACCGTGAAACCAGCCCGACACAACCCGCGTATGTACACCGGTCTCACGATGTCGAAACCAGACCAAACCGACCGAAACCGTAGACTTTATCGCCGGTTTGGCAAACCGCGTAAACCCGTTCAACCCGTGGATGCACAGGCTTAGTGGGACACAGCTGACATGGCGTAAGTTACCAGCAACGTGCCACTATTGTTATGACTAATGCTGGAGGCCACAATTATTGTACTAGGGTTGCGGGCCCACGCGGAGAGCGTTGCCGGCGATCAGACGGACCGACTCGCTTTAAGCGCTACATAGGCGACCCGGCCGTTGGAGTCTTTTTGGTTGTGCTGGCTACGCAATTGAATTAACACACCTCACTTCCTAAAAAAACACACACACACCTCACTTCAGTTAGAACAAAAAACTCTCTCTAAGTTCTAGTAATACGGAGCGGGGCCGACTGGCTGTCGACTTACTTTTTTTTTTCCCTGCCTAGTTAGAAACGAATGTGAGAATTGGGCTAGCCGTCGCATGACCTGAGTGGCTTAACGCTGTTTTCAATCGGCACTCGTCTGTTCCGCCTCACTAGCTTTGTTCCACACGTTCTGCTTAAGTTACTGACTTAGTGCCTCAACTAAATAGTACTAGCTTTCTTTCATGCAGGACTGGGAAATTAAGATCCATGTATGCTTTCATGATCGACCAAACATTGTACACATGTTAGTGATGTGCAAGTAAAGATGACACATCATTGAAATACTGTCCTTTGCAGGGGAAATTAATTAGGCAACAGACATTTTGGATGAGATAAATATGGACACTGTAAGAGACCAGGTGAAGAGATAGGAAGCCTCTATTTACCAAGCCAATGGATACATGCATGAGCAATATACGACGGAGATAACTAACCGATCCTATTAAGCATAGACACGGGAGACATCTGGAACTCGCTCGTCATGCATGTGTTGCAGGGATCGACTCAACGAGAGTGACACAGAAACGGTTCCTAACAAGTCTCTACAGAATACCCGATCCGAGGTTCGAGGGGTGACGATGTCATGATATTCCTGAAGAACGAGGCGCGGCGACTGCTTCATCGCCAGGTGAAGCAAGCGAATCAGGCCGAGGAGAGAAAGGCGAGAGCTCATTGGGCCGCCAACCCAAGAGAAGCAGCCCAAGCCCAGCGCCAGCGGAGCCCACGTGAATGGCTAGGCGACACTGTTATCTGGCCGTTGCGGCGACAGGGGAAGAGAACGAATAGTAGCACTGTAGCAGCTTATGCTGATACTCATCCTACCTACTCCTTCCCTTTACTTTCGCTCCAAGCATATCTCGATCTCGAGCTGCTCCTCGGCGTGACACTGGGATTGTATCCAGACCTGATGATATTATTGTAGTAGAACACATATAGCCTTACATTTGGTATGAAGAGCCACCGATCCTTCGGATCTGAGAGACAAAAACATTTTCCCCACCAATTTTTTTGAGAGTTCAGTGAGATACGGCGGCGATTCGAGGCAGGAGTGGTGGTGGTTTGGAGCTCTAGTAAATCCCACTAGCTTCCCTGTTCTCGCGGCGGCGGAGTGGTGCTTTTTCCCGGTAGCACCACGGAGGCAACGTTTCCCATCCATGATGATGCTCATCTGCTGCTACCTATATATAGACATTACACACGAGCGCAATGAAACACCTGTTGTTACCTACTTCTACACCAGTATGCATAGATCGATTTGGTTCAGTGAACGTCAATCAAAATTCGTCATTTATGAATGGGAGACATTGAGAAATGGTTGACAACGTGGGCTGTTTTCACTCGCTATTGAAGCTGCTTGAGATGCAATCATCCTACCAGCGCCGATCGAGAAGACCATATAGCATCCAACTATCTATAATCAGGAGGACAACTCTTGTTCGACAGGTGCCTCTCATGCCGTCTTAGTTTATGGAGTCGGTGGTTCAACTGGCTGCTACTGGGAACAGTTCAGCGTCTGCATTCGCCAATGACAGATTAATAAAGGATGATCAGGGAAAGATAGCACTGAAGCATCAGTCCTTTCTACGAAAATTTATTGTTAATTATCAGACATTTGGGAGACGACAAGTATGGACACCGTGAGAGCTGCTACGTGAAGAACCAACGATACTAGCTTTAAACTCAGATATGAATCGCAAACTTATAGTGTGATCAACCAAGCAAATGGAACACCAGTATCGATCAGAAAAGACGCTAGTTCGCCCATCCTGTTGGAGTTGTTGAGCATAGTCCGTTTTCCTGTAGGAGTATATATAGGCACGAGAGAGAGCTCATATATCTCATGGATCGACCGGTTTCCAGTGTCTATTGGCCTCCAATCGATGCTCCTATGATTGCTTGAGTGATCGTGTCGTCCAAGAAAGAATAGAAAGGAGGATTTTTTATTTAATTACAAAAGATTGACATATATATTCCCTGTAACCGATTTTGTTGCCTCGTTGACTCCGGCTATACAGATAGCCATGTCTTTATTATGTAAAGTGAGACTGATATAATATCAGAGATTGAAACATTGCAAAACTTGCTTGTTCCTCTATTCCACAGCTCACACCAGGGTTAGTGAGAGGGACTGGATAATATCGTGTTTCCGTATCAGCATATCAAGGTCAAATTTGCATTTCCGCTGTGAACTGAGGCTTCACGATTACCACTTTGTAGATAGAGCCACACCTCGTGGTGTATGGCTGAGCGTGATTCGTGAGACAATCAAAAGCCATCGACAATTATACTGAGAAGATCAGGTGTCCCGCGTCAGTTTCTTACCAGGGACACTATTTGGAGCTTTATTTTCTTGATCTCCTAAGTCAAAACCTAAGAACTGGCCTTGACCTTGGTGGTTAGATCAGTAAGAGCAGCCTAATTGGTTGTGCTGTTGTTGTGGATGATAAATCTCTTTCCCTAATTGTTGCCAATAGTGGAAGATGAAGCCACTGGTTGCTGCTGTAAACGTGAGGCTATAAACATGTTGTCCTTTGCCTGCTGTAAAAATCTCAACAAAGAAAAACAACTTTTAGAGGACGCGGATAAATATATAGAGACCCAAGAGCGCCAGTGACGGATCAAACAACTCACTTAACTCGGAAGGCCGAGAGTCAATATATGCTAGGGAATACCAATGGAAAATTTCATGCTCTGGATCAAACTAATAGATTCACCAGGGAGCACACACACCGAAGATTTCGAGTGACTCTACTGATGCCCCCACCCTCAGCTCCGCCGGGCGCTGTCTTGCTGACTGTCATGTATGTGCGCGCTCAACGCGGTCCTATTGGCTTGGGCAGCTCCGGTGATTGTAATGTCCGACTCTCTACCAGAATACGTGCTATTTTGGTCGGTCGTCGAGGCACACATTACCAGAATACGTGCTATTTTTGATGATATGGTACCATCAAATTTTGGTCGATCGTCGAGGCACACATTACCGGTCATCCGATTTCGTTTATATGCACGTACATGCAACATACCAGAGCAAATCCTCTCGATCTATATATTCGCTCAACCAAAATTGTAATATCCCTAGGATTATTAAAAGATAGTTTGGCGAAAATCCACTTTGTTTGGTACAATTTTGTTTTGTTTGACATGGAACGCAGACATTCCATTAACTTTGCATAAATCACCCCTTCATGTGAGAGCCATCATGCTCTTTCAGATGTTGTACATGTTACAGCTAAGAGGGATCACTGAACACATTGTGTATACAAGGGAGTAATAATAGGTACAAAATCGTTTGAAAAAAATAACAAGGCCGAGGGCGGAGGCGCTACTTCGGCTTGTCATTAAGATAGAAGTGTGACTCGAACCCACGACCTCACGTTTGGCGCTTCAGCCTACCGACTATCCGGTCACGGAAGAGTCCACAACAAAATCGTTTGATGTCAGGACCCATATCAGAACTCGTCATTGTATAAATTTGAACCCATAGATAATTTGATTTATAAAAGACAAGAACGCTCAATATGTCCTTCGAATTATATGTACAGGGTTGAAGCATTAATTCTTGTCGTTGGAAGATAAAATAAGGGCAACCATTGTGAGGCTATAAATATATATGAAGCACATGCTAGAGAAGCGACTCAGTAATTCAAGAGTGAGTGGTAGAGACCGGAGACAGTTGCTAATCATGCACCCTCCAATATGATCGAGCTTTGGAACGAGAGGTCTTGGGAACGACTGTTGTGAGACTAGACACACCATGAGCTCAGGTTTAAAACCTCGTCCGTTTGAGTGCATTCCAGTGGGCACTTGGTAGCTGCCAGACGGCTGTGCGAAATGAGCTGCCACACGGCTTGACAGAAATTGCTGTAGTATTGTTTTGAACGTAGCTCTGATTTAAGTTACTAGGTCAGTGGTTCGACTCATACTACTCCCTCCGTTCATAAAAGGATGTCTCAACTTTATCTAAATTTGGATGTATCTACACACTAAAATATGTCTATATACATACAAATGTAAAAAAGATTGAGACATCCTTTTGTGAACGGAAGGAGTACTAGCTAGCTTTCCTGCATGACTGGGAAATGATCGGTGTTTGCAGTCACTAGTCACTGTCAATCAATAACGAGCAAGTAAAGATACCACAACACTGAAATGTTGTCTTTTCCAAAGGAAACTAAATCAGATATGATATTTATGCGGCAATATATCTTGACACTGTAAAATCAGACGGTCAATAGTGCCAAGACCGTTAAGTTTGTTGAAGTGTATATGCAAATTGACTAGCCCTTTCCATCTGTTCAAACTTTTGATTACGTTGGTGAATGCATGAAACATGATATGGTATCATAAAACAGAGTCTCGAATTCGATTCATGATTTTCGCAATTTATTCTAAAATGGTTGTTGCCCCCGGCCTCTTTGTCCACATATAGGCTTCTTCTCTCATTTGTGAGATTTACGCGTCGTCGCTCTTCTCCAGTTTTTACTATATATAGCTTACACTTTCTTTAGCAGGTTGCTATTGAACACCTCGGAGGGCAGAGGTAAATTTTCTTCAGCTAAAGCCTCAAATATTGACTTGTTGCAGACTTATGTAGACTTAATGAAAATCTCTATTTCAAAAATAATAATATCAAAGTACTATAGATATGAAAGAGGATTAACATTGCTATGTAAAGAAATCTAACATTACATCTGCACCAAGTGGAGATCTTTGGCAACCTTGCACTATCTGTCATTATTTACTGTTTTCACTAAATCTACATATAAGGAAGCTCTATGGTGAAATCGCCAGATATTTTCTTCATTGGTCAAGTCTTTATGAGAAATTAGCACGATATGCTACATTCTTATTGAAGACACAGTTTGAAGTTTGCTTGCAAAGATCTGCAGGGAAAAAACCTGTTATCTAACAATGACATACTTGCTTGAGGTTTTGTTGTTGGATGACCAACCTCTTTGTCTGATTGTTGTCAACCTGGCGAGAGATAAGCTTAAGTTGGTTGTTGCGTGCCAATGCTCTATGTGACGAAAATTTCTTTGGACTGCGGTTTTGCGCTTATTTTGTAATAAGAGGCTGTTTGGTTAGGCTTATAGTGTGGCTTTCCGGGCTTTTAAGCCTAAGCCCAACCAAACGGTGAAATTGAACCGTGTTTTTCGACAGCCGAACGCGCTTATTTGTACTAGCAACGCAAAGCACCTCCAGAGCTGTTTTTCATTTGTTTTCTTTTCGACTAATTAAATCGGTTTCAAGGAAAGGGTAAGGCTAGGGGATTAGCTAGGGTCTGTGCGAATCTACATGCACACTGATTTGGGCGTGAGCAAATAGGCCTTTTAGATTTTCTAGACATGTTATACTTAACTAACCTGAACCACCTCCCTCAACCACCCCACACCGACAACCACCTAAAGACTGGCTACTACTAACCACACCCGAAGATAGACACCTAACTAAACGCAGCCTTAAATACGTCAAGGCTGAATTCATATTTATGAACACGAAGAGAGCCAGCGAGGAAACATATAGTATTTTTATGCTGAAGGTCGAGAGACAATATGATAATTATTTAATCCAAAGAAATACCATATACTAACACAAAGGTTCAGGTTGGAGCTAAGTATTTTTTTTTGGAAAAGACAGCAGTTCCTAAGTAATCAGTCAGATAGTGAGAATATACGCACGAGAGACACGAAGGTTCATGTTGGAGCTAAGTAATCAGTCAGATAGTGAGCATATAGGCACGAGAGACATCTGGAACTCCGTCATGTCGCATGTTTTGGACCACATCCCCACCTGTCTGCTCTCACATATTGTCGATTACCAGGCAACGAGCGTGATTATAACGGGTTTCTCGGGGAAGAGAAACGAGACAACGTAGTGAGATTTACGTGCCTCGTCTACAGAGGCTTGCCGCAAAAGAGTCTTTCAGGTTAGCATGGCAGGGAAAGAGCTAGCCACATGACTGATAACAGGTTCTAAACCACGCGGTCCCTTATAATTCCTAAACTAAACGACTAGCGGGTTTATGCCTTGTGTGTTTTGTTTCTTTTTTACTTTTCTTAGTTTGTTGTCAACACTCTATTTAAGATGAATATAAATGACTCACCGGAAGTGCTGCCACGGGAAGTCGCTATAACTTTTGTGTCAGATGGCAAGTTTTGGGTGTGTGTGGCGGTATCACGGTTCCTGCTCCAGCGCCTAGCGGCAGAGCTGGAGAAGAGCGATGCAAGGTCGGGCAAGTGTTATCCCACAAGGCTAAGTTCATACCATCAGATCTCGTCTATGGATGTGTGAGTTTGACGAATTGCCAAGCTATTCGAAATACAATTTTAGAGCATAGCTACATTTACTGAAAACTTGAAGGAACTCGAATATGCATGGATTATTATTTATTAAGTTTAGGTGCCATGGTAGCTTGTGAAATTTTACAAGCACGTAGTCATGTTTCCCATGATATTCCGTTGATCCGTAATTTGACCATCACATAGCACCTCCCTCCATAGTACCTTCATTCAGTAGAGCCTCCACTTCCGACCACTGCATCCTATTGCGTGTGTGGGGAGGGTGGTGGGGGGGGGGGGGGGGGGGGGGGGGAGGGAGGCGATTCTCGGTTGGTAAATTATTATACATAGCCACTGGTAGGGTAGGTTTTTGGGCGGTGGGGTGACGAGATGGTGACAATATCCCATGAAAAATTAGTACTCCATGCTTCATCCCCACCCATATAATAAAATATTTGGAGGTGAGGACCGAATGCACCAGCCATTTCAGCCAAAGAGTGCTAAATTATGTAGAAAGAAAATGTTGCATGTCTAGGCTACAGCAAGCCTTAGACATGTGATCGACGAAGGACGAAATTCTAATTTTAAATAGTGTGTTGGCCGGGTCTTGAACGTGAGACTTATTGGCTCAGATACAAAAAAAGTATTATGCACAACCCAATAGAACTAATACTAGTAGCTGACTGATATAAGTAGAGCAATCCATGTATATTCTAATAACCTTTCTTAAGTTTGATTCGATGAGGCCTACGTGCGGATAGAAAGAGGCCAAGATCAATTTCTATTTAAATTACGAAATATGAGACTATCTAGAAACCAAGACCTCTGCTACGATAGCATACTGAATTAATGCACGAATTGGTACAACTAAAAAGACCAAACAAAAAGAGATGGACAAGCAATATATTTCAACACAGCAGATCTCATCTTGGTTTATCATGTCGTACTTGATTCATGTGGTTGATAGAGATATTGATCTATGTTGCTTTAGGGCTCTGTTTTCCACTGTATCACCTAATTATCATTGTAGTTGTGCTTTTCTATAATTAACAACAGTTGCATACATGGATAGCATCACCATCACGTATATAAGTATCATGTGCAATGTGGTTAATCGAATTTCGGTTACCGGACTGTAGCTTTGGTTATAAGATTGGCTCAAACCCTAAGTATGTTTTGCAGGTTTTTTGAATTTAAAATGCGTGTATGATATTCACATGATAAATGCATGATAATTTCTCGTAAGAACGGTTGCCAAAAATCCTTCCTCCTTAGTCTCCCCGGGTTTAATTGTTGTAGAGGCTAGCTAGATGCAGTCATATGAATCAAAATTTGATTCAGACATGGTTGAAGTTCGAGATGGCTAGCAGTAGCAGTAGCTATGGCAATCATATGTGTTTCCAAGGTTGAAGTGTTTGGGAAAAGAAGATGATAAATAATCTAGCGATAAACTAGTGAGAGGTTTTTTCTCATAATCCTTCTGAAATATCTTTTCCGTAAAGGCTTGGGGACAAAGGAGGATAGGTAGCTTTATATTTTACTACTCACATGTGTGTTTCTAAAATAGCATTTAAATATTTTATCATCCGCAATGTTATCAAATTCTGTTATATGGAATGAAATGCAAATGTTTTTGCTAGCACGCAGGTCACAGAAACAACCTATCTTTCAGAGAACAAACCCCACAGGTTAGTGACTGCTAGCTAGTTTTCATGTGTGAGATGGAACTAATCAATGCATGCATTCAGCTTTCATGAGACACTATGATTAGGTAAAGGTAGTGGATAAACAATTAATCACCGTCCTTTGCAAGTTAAATTGTGGCGATACATATGCACACTAGGAAAGCTGTCAAAGAATGGAGCATCACTTTGAAACTCAGAAGGTCGAGAGACAACAGACAATACACTCATTGATGACACCAAAGGAATACTAGCCCAAAGGTTCAAGTAGGAGCCAATTAGTCGATCTTATATCAAGCATGGGCATGAGAGCTACCGGGAATTCGGCAAGGATGCATGTACTGGAGCACATCCCCAGTGGTTAGCCCTCACCTCTTGCATTAGAGTGGTGACTACATATCGTTGGGTAGGTTGCGCAAACCCGGTCGGACAAACGAGAAAAGGTCATGAGATTGCCCTGCTTTGAGAACCGCGGATGTGGTGTGATGCTATTTTTGGTTGGCATGTCAGGAGCTCGCCCGCGAAAGCACATAATGACGTTCATTTAGGTGTCCTATGCGGCGTGGAAGCACTAACCGGACTTATTCGGGCCCAGTTCGGAGGAGCGGGAGAATGAGAAGCTGTGCTGCTGGGATCAGCAACAACAACGGGCTTTGATCAGAAGGCTCGGGATCATCACTCGCAAGTGTTAGATCATTGGGGAGGAGGAACTTCGCGCCTACCTAGATCCCTTTGCTCAGCCTCTCCAACTTTGTTTTCTTTTCGAACACGCAAAAGCTTTGCTTGTCACTTGCGTTAGAAAAAAAGGACAGAGTCCAGATTACAGCGATTCCGGCATCAACAATGCGGTCAATAGCCAAACAGCAGGTCCTCATAACGACTAAGTGAGGAGGTACCTCAAACTACAAACCACAACAACAACATGAGACATCGCCCAACCTTGCCTCCATCCATGTCGTATCCATTGCCAACTGCTCCCGGGAGGACCATCACTCCAAAACTAACTAGGCCAGAGAACCATCCACCTATGTGCTAGAGAGAGTCGACAGGTGAAGGGCAGGGCCCAGCTAGAACTGTGTGTTGATCACCGCTAAGACACTAAGACACCGCCTCTGCCCGATCCGGCAAACCGGACCTAGGGTTTCCCCCGGTGCTCGAGGGGGAAGTCTAGCAAGGGTCATTCCAACCCCTCCAAAAAGGTAACGGCACCCTCGGGTGCCGTTGACAGCTTGACAGACGCCGCACGACAGCCTCTCCAAAAAGAGCACATTGTTTGATCCTGCCGAGCAGTAGTTTTTCGTAGCGGCGTGTGCGCTCTGTCTCCTTTTTTTTCGCTTTGTCCTTATGTCATACTACAGTGTAATCTCTATTTCTATATGGAATTCACGTGGTTAATTTAAACCCAGCGCGTGTGCGCGTGTGGATTGGTTGTGTATCAGCTATTGGCCCTGGTGGATGCGGCGGTGATCTGCCTCCAGGAAACTAAGCTGGCGGTTTTAATCAATCTCGTGGTTCGGGAATGTTTCAGGTGTGAATGATAAAATAAGTGTTTTGCCGCAGCCTAGAAGTGCAGTTTTCTTCTTAGAGACAAACACGGCCACGCCGCTAATTACCACCAGTTTTGGGCTCCAAAACGACAGTCCAATATGATTCCGTTCTCCCTTTTTGGAAGTTTGAAAGTTAGTTTAAGAAGATAGATCCCTTGGACAAATAGATACTCTACGTAACAAACTTTTCCCAGCAGCATCATTTCGAGCCCCAAATTATTTGAACGCGGAGTTCATGCAGACAATTTTAGGACATACCCTTCAGTGCGGTTGGCTTGATCTCCTTCGATTCATCGTCGCCTTGACCGCTGAGATCACCTTGTTGTGCGCCTAGATCACATGCAGTGTCTTCACAATTACCTCCATATGTGCCCTCTATCACCCCGCGAGCAGCATACCAAAAAACTCTCAATACGAAATGTTACGATCAAGGGACCTATGGCTTACTTGACCATTCATTTGATACAGATACTCAGTTTCAGAGAGGAAGTGAAGGTCGGTCGAGAGTAGAGGTCCGGAAGGGAAAGACTTGGGGTTCAAAGAGATCGGTTGCGAGTTCATCTGTGTGAACCAATTATATGTAGCTTTGGCGGAACTATTTTGTAGTAGTGTTTGTTGGGCTTTTAATTAATGAGCAACTTCAATTGAAACTCTAGTTGTTTATTAATGAACTAAATATGTAAATCACAAACTTCCTGCGCATTTTGCTGAATACGTCGTGCTAGTGCCTTCATGAAACCTCGCAAATTATGTATCTTCAAAGAAACTAACAACCCCACCCATAGATACCAGAGCTACAATTTATGACTGGCACAACACAAAATAAAAAAAACAAGTAAAGGCAGGTGAGCAATCAATTCTTGCCCTTTGCAACTAAAATTAATTAGCTAGCCCTTTTGTCATATATATACTGCCACCAAGAGAGCCCGTGAAAATCAGATATCAGCTGAAACTAGGAAGGCTGAGAGACAATTTTAGAACTAATACAAGCCAAGAGAAAATAAGCGCAAACATTCACGTCGGACCTTATTAATTTATCGTACTGAACATAGGCATGAGAGACATCCGGAACATAGGATCTGGAGATGGAGGAGTAGATAGTCTCTTTGGATCATACGGATCTAACCACTCCTGGTATAAAAGTTAAGAAGGCTGTGAACTATGCAACCTTAGAGAAAAAGGTAGTTAGGAGAAGTGCCAGATTTAGAAAGAAATCTTAATTCTTTGATGAGAGGTTTTTTTTGGAATAGTGATGGTTTTGGGGAGACAACAAAACACTTAGCTGTAAATAAGATGATAAGAGAGAATAAAGTAGATTTTGCTGTAATTTTGGAGACTGAAAGATCTAGTTTTTCCAGCTCCTTTCTTGAAACATATTTCAGGTGCATTTGATTTTATTTGCTATTGTCTCCCACCACGAGGACGTTCCGGAGGCATGTTAGTCGGAGCTATATAGTGGATCATGTGTACCCGTGGTGGATCTTTGCTATAGTTCATACGCAGAGTCGATGTCTGAAATTATGGATGAAATATTCTCTACAAATTATGAAATGTCGGTAATATATGCAATTTTTCATGCATGCAAATTGAAGCACACCTTAACTTGTGAGAATACTTATACAATGTGCACCATCTACATAAATTTGGATATAACTGGAGGCCAACAACATACTCCCTCCGTTCCAAATTAGATGTCATATAGATACATCCACTTTTGGGCAAATGGATGACATCTAATTTAGAACGGAGGGAGTAGATGCCTACAATAAGGTTTGGGTTGTTTTATCACAAAAAGTTAACTGAATACATAAACATATTGATATTATTCATGTGTTTTAGTCCTGACCCCATTAGTTATACCTGGACTATATTAGCAAGCATCTTAAATATTAAAGGGGAGTTGATTTCCGTACGGCTCGAATGTCTAGCCTTGACTTTGAAGCCCAAAGTCAATGAAGCTGCATCCGCCACGAGGCCACGTTGACCCCTTTCTTTTCTCATCTCCGAAAGCGCCGCCGCGAGCCATCTCCATATCTATGATACGGAGATATGCCAATATTTACCATAAGAATCGTTACTAATTTAACAAGATACTGATTAATCTAGATAAGAAAACCAAGAGTTAAATATAGCTGGGTTTTATGACATACACTTCCACATCGACGTCTATACTCCATGATTTACATACTTCTATAAATATCTGAATTGGTGGCGATTGATCCATCCTACGTCTCTCGCAATCCCAAACAACTTCGAGTTGAAGGAGGGGCTGACAAATTCGTGACACCACATCATCAAGCCACCAATGCAAGGAAAAGTGCATGTGCCACTCTGTCGCGTCCTCGTCAAGGAGAAGATAACACACCCTCCCTCACGAACAATGTTGTCTACAAGCCCCATACCAAAGAGACATGCAACACCGAGAAGGCCAGGCTCTGCATGGTCGAACAACTATTTGGCGTGCAATGGGCGTGCTAGCCCGGCCCGCGATGGCCCACCTTCGCCCTCAACCCCGCTCTGCGAGTTCTTCGAGTCCTTCGACCGCGCCACCGCCGCCGACCTCGCCACGGTATCTCCTAGACTCGCTCAGTCCGGCCTCAACCAGACCACCGCCGCGCCGCTCACCCCGCCGGCCTCGACCAGATCACCGCCGCGCCGCTCACCCGCCGGCCTCCACCCGACCAGCGCCGCGCCGCTCCCTCCGCCGGCATCCACTAGACCACCGCCACGCCGCTCCCCTCCGCCGGCCTCCACCAGACCACCGTTGGCCCCTCCGATCCGCTCTTTGAGATCCTGCGGGTTGCTCCTCTCCTTCCTCGGGTTCTCCCGTTCCTCGACTCCACCATCAGCCCTCTGGCAAAAAGAAGGGAAATCGATAAACTCATGCGCAGCCATATGTTCCACCAAATTGTGCAACCATATGTCTCACCAATTCACCTCGGAAGCTTATCACGGATTTCTGGCGCAAAAAGTAATAACTATTTTTTTGCAAAAGATAATATGTACATAAAGATATGAACCTTATCACGGATTTCCGGCGCAAAAAATAATAACTATTTTTTTTGCAAAAGATAATATGTATTCAAAAAAGATATATGAAACTAAAAAAGCAAGGCGCTAATGTCTTGTGCACTTTGGCATCTTTCACAGCTGATAGCCGTGTACGCCCTCGTGTTGGCGATACCTGTTTGGTCGTTCCGCCTAATAAAGCGGTCGAACTATCTTCAAGTTTCCGATGTGGGACTAAGAGCATCTCCAACCGGAGCCCCCAAAGGCCGCCCAAACGTCCGGGCGGACCGCCCGGACAGTATTTGGCCCAAAAACCTCCACCCAACGGAGGCCCCCATAGCCATCCGAAACGACCGGGCGGTCCGGCACACCCCAAACCCAGCCCATATCTGGGGCGGGTTTGGGGGCGCCGGGCGCGCTCGGGCGCGTCCGCCCTGTAGTCGCTGATAGTGCGGACCCACGCTTTGACCGCCTGGCGGAGCAGATAAGCTAGCTTGACCGGCGTCGGCATTCATAGCGCACCGGCCGGCATTCATGGCGTACCGGCCACCTCCGACTATAAGTGGAGGGGCCGGAGCAAACCCTACTCCGCACCGCACTTCCGCCGCCGCCGCTGCTCTCTTCTCCTCCTCATCCACCGGTGCCGAGTTTCCTCTTCCACCGGTGCCGAGTTTCCTCTTCCACCTCATCCACCATGCCTCACCGCCTCCCCACCACATGCGCCAAGCTGACGGCGGAGAAGTGCGCGCAGCTCCGCCGCGAAGCGGAGACCGCGGAATCGCGTGTGTCCGTAGAAGTGTTGGCGGTGGAGGGGACAGACGTCGGCTACTGCATCCTCCGCGAGGGCTCCGACATCGTCGAAATGACGGGTTCGGAGTATCTCCGGCAGATGCACGAATCGAATTGGGCGCAGTCGGACGCGATGGCGGAGGAGTGGAATCAGCAGGTGGAGGCAGAGCTGGCAAGGATGCGGGCGGAGGACGAGGCCACGCGGGTTCGGGCGGAGGAGCGCGCAAGGGTGACGGCGGAGCACCATTTGGCCGAGGAGCAGCTCAAGGCCGAGGCCACGGACCGCATCCTCGTCGGGCAGATGAAGAACAGGGTCGGCTTCGTCGAGAAGCAGGAGCAGCCAGAGGAGGCGTTCCGTGAAGGCTGCATCTACGTGCCAGAATCTTCCGGATCTGGCTCCTTCTACACCGACTCCGACGAGCAGGGGTCTTCTCCGGACCCTCCTCCAGCTGCGGCACAGGGCGGCTCCGGTGCCGGCGCGGCAACGGTCATCGTCCTATCCGACGATGAGTAGACTAGGCTAGGTGGCTATCCGGTCGCATGAACTGCTCGTAGGATTAAGTAGCAACTCGTATGCACGTTGCATGTTTTTGTAGTAATTTGGTATTTTAAATTAGAGGTGTGTGGTTGTAGCAACATGTTTTTAGGGGGTGTCCGGTCACTGTCCGCAGACGCGTTCGGACGCGTCCGCGTACAGTTTGGGGGCGAATTTGAGGGCTCCGCTCGGAGATGATCTAATATCCCGAGCGAAAATCTGCGGCGCGAAAATCCCGCACAATTGGCGGCCCAGTAGATGAGCCCGGCCCGCGATGGCCCACCTTCGTCCTCCACCCCGCTCTGCGAGTCCTTCGACCGTGCCGCCGCCGCCGGCGACCTCTCCTCCTACATGCCGCTCGGGTATCTCCCAGACTCGCTCACTCCGGCCTCAACCAGACCACCGCCGCGCCGCTCCCCTTCGCCGGCCTCCACCAGATCGCCGCCGCGTCGCTCACCCCGCCGGCGTCCACCCAACCACCGCCGGCGTCCACCAGAACATAGTGCGCCGCTCCCCTCCGTCGGCCTCCACCAGATCACCGCCGCCGCTCCCCTACGCCGGCCTCCACCATACCACCGTTTCTCCATCCGCTCCGCTCCTTGAGCTCGCCTTTGAGCCGGCGGCGGCGAGATCCTGCAGGCTGCTCCTCTCCTTCCCCGACTCCACCCTCAGCCCTCTCAAGCAGCAGGCTAGTCAGCAGCCAGAAGCGAGGCAGGGAGGGAGCCAGGCCGGCGGCAGCTCGCCGGTTTCGATATCCACTTCGCACTCGCAGGCAGCAGCAGCAGAAGCAGAACCCACCCTAGGTACACTCCTGGTGCCATTGCCTTACTGAAGGCGATGCACAACTAACTAATGATTTGATTTGTCGCTCCATATTCATTTTCCACTTACTAAAAGTCTAATTCTACCCCCTTGGAACTTGAGTTGGAACAGCGCTTCAACATTGTCAATTGGAGAGGCTTGGAACTGCTTCGGCATCCTCAGGAGAGCAAACAAGAAGGTAATCTGCTGTTCCGAGCTTCTATACACATACAAAAAATAGTAAAACGTATTTGCTGTTTTCCAAAATGATGAATTTACCAGTATCAGCCCGATACTGATACATGTATCCGTATTGGTGCATTTTAGCGGTCAGCTAACTGTTGGTTGGATGTGCGGACTGGCGGTGGGTCGGTTTAGATAGCCACACATACTGTGGACATATCCTGTCCTTCCAGGGTGAACATCTCACGACCCTGTTGCGTGCTCAAGCCTTACCGCCAAGGTTCAGAATATCGGATATCATCCTCATATTGGTTTGGCCTGAAAAGAGTTACAATGATCAAAATATCAATCGATATTGTGGATGATATGATAAGGACGATAAACCATGCTTAGCGTGATGTGGCCCGTGTGAATTCTAAATAGGTTTTCATTGTAAATTTTCCGCCCATTCTCAAAAGCCCCTACGCCTCCTCCTTATCATCCTCTCTGCTCTAATGACGTCGATACATCTGGATTTGTTGTTGGTATAAGCCCTAATTTGATCCATCTGTCCTTGGCTCAGTCAAATCAGGAGCTTTCCTTTCAGACCATCTTGTCGTGGAGTACTAATTTGATCCATCTGTCCTTAGCTCAGTCCCTAGGTGTGCGCAAGATCAATCCTAGTGGGGTCCTGTCAGATCCTCCAGTTCATGGATATTTACTAGCACTATGGACCTTGCAGATGTGAGGGCTGGGTCTTTACTCTTTAGCGTGTTGAGAGTCTAAAAAACCTAAATTATCCAACCATGGATATTTAGATGCGACAATCCTGTTCAATAACACAGTTTGTAATCACTAGAAATATTAGGTGAACAAACCATCATATGGGCATGTATTATCTTTACTCATATTTACTTTGTGGCAAAATGATTGTTGTGTAATTTAAAGAGTATCATACTTATTAGCATATGTGTTAAGTTACCTACAATCAAAATATTACATAGAATCAAAAGCTAGCTTCTGGCTAGCCAATAGGTTATACTCGATGTTCTGTCACCAAGCAAGATTAACATTCAGAAAGTTTTTGTTATTAGATGAGACAATCATATTTTTCCAAAGGTTAGATGTAGAGTAGTATTTCCTTTCAAAATTGATTATAGGCCACATAAAGGTTCCTATGTTTTTTCTAATCTTCTTCACACAATCACTGCTAGACAATTTCTTAAGAATTAACATTTCAAATTCATTTGAATTTGCAATGTTTGGATCAACTTTGGATACCTACGATAATACCTTGGAGTGAAAATATACCTTTTTCTGTATTGATTAAAACTCAAACATCATGCTGCAAGATAAAAAATATAATTAGAATTAAATATCCAGTCAACCTTTGTCTTGGCCCAATCTTGATTCATAGGATTTAAAATCCATGCCACAATTTAGTCATCTATGCTTCCTGGCTTGGATAATTCCGATGAAAGAAAGTTCTTACTAATGTAATAATGTGTACATAGGTACTAAATGCATCCCATAAACCTATCCTAACTGGACTTAAAAAATAAATCTAACTTCAGGCATTCAATTTCCTATTGCCTATATAAAAACTCTTAGGTACCACGTCCTCATGTCTGTAGAAACTCTCCACCTTGGAACGTTGCATACATGTATGATTGTTCGCATGAAAGCGTGTGATTTTTTTTGCCTTTATTTATGTCTTTCATAATCTATAGTCCGTTAGTAAGAAGGACATGCAAAGAAGGGAGGAAATTAGGAAACACCATAAATTACACTTCGTCAAATTAACAAGTAATGCTTCTATTGCATTGTTAGGTAACCATTGTGCATGTATATTTGTACTTAAAAAATATTAAGATGGGACATGAAAACCAGAAGAAGTGATACATAATGCATAAGCATGCACATAGGATATGTACTTGTGTGCTGTATATATACACGGGGATAATAGTGTGTGCTTTCGTTTGAATAATTCCTGAGCAATAGCATGCGGAGATAAAAAAGAACTGTTGACCGAGATGCATATATGTGTGCATGTCGTGCGTTCTGTTGCTTGCATGCTGCTGATGTACGTTGCTCTGGGGGCGAGCTTGCATGTTGCACATACAACACGATTCGGAAGCGACGAATCGATGGTGGTGTCAGCGCCGCCAAGCGATCAGGATTTCTTAGTGCAAAGGCTCTTGGTCATAGTTGCTGGCCGCGGACATCAAGTTTAGCCTGATAGTTGCTGGTCGTGGACAACATTGGAACCCTACCATAACTAGAAGGACGAAAGCATCAAGCTAACTTATCCCTTTTAGCCTTTTAGGTATTATTAAGTCAGTATGTAGTAAAAGTTAAGATCTTCAATTAGGGCAACACATTTGGTGTGAAATCATATATATGGCATTTTTCGCGGTTATAAGCATATTCACTACAACGTGCATATATATTGTGGTAGCTATATAGTATGTCTAGGGTATCTGTTTTCTTGGCAGGCCACCTATGTTTTTATCTTGTAGTCATGTTTGTGAACCAACCTAATAAGGGCGGAGGCAGCAATTGCACAAATATCTATTGAACCTCACATTTACGCATCATATATTTGTGGACCAACAAGATATTGATAAGCTCTCACAATGCAGGATGATATATCTACAGGGAGCCAGCAATGAAGACAAACCAATAATACAAATATAGATAGCCAAGGCAAAAAGCTACCGATGCCACCAGAATAACGAGAGACAAAGATCGCTTCCATGACAACATTGAGATGAGAGGCATCAGAACTACAGTCGTGGAATGCAAGTTAAAACACGTCATTGGTACGTGAAAATCTTCTTAGGCGAGTATCCCCTGCAGTGTGCTGTACCATGCCAGACACACTAAGCCCCATGGAAGGGCTACCGACATCTTGGTTGACCTAACGTGAGTGTAGTACCCTAGAATTTATAAACAAAATTTCGGCATAAGTGCGAAGAGTTGACAGAATTTTAGAATTTTGGTTAATGAGTCAAATGTGAATTCTAGTTAAGAACGTAGTTTACTTCGTCTTGTTGAGTTGACTGAAAGGACTACACACGGAACAAATCCCCAAGCCAAAGCCCTGAGTATATATCCCGTCATCACCACGATCGTCCTCGTTGAAATATTGATCCACTCCGTCGCCAGCCAGACCTCCTGTCTGTGTGCGGCGTCTGCTATATAAACTATTTCCCAATCATGTGGCCATCCTGCTACCGGTACAACCCTCCCTTGTGGTGTGTTCTTGTGTGTCCGTGCATTGCCGAGATCTACCAAACGAGACAAGGAGCAGTGCGAGGGAGAGGAAAATCGGTGGGAGCTCGGTAGGCCTTGCAGAGTTCCTGCATCAAGGAGAGCTGGCGGTAGTATATGTGCGATATGTGGATCTAGTTGGTACGCTAAGTAATTTCATAGGTGCTTTCATGGTTTCATCTCATCATATGATGCCTAATTGGATTAAAATTAGTGTATTCGGTAATTAATAATCTTAATTTGAATTTATATTCTTCCCTTTCATTAAGTCCTATTCTCTGTTATTTCGCAGAAAATGCTCAAAAGTGATATAGCCGTTCGAGTAACCAAAACATTGATTTGTACGGAACAACATTCAGATTTTGTTTTCAATCTAGAAATTTAAATCCCCTCCAACCAGTTGAATATGTAAACCTACTCAATTCCAAGTTTACCCAGTTCTACTTAGACCACCAGCAAACGACAATTCCTTACTTCTCATCTTGGTCCTCGATTCAAGGGTTATAACAATATATCGTTTTCGATACCTTAAGTCAGTGATTTAGGGTATCCCGTTTGGTGCAAAATCCTGTATAACACATTTTGACAGTTATAGACATATCCACTACTGTGAAAATACATCTGCATATCCAGTACTGTGAAAACTAACCTAATGGAATCAATGCCATTAAATATTCGGACTAGTGGAATGTTTTCCAGATACAAATTGTTGCTGCCATGTGGATTTGAACTGTATATATTAACATATGGTAACAGTTATTTTGCAGGAGATCTCAGGATCATCATGAATTTCATTGCATTTGCTGTGTGCTCTTCCAACAGGACACTCTTTGCCACCCTATACTTCTTCAGTCGAGTGCTATAAATATATCTGGGATCAGTTGTGTTCATGATCCTATGCAATTAAACTATCTCTATGGTTCTAACATACTTGGAAATGTCAGCTTCTTCTGTGATCGCTTGAATGGTTGGTTTGCCCAGAACTTCAGTCAAGACAACAAGTTGTACCCATTTTATTTTCAAGCCAGGTAGCCAGTCCTGCAGAGGAGAGTAATTTTGTGGCCTTCTTTATGTGGAAACTTCGGCATTTATAGGTTAATGAACTCTGAAAAAGTAAATGGCCAATAATAATACAGCAGAATCTGTCTATGTCCTGTATGAATGAGATTTTTGTTCTATTTAAATTCCCTGTATATAATAACATAATTGGTAAGTTTTGAAACTATCTGACCAGTTTATCATATTCCATGTATCAGCATCAACATATGGAGTTGTGTTGGACATGGTAACATATAGGTACTCCTTGAATAAATCATTTAAAAAGCTGTACACTCCAGGTTCAAATATTCTGCAGCGTGATTCTCATATTGATCAACTTCAGTGTTAGCACTGCTTGTTTATTGGCGCTTCTCTCGCAGTTTTACAGTTAAATAAAAGTAGCGCTCAAAGCACTTCAATTGTTTTGTTTACCGAATCTCATACATTCCTTAATTTTCTTATAGACCACATTCTCTCTTGAAAGTGCTCTGTATGCAAAAACACAGACCTGGCTTGGTTTTCATACTGTTCCTTGGGTTGGACATTACAAGCCACTGGTTTCAAATGTACAGGTTAGTTTTCCCCATCAATTCTGTGCAACTCATGCTTCTCCTGTCAGTGAAGTTCAGACAACAACGTAGCCACTGCAATGTACCTATATCCTTTTGTAGACTCGGTTGTGATATAGGAGCAACCATGCAAGCTGTATATAGGTTCTCGAAAAATCCCCTCATGTCTTTCTTGACCATCTTCTCTCTATCTCTATGTCACTAATAATATGAATTACTTACCTGTTCTTCATATATTAATTGGATTATTTTTATTCTTACCTAATGTATGGTGCTGTAAAAAGCTAGATGCAATGGAGGCAGAACTATTGTGCTTTTCAGAAATAAATATGATGTACTGAACTTATAATGTAGAGGTTTTGCGCATATCAAAGATGAAGATTAATCACATGAGAGAGTTCACATTACCCAGTTAGTCTGTAAGCCTACATAATAAGCCTGGAGTGTGACAGCGAGGCGCATGCTGGGCAAGCAGCGGGACCGGCGCGCGCTGCGGAGAACTCGCCAGGCCGGTGCGCGGGGAGCGCTCATGTATGGCCGATCCCTCGCTGGTGGGCGCCGTTTTTGATCCGGCACGCCCTAAAGCCTTTGAGCGGCCATTTGGGCGCACCCGAATGGAGATACTTTAAGTTTGTCACAATTTGTTCAATGCCATGTTGTTTAAATATACATTCAGCGACACATATATTGAATTTTGGTGCTGGTGAGCTGGTTGGTCTTCTTCTTCGGGGCATCTGCTGCGGCTGGCCGTGGTGGTGAAGCGAGCAGGCCTTGGAGACGGTGCGGTGCGGGCGGGCCTGGTCGGCGCGGCGTCGGTGGGAAGTTGGGTGGTGCTGGAGGTTTGGAGCTTAGGCCGTGGTCGTTCATCGAGCCAGATGCTGTCGCGGAGCGGCGGTTGGATCTTGCGGTCGTCTTCCTTAGGTGGTGGCTCCTCTTCTCCGGCGGTGTGCGGTACGGCGGCGCCGGCGTGGATTAGGTTTCTCGGGAGAGAAGGTGGTGGACCTGATTGTGTTCGTTCCAGGTTGCTCGGGGTGCTTTCTGCAAATTGCAGGGTCCTTCTGTAATTTTCTTTTATGCCTTGGACTTCTTTGTAATTTGTTCTGAGTATGCTGATTATATGGATCGGGTCCTTTTCCTCAAAAAAAAACATATATTGAATTTTACCATAAGTTGACGGTTCTTTATTGCCTAGAGTTACAAAGAGTAAAGAGGGCAAAGTGAAGAGTAACAATTGCTAGCTCAACGCTGTGGTCGATTAATCGTGGATTCATGGAGAAAAATAACTCTTTACCAAGAACGAGCGGAACCAAATTCGTGTAGTCATATTTCACTTTCACTGTTAAAATGATCAGTGGTACGCGTTAGATGGCTCTGTGTTGGGCCTAGTAAATATAGAAAACTGCACTAGAGAAACCAGATATTATTAAACATTCATCTCTCTATGGTCTCTACTCAAAGAAAAATAGTCGGCAATCTCTTTGCCAAGTATTAAACTCAGCAAAGAACACTCGGCAGAGATGCTCTTGGGGCACTTGTTTTTCGCCCAGTATTGCACTCAGCAAGGCCTGGAGTGCAACAGCGAGGTGCATGCTGAGCCGGCAGTGGGGCCGGCGCCACCAGCGGAGAGCTTGCCAGGCCAGTGTGCAGGGATGGCTCATGCATGGTCGATTCCTTGGTGGCGGGGAAGACGATAGGGAAAGAAAAGATGAAAAAAGTGTTTTGTGGATCCCACGTGATTAAGTGTGTTTTCTGGGCACATTTGTACAGTAAACTGTTCTAGAGTGCATACTAAAACGATTTTACGGTTTGTGCTTGTGTTTTTTGGGATCTGTTAGAGATGCTCTAATAGCAAGCTTTCATGTATGATCTGATAGTATCAGTGCCATCATTTGACATCGATAGTACATGCTAATAAAGGGCGGGCTAGTAAACATAGCAGGGCATTCAACCGCTGTCCTTTGCAAGTGATATCAATCAGCGCTGGCATCTTGGGAGCCGATAAATATGAACACCAGTAGATCGAGTTAAGAATCATATACTAATATTTACACTGAAGGCCGAGAGACAATATATGCTAGTTATTCAAGACAAAAAACAATATACTACTGCAATTAATGGTTCATGTTGGACCTAATTTGTTTATCAGATAGTGAGTATAGGCACGAGAGACATCAGGACCGCGGTCACATTGCATGTTTTGGAGCACATCCCAAGTTGATCTGATCTCTGATCCTTTGATCTACAAGGTAGTGGATTGTTGTGGCTCGGATACTGAGGGGTGCTGCGAAAGTATTTCTTGTTAGCATGTCCCGGTAGGAGTTAGCCGCATGGAATGGCAGTAGTCTGTAAATTACGTCCATCACATTCCTATAATATGTTCATCATAATCCAGCGATGCTTATATTTTTCTTGAAGAAAGAATGAAAATGACTAAGACTACTCACAATGGGGAGTCACTTAGACTAGTAACATGCATATGTTACTATTCTAAATTACTACCTCCACAATAGGGAGTAACATGTGTGTAGTGTCATGCATAAGTTTATTTATTAAGTTGTACACACATCTTGCCTTGAAATGTGTGATATTACGGTAACATACTATGTTACCACAACCATCTCTCTCCTCATTAATTACCCTCCACATTAGATTTTTTGCCTATGTGACATTTATGTTACTCCTATGTTACTACCCATTGTGACTAGTCTAACGCAGAAATCGTCAAGTTTACGCACTTAGGCTAGTCCTTGATGGCGAGCCATAAATAACTCCTGACCCTCACGTATGTCAAGAAGCAAAGACTCAATATTTAAGCATATACCATGACGTATATGTCATCAGCAAGCGTGCTCCCTTAATGAACCAAAAAAGCATATGTAGTTTTGCAAGTTGCTCAATACTTATTATTTGCTAAGTGAGTTTGTCTTTCTGCATAAAACAATAAAATAATAACATAAATATCTTGCATGTTGGCACTATAATAATCACCGAGTTAGCTGTGAATCTGTGATAAACAATCACAAAATGATGAATCTGCTTGGTTGTATCAGGATAAGTATATCAAGGTGCTTTGAGTCATTTTATATCATTCGCAGAAGACAAAATCGGTAGTTTGCAAGTGGCGCAATGGTATTCGTTCTAATCCTCCTGTGGATATTGTATAAAATTCATACATCACATGAAAATATTGTACTTTCCAAGAAAGGCCGTTGGACCGCAATAGAACAGAGAAGAAAATGACCAGCACTCTTCTCTTCAGAATTGGTGCTACAAGCTAGGTTCCTTACTACAACACACATAAAATTCTTGGAGAGGCAAATAAGATTGCAACTATAATAGTGCATTGTTCAGAACATATATAGTACCGGTTTTGTGGTCGTTCTGAGGAACCCAACGCTGAGTCCAGCCATCTATTGGCATCTTACACCGAAGCATATTTCATAAAGATTGATAAAATGGGTGTACAGTCTGCACCTTCGTCAAGATGGGCACCTGCCGCCCACTCCAAAGTATTACGACAGTTTATCATTTTATGGCACCACATGAAATCATTCATTAGTACTGGTTTGGTATAATAGATAGATCAGCATAGATGTCATGGCCTGAACATACATGTGATCTGACTGAGTCCAACTAATGGAAGTCTTTTCATTTAGTTTAGATGCAGTGATCATCCAGAATGGTATATTTCAGTGGTAGATGCCCACCCTTTCTAACAATGAACAGCCAGATGCATATTACATGTGACGCCATGCTGTAAGTCTGTTACAATTTGTTCAATGCCATGTTGTTTAAATACACATTCAGCTACACATATGAATTGAATTTTACCATAATTTGACGGTTATTTGTTGCCTAGAGTTAGAAGGGTTATTTATCAGATAGTGAGCATTGGCACGAGAGACATCATGACCTCGGTCACATTTGCATATTTTGGAGCACATCCCAAGCTGTTCTGGTCTCACATCCTGTCAGCTACCAGGCAACGGGAAATCAGAAGAAATTCAGGGTTGCAAATTAAACATGGATATGTTTCCCCATAGGCAATTTTCCGTAGCACTAGTCTGTAGGTCTAGCATTTCCGCTCCCCTAATGAACCAAAAGAGCATGACGACTTGCAAGTTCTTCAGTATTTACTATTTGCTTAGTGTGTTTGTCTTTCTGCATGCAACAATAAAATAGTAACATTATTATCTTGCATGTTGGCACTATAATAATCAACGGGTTAGCTGTGATTAACAATCACAAACTGACGAATCTGCTTGGTTTTCTTAGGATACGTATATCAAGGTGCTTTGAGTCATTTTATATCATTCCAAGAAGACAAGATCGGTAGTTTGCAAGTGGCTCAGTGGTATTCGTCCTAATCCTCCTGTGGATATTGTATAAATTCATGCGTCACATGAATATATTGTACTTTCCAAGAAAGGCCGTTGGACCGCAATAGAACATAGAAGAAAATGACTAGCACTCTTCTCTTCAGAAATGGTGCTTCAATTCAAGCTAGGTTTCCTTACTACAGCACACATAAAATTCTTGGAGGCAAATAAGACTGCAACTATAATAGAGTGCGTTGTTGAAAACATATAGTACCGGTTTGTGGTCGTTCTCAGGAACCTGACGATGAGTCCAGTCATGCATTGGCATCTTACGCCGAAGCATATTTCACAAAAGATTGATAAAATGGCTGCACAGTCTGCACCTTCGTCAAGATGCGCACTGCCGCCCACTCCAATCCAAAGTATTACAACAATTTATCATTTTCATGTACCACATGAAATCATTCATTAGTGCTGGGTTGGTATAATAGATAGAGCATAGATGTCATGACCTGCACATACATGTGATCGGACTGACTCCAATTAATGGACGTCTTTTCATTTAGTTTATTTAGATGCAGTGATCAGGCAGTGGTATATTTCAGTGGTAGTTACCCACCCTTTCTAACAATGAATAGCCAGATGCATATTATATGTGATGCCATGCTGTAAGTTTGTCACAATTTGTTCAATGCCATGCTGTTTAAATATACATTCTGCTACACATATGAATTGAATTTTACCATAAGTTGACGGTTCGAAGAGGGCAAAATGAAGATGAACAATTGCTATTCGCAAAAAAAGAGAGGAGCAATTGTGAGCTCAACGCTGGTGGTCGATGAATCATGGAGACAAATATTCTCAACTCTTTACAAGAACGAGCGGAACCAAATTCGTGTAGTCATTTTTCACTTTCATTGTTAAGATGATCAGTGGTACGCGCTAGATGGGTCTGTGTTGGGCCTAGTAAATATAGAAAACTGCACTAGCGAAATCATATACTGTATTATTAAACATTGAGCTCACTATGGTGTGCCGTTCACGGTGGTCTCTTTGCAGTAGAGTTATGACGGCTTGTGAAACAAAAGAAGAAATCGACGAAGCACTTTCTAGTCATATAGATATAATGATGCATTCTTCGTCTCCATGATTGGTTCCTCTACTCTATAATATTCACCGTAAATCACCTGGGAAAAGAAAATCTAAATTGACTAAGCTTCTGGCTTGTTTATAGAGATATAATGGTCAGTCAGTACGTCAACAAAGATTCATGTTTAAAGTTATAAGTTGTAATTGCAAGTGGCATGACATTTAAAAAACGATTAATCTATTTAGCAGACGTGCCCTACTTGCAACATTCTTCCGGCGCCTAAGAAATCAATTCGGCCATTTGAAGCTGGACTAACGCATGCATGCGTGGAGGGAATCTTTTCATAACCGAAAATTCAAAATAAATTATCTCTTAAACCGGTAATCCAATTGATGATCTGTTTTCACCGCTGGCTTCATCTCGATGAGTATTTCAAAACAAGATCCCATCTTAATATGTTTTAACAAACTTTTTTTTCGTCGTCGGTTGCCAGGCTATAATACTATAGTTACCATACTAGTTGTGAGCAGTTATCACCCAAATAATGCATAGTTACCAAGTAATTTTTACATGTTTTCTGTCATAGCCATGATCTACATGTCCAAATAGTGGGGATCTGATCACTCTAAACACGTTAAACTTTGGAATTAGCGTCACCAAAGTGTTACGTTGGTGAGTAGACAAGTTCAAACAGCCGGGAAACCATTTGATTTTAATCTGGTAACCAACTTATCAATCCCTGGTGACTAAGTGGGTATAATCTGGTAACTAGGGTCGGAAAAAATGTTGGCAAAACATATCAAGATGGGATCTATTTTTGAAAATCTCGTCGAAACTAAGCCAACCGTGAAAACGGATCTGAATTTTGATTTACGGTTTAAGAGATACAACTTTTTAAAGTTTGAAAAACGTGGCTGGCTGCATGCATACATGGCTTTACTTAGCGTAATCTATCCGTGCCCATGGATAGCTAATCTGGGACACGTGTCCTTAGTAGCACGGCCCTTTAAAAAATGCAAGTGCCATGAAATTTTTAAAAATGCAAGTGCCACAATACATATTTAGGTGCAGTGTATTTTGTGTTCCTCCCGCCAATTAAGTTGTACGACATTTCAAAAAGAAACCATGTTGCTTCTTTCCTCGAAACGGTCGGCTAGCCAAACAAAACAAAGACGGACTTGGTAGTCTCCTTACCCACAACGTCTACACAATGCAAGTTACTGAACAATAAAAATAGAGCCATTTCTCTATTTATTATGCCGCCACTCCATAGTGTATGGATGCATGAGCAGAACGTAGTATAGTATGCAGATGCCAATATAGAGCTGTTGGTGTAGAAGTGTGGCTCCTGTAACTGAAGAATTTCAGCAAGCTTGGTGGCCATCAGTAGGCCAAACGCTTCGGCCTACAAAGATGAAGACGCCGGAAGTGACCTGGCCGATATGTATAGCTGATTGCAGTGTCTGTTGTGCTCATCCTGATGAATGGGCGTCCGGCTGAAGTTGTATGTTATCCTATGATTATCCATACATAACTCCTCACACCCTCATGTTTGTCAAGAAGGATAGAGAACATAGTTACGAATATATATATCATCACATACTGTCTTTCATCATGTTCCCTTATGAAGCGAGAACACGGGCAGAGCTGCAAGTGGTTCAATGTACAATACTTATTTAGAGGGTTTGTGTTTCCCCACACACGCACACAATACTGAAAATTTATCGTGGGCACAGCTGTGAAAAGAATAACAAAATGACGATTCTGCTTGATAGTCTCAGGATATGGAATATCAAGATTTTCCAGTCATATTCAGCTTTCCAAGAAGACAAAATCGGTAGGTTGCAATAGTACTTATTCTGATCGGCATCATTTGTACCGCCAAAAATCATACATCACATGGACACTTCATTTAACACTTTCTTTCCACGAAGGGTCGTCTGACGACTATGACCACAATACAACAGAAAAAAACGACCAACAGCCTCCATTGGTCTCACTGATAATTAAACGGTTACACACTGACATTGGTCCTGAAGCCTATAAATGGAACCCCTAATGTTCAGCTCTCTCTCACAACATACAAGAAAGAAAGAAACCATAAGAGTTTTAGGATTGATCTTCCTGCCCCTCTTCCTCCCAAAGCCATGGCTCGCACTCTCAAAAGTGCTCTGTCCCTGCTACTCCTCTCCAATCTCATCCTAGGAGCTTTATCCTTTTCATGCCCCACTCGTTGTGAAGTGGAAATAATTTGGACCTTGTATTTGCGCCAAATTGGCGCGGGAGCAACCCCGAACCAAGCTCTAGTGGTTCCCCCGCTGAATAATGCCACAGCCTTTGGTCAGATTAACGTCAATGACTGGGATGTGCTTGATGCGCCTGTACCAGGCGCAAATAGAGTTGCTCGTGCAAAAGGCACGCATACAAAGTCTGGCCAAGCCACTGGTGATTGGTTCACTTCTCTCAGCATAGTGTTTGAGGGAGCAAGGTATTCCTATTTCTATTTTCCTTTTTGCTAAAATATCGACTATGTTTCTTGCATCATGCATCGACTCGCAACTGTTGGATATTCTTAATTTGCAACTCCTTTATATAGCTTGGTTACATATATTATTGCTTTACGAGGATATTAATTTTACTAGATCTTGGATATATATGCTATGTAAAATAGACTTGCATGCCCAACCTTTTGGTAATTAACACATGATA
The DNA here is from genome assembly GCA_947311845.1 of Poa pratensis. NCBI lineage: Eukaryota > Viridiplantae > Streptophyta > Magnoliopsida > Poales > Poaceae > Poa > Poa pratensis. The sequence goes on from CAMZMU010000039.1 coordinate 25,756,115, forward strand.
CTAAATGTATTCTAATTAATGAAATAGGTTTAATGGGTCCACATTTCAAGTCATGGGTATCACTGACACAGACGGTCAATGGGCTATCGTTGGCGGGACCGGAGAACTGGCCAGGGCTGATGGCACCATCAAGCACAATATAATCAGGACCACGAACACTGAGAACTACAGACAGCTTGATATTCATGCATTCTACACCCCACCAACGGTAAGGAATGTCACACATGCATGAAGATATATAAGTAATTATGTTGTCTGCTAAACAAACTTTTAACACTATAGTTTATTACAGTATATAGCGAAGTTAAGGTTATATGAAAATATTAATTGATACAAGTCAACAAATAAATGCATGACCCCAATAAAAATCACAGGTTGTCAAAGCATACATAGTTTAACTAGATCATGTTCGAAATGTCACGTTTTTAAGTTATACAGCAAAATAGTTAGATCAATATCATTATTAATTTTTCATTATGAGAATTTATAATTAAATATGATTATACTTTACATATTTGAAATTACAAGTTTTAGAATACTTGGTAATTTTAACAACCGTCCATCCGCTTAAATCTAACGGTGGAAAAATAGGAGCTACCTAAAACTACCAGAAAAAAACTACCTGAAACTACCAGAAACTACCGAAATTGAATTATTTTTTATGTGATATTAAAAGGGTATTTAGGTCATTCGTCCCACCGTCCCATTTTCTCTGATCCGTCCGCTGTGTGAGAGCAAGTTGCACATAACAGTATAATTTAGTGATTCTGGGTTAGGTGGCCAAGTAAATCGAACCAATCTCTCTGACCAGTTCGTCCAGGCACGAGGTCTCTCCTACGGATACGACGGCGGTGGAGGCGGCGCCATGCCCGGCGACGACGGCGGGAGCGGCGGCGCGCCGGCGGCGAGGACACCATGCTGCGCCACCATGGACAGCGCCCTTAGCTCGACGGCGGTTATCCAATGGGGAATCTGGCGGCGAGGACTCCATGCTGCGCCGGTGCCGAGCGCGTTGACGTGTCGCTGGCGTTGATCCGATGGGTGTTGCCGCCGTGGTGGTTGCGGTCGCAGCAATTCGATGGGGAATTGGGGAATCAACGACCTGAGCTCCCACGACATCAAATCTGTTCTTCCTTCGTGTATGTGCTCCACTGATAGCTGGCTGGAGCTTTTTTCTTGTTTCAGTGTAGCTTCGTGTATGTTGTGAATAAATTCACAGATTTTCAAGGTGTATGATACGACTACGAAGTGTTACTTGGTTGATACATTTACCTTGTTCAAATTTGAGAAAATTATGTCATATTTGGTACATAAATCAAGCTGACACCAAATTGAGCAATTTTTGGCAAGATATATCCAGACAGCAATCTGATATATCCAGATAGCTTCATGTTTACTGTCTCATGGCACATACAAAATAAGAGTCAAAATACTTTTCAATCATTACATGGCTCTTGTGATTTCATACAAATCTGATAGCTTCATATTCACTGTCCCTGCCCATTACTTGCATCTTCTTGACCTGCCTGCCCATTACTTGTTGTGAAGTAACTATAAAAGGCGGTGTCAGTGTAATGCACCCTCTGTCGTCCTAAGTGACATTTACCTTTGTTTAATTGGTTCTTTAATAGGTTTTCAGTTTTCGTTATTGGTCCTAAGTGACATTTACCTTTGTGGAGCAGAATGGCGCATGATCATTCAGCACTTATTTTCTTCTGAAAAAATGTTGTGTTTTAGAACGCCCCTTCGAGATTAATTTGACTGATATTTACTAGCTATAACTTTCTCCGTACAAAAAAAAAATTACAAGATAAATACTTCATCAGTGTGTCAGACCACAAACAAAATGCAACCGCCTCCATTTAGGTGCAAGACCCAAATATGGGATGGTTTCATTACTCTCCCTGTCTAAAAGAGAGGACGATTTTCCAAGAAACAAGCTCACTAATTAATCAGCAGTAGCAACAACGAGCACTGAATAGTTGGGTCAGTGTATCAGACCACAAACAAAAGGGAAGGGAACCGCCGTGCGAGACCAGCGTGCACTGAAATAAGCTCCAAGAAATAACCTCACCATTTTACATTCATTTAAACGGTTTTAATCATTCAGCAAAAGCACCAACGTGCACTGAATATCAACTAGAACTAAGAGGTGATTGGATCAGTATTTTACATTATGCAGATCATAGTCACTATCCATCGCAAATACAGTATCAGTGAAAATAAGAGCTAAACCCTGCCTTTGAATCAAAAGTCGTGCTTCACAAGACCAGCACTTGATTGATACTCGGCAAGACACATTTAATTATCCAACACAAATATCAGAGAACGGCGCGCATGTACTCCATGAACTGTCCAGGCAGCTCCTCCAGCACAAAATGAAACAGTGCAGCCTTGAAAAGGAAACAAGGTGAGGTGTTCCTTCGTGTCATGTTTGTTACAGTGTACAAAATGCCTGCATGCACCATATTCAAGATTGAGCTGACAAGCAAATATTCCGAAAATGAATTATTGACCGCAAATGAAGTAAAGAATACTTTACCCTCATCTACTGTGTGAAATCAGCATTTCCTACAACCACAATGAGAATTGACAGTGCCAAATCTGATGCCATTACAATATCATCTATTGTTTCTCGCTCGTCAGTCATAATACCATCCTGCAAACAATGCTCTGACCAATTTGGCTTTACACCCAACACGAGTTATATTCCGTGGCCTCCTCTTCCTATCTTCTCTCTTCCTCTTCATGTGCTTCTCTTCACAGCAGCCTTCACGGCTACATACAAGTTTCCTCAAAATAATCTCTTTCTTGGCTCCATCCCACTCGACATACTCTTTCCGCACACTAAAACCTTTCTCAAGAGCATAACTGTTATAGAACCGAAAACCTTCATCCTTGCTATCAAACGTCTTGCTGACAATCTCATGGCTGAGGCCATGGACTCGGCCATGTGTTCCTGCATATCAAATTAACATTTATAAGTTAATCATGTGGCAGACCAAAAAAGGGCAAAGACTGATCACAAAGACATGGATGGACAATGCAAGTTTACATCAAACCAAAATCTCATAGCACTTTCATTATTCATCACTCATCTAGGTGCTTAAGTAGATGTAGCTTGTCAGCTGGTCTAAAAAACGAACGACAATATTTTAAATTCCGCTTATTTTTTTCATGTATTTAGATCATACTATGGGTGCAGAAGCACAAAGTACACATGTGTGCCTCTATTGCTGTAAACATAAGGCAAATAACTGAATTCTCCATATATTTCGCCAGGATCAGGCCAAGAGCGGCTTGTTCTAAAAAAAGCTTATGAAGCTAACCTTTACTGTTACTCGATAGCAGTGCGGTGCAAAGTGCTGCCCGTCTCTTTCCCACTGACGTCAAGGAGCCAATGACACAAAAGTTCGGTCGTGCATCTAGGGAGTGATTGAGCAGGCCACATGAACGAGTGTCAAGCAGTGCTGTGAATTTTGTAGCGCTGCTGCTTTGGTCTAGTCTGCCGGACCGGTGCTACAGCCCGGGTAGCACCGGCCGCAGCTCCGCCACTGTTGCAACGGACCTGAGAGCGGAGGGGAGGCGTGGATCGACCGAGCGGCGGCGGCGCGATGTACGTCCCGGCGACGACGAGGTCTGGCCGGCGGCGACCGGCGCCTACGAGGTCTTGTGGGCGGCGGCGGCCCGAGGTAAGTCGCGTCGCGGACGAGGTCCGGAGGGCGGCGGCGGCACGAGGTAGTTCCCGTCGCCGACGAGGTATGGCGGGCGGCGGCGGCCAGAAATTGGATGGCGGCGGAGGTGACGGCGCTGTGGCTGCGGAGGTGGTGGCCGGCGGCGGAGGACCGGAGGGGCGGCCACGAATCGAGGGGCTGCGGCCACGAATCGAGTGGAGGGGACGGAGATGGTTCTCTGGCTGCGCTGAATCGAATCGAGTGCGGATGGATTATTTCCTTCCCAAAATACAATTTTACCCCCTACCGCCCACTAATTACGTTTCAGCGCTATGCTAAAAAAAGTTCCGGTGCTTGGATGGCTGGCATAATTTAGAGGGAATAGAGTTAAATCTAATGGCTGAAATATTTTTAGGTGGAAAACTACCCAAAACTACCTGTGGTAGTTTTCAAGCACCGTAAAACAGCTCATTTGAAATTAGATAACATTTACTTAGAGCATAAATAAACTTGTAAAGTTGGGTAACTAACTAACATGTTGCTTTTTACATTGATAGGCGCAAATGCGCCATTAAGATTAGTCACATTTTTTCCTATTATAGTTATTCATAATATTTATTTTAAATATTATAAAAGGTAATTATCAATGTTGCACATTTCTTATTTATGAAAATAGAAAGCATTATCATTTTGGAGTATAGTCTTTAGTAGTTAAGCAAATTACCTATAAATTTGCTTTGTTTCTTACAGGTTAATGGAAACACTATCGCCAACGAATAATTCAAGTCATGGGTTTGGTGATGTTTTATAAATGCAGCAATATAGAAGTACATGAGGTTGTTGGCATTGTCATCATGATCTTCGTTAAGTGTTGTTATTGTTGGTTGTGGTGGGTGTTGTTGGTCTGGTTTGCATTTCAAAATAATATGTATCCATGTTGTGGTTTTTGTTGTTGTCTTGTAACACATTTGGTATGGCTTGGATCATATCTTATATGGCCCAGAAAAACTGGTAATAGTTTGAATAAAGATTGCTATGAATATCATATTTCTTTGTTTTTCAAGTGTCAGTTGAATGCACCGAGATTTGTGGCAAACCTAGAGCAACCTATGTGGAAAATCATAAAAATAGTATTGGAAATGCTTTAAGAATTGGTATTGCATAGTCAAGAATGTTTCAACCCGGATACGGCCATATAGCTTTCATCGATACGTTTCACGACAGAGTTTCTCTTTTCCTATCGAGATGGCCAAATCTACACTTAAGCTTTGATCCACGATGAGGTATAAAAGTGTACCTAGTGCATCATCAAATCTTTTATAGAGTACGGCCAAGGAGTGTCAGATTATACATTGAATAGTCATATATCTATACACTAGCAAACAAACAAGTTTCTAACAAGGGCATAGAAACACTGGATAAATTATTATTTTATGTTGATAACAATGAAATCAGCTAGCTAACTATGCACTGAAAAATTATACGAAGATGGTCATACATAAAAAAGATACTTACACGGTGTAGGAATTCTTTGCTTATCAATAATTAATTGCATGATAACTCCCTAGTAATTATATGTTTCACATGCTATTGTGGCTCTAGTACTACTCTTGTACTGCAACATTTAAACACAAATTACATTACATAGGTACCATATCTCTGCACGATGATATCTGGTCCACTTCAACTCGAGCCGAACTTGCTCAGCCTACCACACAAACTTATATCTACCACGACAACTCTTTAACTATTTCATGGAGCCCCACGGCTGCCATGCTAGCCATGTGTGCAAAGCACTCTTTATTCTCCGTGATGCTTCGAATGTCCTTCTTGTTGGTATCATTCACGATTGGTAGTGTTTGAATTTAGTGACATAGTATTGCTATGTTTTATTTAACAACTCTTATATTTATACACATGTTTTCTGAAAAAGAAAATTAAACCTCCTGTACTTTGAATAATTTCATCGATAAACTAGCCAATTCATTTCTTATATGAATGGAACGGCAGGCCTCTTGCCGGGTTTCACAAAAAACACATAAGAGAAACAACAGTTCGGAATTAAACCCAGCAACAAAACATATAAATACACATTCGCCAGTTTTGTTAACAAGCACTAAAAGCAAGAAATGCCACATAGTTATTAAAAAACAAATTGGGCACATCCAAGTTTAAATGTCAATTGTCCATAGGGACAGCCAAGATTAAATTGCACTCGCATAATACAGCCCAGTAACTTAAGCCACAATTCAAGATTAAAAGTGTTGCCGAAATTCGAAATGTGCGGATCAGGAGATGTTCCCAGTTTGCTTATCAAGATATAGTAGGTTGTCAGAAACATCATATCTAAACAGGTTAAAAATGCAACCGTGAGAATTGTGCACAGGTAAGTCCAAAGATCGTCGGGAACAACATAGCTCAGAAATTTAATTGAATGCCATAAAGGCATGCAAACGAGCAAACTGAGCTCAGGCAAGTCCAAAGATTACTTATTTCATACATATATAATACGAAACTGCTGTAACAGAAACAGCTTCCAGGAAAGCAACACACATCACAAGGACTTCATCATAACTTACAGTTCTTAATTCTGATCAAGATCGACATCAAATCCTTGTATGAACCGTCGCCAGCGGTAAGATAGGAAATTCCCATTTAACGTGTCAAGACAAATGAAGTAAGAAAATCTTCCATACAAGATATACATGTGTGTTTATTTCAAAAGTTATGGCATGTATTGATAAAAAGTGTCCCACCAACATTGACTTGTCTGGACAATACTTTCGCCTACATATATTGCCCCATCTTGACCCGTGTAGCCAGCCAAGTCCATCATATACATCCAAACACTACATCCAATCTGATATACGCAAAATTGTACAAAAATCGTATCAAAACACGGAAGAACAAAGAAACACGAAAGTGACAAGAAATGCGATGTACATGGGCAAGAGACACCAAAGCTTACATGGATATATGCACTAATTCAGAGTTTCAAATTTCCACTGGCATCTCCGATCTTGACTCACCAAATAGCATTTTGTGGGCATAAAAGGCAAGGGCGACCGCAGCGGCTGAAGGCAATATTACCCTTTTCTGTAGCTTGTCCCTGCAGGTTCAAACAAAACCGTAAGAAGAATAAATAACAGGCACAGATCGATGCATGTGTACATACATACATAGCTATCCAGAACAATGTAGTGTTTTGCTTACCATGCTATCTCTTCGTCTGCTTGTTTCAGCAGAAATTGAAGGTCTTCACGTGTTTTACGCAAGATCCGGCTATGCTCATCCAATTTCATCATAATGGTAGTGCCCCTCCTGTTGGGTTGGCAATCTTGCTGGATGTGCTGTCCGTGTCCCACCGAGCTAGAATGCTGGACACAAATGGCATTATTATTCTCATGGACAGACAATATTCATATAATTCTGTTCTCAGCTGCAATCAGTCGTCTCCTAAAGTTACTACCCAAGCAGCTGGGTATCTCTGCTCATGCATGGGCTCATCACATCATATCAAACTTATCACTGATTTGTTATGGTACACCTTTTACACAAATTTTGTGGTCCACAATACAATATTTAGCCCTAAGATAGTTAGGGAATTATTAAGATACTCCTTGTTTTGAGAAACGGAGGTAGCAGTAATATTGTAAGGGCTAAGAGTAGGATAGTACTAGTCATGTGGGAGTACTGTTATTGCGATAGTACTGTCAACTGAATTATCAATTTGGCAGATCAACGAAACCCTAGAACAGAAGGTGCGCGATTTACCTTGGTGGGTTGGGTCTTCCCAGCAAAATCGGAGAAGGAACGACGGAGCACGCGGGTAGCGGATCGGAGCGACAAAGAAGCCATCTCGAGACCTGAGCAGGAGGGTCTGGCGGCAGGTCTGGAGCTTGGGTTGGTTTCGTGGTACGCACGGGCTAGGAATATATTTAGGCCGGCCGGGTTGTGTTGCGTTTCACCGTCACCGAGTCTGAATCCGCACGACTTTTTTTTTAATCAGAGAATCCACAACAACTTTTTATTTTGAGACAAATCCACAACAATTATATATGTTTTTTTTGGCCCATTCATCTTTTTCTTTATCCTGTTTCATATTCGTTTATTTTCTGCTTCGTTTCTTTTTTTTCGTTTTTTCTTTTCTTTCAGTTTTGTTTCTTTTTTCTATTTCCATTATTTTTTTCCTTCTTTATTTTTTATTTTTTGGTAATACACGAGTATATAATTATGAACCAATGAACATTTTTTTACCGGTGAAATGTTCTTGAACCGGCAAAGATTTACCAAACTGAAAACTTTTATTACTATTGGTTTAAGGTATGTGAAAAAAAATTCACCCTCTGGACTGTCCGTGAACATTTTTAAACATTGTGAACAATATTTTTAAACACATTAACTTTTATTATATGTGAACAATTTTTTAAAACACGTGAACTTTTTTAACCCAATGAATATTTTACGAACCGTGAACATTTTTGTGAACACCCCGAACATTTTTTTTCTAAAACATGTGCACTTTTTAATTCCGTGAACATTTTTTGATCCGTGAATATTTTTTGAACTATGTGAATAGTTATTTTAAACATGTATATGTATGGAAACAATTTGAGAAGTAAAAAAATTTCACCCTTAAAAAAGGCGTTTCACCTACAATGAAATAGATGTTTGTGCAATTTTAAAAAACACTCAAGTTTATAAAATGGTCGTGTTCTTCCATTTTGAAAATGTTCAAACATCTACAAAAAATCCAAGTTGCGTTATTTTCTCACGAATAGAAAACGTGATCATGTGTTCAAACAAGTATATGGAACAGATTCATCAAATTGGTTTTGGTACCTGAAATAAAATCATAGGTTTCGTACGAACAAAAAATCTGATGTACGCAATATTTTATAAGGATTGTATCGAAATACAGAAGAACGAAGAAACGTGAAAGTGACATGAAATGTGTTGTACATTTGCAAGAGAACGAACCGCTGTGCAACTGGCTTTTTCCCGTACTTGGCCTTCCAGTCGAACTGAATCATGGGGCGAGTCGGATGATTTAACTCGCTTGAAGCACTACATAGAGGGACCTCGAAACACGGTCCCCGAAAAATTTGAGACCTTGTTAGCTTGCATACACTACACTTTGGGCCTAGCTAAGATAAAGGCCATTGGCAACACATGAAATAATTACGATTCAGTTCGCAATATTACAATGAGGTACCAAAACCTTTTATGCAACTGCGTGTTCATTTCAAAGATATGATGTGTATTGACACAAGAGGAATGTATCCCACCAACCCTAACTTTCCTACACCCTCCTTTTTCTCTACATGTACTACCCCATCTCAGACACGAGCAAGGAGGCAAGTCCATCATCATCCTATGCATCCACAAACCTCACTCTGATGTTTTAAACATTTCAGTGTAATGAATGTAACAACCATCGGCTAATCTGCAAACTGAAAAACTGTGTGAGTGAACCTGTAGGAATTAGATGCATAGGAAAAAAAAAGCTAGAGGGCTTGAGGTAAACATAGATGTGCTAAACCCACTATGTTGAATTGCTCATCAGGTGGTTACATAAATACACAAGATAAGAGAACCTAATGGGCGGCCTATGACAAAGGCACACGTCGGTGCCGCAACGGCTGATGATGTCCCAGTATGTCCCATATAGGAGGCATGATTAGCAGTACATGTGCAGATGGTTCAATATCATGTCGCAGTTTAAAGACCGTCTCTTGCATGATATCTCAATTGGAACAAAACTATTAAAAAATATCGAATGGTTACCCTTTTGTGAATATATCCATGAATTGCGAATTGGAGGAACGTGAAGGACTCAACCCTCGCCAGGCGTCACATGGTCATCGAGCTCAACATATTTGGTCCTTTAGTGCTACACAAGATTAAAAGATAAGTACATATATAGTGCTGACATTATCGCAGTAGACCACGGTAGCCCGAGGTGCTGGTCGGTTGGTGTAGTTCAGTTAGCAGCTACCGAACCCAACATGATTCGGCTACACTGTTGGTCACCATTTGTGTATTACTCTTCCATGCTATTTTTTTTGTAATGTGCATACTTGAATTCATACTAAAACGAGTACAACCAGAAACAAGATCAAACAAGCATACGCAAAGGAAAGCGAAAACCAGAGCGAATCCAGAGGGAAGCACTGCAGCACCAAACCATCTTCAACCTCGATGACACCGAACGCGGCCGTCCTCCACCGTCGACGACGAAGCAGGCACCAGCCGCCGGCACCACAAACCCGGAGAACGGAGGAACTCCTTGCCCTGAGGCGTTGTTGAGCCGCATCAACCACCATCCCCGCAGAGATGGATCTTGAGCCTACTGAGGACCATCGGCCGGGGGAGGCCCCCAAGCACCCGCCGCTCCAGCTCTGGGGCGAGCGCCCCAGATCTTCAGCCCGCACACCACGAACCCCTGCAGCAGCCTCCTCCTCATCCCTCTGCAGACCGCCCAGATCCGCCGCACCCGGATCTGGCCTAGAAGAAAGGAGCGAAGGAAATACACCGATTTCCCGGCTCCAGGAAGTCGCGCGCGAGACGGCGGAGCTCCAAGGAGCGCCACCGCCGGAGGGGAGCCACGCCGACAGCAAAAAACCAACCAGCACCACCGCCACCTCCGGAGCACCACTGGCCGGACACCACACGAACCCTACCCTATATACACGCCGTGAGACGGGCTTCCCCCACCCTCCCGCTGCCGGAGCAGCCGACGGAGGGGGAGGAACCCACGCCTCACCGGCGGAGAAGGTGGATCGACGGTGAGCTCCCAAAAATCGCCTCTCCCGCACTGTAGCGATAAGAGGAGAAGGGGGAGCGGCCTTCTTACTAGAAGGTGACATCTTATGCTATCATTAAGATACCAAGAAACCAAATTGTTACCTCGGAACACGCAAAATCCGAAGATTGACCTACGTGTATCGAAGTAGCTAGACGCAGATAGGCCCTTTACTTTGCGGTTGGACAAAAATGTTTTCCTATTATAGTGAGAATATTTGTCCTGAAATAGTTCCGACAGATAGCTTTTCTGTAGCTATGTACAAGGAAACCAGTGAGGCTAAGTAGTTATGGTAAATAGTAAAATGCAAGTGTATTCTGGTACATGGGTCACAATATATATATTGCCAAAAAACTAATAGTGAATGCGGACGTGTACATGACTGTTATTTCAAATAAAATGCAAGTGTATTCTGGTACCTGGGTCAGAATAGTATATTGCCGAAAAGCTAATAGTACATAGCTTTCATGTATATATGACCGGGAAAAGATTGGTGCATGAATTCATGATTTGATAGTATGCAATTAAGGACGAGCAAATAAAGGTAGCAGAGCACTCAATTGCCATCTTGTTGCAAGTGAAATTGAGGCATACATATAGACACCATAGAGCCACTACAAATCAGATGGCACTTTAAGCTTGGAAGGTCGATTCAACCCAAAGGAATAGCACCACATGATGCTTGTTGGACCTAGTGAGTCGAGGTTATATTGATCATAGGCATGAGAAACATCCGGAATATGGTCATGATCAATTCTTGTTTTGGAGCACATCTCGAGCAGGGTATTTTCACCTCCTACGCTTGGTAGAATCACAACTCCTATCACAGTGATAGAGACGAGATGAGACAGGACACTGATATATTGTCTTGCCTGGAGGACAAGGAGAATGAGGGACAAACAAATCATGGATGGCACGGCAAAACATTGCCACGGGAAAGAACAATAGCCTAAGGTCGCCTTCACCTGCATGCGTCGTGCGGCCTGGATCTGAAGAGCTTCGACTATCATTGGTCAACGCTCCCGTATGTTCTAGTCATGCGGCGCCATGTCTAGATCCTCGATGACTCCTATGCACAGTTGTGTGTCTGTGTCTGCCAGAGGGACCTTGTCGTGTTAAGGAATTGTTAAGGAAGGAAATGTGGTTGTCCCACAGTTTGGGAGCAACACGGAAATATTGCACGTGGATCCGCGCATGGTGGTATTGATCCTAGCGTGGTATGACAGATATAAGCATGTTATGCTAGCCAAGTGCTTGCCTGCAACTACATGGAAAATATTGGGACGGGTCTCTGAGCAGTGAGCACGCGAATGAGAGGACTAACTAAAGACAATTTAGAGCATAGTTCCCTTTGATGGTATGAATGTTCAAATAACTAAGGATGGAACTGTGGTGATTTGACAATAGCATTTTTTAGTTATTTCATTGCTTTTTTTTGCCGGATTGGTAATATTTTTCATGCTACGTATACACTATATTGTGTTGATATAACTCCAGCCTATTTAACTAAGGGCTGCTCTGAATCCTAGGATTTATAAAGGATTTTTGTAGGAGTTTGATTTATAGGATCACATCCCATAGGAAAATTTCACATAGAAATCATAATGTAAACTTCATAGGAAAATAGCATGAGCTCCAACCTCATTGGAAAATTCATTCACCACAATCAAATGAAATTTTGCTTCCCATAAGATTCAATTATACATGCCATGCATGCCAATCCTAAGTTGGTGATGCTAGAAGCCTTTATCTATCTATATCACTGTTAATTTGTTTGTATATGCATGGTTGTAGCCTTGAGCCCACAAGAAATTGTTTTTATCTAAGCATGTTCCATTTTATCCCATAAACTAAACCCTTCTGCTTCATCTATACTATTATTAAAATAGCAAACTTGTGTTGATACATTGAATCTGATCCCTTCAATATTTGGCCAACGGTCCAGATCGCTCCAATGTTTGACAACTCAACACAAATCCACTTTTGCCCGTTTGACCCTCCCACCAAATTACATAATACTGCTAATGCCATCGTACCGGTTCATTTTATTTCAACAAACCTTTCTATTTCGGGATCACTGGGTCAACCTCGCGTGTGACCGTGTCATACTCAAATCAGGCTAGAAAATTACTTCACGTAGCCCCGTCTTGGTGTGGCTCATGGCCGCCTCGCTGAACCGGAACAGCGTCACGGTGGACAGGCCCGCGTGCGCGATCACGATGCCCTCCACGACTCGGTAGTCCTTTAGGGACGAGCTGATGGTGGTCTCCCAGTACATGGCGTGCTGGCCCGCCCGAGTGCGGCTGGATGCGGACCATCGTCCACAGCACGAAGCCGCCCTGCTCGACGGCGGCGGCATCGCGGCCGCTCAGTCCGCGGTTCTTGACGACGAGCGTGGCAGTCTCGAACTCGGACGCAACCATCCGCACCTTGCCCATGGCGTAGTCGTTCCGCACCGACTGCAACATCTTGTAGCCGCCGGACGCCGCCATGTACTGGCCACGAGCTCCGGCATCCCTGGGGCTCGGCCAGCGGGCTTTGGCCCTCACGGACTGGGTCGGCTGCATGTAGCTGAGCGTCTGAGCGTCACCGGCGTGCCGCCCGTCTCACCGGCTTCCGCGTCCCTCGATCCCAGGCTCAGGATCCTCGGCATCTCCCCTGACCGCGTGCTCGTCGTGCGCCGCAGCGAGACCTCCGTCCAGCCGCCGCCGCTCACAACGTGCTCCTGGCTGCTCCGCGGGCGCTCCGACAGCGAGTAGTGCGAGGTTGTCGATATGTGCGTCGATCTGTGCAGAGAGTACGCCCTCGGCGCCCGGGCCGGCGGCGCGACTGTGTTCCCCAACACCAACGGCGACCGCGGCCGCATCGACTGGCAGCCTGGTGGCCGGGGGGACTTGCCTGTAGGCGTCGTGGTATCTGGATCGAGATGGACACCCTCGGCTTGGCGACATGGGCAGCTGTCTTGGGCGTAGCAGGGCGACGACGTCCTTGTCCGGCCGAGGCGCGGTCTGGCACTCCGACCGCCTCGTTGCCGCCGTCCGACGAACTCCACCCCCAGTTGGGGCAGCCGGAGTCTATGTACATTGGCGGATGCGACCGCGTGGGCGTAGCTCGTCCTGAAGAAGACGAAGCAGGAAGCAGGGTTCCTATTCCTCCACTGCACGCAGGTACATGACAGAGTTCAGGAAAAAAACATGAACAGAAGGTCTACACCGAACTGCAATGGCGATCACTACCTGCTGAGAGAATGCGTATGACAGCGCCCTCTGCCGCTCGATGCAGCCTCCTGTTTCATACTTTCATCTGAAGTGTGGCCTCCATCTGCTACTTGGACTGATGGGTGTGATCCCAGCCTTCACCAATCTGTTAGTACAGCACACACTGGTCACGCATTCGTACAACACACCAGAGAAATTTTCAGATATCCATATACACTAAGATGAACAACAAATGCTGTTTCAATATATATTAGGGAAGCTCCACACATTTTCATTTTGAATTTGTTTTGTAGTTTTTCTAACCACGTTGAAAATTATAGCATATCATTTTAACGATTCCTTCTTTATTTTTAAATTCAATTTTTCTTACTGCCAAAATAATACATGATATGACATGATCAACTCATTTATACTTATCTATACTACTTATAAAATAGCAAAAATGTTGGTATACATTAATTCTAAGGCGTTCAATTAGCAGGATCCAGATTGTCAAAATGTGAAGGACCAAATAATTTTGACTGGTGCAACCATTTTTGTTATTTCGATCCATATATACAGGGGAAGAGGATAAAATAAATTCAATGTCTCCTGATGGATCTATCTCCAAGAAAAAAAAATACTTTTTCTCTACTCTTCCGGAACAATCCCTTCCTCCGAGCGAAACAAAAGCCACCATCGCCACCTCAATCTCGGCCGATGGAGTCATCGTAGTATTCCTTCCATTGCTTTCTCTGCATCCAACCTCCATGCGTTGAGTTATGGTACCACATTGTTGAGCTACATGTGCTGCTTGCACAAAAAATCCACATAGACCCTGCTATGATCTTTTTTACTTGTAAATAGTCCAGTGTAATTGTAAAGACGTGCGTTGCACGTACATGTCAACTAGTTCTATCACAAAAAAGGCAAGACGTGTCGATATAAATGTAATATAACTATTCACGTATCAAGAATAATGAAATTAGAAAAATCTTCCGTGCAAGATACATGGGTGTTCATTTCAAAAGTTATGACATGTATTGACACAAAAAAGTTATGACCTTGCCTTATCCAGACAATCATTTTCCCTACATATACTGCCCCATCTAGACCCGAGCAGTCTGCCAAGTCCACAATTCTCGCAATACATACAATATGATGTCAATCCATGTACACGCACATGGTCAGAAAAAAATATATGATATCCGCACCATGAAACAACGTGCGTAAACCTCATAGGAACAGGAGGCATATGGACCGGGTCTGTGCCGGGCAAGCCATAGATCGGGGCGATCGGGATCTGAGAGGGCAGACGTCCAGGAGGCGGATGTAGTTGCCGATGATTTGCTCCGTCCTTGAGCGCAGCGAGGTCTTATCGTAGAAGAACCCTACCTAGGGGCCAGCCATACTTCCACCGATACTCTGCAGCTTGGCCTCGCCATCCCACCATGTGGCATGGCAACAGGGTGTACAGTAGTACAAATACAATAGTAGAAGGTCGTCATACAAATGTTGTTTCTCAACTGGGCTGTGTGACTATGTATATGTGCAGGACAGTAGCACTACTGTTGCTGATGTTTCTTGTGTTGTATTTCCCGAGCTTAATTAATTGAAACTGAACCAACACGCCTATGCTCAGCAATTTGCTCAAATTCTCAGAACCTAAGAAACCGAACTCCAAGTGATTCATGCTCAAATTTTGAAATTTACTCGCAGATGTGCATACAAGTTTGCACCATTTGATGTTTAATATCCGCCTAAATTGTGTATTTAAGAGATGCAGTAGACTGGTAAATCAAAACCTGCTTCCAGGTTCTTGCCGATTCTTGAGCAAGAGCGAGATTCCCACAAGCTCTGGCATCAAAGCACAAGCTTGTTCAGAAGCTCGTTTAACCAAATTTTCAGTGATCGTGACGCAATTACATATTATCCCTCCAAACTTCCCCAAAAAGCACTAAAACTGGCAAACAACATCCACAAGACACACTCCAAACTATTTGTTCAGTAAAATTTAGATTGGGAAAAACTGAAAATCCACAACACGATTCTATGTTTCTGACACTATTGGTGCGTTCATTCATGATCAACAGTGCGCAATTTATGGACATGCATGTAAAGTTAGCAGAGCATTCAGCGTCATCTATTGCCGTTGAAGCTGAGGCAATACATATAGACACTAAGATAGCAAGAAAAAATTAACCAGCACTTTAGGCTTGGAAGATTGAGATGCAAATATGCCTATTATTCAAGCTTGAGGAATAGATCCTCATAGATTCATGCTGGAGCTAATCAACCGATGCTATATCGAGCATTGGAACGAGAGAAATCTGGAATTCAGTTGTGATGCTTGTCCTCGAGCACATTACCACAAATGTCCATCCATGTCCTGCCTTGGGAAGAGCACCTCACTAGTACAGAACGACACATCGGAAACGGGGCAAAAACCTCTTCGGCAACGGAGAAAGGGTCCGTGTCCTCGCCTCTGTCACTGATGTGAAGCCTCACAATGGCAACGGAGATTTTTATCGTTTGCAATAAGTTTAGCAACGGGCATAATATATAACCGTTGCCTTTAGTCTTTACATCAGATACGGAGATTAGTTTTTAACCGTTTGTAATGAGGGCTAAAGGAAACAAAAAAAAGCCGGTGACGCCTGCTGCACCGTCGACGGAGCCCTGTGGTTCCTGCTTGACGGCCGCCGGTTCTTCACCTTCCTCTTCGCCCAGCTTCATTGCGTGGTCTTCTTCTACCTATTTAGTACTGCACAAAAGTCTTGCTCCTGGAGGCGCCGGCTTCAGTGGACCGTGTGGACGGAGCCCCGCTCCTACGTCTTCACGGCCGCCGCATAGTCTCCAGGTTTCCTCCTCGCCCTAAAGGAGATGAAAAAAATCAAAATGTAAGCTCCTTCATCTCTATACACAAGACATATACTTCTTCATCGGCATTACAGAAAATATAGAACTAATTACAACTAGAACATAGACTAAACAATGCCTCATATATAGGTAGATTGGACACACAAATTTCAGGGATGGAGCAAGCGAGCCAAGTAGGATGCACAAAATCGATGTGTATTTGTGCATATCACAAGGATCACTAGCGCCACCCCCGTATCACACGGTGTCACCTAATTTTAATCATCGGCATAACAGAAACAAAGCTAAAATCAGAGCAAATGCCTACTAAAAACAGAGAAAATCCATGGATAAACAATTAGCTACTTACAACTAGAAAACAGCTAAAATCTATGTGTAAACAATGCCTACTAAAAACAGAGCAAATCTATGGATAAACAATTAGCTACTTACAACTAGAAAACAGCTAAAATCTATATGTAAACAATGCCTACTAAAAACAGAGTAAATCTATGGATAAACAATTAGCTACTTACAACTAGAAAACAACTAAAATCTATGTGTAAACAATGTCTACTAAAAACAGAGCAAATCTATGGATAAACAATTAGCTACATACAACTAGAAAACAGCTAAAATCTATGTGTAAACAATGCCTACTAAAAACAGAGCAAATCTATGGATAAACAATTAGCTACTTATAACTAGAAAACAGCTAAAATCTATGTGTAAACAATGCCTACTAAAAACAGAGCAAATCTATGGATAAACAATTAGCTACTTACAACTAGAAAACAGCTAAAATCTATGTGTAAACAGTGCCTACTAAAAACAGAGCAAATCTATGGATAAACAATTAGCTACTTACAACTAGAAAACAGCTAAAATCTATGTGTAAACAATGCCTACTAAAAACAGAGCAAATTTATGGATAAACAATTAGCTATTTACAATTAGAAAACAGCTATCCTGCTGAACTGGGGTCTTACATTAGGCGAGGCGGGCTCCCTTAGCGTCGCCGCCGGTGACGGAGCTAGCGCCGGCCTCCCCTGGCGGCGCCTTGCCCTCGCCGTGGACCAAAGAGAGGGCTATGGCGGCCCGGAGGTCAGACTGGTAGACCGCCTCCTCGGCGCGTTCGACCTAGGTCGACGCCTCGGAGAGGAGGACCGCCGCCTCCAGATCGGCCTCGCCCTGACGACGCTTGGCGTCCTCGCGCTCGAAATCAGCGCGGGAGAATTGGCAAGCGATCTCCAGATCACGATCCTCCTCCTCTTCCTCTTCCTCCTCGTCGGAGGACGAGGACGAGGAGGAGGAGGAAGACGGATGGCGGCCGGGGTACATCGCCTGGCGGATCTCGCGGTAGCTGCAATGGTGCTCAAATGAGCGGGTGCGGCCGGAGCCTTCGCCGTGCGGACGAGCGCCAAGACTGCGGGACCGGCCCGCGGGGGTCGGATCGGCGGCGGCCTGTTCCGCAAGCTCGTCCCGCAACACCAGCTGACGCTGCTGCTGCCTGAAGGCCCGGAGGGTGGGGCGGCCACGGCCGCGGCCGCGATGGCCGGATCTACCAGCGCCGACGGTGGAAGCCATGCGAGAGAGTGGAGAGAGAGGAGACTGTGCGGCGGCTAGGGTTGGAAGTGAGACAGTGAGAGTGAAGGGCATAGTAGGTTCTTATAGGCCGGCTGTCGGGCTGCTTCTAATGGCAACGGAGATTACGAAACTGTCCGTGTGCAATGAGCACACATCCGTAACGGAGTTAAACCAAACTCCGTTGCCAATATATATTCCACTATTCACCCGTTGCCTTTGTTGTGGGCCTGCTTTACGGCCCAGTGCGGGCACGCGGGGGATGTCGCGATTTACCGTCGCCTAACTCCTGCCGTTGCCATAGAGGGGTATCCGATGTGTCGTTCTGTACTAGTGCCTACTACCTAATTTGAAGTGTGTTGCCGCAACCCACATCGTAGAGACGAGGAATGATTGTGGGATTGGTTCACCTGGATAACCGGTAGATCGAGATGCTGGACCCGTTTGTGCTACTAACTTGTCGTTGGGCGGTTTGGCGAGATCTCAGATTTTACATGATGTGCGTAGATGTGTGAGGTCAGCGCAGGCGGCTCCAATCAGGTCCACCCGCTTCATAAAATTTGTAGGTGTTGCGACAGCTGTCTTAACCTCTTAAGTCGGTGGCTTTTGGTTGATCATCATTTCAGAACACATTAAGCGAACTGTGCACACGAATACACGATAAGTCCAAAGATCTTCATTAGGGAGCGCAAATAAGATGAGCACAAGCAAATACAAACGTCACGTATTCGTACATATAAAACGGAACTTTTGTAGCAGCAACGATTTGCATGAAGAAAACCATCACACATCATGAGGAATAGGTCATGAGCTGCAGTTCTTTCAGATAATTAAAGATCCACATCAAAATCCTGCTACTTTTCCTATAACAGCATTTCCTCGTCTTGGCATGAACTAAGCTCTCGGTGTCTTGAGAGGAAGTCTAGCCGATCCCATAAAAAGTAATCATACCGTAATCAACCCCCATTTTACGGTTTTGCGGGGTAAATTAGCATGCCTCGACTGGATCCGTAAACTGTGATGTCCGGTATTTTTTTACGGTAAACACGGAAACGCTGCTCCCTTACCTCATATTTCCAGTACAAGCCTCTTTTTAGCATACGCCTCTAATCTCAAAATAGTGGCGTGAGGGAAAATTCAGCACTAGTCCGTCCTGCCACCGCTGCCGCACCCTATGGACGATTCCAGACCATCCGGCGGATGTCGCGCTGCTGAGAAGGTCCATCATCACTCGCCTCGCCACTCGCACCCCTCCTAAAGCTCGCGTCGTGTCCTATCCTGCTCCCGTCTACCTTCCTCAGTTTTGGGGCAGGGGGGCGGGCGACGGTCTCAGAATGGCCGCCGCCGCTGATTCAATAGAGCCATAGAGTCGTCCACCCCTATCACTAGTCCCATATAGGGGATAGCGGGATTAATTAGAGGTGGTCGAGCAGTTGGTGGTTTCCTTGCCCGATTCTGATACTCGGTCGAGTTACGCAGTGCCGCCTCAACCGAATCTGTCAGTCGGTGACCTCTTTGGAAACCGGATCTTCTTCTCGTCCTTCGAAACTGGCTGGCAGCCTCGTCCACGCCTGATTCTGTCCACGACCCATGCATCCACGCCTTTAATATTCTGAAAAAAAATCTTAAGGTCATTTATCAATCTATTTTGTTAATTTTTAGTGTTCTGCAAATTGTATTTCTTATGACATATATAGGCACTGCAAAGCGTGTATATGAGTTCGACCTTGAAGTTATTTTTTGATGACATGATCGTATTCAAATGATTCTAATAACGATTTGTCTGAAGATGATGACATTGAGGACATAAATGATTCTTGTGAACAAGTTGGAAGGAAAGGAGTAGAAAGCGGTCGGGATCCCAAATGGGTCGCCTGTGCGTTACTCCGAACTGAGCTATCGTCCATGAGATGCTCATGGAAGATTAGGCAAGATTTGCACATATCCCTTCGTCTCTTTCTTAGGCGTTACTGAAGGAAAAGAGATCTCTTTGTGTGATTGTCGAGAGTATGTTGCCTTATTATAGTGAGAAGAATTCTCTTGGAATTGTTCCGAGAGATACCATTTTTTGTAGCTGCATTCCAATTGGTAAGACTATGTAGTTATCCTTTTATGTTTTCACAGGTCATTCCTAAACAAACTATTCTGTTATTTAAATTAAGAATGCAAATGTATCCCAGGGCACAGTTCACGGAAAAATTATACCTACCAGAGAAGCCAGACGTGTTGATGGGTAGTACATAGCTTTCGTATGACTAGGAAAAATGTATTCATATGATCGATAGTATTTAAGAACAAGCATGTAAATGATAGCAGAGCATTCAATTGCCATGCATTTATTACATATGCAATTGAAGTGATATATATAGAAACCAAGACAACGAGAAGACTAAAATGACACTTTAAACTCATAAGGTCGAGAGACAATATGCAAATTATTCAGGACAATGGAGTATCACCACATATATTCATGTTGAAGATAATTAATCAATGTCATATTGATCATAGGCATAAGATATATCTGGAATTCGGTCATGATGCTTGTTTAGGAGCACATTTCTACACTTGTACTTCCATGTCTAGTCAAAGACAGATTCATGACTTCGTAAGTTAAAATGTCTTGTCGTAGCTCTCTTCCTAGAGACGAGGCATTATTGTGGGATCGTATGACCTGGAGGACTTGCAAATAGATTAGACAGATACGGTATGATTGGTGGGGTAGCAGCTCGTCGTCAAGGGCGACAAGTGGACTTGACCTCAGGAACTTCGACCAGTGTATTCCAATGCTCACTGTGCTCACAGCCTGCAATGAGACATCGAGGCGCTCGACAACAAATATGCGCAGTCGTGGGTCGGTGTCCACCAGTCAAAGCTTCCTGTGTCCTAGCTTCAGTGTCAGACCTCTTATGTCGCAGTTGTTTGTCGGGCCAAACGATGGTTGTGGGCACCATTTGGTTGTACTATGGGTTCGTTATTCGTTTCACAGTCAAGTGCTTGCCTACAACTCCAGGGAGAATATTCTTGTGTAGGTCTATGACTAGCCGTAGAAAATTTACATTATAGTTTGTGTGTTGGTGTGAATGTTTAGGGGTACTTCACAATGTAAATGGTGAGTGTGTTGTCTTCTTTCCATTTTTCCTATGTGGCTTTTGTTTTTCGCTGCATCCTTTCTTTAGTGTCTCATCATCGAATATGGCAAAAGAATATCTAGTACTACCATGCCTTTTGGTGGTACCAGGCTACCAATTAAAAAATCGATTTAAATATTTCAAAAAACTTAAGTAAAAAGTGTCAATGTTGGCAAGGAACGTCTCTACATCCCAAAAAAATTCAGGTCCAAATTCGAAATGCGCATTAGAAACAAAGAAGAGAAATCTAGCAGATCGGTAACCGGATTTCCCGGTGGCGCTCGGGATATCCTGTACCGACTGGTAACCGGATTTCCTGACCAGTAACCAAACGTTGTTCCTCGCAGACTCTGACACACCCTTCAAAAGAATAAGAAAATCCTTCCCAACGAATTTACTTCCTGACCCTCCAAGTTTAGGGACGAGCTTGAGGCAATAACTTAGGATGGTTGAGCTCGAGTTGACCCAAGAGCTTGTTGAAACTTCTTTATCCACGGGGTTGGCCAAAGTGTCTCAGCTATGGTTTCCTATTGCAGTGAGAATATTTGTCTTGGAATTTTTCCGAGAGTTGCCTTTTTGTAGTTGCGTGGAAATAAATGAGGCTAAGTAGCTATCATATTTGGTTTTCACATGTCATTCTTAAACGGAATATTTTTCGTTTGTAATATACCTATATATTATAAATAAAAGACTATGTTATGTCAAAGCAAATGCCAATCTATTCTGGTACATGGGAGTCTCCACCAATCTACAGAACCTCGCATTAGAGCCGGCCCCAGGGAGTCACCTCCGACGGTTTTAATGTCCATCTCTACGTCGCGGTCTCTAATGTACGATTCATTAGAGCCGGTTGGCTCAGGCCGGCTGTAATGACCTCAGGACCTCAGACGGCCAGGAAAACCAACCGTCTCTGATATAGAGATGATCAATAAATGCCCTCGTCTGTAAACATGACTAATCATATATGTACGTGAATACTGGCCGTCGCACAAAACCGTGGGGTCCGACATATCACTCCGGGCGTAATAATCGTTGCCTCCGGAAATATATCCGGGGGTCCAACTTTGTGAAGCAAAACAGAATAATTACAGCAACCCAGCTGGTTTTTATATCCAGCTAGTTATACAAACAGAACCTATCATTATTCAAATCAGTTATACAACAACGTACATGTAGAAAATGTTCAGGAAACCATATAGATAGATTGTTGAAAACTGCAATGTTTGTGCAAACAAACTATCTAATAAGAAAATTGATCACCAATCTCGATAAAATATTGTCCTATATGATCTGCATCTCAATCATGACCTCCAAGCTTAGGTGATTGGTGTTTCTCATAATGATCTAAACAGGTTGATTGATCTTAAAATGCTTGCCTTCAATGAAATTCTTCCACCCAAACTTGTCGAACTCAATGCGGCCATCATTTTTCTTGTTGTAGGTAATGGTTGTGACGGCCCCAACTGCTCCAAGTCGTAGTCCTGCTTTGACATGACTAGGTAGGTCATCGTCTTCCACTATTAGCTTAAGTAGTTTCTGCGCATAGGACACCGTATAGTATATTAACTTAGGAAAGAGGCATATATACTGGGTAAAGAGGCAGTTCTTCTTGAATTTTTAACTTTGAAAAGAGGCACATATATACCATATCATGTCTCTTCAATTTTGTAGTCGTCAAACGAGTCACAAAAGGAACACCAGCATCGGCTTTTACGGGTAGAATATGAACCAGGCGGTCGTTCTCATGTGTCTTCAAATGAACTCTTGGAGAAACTATGTAACTGGCCCCTTCGTCACTCCCAACAGAACTGTCAGAATAATATCCAGAACTGTCATAATCCTCCTCACTGTCCACTTCATTGTTGCCATGTTCCGTAAAGGCAACAGAGATCCTGGGTTTTGGTCCTGTCGTAGTAAAAACAAGCAGCACTACTCCCCCGTGAAGACTGGTGTGCTTGACGAACAGTTCCCATCCCAGGCCGTGCAAGCGGGTCGTCCTCCGTCCTTTGGTCACATAAATGGTAAATGTTTTCTCGAAAGTAGAAAACAACAAGGTGTCGCCTACTATCCTGTTGAACGTTTCCCGAGCGTTGCACGGTACTACCTGTGCAACAGAAACATAATAAGTAGTATTACAGTACTATTTGTGCAACAGAAACTCGTTATAAAATTAGAAGTTGTAGTCCTAGCTAATTACGAATGTCTTGCTGTGACGACTCTCTTGCCGATGAACACTAAAATTGGATCCACTTAGGAGTCTAAAGCACTCGTTCTTGCATAATGGGCACGTCATTTCCTGTTAATTAATCAAGTTAACATGTGCATCACGTATCGTATATCAATGCAATTCAAGCTAGTTTTAAAACAAATATACAAAGTTTAAGTGGTACAAATGGGCATCACAAATTAAAACTATAGATCCGCGTAAGGTGGTGCATCAACATGCCCGACCAC
The DNA here is from genome assembly GCA_947311845.1 of Poa pratensis. Lineage (NCBI taxonomy): Eukaryota > Viridiplantae > Streptophyta > Magnoliopsida > Poales > Poaceae > Poa > Poa pratensis. Next base: position 25,779,816 of record CAMZMU010000039.1, read on the forward strand.
GATGACGACGATGACGAAGAGGGCATGCCGGCGGCCTTCTACTACTCCGACTCCGATGAGGACATGCCCGACCACGGCGGCTGGGGCTCCTCCATCGAGGATGACGACGAGTTCATCGTTTAGATTGACCGATCGATCGCGCGCACGGTCGATCTAGCAGTAGGTATAGCTCGATCTAGCTAATAGTATATTAGAGTTCGAGATCTGGCTTACATATTTTGCTAGGATAGCTAGCTATTTGATCGATCCAGCCGGGGGCCGGGATCGATCGATCGATCATCCATTGATCGATAACATATTCGCGCGCGAGTTTTGCTAGGATAGCTAGGCCAGCCGGGGAGATCGATCGTAGCTAGAGAAAGATCGATCGAATCGAGGATTAGGCTGGCCGACCGTCGGTGCGGTGATGATTTGGTACAAAAATCACTGTTTTTTGCTACTAATTATTTTACTAATATAAGTTATGAACTTTGATCGATATGTTTAATTCCCAGTTCTCAGTTTATGATTTTTTACATGTTTTCGCGAGCATTTGTCTTTAGTTCATGATTTTGTACACGTTTTCGCATACACTTGTCTTCAGTTTTGTTCCTTTTATTCAGCGCGCGAGAAATCCATCTCAGACGGCGAGGTTTACTAACCGTCTCGAATCGTTTTGTATGGGAGACGACGGAGAGTTTCAGCCGTCGCATGTTATATTAGAGACGGCCAGAAATAAGAACCGCTTGAGGAGATATGTCCCAAACGGATGTAATTTTTTTTGGTTTGATCGGCTCTAGGTCCCGTCTGCAAAGTGAGGTTTTGTACCCGTGAATGTGGCAATCTTCTTGCCCGGAGGACCGTTAGATAGAGTGGCAGGCACATCATGACTGGCACGGCAGGAGCTTGGCATGTGAAAGAACAATAGCCCAAAGGCGCCATCACTAGCGTCGTAGCACCTCTGGATCTTTGATCGGAGCCATGACCGAGTAAGGAATCGTTTTCTTCAGTGCCTCATCATCCAATATGACGGGAGAATATCTAGTATTACCATGCCTTTAGGTGGTACCATGGTACCAATTTAAAATTGATTTTAAATATTAAAAAATTAAGTAAAAAGTGTGCATGTTGGCAAGGAACGTCGATCTCTATATTAAAAAAAAAATTCAGGTCCAAATTCGAAATGCACATTAGAAACAAAGAAGAGAAATCTAGCAGATCGGTAACCGGATTTCACGAGGGATATCCATTTACCAACTGGTAACCGGAATTCCCGACCATTAACCATAAGGTTGTTCCTGACAGACTCTGACAGGCCCTTCAAACGAATGAGAAAATCCATCCCAAGGAAATTACTTCCTGACCCTCCAAGTTTAATTAGGGATGAGCTTGAGGCAATGGAACTTAATGGCTGAGCTTGAGTTGACCAAAGAGCTTGTTGAAACCTCCTTCTTTATCCACGGGGTTGGCCCAAGTAGTTATCATATTTGGTTTTCACATGACATTCTTAAACGGGATTTTTTTTGTAATATACTTATAATTTAAATAAAAGACTATGCTATGTCAAAGCAAATGCCAATCTATTCTGGTACATGGGTCACAAAAACAATATATTGCTAAAAAAATTAACCCGTGCACGACTACTCTATAGCTTTCATGCATGTATGATCATGAAAAGACCAGTGCATATGCATGACCGATACTATGCAACAAATGACGAGCAAAAAAGAGTAGAAGAGCATTGAAGAATTGGCATGTGTTGCACGTGAAACTGAGGCGTACACATAGACACAAGAGAACCTGAACCACACTACAAATGAAACGGCACATTATATATGCTTCCAAGGTCGAGATACAGTTTGCTAATTCTTCAAGCCAAAGGAATTAATAGGGTCGCATGATTCATGTTGCGAGTTAACTAATGGACGCTATATTGAACATAGGCAAGAGAGACATCGGGAACTCGGCCATGGTGTTTGTTTTGCCGCACATCTCGAGCGGTCTACTTTGACCTCCTGATTTTGATGGAGCCACTACTCCCTAATTCAAAGTGTGTTGTGTCAGCAGTTATTATAGAGTAATCGAGACGGGATTAGACATGAATGTGTCATCTTCTTGCCCGGAGGACAGGTAGATAGAGCGATAGACACATCATGAGTGGTAGGGCAGGAGCTTGATGTTGGAACCAATCTTGTTATTAGTGCTAAGAGTAGTTAATTAGATCTTGTTTTAATTTGTGGTCAAGTTGTAACACTAAAAGCTGCGGCACTATGTGTACCAGAGATGTGATCACGTACACATAGGCAAGCTGAAAGTGAGTTTGTTAGCGTTAGTTGGCTGCATGCATGCTAGGTTGGGCCTGGTCGTATGGCCGTTGCGAAAGGTTGTACAAGTGCTGAACGTGGGCGTGCAAGTAGCTAGTGGAGAGTGAGTTTAGGATCAGGAGTAAGTGGAGACGTGTGAGTCTATCTTGTACTGCCTATTTAAGTTGCGCAAGTGAATGAGAAAGAAAGGCTAGCGGGCAGAAGACAAGATGTAGCCTGTGCGTGTGTTTCTTTCTCCTTGTCCTGTGTGTTCTCGTGTGTGTTCATGAGAGAAACAAGAGAGGTTGAGAGGAATAAGAAGAGGAGCTGCGAGTTGCAGCTCCTTCACTTGGTATCAGAGCCTTGTTCGTCGAGGTCCGAGTCTCCGTCGTCGTCGAGCTGCGTCACGAGCGAAGGAGAAGATGTGCTGCCCGGTAAGTTGTGCCACCGGCGGCAAAGAGGTGATGGCCAAATCATGAGGCCATTGCCGGGAGGAGATAGAAGTCCATGTGCGAGTCGTCGAGGAGGTGTGCGGCATCGGCGGCAACATGGAGGCGAGTCACCGGCGAGTTGCGGCACCAGTGGCGAATAGAAGTCCATGTGCAAGTCGTCGAGGAGGTGTGCGGCATCGGCGACAACATGGAGGTGAGTCACCGGCGAGTTGCGGCACCGGTGATGAACATGCGGCATCGAGCATGTCATGGCGGCACGCTCGTGGTGAAGGCGTAGGAGGTGCGTCTCTCGTGGGAGGCCAGCGGCGGCGGTGGCGGCAATCGGCGTGACAAGATGGCAATGGAAGCCGTCTGCGTGTTGCACCGACGACATCGACGGCCATGGGCTTCAAGAGAGGAATAAGCAATAACAAGAATGGGGAGGTGATTGTTGGAACCAATCTTGTTATTAGTGCTAAGAGTAGTTAATTAGATCTTGTTTTAATTTGTGGTCAAGTTGTAACACTAAAAGCTACGGCACTATGTGTACTAGTTGAATGCCCGTGCTTTGCCACGTGTCTTAATTTTAACCGCCATGTTAACATGAAATGCACATAAATATTCATGTATGTTGAAAAGTAACAAATTAGCAATTCCAATGCACACATATATATGTTTCAAATCCGTCAGCAATCATTACATTTTTGAAGACTAATTATCATCAAGAAAGCGCTCAAATGTGGTCCAGCTACATCAACATCAACATGATATGAGCATGGGGAGGCCCTCTTCTCGGTCTCTCACACATAGACGTACACCTTCAAAATTGCTATGATATGCTTCTTGGTCAGCATCTCTTTCATCATACAGTTTGGACTTGAACACTCGGGCGAAGAGATCTGGTTGGACCTACAAGACACGTGGGAGAGACCGAGAAAGACAAGTATATTCCCTGAAGGCAAGCATAGATCATTCATATAGTGTACCCTCTTACAGGAGATGAAAGCAACTAAACATTGTGGAAATTGTTGATCCCTAATATTTTGTTGTGTATTGATTTGACCCTCGTGGGGTATATAAGGAGTACAAGACTTGAGAGGCAAGACGCATATGACTTGGAATACAAGATTGAACTCTAATTTCCTAGTCTATCTCTAGTCGTACCGTACACATATTCTAACATTCCCCCTCAGTCGTAGCGAGAGTGAAGCGGACGATTGCGACTGGAGAAGTCATGCGCGTCCGTCACCTCCTCCACCTTGTCATCATCGCCGTCCCCTTCTGGTTCCTTCTCTTCCCTCCCGCAGTCACAGCGGGAGTGTCATGGACGCAAGGGATGACGCGGATGCTGTCGACTGGAGCTCTTGAGTTGCTGTAGACGTGTGTATGATGTTGATGTCGAGGTAGCCGAGCGTGATGCAGCCGTGGTCGAGGTTGTCGCGGTCGGTGTAGCCGATAGAGCCGAAGGCGCAAAAAAATTGCGCGGTTTTGGGTTTTGAGGCGGCGGCGGCAGGGTTTCTGCGGTGGCGGCGGGTTTTTGGGCGGCGGCGGCAGGTTTTCTGCGGCGGCGGCGGGGTTTTTACCAGGCGCCGGCGAAGTTTTTGGGCGGCGGCGGCAGGGTTTCTGCGGCGGCGGCGGGGTTTTGGTTTTTGGCGGCGTGCGGCAGCGACTCGCTTGGGAACAGCGGCAGGCAGGCGGCGGGTTTTTGTGTTATTGTGTGGCGGCGGCAGCGGATCTGCGGCGGCGGCGGGTTTTTGCGGCGTGCGGCTCGACTCGCGTGATGTAGACCTCGGCGCTGATTTGTGTTGGCGGTGTAGAACTCGACGAAGATCTTGGTGTAGTCTCACAACTCGATGTAGATGTTCGGCTCGATGTAGCTCGGCTTGATGCAGTGTAGATGGGTCGGCTGGATGTAGACGACGGCGCGGAAGGACGCTGACCACTTCGTGTGGCTTGTGGAGTCGTAGCAGATTGACGCCGTGTGCAACCTGCATGCATGTACGTACCATCAGATCGTAGTGCATGCCAGGCAGATGTGCCCAGCTGCCTTGTGCATGCCCCTCGGGTGACTCGTGCGCATGCATGACTGCGCCTCCGACGCGTGCGCTGCTGCCTTCCGCGGCGGCTCCTGAAGAGAGGCGTACTGCTTGCGCCCAACGTCCGCGACGGGACGCGATCTGCCTGACGCGCGCGGCCGCGTCGAAATCAATCTTCTCCGCGTGTTTCGCCGCCGAGATGTTGATCGTGATGCCGATTTCTGCTTTGCTTTCGCTGGACGAGGATCACGCGGTTAAGGGATTTATTCACTGGCTAATTGGATCTAATCTACGGAATTGAGAATTTCGAAAATCTAGTCTAAAGAACGGATCCGATCTTTGATCGAAACTGGGTGCCGCGCCCCCGAGGAGAGGAGATAGATCTCCCCGGGGGCGGCGTGTTGCGGAAGTGGTTTAGAACCCTAAGATCAGCGTCGTGAGACTAACCGCTCTGATACCATGTGAAAATTGTATAAACCCTAATATTTTTGTTGTGTATTGATTTGACCCTCGTGGGGTATATAAGGAGTACAAGACTTGAGAGGCAAGACGCCTATGACTTGGAATACAAGATTGAACTCTAATTTCCTAGTCTATCTCTAGTCGTACCGTACACATATTCTAACAAACATGCAGCTTTTGTTTTAGGTAATAACGAATTAGCATTGAAAAGAAACTTGTTTTAGGTAATAAATAATTATCATTGAAAAGAAATTTCAGCTATTTGTAGTTTTGTGTAAATTTTCAATTTTTAAGCAATACACTTATAGATATATATGGTTCCTCACGCTACCTATTAAAAGATACATATGTAAGTTTGAGATGCCATATTTCTCTAATGAGCTTTTGAGAGATAGATGTGCATATAAGTTTCATTTTACAATAGGGATATATCACAAGAGGCACAAAATCGACTTTCTAAATGATCTCATCAAGGCAACATTGTTCATCGTTTTGCAAAAAAATTGCTTGTCTCAGAATGGTACAATATCATCTATTTCTAAGAAGTTGCAACCACAGATTAACCTTATAGTAGAGAGTACGGTTCACCAGTTGCACCGACCCTTAAATACAGCAAGATCCGGCAGGTTGGTCTTCCTATTTTCCTCCAAGCAAAAATATGAAAGTAAGCAAGTGATAGAGGCCTTCCGGTTCAGTTCTTTCCCAAGGATGAGGGTGTGATCAGAGATGCTCATGCATGCAACTATCGAGGACAAAATGATTTCCAGTTATCTCAGTTCCAGTTCCGAATGAATCCAATATCAGTTCATTGAGATTTAAATGAACGGGAGCGCGCCTGTAGTAAAGATATCCTAAATAAGATATTGCTAGTAAATTACAAGGAATAACTGGGGCACACTATCAAATCATGACAAGTCCAAGTGACAAAAAATTGTATATCATGCAGCACGGACACCATCTATGCTTACATGTGTTACTGGAGAGTGGCAGCATCGAAAGGTCCTCACTTTCTTTGTTGCTTTATGGTCAAGGGTTTTCATTCTGCTACCATCAGTAAGCACCAGCAACTCGGATTTTGTAAGATCCTCCAGCTTGAAATCTGAAGATTCCAGAAATGCCCTAGAGACCACCTTGGAGCTGCAGCAACCAAGTTCAAAAGATTATCAACAAATGAAATGAATTTTTAAAGTACCATAAGAAAGTATTGCGTTTTGGTTAAAAATTTATTTGTCGCATGGTTCACAAATTTGATGAGCTTTACAGAACTGCCATATCGATGAGTACATTCAAGGTACCTGTATCTGTGAGCATGACTTCCCTTCAAGAGCCGTTTTCCAGAGGGTAGCAGCAAATGTCTGAAACTCATGTATCTTTCTTGTGATTATATGGCTGGAATGGTAGTTATCAAAGGCATGTTCCATATCATGGATCTTCAGGCATGCTGCATCAGAAGCTATTGCATCCTGAAGTATGTGTATCCTGTTAGAGATTCCTTCCAGAAAATTATCAATAATGACGACGCAAAAATTATGTTCAGTAATGACTCTCGATAATCATCGATTGCCAATTTGCGTCAAGAGTGGGGCAACCAAACAATCCTAAACACTGGCGAGTCTTCCAAACAGAGAGAGAAAGAGATATGAGGGCAGAGAGGAGATGGAAGAACGATAGAGGAGAGCACGGTTCAGCCACCGCCGGCAACGACCTCCCCACTTGTTCAGGCATGTGCGTCCTCATGCCTGTTCGTCCTCAGCCTCACTCGCCTGTACTGCATGCCCTTAGCTGCCGGCCTGCCGTTGCCACGCCGTTCGACCATGAGAAAAAACGCAAGGAGAGATGAGCGAGGACGACGCGCGAGGTCAGTGTGGAAATGGCATACCTCAGTCAGGCCGCCTCCATTGCCCTTCAGCAGCCATCATGGCCGCGCTAGGTCAAGCCACCAGTGAGCCCCGAACCCTATCTAGCGCTGCCACGGTTACAGATAAAACGATCTTGAAGGAGGGCGAGAGTCGATAGAAAACGATCACCGCAAAACAGCCCACCGGCGCGACTACAATCTTCCGGCGACACTCGACGGCTCGACGCAGCGGTTCGGGCGCGGTGTGAGGCGGAAACGCGGAGGAACTGTGGTGGAGGATTTTTTCGCAGCACAGTTTTCTTTTCAGGAGAGAGTCGTGCGTGTCTATGGTACAACTGCCCACTTCTTTTTTTCTCCCCCACTTCTCTTCTTTCTTGCGTGGGCGGGCGCGCTGGTTTCTTTTCGGTGCGGTGCGGGATTGGAGGACGATGTACGACCATCACCACCAACTCAGCTTTAAAGAATATAGTAAAGACTAGAGATGTGATCACGTACACATAGGCAAGCTGAAAGTGAGTTTGTTAGCGTTAGTTGGCTGCATGCATGCTAGGTTGGGCCTGGTCGTATGGCCGTTGCGAAAGGCTGTACAAGTGCTGAACGTGGGCGTGCAAGTAGCTAGTGGAGAGTGAGTTTAGGATCAGGAGTTAGTGGAGACGTGTGAGTCTATCTTGTACTGCCTATTTAAGTTGCGCAAGTGAATGAGAAAGAAAGGCTAGCGGGCAGAAGACAAGATGTACCCTGTGCGTGTGTTTCTTTCTCCTTGTCCTGTGTGTTCTTGTGTGTGTTCATGAAAGAAACAAGAGAGGTTGAGAAGAATAAGAAGAGGAGCTGCGAGTTGCAGCTCCTTCACTTGACATGTGAAAGAACAATAGCCCAAAGTGGCCATCCATGGCATCGTAGCACCTCTGGAGCCAATGCTCCCGCACCATGTTCGAGCCCAATGGGACCGCATCGAGATGCCAGATGACACCTATGCATAATAGTGGTGCGCTAGGGACACCAAAAGAAGCTTTCAGTGTTCTAGCCGCTTCTGTCGGAGTTCTTCATCAGGCCTAAGGAAGAGCAATGCAGACAGCCAATAGTGCTAACATGTAGATGCACTACCCATCACAAGCTAAATCGTGACATGTTGCTGAAACTGCCGTGTTGATAGCCTTTTTTTTCGAGAATAATGTGGGGGGGGGGGGGGATTTATCCCCACGCTTTTTATACCTCGAAGCGACCCTTCAAATTGGGTCAAGTTGATTACAAGCCAGCATACAATAGGGGGGAGGGAGAGGGATGGAGGTACAGATTTTCACAAATGAGCATGGTGCAATAGGAGGCCACGCAGGGTCTCAGCCGAGCCCCTAGTCTCGGTTTTTAACCGATGAGACCAACAGGCGAGGTCATCCGCAGCTCGGCGGAGGACATCCGCGGCGGAGCACGGTCTGTTGTTGAAGAAAATGTGGTGAGAAGTCTCAAGCGCACCGCAAGGGACACACAAGGGAGAAGGTGCTCAGTTCTTGTAGTGCAGGTTGTAGCGAGTGCTGAGACGGTCGGAACCTGCAAGGAGACAGAAGATTTTGATTTTTGGAGGGAGGCGAGAGTTCCAACAGGAGGTGGTGGTGGCGTCGGTGGTGCAAACGGGAGACATGTTTAAGTAGGCATTGCGTGAGCTGAAAGCGGAGGCGCCCCCCAATGCAAGAGTGCGGCAGTCTTCGCCCTGAGTCTTAGCAACTATAGTACCAGTTCAGGTAAGTTCCTCAGCTCGAATCTTGCAATAATCAGAGAGGATGGTGTGGTCGCCAGGTCATCAATGTTGAGCATCAGTATACGTTCAATAATGTGGAGAAAAAGGCAAACGCCTTGGATGTTCTTAAAATTTCTCTTGCAATCAGAATTTCAGAAGAAGGAAAAATAAGAGCCGCCCCAAACTTCCCAGAAACCAATAAGACTGGCAAACAACATCAACATGAGAGGCTCCAAAATTTTATTATTCAGTACAATTCAGACGGGAAAGAAGAGAAAATCCACTTTATGACTGTATGTGCCTGAAAGTTGCTGAACAGAACGGATACTTCTATTCGCCAGAAAGTGCTAGCTAGGACATCACATAATTCAGTCCCAACAGATAACCGATACCATGGATTAGAATAAAAACTAAGATACAAAAATTAGAAATATGCGTACACAATTTGATTAACCAGCACTCCAAGCAAGCAAATATACCATAAAGTAATACAAACTAAACAACTAAACTGAGCACAACCAAGTTTTAAAGTTCATTGTTGATACTTGCTGCAGCAGGAACAATTTGCATGAAAAGCACACCAACACACATCATTGGGGTCTTGGGGAGGGGGGTACATAATTCAATCCCTCGGCATAAGCCACAATTAAAATTTTGAAGTTAGATCATGAGAGGTTCCTAGCTAGCTTGCTTACCCATATAGAGCAAATTATAATAAGCAGCAAATCTGAGCGGATTAAAACCGGCAATAAGAGGATGATGCATAGGTAAGACCGAAGATCGTCGAAAGCAACACGGTTGAGCAAGGTAATCAAATGACTTACATGAATGAAATTAAGCAAACTGAGGCAGCACTAGTAGAAACAGGGGATTCGGTGCGGCCCCATTTGCACCGGTTTGACCGGGTCCTTTAGTACCGGTTCCAGAGGGCGAGGCGGCCGGCAGGCTTTTGTACCGGTTTGTGCGGACCTTTTGCACCGGTTGGTATTACCAACCGGTGCAAAAGGGTTGGGCCAGTCAGCTGCAGTGGGGGGCCCCACGGCCAGACCCTTTAGCACCGGTTCGTAACACAAACCGGTACTAAAGGCCCATCTTTAGTACCGGTTTGTGTTACGAACCGGTGCTAAAGATTTCCCTATATATTTCTTCCACCCCCCGAGCCAGCTCCATTTTTGCTGCTCGAGCTCACCTCCATTTTTTGCTCTCTCTTTCCTCTCCCAATCTTGAGTTCATCACATTTTTCTCCAACATTTGTCAAGATTGGTGACACCTACCTATACAAGGGTTAGCAACTTCATCCTCTCTTCTGGCATTTCAAGTTTAGCTCATTTTCTTACTAGTTTAGCTGATTTGATTTTTGTAGTGCTAGCTAGATGTTTGATGAAATGTCTAAGTTAGGGATTTCATTTGTTTTATATGCATTTTGAGCTCAAATTAAAGTATGATTTGTGGTTTTTATAGTGTCGTCCCGTCCCCTTTCTCACCGCCGTCGATCGCCCGCGTCGCCCCGTCACCGACACCACCTCGGTGAGCCTCTTGTTTTTATCTTTTATTTTAAAAAATCTTAGTTTGTATGATTTAGATGCACAATTATTACTTGTATAATTTTCTTATTTGTATAATTGTTTGTTATATATAGTGTCATAGTTTCAATTAATGAATGTTTATGAGAACTATGTATTAGATTTGGTCGCTACTCTACTTTTGTTTAAATGTGGTGAACTGTTGTATTAATGAATTTGGTCACATATCTCTATTTGATATATTTGTATAATGCAGATGAGCCGGGAATGGATGTACGGTGACCGACGCTGTCCCGAGTTCATTGATGGCATACATAATTTTCTCCGTGTGGCTGAGTTAAACAAGCAGAATGGTTTTATATTTTGTCCATCCGATGACTGTAAGAATAAGAGGAATTACCCTTCCTCAAGAACCCTCCACTCCCACCTATTGCGAGAAGGCTTCATGCCCAATTATTTTTGTTGGACCAAACACGGAGAAAGAGGGGTTATAATGGAAGACAATGAAGAAGAGGATGATGACAACTATCATGTGTTCTCTGAACACGGTGGTACTACAATAGAGGAAGACGAATCTGAACATGGGATCATTGTTGATGATCAGTCCGATGATGATCTTCGTCGGGTCATTATTGATGAACAGATAAACTGCGGAAGTGAGAACGAGTGTGATACGTCTCCAACGTATCCATAATTTCTGCTGTTCCATGCTTATATTATACCATTTGCTACATGTTTTATATACACTTCGTATCACTTTTATGCATTTTCTGGGACTAACCTATTAACAAGATGCCACAGTGCCAGTTCCCTGTTTTCTGCTGTTTTTGGTTTCAGAAAGTTACTTCTGGAAATATTCTCGGAATTGCACGAAACAAAAGGCCAGGTCCCTATTTTTCCAGCACGTACACGGAGTCCGAAGGAGACACGAAGGAGAGCCACGAGGTGGCCAAACCACCTGTAGGCGCGGGCCCACCCCCTGCCGCGCCTGGGTTTGGGCCCCTCGGGGGTCCGCCGACATCGCCCCTTCGCCTATTTATTCCCCGAGACGCGAAAACCCTAAAACACCGAGCCTTTCATCCAGAACATATTCGCTGCCGCCGCCGTCGTCAACCCTAACTCGGGGGGTTCTGAAGCTCTTCCCGGCACCCTGCCGGAGAGGGGAATCATCACCGGAGGGCTCTACATCGCCATGCCCGCCTCCGGAGTGATGCGTGAGTAGTTCATCCTTGGACTATGGGTCCATAGCAGTAGCTAGATGGTTGTCTTCTCCACTTGTGCCATCATGTTTAGATCTTGTGAGCTGCCTATCATGATCAAGATCATCTTATTGTAATGCTACATGTTGTGTTTGCTGGGATCTGACTTATATTGATACCTATGTGGAGCTGAATATTATATTATCATGTCTATGTCATTTGTGATCTTGCATGCTCTCCGTTACTTGTTGAAGCCTTGGCCACGTGAATACTTGTAACTCCAAGAGGGGGTATTTATGCATGATAGTTGGGTTCAACCTCTATTTAACCTGGGATAGTGACAGCAAGTTCTAAGGTTGTAGATGTGTTGTTGCCACTAGGGGTAAAACAGCAATGCTTTATTCAAGGATGAATGTATTGTTTACATTACGCACATTACTTAATGCAATTGTCTGTTGCTTGCAACTTAATACTGGAAGGGGTACGGATGTTAACCGGAAAGTGGACTATTTAGGCATAGATGCATGCTGGATAGCGGTCTATGTACTTTGTCGTAATGCCCAAATGAATCTCATAGTAGACACCACAGCTCACACATGCATGTTATATGCACTTATCAATTGTCAATTGCCCAGCTGTAATTTGTTTACCCAGCATGTTAGTTATCTTATTGGAGAGACACCACTAGTGAACTGTGGACCCCGGTCCATTCTTTTACATCTGAAATACAATCTACTGCAATCATTGTTCTCTACTGTTTTATGCAAACAAACATCATTTTCCATTCGATACGTTTAACCCTTTGTTTTCAGCAAGCCGGTGAGATTGACAACCTCACTGTTAAGTTGGGGCAAAGTAATTTGATTGTGTTGTGCAGGTTCCACGTTGGCACCGGAATCCCTGGTGTTGCGCCGCACTACACTCCTTCACCAACACCTTCGAAGCAAACCTCGTTTTCCTACTGGTCGATTAAACCTTGGTTTCATACTGAGGGAAAACTTACTGCTGCACTCATCATACCTTCCTCTTGGGGTTCCCAACTGACGTGTGACGTACAAGCATTGTTTCTGGCACTATTAACCTAGAGCCACCAACACGTTTTCTGGCGCCGTTGCCGGGGAAAACAGAATTGCTTCTGCAAGGGGAGTCTCTCACACCCAATCTCTTTACTTTGTTATTTGTCTTGCTTAGTTTATTTTTATTTAGTTTGTTTGCTTCTTTATCAAAAACACAAAAAAATTAGTTACTTGTTTAATTCGGTTTTTTTGTTTTTCAAAATGAATGCTCCTGAAGTTGAAGTTCGTTCTTTTAGGCAACTAGGAGGTGAAAATTTGAAAGATGCTTGGTATAGAATTAGTGATGCTCATCATAGATGTACTAAGAAACACTCTACCACTATCCTCCTTAGGAACTTTTATGTTGGTATCTCTAGTTGGTATAGGTATGTTCTAGACACTCTTACAGGTGGAAATTTTTGGGTACTCCTGCTTTAGAAGCCTGTAATATTATTGAAAGTTTGGTAGGAACACCACCCACTAAAGATATTAAAGTTGAGATCACCTTGGAGGATGTTATAAATAAGTTAGACTCTATGGAGAATTTTTTCCAAATTTTCTTGATTGTATTGGTAAGACTAATGAATCAATAGCCACCATCAATGAAAGAATCACTGTTCTTGAGGATAATAATATCCATGACACCCAAAATCATAGAATTGATGAGTTAGAGGAAGCTATTGAAACCTTAAGTTCAACCTTTACTTCTCTTAAGTCTAAAAAGGAGAAAGTTTATGTGGGTAGAGAGCAAAAGTTTATGTATGTTCCTAAAGTGCCAAAACCAAAGACTCATTATGAGCTTAAAATTGATAAAACTTTTAGTACGGTTAAAGGTAATGAAACACCTCCAGGAACATCTAAGATACCCATTGTTACAAGCTGTGTGTTGGAAGAAGCTTTTGATGATGTTGATTTTCCACTTGACAACACTTGATTTTCACTTTCTGCGCCTAGCTGAAAGGCGTTAAAGAAAAGCGCTTATGGGAGACAACCCATCGTTTTTATTTGCTGTTATTTTTTTTTCTTTGAGTCAAGGAGTTTTGTTACTTCTGTAGCAACTCCTTTGTATCTTTATTTTATCGCAATGTTGTGCCAAGTAAAGTTCTATATTGAAAGTTGATGCAAGATTTGGATTTCTGCGCAGTGACAGATTTTTAGCTGTCACGGATTTGAGCTTATCTCCCTGTAGAAAATTCAAAAAATTCTGAAAAAATCACGCATATTCCTGAGATATGTACGCAACTTTCATTATTTTAGGCCAGATCCATCTGAGCAACTTAAGTGCCTCGAAAAAATTCGTCATTCCAGACTGTTCTGTTTTTGACAGATTCTGCCTTTTGTTTTGCATTCGCTCTTTTACTGTGTTTGTGTGGATTTCTTTGCTCCACAAAGCATTGGTGGCTGTAGCTAATGTCCAGAAGCTTTGGGATTGATTGTATCATTACAGAATATGAGAATTTTTGATTATGCACTAACCCTCTAATGAGAACTGTCTTGAGTTTGGTGTGAAGGAAGTTTTCAAGGATCAAGCGAGAAGGGTGATATTATGTGATCAAGAAGAGTGAAAAGCCTAAGCTTGGGGATGCCCCCGTGGTTCATCCCAACCATATTCAGAGAGACTCAAGCGTCTAAGCTTGGGGATGCCCAAGGCATCCCCTTCTTCATCAACAAACTTATCAGGTCATCTCTAGTGAAACTATATTTTAATTCTTTCACATCTTATGCGCTTTACTTGGAGCGTCTGTGTGTTTTTATTTTTGTTTTTGTTTGAATAAATTCGGATCCTAGCAATCCTTGTGTGGGAGAGAGACACGCTCCGCTTTTTCATGTGAATACTCATGTTCTTCACTTATATTTGTTGAGTATTCTTAACTAGCTACTGCAGTGCTTTTAGCTCCTGTTTTTCATGCATCTCTTCGAGCTGTTAGCACTTGTTTATAAATACTCTCTTGCTGCATTATATTATCATTTGGAGAGTTTATGTTTAAATAAATTATTGGTGTTTGTTTGGAAGAAAGAAAATGCTACATGTAGTAGTTGGTATTGGAAAAGACATATGCATTCTTGTAGATCATTGTCTTGTTTTGATTTGATGCTTTGCAATTGTTTTGAGCTCTCAAGTAGATCATGTTTAAGCTCTTGCATCATGTAGTTAAAGCCTAGTAGTGGAGAACTACCGTAGAGCTTGTTGAGACTTGGGATGCATATTTGTTCTCTCTAAGGTCTAGATATTTTCTGGTAAAATGTTTGAGCAACAAGGAAGACAGTGTAGAGTCTTATAATACTTGCAATATGTTTTTATGTGATTCTTGCTGTACCGGTTTATACTTGTGTTTGCTTCAAACAACCTTGCTAGCCTAAACTCTGTACTGAGAGGGAATGCTTCTCGTGCATCCAAAACTTGAGCCAAAACCCATGCCATTTGTGTCCACCATACCTACCTACTATGTGGTATTTCCTGCCATTCCAAGTAAATATTTCATGTGCTACCTTTAAACTATTCAAAACTTTATTACTCCTTATTTGTGTCAATGTTTTATAGCTCATGAGGAAGTATGTGGTGTTTTATCTTTCAATCTTGTCATTTACTTCTGACAGACTTTCACCAATGGACTAGTGGCATATACATCCGCTTATCCAATAATTTGCAAAAAGAGCTGGCAACGGGGTGCCCAGCCCCAATTAATTACAACTTTCATTAATAATTCTCTTCACATGTTTTGCCCTGATTTATCAGTAAGCAACTTAATTTTGCAATAGACACTCCTCCATGGTATGTGAATGTTGGAAGGCACCCGAGGATTCGGTTAGCCATGGCTTGTGTAAGCAAAAGGTTGGGAGGAGTGTCATCTATAAAGAAACTAAAATACATGTGTAAACAAAAGAGAAGAGGGATGATCTACCTTGCTGGTAGAATAACGTCCTTCATGGGAGCCGCTCTTGAAAGTCTGGTTGACAAGGGGGTTAGAGTGCCCACTACCATTCGTTGACAACAACAAACACCTCTCAAATACTTATTTTGTGCTCTCTATATGCTTTCGAAAACTTAAAAAGCTCTAGCACATGATTTAATCCCTGCTTCCCTCTGCGAAGGGCCTATCTTTTACTTTATGTTGAGTCAGTTTACCTACTCCTTTCTATCTTAGAAGCAAACACTTGTGTCAACTTTGTGTGCATTGATTCTTACATATTTACTTATTGCACTTGTTATATTGCTTTATGTTGACAACTATCCATGAGATATACATGTTACAAGTTGAAAGCAAATGCTGAAACTTAATCATCCTTTGTGTTGCTTCAATGCCTTTTACTTTGAATCTATTGCTTTATGAGTTACCTCTTATGCAAAACTTTTTGATGCTTGTCTTGAAAGTACTATTCATGAAAAGTTTTTGCTTATATGATTCATTGTTTACTCTTTATCTATTTGTTAGCAAACTATAGATCATTGCTTTGAGTCACTTCATTCATGACATGAGCCTTGCAATATATTGATCAAGATTGTGTGAAAGCATGTCTCCTCAGAAATTATTTGTTGTTATCGTTTTACCTACTCGAGGACGAGTAGAACTAAGCTTGGGGATGCTTGATACGTCTCCAACGTATCCATAATTTCTGCTGTTCCATGCTTATATTATACCATTTGCTACATGTTTTATATACACTTCATATCACTTTTATGCATTTTCTGGGACTAA